>ML663567.1:1500299-2111619 GCA_007570785.1 Antilocapra americana
ATAGAACTGCCATATGACCCAGCAATCCCACTGCTAGGCATACACACCGAGGAAACCAGAATTGAAAGAGACACATGTACCCCAGTGTTCATCACCGCGTTGTTTACAATAGCCAGGACATGGAAGCAACCTAGATGCCCATCAACTGACGAATGGATAAGAAAGCTGTGGTACATATACACAATGGAATATTACTCAGCATTAAAAAATAATTCATTTGAATCAGTTCTACTCAGGTGGACGGAACTGGAGCCTATTATCCAGAGTGAAGTAAGCCAGAAGGAAAAACAAAAATACAGTATACTAACGTATATATATGGAATTTAGAAAGATGGCAGAGAGAACCCTGCGAGACAGCAAAGGAACGCAGACGTATAGAACAGACTCGTGGACTCTGTGGAAGAGGGCAAGGGTGGGATGATATGGGAGAATGGCATTGAAACATGTTAATTATCATATGTGAAATCAATCGCCAGCCCCGGTTGATGCTCCGGGCTGGTGCACCAAGATGTCCCAGGGGGAGGGAATCGGGAGGGAGGAGGGAGTGGGGGTTCTGGAGGGGGAGTATATGTAAACCCATGGCAATTTCATGTCATTGTATGGCAAAACCAACACAATAAAAAAAAAGTTTGTACTGTCCCTTTAAATTTTTTAAAATTGAAGTAAAGCTGATATACAATATTAGTTTTAAGGATACAAGATGATTTAACATTTATATATACTGTGACATGGTCACCCTGATAAGTCTAGTAATCATTTTCCAACATACAAATTTACTGTATGGTAATATGATGTCTGTAAGTAATATTATTGACTATACATTACATAGTTGACTGTGCTGTACATTACATCCCTGTGACTTTACAGCTGTAAGAGTGCACCTCCTGGTTTCCTTCACGCATTTTGCCCAACCTCTTACCCCTCTCCTCTCATCTGGCAACCCCAGTTTTTTCTCTGTAACCTTGAGTCTGTTACTGTTTTGTTTATTCTGTTTTTTTAACTCTACACGTAAGTGAAATCATGTATTATTGCCTTTCCCTGACTGACTTCACTTAGCATAATACCCTCTGTGTCCATCCATGTTGCTGCAAGTGGCAAGATGTCATCCTTTTCTTATGGCTGAGAAATATTCTATTGTGTGTATATACCTCATGTTCTTTACATGGATAAAGAACATGTATCTTTATATAGTCCATTTAAACTAAAATTAATAGAACTAGCAGCTTGCTAACTTGGTAAAAGTACTCATACTGACCTTGTTTCAAATAATAGCTCTGCCACTCCCTGCCTGTATGACCTTGAGCATGTCACAGAAGCTCTCTAAGCCTCAGATGCACAGTCTGTAAAAGGAGGATGACAGTATACGTGTCAAAGTTGGAGACAATTATATGAAATAGTGCATATAAAGTGCCTAGCAGAGTACCTGGAATATACTAGGTAGTGCCCAATAATATTAGTTTTTATTAGTACATTTTATATATAAACACAAACAAATTCCAAGAGTAAACCAGTAAAAGCAAGAATTTACCCCAGTAAAAGGAGTAAACCACACCCCCAGGCCAAATCCAGCCTGCCACCTATTGTCACAAGTAAATGTTTACTGTAACACAGCCACATTTCATTTATGTATGATTTTTCACGGCAGCATTAAATTCCTGCGCTAGTCCACGTGCCTGAAAAGTCTAAAACTTTCACCATCTGACCTTTTACAGAGAGTTTGCCAACCCCCAAGTACAAGTAATAAACTTAATTGGCCAAAGGAAAATTTCAAATACATTTGAAAGGTGGATATGGCTATTCTCTAGACAAAACCAAAAATCTATCAGAGCCCTCCCTCTCACATGATTTGGGGAGAGACCAACAGCACTGACTCAAACTGACTCGAAGAGCAGAGATGAGCAAGATGTAGAAAACCCAGGAAACTCCACTGAACTACACACAACTGCAAACCCTTTGCCCAAAGCAATTGCAAGGGGAGAAGAAAAGTCCTGCGTCCCAGTGTGGGCTCCTGAGAATTAACAGCAGAGCTGAGAATAGCATGTAAAGAAGCCTTCTTTAATAACCAGTTCTTTCCCCCAAAGATAGCTTGCACTGTCGGAAAGACCCTAAAATGTATAGACAAATTTCAGTGTTTTTCTCAGATAACTCCTCACAATTGACAGGTAAAATGCAGTCTTCTGATTCTAGGTTTGCTTGACAAATAAGTGAATGAATGAAGAGATTTTGCCTTTAGCTATTAGTTCCCTAAAAATAGCAAGAATTTTTTGAAATCTTTTTTCTTCTAATTTTATTGAGACTTAAGCATTACTTAAGTTTAAATTGTACAGAATATTGATTTGACTTGCATACATCATGAAATGACTACAGTGAGTTTTATGAACATCCATCATCTCATACAGATATAAAAGCAAAAAATTATTTTTCCTTGTGACGAGAACTCTTGGATTTACTCTCAACAGCTTTCGTATATCATGAAGAGCAGTGTTATTAATTCCACTGCTTTCTAATGCCTATTCAGTTCCCACTGGTCAGAAGTTATGTGTGTGTTGTCATTTGTCTAGCAGTTAAAGCAGTCAGTACACTGGGGTATTTCTTACTCCTTAGCCTGAACTTTTACTTAAATTATATACTTCAGTTTTCACAGACTTTTCCTGGTCTCTACCTAAATTGTTCTCTTTTTAATTTTTATATTGAGGTATAGTTGAATTATAATATTTGTTTCAGATGTACAGCAAAGTGGTTCAGTCATATATGTACATATATCTGTTCTTCGGATTCTTTTCCCATATAGGTTATTCATTTTATTTTTATTGGCGGATAATTGCTTCACAATATTGTGATCATTCTGCCGTACATCAACATGAATCAGCCATAGATATACAGGTATTCCCTCCCTCTCATGCCACCCTCCCCCTTCCCTCCCCACCCCACCTCTCTAGATTGGCACAAAGCACTGGCTTTAGATTCCCTGCTTCATACAGCAAATTCCCACTGGTTATCTATTTTATATATGGTAATATACCCATATAGGTTATTAATGGAGTGGAGTTCTCTGTGCTACACAGTAGGTCCTTGTGCTCAGTAGGTCCTTGTGGACAGTAGGTCCTAATGCTCCTGTGCTCAGTCATGTCCTACTCTTTGTGACCCTATAGACTATAGCCCACCAGGGTCCTCTGTCCATGGGATTTTCCAGGCAAGCATACTGGAGTGGATTGCCTCCAGATCCCTCCCCTCCAGGGGTCTGCCCCAGGGGATCTTCCCTACCCAGGAAACAAACCCAGGTCTCCTTTGTCTCCTGCAAAGACTTTGCAGGTGAATTCTTTACTACTACGAAATCAGGGAAGCCTGTTGATTATCTAGTTTATTTTTAAACCTATTTATTCATTTATTTATGGCCACACTACATGGCTTGCAAGATCTCAGTTGCCAACAAAGGATTGTCCTGAGCCCTCATCAGGGAGACCTTGGAGTCCTAAGCACTGAACCACCAGGAAACCCCTGATTATCTATTTTATATATCGTAGTGTATACATGTTAACCCCCAACTCCTAATTCATCACTCCCCCTAAACTTTCACCTCTAGCAACCATACCATTTGTTTTCGTGAGTCTCTTTCTCTTTTGTAAATAAGTTCATTTGTATCTTTTTAGATTCCATGTATAAGTGATGTATTTTTTTTTGGCTGCCTTCACCTAGTATGATAATCTCTAGGTTCATCCATATTGCTGCAAATGGCATTATTTCATTCTTCTTTACAGCTATGATTAATAATGCTCCACTGTGTATGTGTGTGTGTATCTATACATATATATACATATATATACACACACACATACATATATATATAAATATGTGTGTGTATATATATATGTATATATATTTATATATAAATCTAGAAAGATTGAAAGGCAAGGGACTCTGGTATCAAAAGTCCTACTTTTTTGGTAAGGCGTTACTAAGGCCCTTGCTACAGCAGAGGGGAGCAAGAACAAACGCTAGGGTCCCTAACTTACTCACTCCCCAAGGCAGGCCAACTTGTTCCTCATCTGGGGTGCAGGTAGGGGTGTGTCTGGTGGTCGGGCCTGGGGTGGCTTGGGTGCTCTGCCCACCGCGTAGGTGATGTCACGTGCAAGGGGTAAGTGCACTGCCTTGCCTTTGCTACAGGCTCTTCAAAAGTGGCATTTGGGCTTTTTCATCTGCATCTTTTGTCCATAATTTGCCCTAACTGCATACAGGCTGTTATTTTTACTCCCACACAGTTTCTTGGTATTTTGAGGTGTGTTCAGGCGCAAGCATTTTGCTCCTCAGCAAAAGGTCCTAGGTCCCAGCCTGTCTAATTTCCCCCAAGACTCTACACCCTTATTCTAATGGAGTAAGGGGCCGAAGGTCTCTTCTGAAGCTGCTTCCTCCTGGACAGGGACTGAAGACCCTAGCCCACCGAAGGGGTACAGAATTCCCGTGTGACTGTTCCAAGGATCTGTAGGAACCTAAGCCGTTCTCCACTGAAGTGACTGAATTATTTGAGCCATCATAAGCCTTACTTCTTACTGTTGGAAGCTAAACACACAAATGTGAACAAAAGGGTCAACAAACAATGGCTAGACGAGGAAAAGCAATGGCCATTAAGGGCCAAGAAAGGGAAGGAACCAGGTTGACTTTGGGCTTGCTTAGCTGGTGCCCAGACAAGGAAGGACAAAATCATGAAGCCACTCTGCTTGGGCTTATATTTCCTTAATGGTAACTTTTACATGTCCTGTCCCATTGATCCAAGTGCAGCAGGAAGTATTAGTTATCATTCAAACTCTTACTTACCTTGTTCTGCCAGAAGGTGCAGAAGACTGTCAAGGAAACCAAGAGAGGTCCCAGGTCCCATGAAGGCTTCAAATAGGAGCCAACCCACTGCATCATTTTACTTATTTGTTGATGGTGCCTATCTTTTTTAAAGCATTTTAGAAATTATTTACTTATTTATTTTTATTTTTTGCCCGGCTGGGTCTTTGTTGCTGCGTGCAGGTTTTTCTGCAGTTGTGGCTAGCAGGGGTACTCTCTAGCTGTGTGCGAACTCCTTGAGGCAGTGGCTTCTCTGTTGTGGAGCACAGGCGCTAGGCTCACGGCCTCTGCAGTTGAGGCACGTGGGCTTAGCTCTGCAGCATGTGGGACCTTCCCGGACCAGGGATCAAACTGCTGTCCGTTGCTTTGAAAGGAGGATTCTTAACAACTTGACCACCAGAAAAGCCTGATGCCTGTCCTTTGACAATTTCAAATCTTCTGCTGACTCGCAGGTATACTGTTCTCTTTTGCGACCTGCAGGGTGTTTGGAGGTAAAAGCTATAATCTGGACAAATGAACCCAAAAAGACGTCCCTTGAAATCTGATAGTGGTGGAGGTAGTTAAAATACTTTACAGGCATCCTCCCATTTTGGCAATAGTTGATCTTGGGGGGACTTCTCTTTCTAGTTTTGAGAAGGATTTGGTTTCTTTGTGAAGAACAGCTCTGTTCCTGTAGTTTCAGTGGGAGCTAGCAGTGCCTTGTGGGAATAATCCTGGATCGCTTTCTGAACTTGTCTGGGATTAATAATATATGTCAGAGCCTGGTTCACTTCCTCATCAGTGAATGTCAGTAGTAAGAAAAGAACTCCTGTAGGTCTTTTCAGTGGTCTAAATCTCAGACCACTCCTGGGGGCTTCACAGACCCTGAGGACTTCAATAGGAAGCATGTTGGTTCAGAGTTCCTGCGTTTCTTGGCAGAGCTTTGCTAAGATTTTCTTTAAAATATGGTTCATTTTCTCTACCTTCTCTGAAGACCAGGGGTACCAAGAGGTATATAGCCTCTAGTCTATTCCGAAGGCCATTGTGAGCCCCTGTGTGTTTTTGTCTATAAGTGATGACCTGTTAACTCTCTGGAGGAACTTAGGACGTCCAAACTGAGTGATTATTTCTTTTAAAAGGGACATACAGACTTCTATCACCTTTTAAGATCGGGTGTGGAAAATTTCAACTCATCCTGTGAAAGTATCAACAAATATCAGAAGATATTATATCCTGGTCCTGGGAGCATTTGGGTGAAATCTAACTTCCAGTCTTCTCCTGGATATGTCCCTTGGTGTTGGACTGGCCTGACTAAGGAAGGGGGTGTTTGATGAGTCTGTGGGCTATCACGGGCGCAAAAATCACAGGCGCATAAATCACAGGCAAGCATTACTTGATTTACTGTCCTTTTAACCCCTTCCCTGAAAAACACTTTGGCATCAAGTTTCATAGTTCATCCCTCCCATAGTGGGTGGCATCATGTAAGCTCTTAGTGAGTTTCCACGTGGACTTCAGGGATTAGAACCTCAGCCTCCTTTTCATATCAGTCTGTGATCCGCTGCTCATAGCCCCACTTCTCAGTATCTTCATGTTCCTGTGGGGAATACTGGGGAAGGCTAGGGAATTCAGGGGAGCCAATCGCTAGAGCCATAACTTGTTCAGGTTCCAGCTGCCTGTATTGTAATTTGATCATCTTTGCTGTTTCCTTGGCTTATAAAAGACCCTTCCTACTGATAGTCCCTACAGTGAGTTACTGCTACCTGGGTGGGGAGCTACACTGCTTCTAGAAGACCCAGAATGGAATCTTTATGTTTTATGGGGGAATTTCTAGCAGTTAATATTTTTCTTTCTTTCCAAATGGCAGTATGATCATGTAGCACATGGAACCCATATTTAGAGGTTCTAAAAATACTTAATCTCTAGCCTTCCCAATTATAAAGCTCTCATTAGTGCAATTAATTCAGCCTTCTTGGCAGAGGTTGGAGATGGCAGGGTCTTGGCTTCTGTGACTTCATCTAGACTAAACTATAGCATACCATGCCTGTTGGGTCCTTAGTTCTACAAAACTGCTCCCATCAGTAAATCATTCGACCTCAGCTCATCTAGAAGATCAGAACTGATGAAGTGAATTTGTTCTAGGGTTTCTATACACTGAGGAAATAAGTCTCCACTTTCAACCACTGGAAGCAGAGTTGCTGGGTGCAGGGTTTGGCACATCTTGGTAACGTCCGGGGTGTCCACTAGGAGGGCCTGATATCTTGTGAACCTTCCTCCAGTCAACCAGTGATATATCCTCTGACTATAAGCACAGATTGTACCTGATGAGAGATCAACGCAACTAAGTATTGTCCTGGGTGAGCTTGGAAGCTTCATTAACCAACCCAGGCCTGTGGCTGCTACTGCCTAGAGGCAGCGTGGCCGTCCAGGGTCACTGAGTCCTGTTTTGAAAAGCAAGCCCGTGCTCCCTGATCTGTTCCCAGCTTTGGGATCAGGACTCAGTGCTATGCCTGGCCTTCTGTGAACATATAGGGTTAAAGGCTTGTCCAAATTTGGAAACCCCAGAGCTGGTGCTCTTCTCAGTCTTTAGAGTCTCATAGACTTGCTGCTGGTTCTTATTCAGTTGAAGGGGTTCCCTTTCTCCTCCGTTTAGTGTCTCGTGTAGGGGGTTGCTCTAAGGCCATAATTCAAAAGCCAGATAAGACAGAACCCAGCCATTATGGGAAATCCTCAGTGGCCTCTTTCTGGTTGGAAATGACAATGCACTAAGTGCAAGTTTTTGGTCTGTGGCTAGGACTCATCCACCTGGAGTTGAAACAAATCCTAAATATTGAATCCATTGCTGTGAAATCTGTGCCTTAGTTAAGAGTAGCTTTATATCCCCTTTTTGCCAGAAAATTTAGAATCCTAACTGTATTTTTATCTGAATCTTTTTTTATATCACTACTTATAAATAAATCATCAGCATATTGTAGCAAATTCCCTGCTCAAGGTTCAGTTCCCTTGCTAATGCAGTTCTAAAAAGATGGGGGCTGTCCCCAAAACCCTTCATAAATATTGTCATGTACACTGGGTATCCTTCAGGTTGTCAGGGTTCCTCCATTCAAAGGCAAAACAGGATTAAGAGTTTGATTAAAGGGGAATACAGAAAAATGCATCTTTCAGGTCCAAAACAGAGAGATACTGGGTGCTCCTGGCACTGGGAAGAGAGTGTATGGGTTTGACCCCAGTGGGTGACAGGAATGACTGACTCATTCACTGCTCCTCAGTTCAATTCAGTTCAGTCGCTCAGTTATGTCTGACTCTTTGTGAACCCATGGACTGCAGCACACCAGGCTTCCCTGTCTATCACCAACTCCCAGAGCCTACTCAAACTCATGTCCATTGTGTCGGTGATGCCATCCAACCATCTCATCCTCTGTTGTCCCCCTCTCCTCCCGCCTTCAGTCTTTCCCAGCATCAAAGTCTTTTCCAATGAGTCAGCTCTTCGCATCAGGTGGCCAAAGTGCTCCTAAGTCTGCACAAACCAACATTCCCTACTAGAGTGCTGAACCGGAGAACAGAAAGGGGATTGGCAACGCCTCAATAGTCTGTGTTTTAGGAATTTTCTGACCAGTGGTTGGATTTCCCCTCAGGGCCTGAGGCTTAAAAGATATTTGTCTTTTTCAGCACTGTCTTTCCGCAGTTCTTAATCTTTTTTTTTTTTAACTCTATCAGAAAAAAAATATACAGTGCTTAATTTGTTTTGTTCTTGTTTCATGTATTGATATTCTTTTTATTACTTTTTTAAAATTGTAGTTCCTTTACAGGGTGTGTGTCAATCTTCGCTGTACAGCAAAGCGACTCAGTTTTAAACATCCATACTTCTTTTTTAAATGTTCTTTTTCATCATGGTTTATCCCAGGAGACTGGATATAGTTCCTTGTGATACACAGTAGAACCTTGTCTGGGCATTCTGATAGCAACAGTTTGAATCCACTCACCCCAAATTCCCAGCTCATCCCTGTTCTGCTCCCCTCTACCCTGTGAGCCACAAGCCTGTTCTGTGGTCTGTGAGTCTGTTTCTGTTTTGTAGACGTGTTCACTTGTGTCGTATTTTACATCCCACATATAAGTGGTGTCACTTGATGTTTTTCTTTCTCTTTCTGTGTTCCACTTAGTTCGATGATCTCCAGTTGCATCCATGCTGCTGCAAATGGTTCTGTTTTGCTTTTTACAGCTGAATAGTATGCCACTGTGTATATGTACCACTGCTTCCTATCCATTTACCTGTCGAGGGACATTTAGGTTGTTTCCATGTTTTGGCCATTGTGAATAGCGCTGCTGTGAACTTACGGGTGCACGTATCCTTTTTACTTGTACTTTTTTATTTTAGCTGAGCTTGGTCTTCCCTGCTGCACACCTGCTTTCTCTAATTGTGGCAAGTAGGGGCTACCCTTCATTGCAGTGCTCGGGCTGCTCACTGCAGTGGCTTCTCTTGTTGAGGAGCACAGGCTCCGTAATTGCGGCACACGGGCTTAGTTTTCTCATGGCATGTGGAATCTTCCTGGACCAGGGATCGAACCCATGTCCCCTGCATTGGCAGGTGGATTCCTAACCACTAGACCATCAGGGAAGTCCACATGTATCCTTTTGAATTACAGTTTTGTCCCGGTATATGCCCCAGGCCTTAGTCTTTATCATTTAATTTGTTTATCCTTTGTCCATGCTGCTTGACCTATGGGATCTTAAATATGAAATCTTAAATCCTTAACCAGGGATCAAATTCTCACCCATGCATTAGTAGAGCAGAGTCCTAATGCCTGAACTGCAAGGGAAGACCTCTGAATACGTAACTTCTAACTAATATATAGCATACATAAAAACTGGACTTAGGACCTATGGGGGATGGAGTGGGAAGGGAGGAAATGAAACAGGGGTTAAGCAGTTTTCTGGGTATGTGGGTCCTCATTATTTTTATCTTTTCATAAGGCTGAAATATTTCATTCCATTTTTTAAACTGAAGCATATTTGATTTATAAGATTAGTTTTATGTGTACCACATAGTAATTTGAAATTTTTATATATTATACTTCATTTTAAGTTATAAAATATTGGCTATATTCCCGTGCTGAACAGTATATCCTTGCAGTATATTTATTTGAGTATAATTGCTTTACATTTTTGTGTTTTTTTTTTCTGGTATACAACAACATAAATCAGCTATATGTATACATATATCCAGGCTTTCAAAACAGTCATTCATATAGGAAATCAAACCTGAATATTCATTGGAAGGACTGATGCTGAAGCTCCAATACTTTAGCCACCTGATGGGAAGAGCCAAATCACTGGCAAAGACCCTGATGCTGGGAAAGATTTAGAGCAGGAGAAGAGGGTGAAAGAAGATCACCCCCATCAGGGGTGTACCATCTGTTGGATGGCTCAACAGATTCAGTGAACATGAGTTTGAGCAAACTCCGGGAGACAGTGAAGGACGGGGAAGCCTGGTGTGCTGCAGTCCACGGGGTCACAAAGAGCTGGACCCGACTTAGCGACTGAACAAGGACAAGTAGCCCAGGCTTCCTAGGTGGCACTAGTGTAAAGAATCTGCCTGCTAATGCAGGCTATGTAAAAGACAGATCCCTGCATCAGGAAGATCCTCGGGAGGAGGGCATGGCAACCCACGCCAGTATTCTTGCTTGAAGAATCCGTGGACAGAGGAGCCTGGCAGTCTCTAGTCCACGGGGTCCCAAAGAGCTGGACACACTGAAGCAGCTTAGCACACACGATACAGGTATCCCTGTTGAGGCTTCCTTCTACCCCACCCCACCCTGTCTGTCTAGGTCATCACAGAGCGCTGACCTGGGCTCCTTGTGCTCCACCGCAGGCTCGTACTAGCTGGTTAGTTTACACGTGGTCTGTCTATGTGTCAATGTGCGCTCCAATTCCTCCAACCTTCTCGTTTCCCCACCCCCACCTTGTGTCTGTTCTCTACGCCTGCATCTCTATTCCTAACCTGCAAACAGGTTCATCAGTGCCATTTTTCTAGATCCCATATATATGCATTAACATATAATATTTGTTTCTCTCTCCTTGATCTACTTCTCTGTATGCCCTACTTCACTCTGCATGACAGACTCGAGGTTTATCCACATCACTACAAATGACCATGGGATCTCGAAGAGTCGGGCATGACTGAGCGACTAACACACACACTATTCCGTCTTATATATGTACCACATCTTCTTTACCCATTCATCTGTCAATAGATATTTAGGTGACTTCCATGTCTGGCTATGGTAAATAGTGCTACATGAACAATGGGGTCCACGTGTCTTTCTGAATTCTGGTCTTCTCAGGGCATATGCAGTAGTGGGATTTCTGTGCCCCAGGCCTTAATCTTACTTTTATCATTTCACCCTTCCTGGAACCAAGTTATCTCAAACTGCATGATCCGCCTGTCTCCTAATTTCTTAGAGGATATCCTGGGATATATTTTGATGACAAGTAGGAGAGTCTTCACTACCAATAGATGCATTTTCTCTTTGAATTCTTTACGTCTTTTGATTTTTACCCACTCTAGACTACATCATTGCTAAGTTACTTATCAAATCTCTCCCAAAGAGGGGGACAGGGCATTCTGGCATATACTGAAAGGAGTGAACAGTGACAGTGGACCCAAGTCCACGGGAAAGGAGAGACGTAGACCACCTTCCCTGTGGCTGTCCATCATCTCCCATCACAGTACAGTCAAGGCGGGAGAGGGGGCCGGCAGTCAAGTGAGAACAGAGCAGAGGCTCAGGTGTCTGTAAGAAATTCGGTTCTCTACCTGCCACACCTAGGGTGACCTGAGGCTCTCTGGAGCCAGGCAGGCACAAGGGCCCACCAGACTGTGTACAGGAATCTCGCTGGAGACGTTATCAAGGAACTGAGGCTGGTCAGGGGCATCTCTCAGGCATCACACTGCAGGGTGCTCAGGACATTAGCCCTTCCTGTGTCCCTCCTTCAGACAAAAGGCACACTGGTTTTGGGCCATGTGGCTTCCTGGCTGTCTATTAGGTCTTCTTACCCTGCTAGGGTCCCCTCAACACGGCAGGTGAATTAGAGCAGACGAAACCTGAGTTTCCTCTGTTAGCCTCTTATCCTTATTATCTCCTCTGTTATGTCTTAGTTGTTATAAACCTTGAAGGCCTCCTCTACCAAGGTTTACAGTGGGGTTTGGGGCCCAGCCTCAAGCTTTTGTAATTTTCTCTGGATGTCAGGAGTAGCCTGGGTGATAAATACGTGGCCAGTAGTGGCCTCCCTTCTGTGGACTCAGGGCCTGTACCAGTGTCCTTTCTGAATGCCTCTGTCACCTGGCCCAGGAAGACTGCCTGGTTTTTATCTTCTTCCTGTGTAATCTCTCTGACCTTATCATAATTCACAGGCTTCACCATACCCCTCTTCATTCCTTCTGAAAGACAAGTGATATGCCTCATCCTAGCCCAGCCTACACAATCTTCATAGTCCCCGTGTAGAGCCATGACCTAGAACTGCATGCCCACCCACCTGGTAAACCTGGTGTGGGTGGGTGGCCAGCAGGCCATCTGTGTGTTCCCCAACTTTCTCAGCATACACTTCTTTTCACCCCTGGTGCAACAATGGGCCAGAATAACCATGATGTCCTGCGAGGTGAGAGAGACTGCCAACCCCGGACTGACAAATTTGTCCCTAAACTTGTCAGGGTTCTCTGAGATCCTGCCTAACTTATCCTTACGGATAACCCAGCTGGTCTGGGATCTCTCTTTGGGATCTTCCAGGCATTTGAGCAAACTCCAGGAGGTAAGGAAGGACAGGGAAGCCTGGCGTGCTGCAGTCCACGGGATCAGAAAGAGTCTTCATGACTCGGTGACTGAACAACAACAAAGTCCACAGGGTCGCAAATAGTCGGACACGACAAAGCATGCACACACATGAGGGGACCCGTGAAGCACCCCAAAATTAACTGGAAATCAAGGGAATTTCAATTAGAATTTAGTATTTGTGAAGTCTGTCAAAAACTTGTAAAAGTTGTAAAACACCTGGTCAGATAGGATCATAGGTTTCTGTGAAACAACAATTATTCCTTGCACTAAGATGGGGGAAAAAATCAAAAGTAAAAGAGATCACGTAAAGGCATAGGAACTCATGTGATCTGTTCTCAAAAGCAGCATCCAGGACAATTTTTTTCTTGAGAGAGAGAGCAAGAAAAAAAGCAAATCCAGTCCTACATCAGTCTACTTTTTTAAAAACCCACTTACCTAATGAAATTTAATCCAACCTTAGAAATCCTAACCACGTACAAAATTCTTTTCTCAATCTTCTCTTCGGCAAATCTTCTAAAACTCTGTAGCCGAATTTTATCCCTTCTTCTTTTCATATGCAGAAATAGCCAGTTCTAGGGCAAAATCACCTATTTCCTTTCAAAAAATGTATTTCCACTCCTCATACCTTCTTTTCTGAAAACACACATCCTACTTAAGCAACCCTGAACTGGCCTTTACATTACCTTTCCAGTCATTGGCAGAGAACATGTCAGGGTGGCACCAAGCATCTTTAGCTTCTGTCTCACAAGAAGACAAAAGCATATGAACTTAGCCCTCTTTAGTAATGAGTGTTCCAATATTTTATCTCATTTGAAATGGTATGAATATCCAATTAATTCCTCTCATTTAAATTTATTTTTTATTATTTTTTTAATTGAGGATAATTGCTTTACAGAATTTTGTTGTTTTCTGTCAAACATCAACATGAATCAGCCATAGGTATACATATCCCCCTCCCATCTCCCTCCCCATCCTACTCTAGGTTGATACAGAGGCCCTGTTTGAGTTCTCTGAGACACAATTTAGTTTCAAATTTATCAAAATTTGGAGAAACTATTTTAGATGGATGTTTCCTATAGATTATCAAAAACTTCTTATCCAAGTTACATTTACTTAAAAATTTAATCATCAGGTTATTTTTCCCTGTTGAGAGGTTTTGTAACAGAAACAATATGTACTTACCAATTTCCTATAACTCTAGGTACAGTGAAAGTATTATCCTTAATAACTCTGAAAGGTCTATATTAATTAAAGCCACAGATTTAAGCTAAACAAGTTAATTTCTACAGAACCAGTGAGTTCATAGTTTTCCTCCTTAAATTTATAATGGTGCTTTTTTCTCCCCCTCAATCTAGGAGATCAAATAAATGAGGTACTAGTATTTCCTGAGAGCAAGTACAGAGGAGGGGGAAATGCCAGCTCCTATCTTTTCCTTTGTTTTTTAAAGTCCCACTAACTAATCCAAAGAAGGGGTCCCAGGAAATGTGGGCTGTTTGTATTTCAAGGCTTTGGTGCTCTGCCATGCCCTCAATGTCAACAAGACTTGCAGGAGCAGTTGGACAGACAAAACTACATCACAGAGATACCAATGACAAAACTTAAAGACACAAACAAGACGTTTTCAGGACAAAGAGGACTGGAGTATAGGGGTGAGGACCAAGGGAGAGGTAAAGGGAGGGGGGACAGAAAGGGCTGAAATGAGCAAGAGCCTGCCCTTTCCACACAGCCCCTGAGGGTGTCTGTCCGGCACCAACCTGCATGCTTCCAGAAAGGGCTGTGAAGAAGGGAGCACCCTGTCCACTGCTCACCAGGGTGATCAAGCCCAGAAACCAGGCAGCTGTCCATCCTGTGTGGGCCTGCAGCCACACCGTACATCAGTATATAGAAATCCTCAGCCTGTTCCCAACTAGACTTCTCTTGGAAACAGGAAAATAAAGGGGAGAGTATCGAGACGACTGGACTTCCAGCCACTACGTGATATGAGGTTTGAACCTGTATCATTGTCACTAATCCCCCGTCAGCCAGACCCCACTGGACTAGGTTGGCACCATGGGAAGTGAGCCTTCCCACCCCTGCGCATCACCCGTCAAGGTGAGCCTTTGCTGGCCAGAGGGAGCAGGTCTCACGCTGAGAGGAGTGATGCTGGAGCCGCCCATCATCCACACTCATGCAAGGATAGGACAGAAGTAAGAGAGGACAGAGAGAAAGAGATTTCAGGAGAGGGACAGGGGAAAGGGAAGCACCGCCTGAGTGAGAGGACCGGGGCCCCAGGGCCTGGAGGCACACTTAACAAACACGGTGAGGCTGAAACAGGAGCATCAGGAGGCCACTTGTCAC
This sequence comes from Antilocapra americana, assembly GCA_007570785.1. Classification (NCBI taxonomy): domain Eukaryota; kingdom Metazoa; phylum Chordata; class Mammalia; order Artiodactyla; family Antilocapridae; genus Antilocapra; species Antilocapra americana. Next base: position 1,515,269 of record ML663567.1, read on the forward strand.
CCAAGGCAAGGTGCGATTGGGGGTCCTGGATGTCCCAGAAGCTCTCTCCAGAAAGGGACAAGCCCCACATTGGGCGCCACAGAATAGTTACCAAGCAGAGTTCCTGCCCTCCTTGATCAGTAGAAATTGATCAGAGGCCAAGACTAGAAATTCAGGCAAGGCTTTACTGGGGACACTGAGACAGCAGTGGGGACCAAGAACAAACAACAGATTCCCTTGCTTGCTCACTTAAAAAAAAATCTCACTTCTTAGTAACTCAGTATGTCGTCTTTTGGGCTCCACAGAGGAGCCTGGTGGGCTGCAGTCCACGGGGTTGCTAAGAGTCGGACACGACTGAGCAACTTCACTTTCACTTTTCACTTCCATGCATTGGAAAAGGAAATGGCAGCCCACTCCAGTGTTCTTGCCTGGGGAATCTCAGGGACAGGGGAGCCTGGTGGGCTGCCTTCTATGGGGTCGCACAGAGCCGGACACGACTGAAGCGACTTAGCAGCAGCAGCAGTGGCTCGGACGGTAAAGAATCCGCCTGCAAAACAGGAGACCTGGGTTCAATCCCTGAATTGGGAAGAACCCCTGGAGAAGGGAAGGACAACTCACTCCAGTATTCTTGCTTGGAGAATTTCATGGACAGAGGAGCCTGGCAGGCTACAATCCATAGGGTCGCAAAGAGTCAGACACCACTGGGAAACTTTCACTTTCGTATAGTGTTTGCCTCAATAACTAGTTTTTTAGAGTTGGGGGAAAGAAGACAAGGCTCTTTGAAATAACTATGTCTCTGATAGGTAACTGGCTCTGGCCCTAATTCTGTCATGCTGCCAACACATCTAAGGGCTCTGGGCATATGTGTTTCATGGAAGATTTTGCAGCACTACCCCAGAACCATGAACCAACTGTCTAGGGAAGGGAGAACTAGTACCCTTCAGTGACTCCACAGTAACAGGGATGAGAACAACAATGGAACAGCTCATAGGTGAAGCAGACAAAACAGTATCAAAGAACTCAGGATCGCCAAGACACCCAATACGTGCCATGATAAAATAATAGTCATGATATTGCCATGACTCTAGACTCAACCAAACAAATGTGGACTAAATCCATAAGAGATGAGTCTATACTTTATTTTTTAATATATATATTTTTTTATTTATTGTGTTGGTTTTGCCATACATTGACATGAATCCACCATGGGTGTACATGTGTTCCCCTTCCAGAATCCCCCTCCCACCTCCCTCCTGATTCCATCCCTCTGGGTCATCCCGGGGCACTCAGCCCTGAGCACCCTGTATCATGCATCAAACCTGGGCTGGCGATTCATTTCACATAAGATAATTTACATGTTTCAACAGAAGGCCTAGACCAGCCACTGCAGCCACATTAGTGTCCCCAGATAACTCTCAACATCCACCCTGCACCTTGCCCCACACAGAAGAGGCTAGGGCAGAAGTCCTTTTTATCAGTTGAAGTATAATTGATTTTCAGTTTTGGTAATTTCTGCTGTACAGCAAAATGATTCAGTTATATCTATGTACACTTTTTTATATTCTTTCCACTGTGGTTTATTCCAGGAGATTGGATATAGTTCCCTGTGATATACAGTGGGCCTTGCTCTTTATCCATTCTAAATGTAATAGTTTGCATGTAGCAACCCCAAACTCAGTCCATCCCTCCCTCTCCACCAGTCCACTGACAACCACAAGTCTGTTCTTACGTTTGGGGTCTCTTTCTGTTTAGTAGACAGTTTCGCTTATGCCATATTTTAGATTCCATATTTAAGTGATATCATTTAGTATTTGTCTTTTTCTGACTTACTTCCCTTAGTATGATAATCTCCAGTTGCATCCATGTTACTGCAAATGGCATTATTTCTTTTTTTTTTTTCATGGCTGAATAGTATGTATGTACCATACCTTCTTTATCCACTCATCTGTTGATGACCATTTAGGTTGTTTCCATGTCTTAGCCATTGTAAACAGTGCTGCTATGAACATAGAGGTACACGTACCTTTTTGAATTATAGTTTTGTCTGATGTATGCCCAGAAGTGCAACTGTTGGATCATATAATAACTCTAGTTTTTAGTTTCTGAGGAACCTTCATACTGTTCTCCATAGTGGTAACTTACATTCCCACCAATAGCATAGGAGGGTGCCTGTTTCTCTATACCCTCTCCAGGACTTGTTACTTGTAGACTTTTTAATGAGGGCTATTCTGATTGGTGTGAGTTGGTACCTCACTGTGGTTTTGACTTGCATTTCTCTAATAATTAGTGATGCTGAGCATCTTTTCATATGCCTATGGCCAACTGTATTTCTTTGAGAAGTGTATGCTTAGTCTTCTTATTTTTTCCATTTTGTTACTTGTTGAGTTGTAGGAGCTGTTTGTATAATTTGTAAATTAAGGAGAGCAGCAGTTCTGAAATTGGGGGCCAGGGAACCAGACCCATGAAGCTATCTTCATAATAGTAGGACATTATTTTGTTCACACACACTCTCACAAATGTACAGTGGAGTGTTTCAAAGGTTACATGACAGTTTACATCACACCAGTCATGAGGATCAAGCTTTTTCCTATTAATCCAGATGAAAGATGTTTGCAAAAAGGTGAAACATGCCACTTTTTCTGAAAAATAATTGTTTTACAAAATTGTTTAAATCCAGGGACCTGGCTGCCCAGTGGGGAGGACCCCATGTTTCCATGGCAGGGGCTGTACATTTGGGCCCTGGCTGGGGACCCAGCATGGAGTACCTGGCATGGGGTACAGCCAAGAAAAGAAAAATCCAGTGTGTTATTATTAACATAAATTATTAAAATTTCCTTAAACTGACTATTAAATAGGATAAACATAGAAAGATAAAGCCTGCATAAACAGAAGCTCTCTGGAATCCTCCATTTTCAGTGCGAAGGGGCCTTGAGACCAAAGAGTCTGAGAACTACTGATTTAGAAAAATAAGAAAGTCTGGGAGAACATGTCTCTGGGGCCCTGTGCTCAGGTAAAGCAGTCTGCAGAACAGGCTGTGTGAACAGAGTGCAGGCCACAAAGCACTAGTGAGATTTTCTGCTGATACCTAAAGATAAACTCTTAAAATATGAAAAGTCACTACAGACAGCAAATCGTAAATAGCAAAGTATGTTGATGGTTTTTAGGATAATGACTGGTTTTAAGACCAGTGCCTCTTAACTTCAATTTTACCTTTTGAACTCAAGTTGAATAACACAGACAAAAGGAGGAAAAACGGTCAGGATTTAAGAGGCTGTGACTTACAGATCAAGTTCTAGAGTTTAGCACAGAGACTAGCACACAGAAAGAGTTCAGTAAGTATATGCTAAGCAGATACATGAATGATTATAAAAGGAAATTATGAGACTGAATAAGGTTGAGAACCAATTGACTATATCAAGAAAGGCTTATAATAGGAAGACTTGTTCTAGAGTCAGTTCTCAAGAGGGTTGAAGAAAGGAGAGGAGCTGCGATTCAAAGCCATCTCATATCCCAAGTCAACCTCCCTCCCCTCTTTGCCTCCTCTTGATCCCCCCTTCACGTTCCTTTAAAGTCTGATTAAAGGAGGCTGTTAGCAATCATTCCATCTCAAGCATCTTAATATCCTAAATTCACCTGATCTAAATAGAAGCCTTCATTCTAACCCCACAGCTCCCTCAGAGACATGTGCTTCTCCTGCACACTTTAACTTAACAGGGTTCTTGACTCTCTTCCCCCTCATGCGTTCCATGTAATCCTCTAGCATGTCCTGTGATTCTACTTCCAAAGCACATTCTGAATTTATCTACTTCTCTCCATCCCAACTCAATCACTGAGAAGTTTCTGACTTTAAGTGTCTAATTGGGTGGGATGGGTGCTTTTTTATGAGAGCTGTACTTTCTGTGGGATTTCTCCTTGACAAACGGTTCCTTGCTTTCTTATAATTGTTTCCTATTTTAGGTTTTTGCAAAGTCCCAAAATAATAAGTACTGATAAAGTCAACTTGAATGGATATTATGACTGCCAATTGATTTTTTTTCCCAAAAAGATCATATCTCTCTGAAGTCCAAAATGAGTAAAAGGTCCAGTTTGTACTGGCATCCTATTTTTTTCAAATAATTGTATTTATTTGTCTTGGCTGTGCTGGGTTTCACTGCAGTGCGGCTTCTCTCTAGTTGCAGTGCGGGCTTCTCACTGCAGTGGCTTTGCTCGCTGCAGAGCACAGGCCCTAGGGTTGAGCGGGCTTCGGTAGTCAGGGCACACGGGCTCAGTAGCTGTGGCTCCTGAGCTCTAGAGTAGAGGCTCCATAGCTGGGGTGCACGTGCTTCGTTGCTCCTCTGCATATGGGATTTTTCCAGATCGGAATTAACTTGTGTCTCCTGCCATGGTCTGGTGGATTCATTCCCACTGAGCCACCAGGGAAGGCCACTGACACCTTATTAATGCAAGTATTCTACATAGACAGAGCCATTAAAAAAAATCATTCCCCTAAGGTATTTGAGTTTTTCTTCCTATCTCACAATTGGTAACTGATTATGATATTCAAAAACAGACCTGCAATGCAGGTAGCTTTGAAAAGTTTAGAACAGCTTAACTACTCAGCTACAAAAAGGACTACTTTTAATATCTATGTATCTGTATATAGATATAGCTCTAATTATAATTTGGACAATATGATTTTTTATAACTTTACTTATTATCTTTCTAACTTCAGCTTGGTTCAATGGCTTGTCAGCAATTTTACTTGATGTGTAGTTGTCACTTTAAAAAAAATTTATTGATGTCTAGGTGATAAACAGGCTTCTCTGGTGGCTCAGATGGTAAAGAATGCACCTGCAATGCGAGACCTGGGTTTTATCCCTGGATTGGGAAGATTCCCATGGTAACCCACTCCAGGATTCTTTTTTTTTTTTTTTTTTTTTTGAGGTGATAGAAAGGACTTTATTTTTTTTTATTTTTTTTTTTTTTTATTGTTTTTGCCATACGTTGTCATGATATCACCATGGGTTTACATATGCTTCCCCTCCGGAACCCCCCTCCCTCCTCCCTCCCCCCTGGGAAATCTCGCTGCACCAGTCCCGAGCATCAATCCTCACTCCAGGATTCTTGCCTGGCGAAACCCCATGGACAGAGGAGCCTAGCAGGCTACAGTCCATGGTGTCACAAAGAGCCGGACACAACTGATTGACTAAGCACAGCACAGGTGATATACAATGTTGGTTTCAAGTGTACAACAAGATTTGACACTTATGTACATAGCATAATTGTCACCCCAATAAGTCTAGTAACCATCAGCCACCATACAAAAAAATCCTGTATGATAATATGATGTGTATAAGCAATACTATTGACTATACATTACATCCATTGTTGACTACTGTGTACATTACATCCCTGTGACTTGACTTATAACTGTGTGTACCTCCTGATCTCCTTCACCTGTTTTGCCCAACCTCTCACCCTTCTGTCATCTGAAAACCCCAGTTTTTTCTCTGTATCTGTGAGCCAGTTTCTATTTTGTTTATTCATTTATTTAGTTTTTTAGTGAAATCAAGGGGTATTGTCTTTCTCTGACTTCACTTAGCATAATACCCTCTGGGTCCATCCATGCTGTTACAAGTAGCAAGATCTTATCCTTTTCTTACGGCTGAGGAATATTCTATTATGTGTACATACCACATCTTCTTTATTCATTTATCTGTCAATGGATGTTGGTTTTTCTTATAGTCCATTTAAACTAAAATTAATAGAACCAGCAGCTTGCTAACTTTCTAAAAGATATTCATATTGACCATGGTTTAAATAATAGCTCTGTGACCCTTTGTGAACTTAAGGAAGTCACTGAAGCTCTCTACCCTCAGTTGTACATTCTCTAAAGGAACATGACAGTATCCATGTCGAAGTTTGAGACAATTATATGAAATAATGCATACAAAGTGCTTAGCAGAGTACCTGGAATAGACTAGGTAGTGCTCAATTACATTAGTTTTTATAAGTACATTTTATATACAAGGTATAAAGAAATTTCAAAAGTAAACCAGTTTTATTGACTATACCAAAGCCTTTGACTGTGTGGATCACAATAAACTGTGGAAAATTCTGAAATTGATGGGAATACCAGATCACCTGACCTGCCTCTTGAGAAATCTGTATGCAGGTCAGGAAGCACCAGTTAGAACTGGACATGAAACAACAGACTGGTTCCAAATAGGAAAAGAAGTACATCAAGGCTGTATATTGTCACCCTGCTTATTTAACTTATATGCAGAGTACATCATGAGAAATGCTGGGCTGGAAGAAGCACAAGCTGGAATTAAGATTGCTAGGAGAAATATCAACAACCTCAGATATGCAGATGATACCACCCTTATGGAAGAAAGTGGTGAGCAACTAAAGAGCCTCTTGATGAAAGTGAAAGAGGAAAGTGAAAAAGCTCTATTAAAACTCAGCCTTCAGGAAACTAAGATCATGGCATCTGGTCCCATCACTTCATGTCAAATAGATGGGGAAACAATGGAAACAGTGAGAGTCTTTATTTTTCTGGGCTCCAAAATTACTGCAGATGGTGACTGCAGCCATGAAATTAAAAGATGCTTACTCCTTGGAAGGAAAGCTATGACCAACCTAGACAGCATATTAAACAGCAGAGACATTACTTTGTCAATAAAGGTCCGTCTAGTCAAAGCCATGGTTTTTCCAGTGGTCGTGTATGGATGTGAGAGTTGGACCGTAAATAAAGCTGAGCTCCGAAGAATTGATGCTTTTGAACTGTGGTGTTGGAGAAGACTCTTGAGAGTCCCTTGGACTGCAAGGAGATCCAACCAGTCCATCCTAAAGAGATCAGTCCTGGGTGTTCATTGGAATGACTAATACTGAAGCTGAAACTCCAATACTTTGGCCACCTGATGCGAAGAGCTGACTCATTTGAAAGGACCCTGCTGCTGGGAAAGATTGAGGGCAGGAGGAGAAGGGGACAACAGAGGATGAGATGGTTGGATGGCATCACCGACTCAATGGACATGGGTCTGGGTAAACTCCATTCTTTCTCAGATTCTTTTTCCATATAGGTTATTATAGAATTTTGAATAGAGTTCCTTGGATTATACAGTAAGTCCTTGTTGATTATCTATTTTATTCTTAAACCTACTTTTTAGTTTTTAAAACTTTACTGTTGGCTGTGCTGGGTCTTTGTTGCTGCTGGCTTCTCTAGTTGTGGCAAGTGGGAGTTACTCTCTAGTCTAGTGTTCAGGCTTCTCATTGCACTGACTTCTCCCCTTGCACGAGCTCCTGAGCACGCTCTCTTCAGTAGTTGTGGAACTTGGGCTCAATAGTTGCAACTCACTGGGCTCTAGAGTATGAGCTAGTAATTTTGGTGCACAGGCTTACTTTCCCCACCGCATGTAGAATCTTCCCAGACCAGAGATTGAACCCATTCCGCCTGCATTGGCAGGCAGATTCTTAACAACTGGACCACCAGGGAAGTCCTTATTTGTTGATGGCCATGCTCGTGGCTTGTGGGATCTGAGCTCCCCGACCAGGGATTGAGCCCCAGCCCTGACGGTGAGAGTACAGAGACCTACTACTGGACCATCAGAGGTTTTTGTGATTATATATTTTGTATATAGGAATGTGTATATGTTAATCCCAAACTCCTAATTTTTCCCTCTCCTACATTCTTCTCCTTTCAGTTCAGTCACTCAGTCATGTCTGACTCTTTGCAACCCCATGGACTGCAGCATGCCAGGCTTCCCTGTCCATCACCAATTCACAGAGCTTGTTCAAACTCATGTCCATCGAGCCAGTGATTCCATCCAACTATCTCATCTGCTGTCTTCCCCTTCTCCTCCTGCCTTCAATCTTGCCCAGCATCAGGGTCTTTTCCAATGAGTCAGTTCTTTGCATCAGGTGGTCAAAGCATGGAGTTTCAGCTTCAGCATCAGTCCTTCCAATGAACACCCAGGACTGATCTCCTTTAGGATGGACTGGTTGGATCTCTTTGCAGTCCAAGGGACTCTCGAGAGTCCTCTCCAACCCCACAGTTCAAAAACATCAATTCTTCAGCACTCAGCTTTATTTATGGTCCAACTCTCACATCCATACATGACTGCAAATTTTATTTCCAAGTCTTGAGTCTGTTTCTATTTGGTAAATAAGTTCATTTGTATCATCTTTTTGGATTCCCCATATAAGTGATATCATATAATGTTTGTCTTTGACTTACTTCAAAGCACTTCATATCACTTGATATGAAAATCTCTAGGTCCATCCATATTGCTGCAAATGGCATTATTTCATTCATTAATGGCTGAGTAATATTCCACTGGTAAAGAATCCTCCTGCGAGGGCAGGAGACACAAGAGATACAGGTTTAGTCCCTGGGTCTGTCAGGGAAGATCCCCTAGAGGAGGGAAAGGCCTGTAGGAATTCCCTGGGTAATGACTATAATGGAACACAATGTTCCATTATATGTATATGTAAATCTAGCAAGATCGAATAGAAAATGGCAAAGGATTTTTGCATAAAAAAATCTCACTTTTTTTTTTCAGGCAAGGATTTATTAGGGCCCCTGCTGCAAAAGGGGGAGCAAGAACAAACAACAAGTTCCCTTGCTTACTCACTCTCTCAGGGGGTGGGCCCCAGCTGTTTCTTACATGGGGTGAGGGTAGAGTGTGTCCAGGGCTCAAGCCAGAGGGGGGCTGAGGTGTTTTGCCTACCCTTAGGTGGTGGTGTGTGCAGAGGGCAAGTGCAGTACCCTGCTTCTGCTCTGGACAATCTTCTTTTGATTCAGGGCTTCAAAAGAGGCAGGGTTTGAGGCCTCTTTGCATCTTTTCTCAAAAATGTGCCCTCACTGTGCATCAGTTCAGTTGCTCAGTCATGTCCAACTCTTTGCGACCCCATGAATTGTAGCACACCAGGCCTCCCTGTCCATCACCAACTCCCGGAGTCCACCCAAACCCATGTCTATTGAGTCGGTGATGCCACCCAACCATCTCGTCCTCTGTCATCCCCTTCTCCTCCTGCCGTCAATCTTTCCCAGCATCAGGGTCCTTTCAAATAAGTCAGCTCTTCATATCAAGTGGCCAAAGTGTTGGAGTTTCAGCTTCAACATCAGTCCTTCCAGTGAACACCCAGGACTGATCTCCTTTAGGGTGGACTGGTTGGATCTCCTTGCAGTCCAAGGGACTCTCAAGAGTCTTCTGCAACACCACAGTTCAAAAGCATCAATTCTTCGGTGCTCAGCTTTCTTCATAGTCCAGCTCTCACACCCATACATGACCACGGGAAAAACCACAGCCTTGACTGGACGGTTTAGTCCCATTCATTTTCTTGGTGTGTTGTTGCTTGAGGAGAGGCGTGTGTCCAGGTACAAGCACTGCAGCACTTCAGCAAAGGACCTCAGGTCCCAGCCTGTCTCATTCCCCCAAAGAGACGCTGCACCCTTATTCTAAAGGGGTAAGGGCTGCAGGTCTCTTGTTCGGAAACTGCTTCCTGCTGGACAGACTGCTGACCCCACCCCACCCGAGAGGTGGAGAAGTCCCTCGCTGACCGTTTCAAGGACCTGTAGGAACCTAGGCCACTCTCCACTGAAATGGACTGTATTCCCTGTACCATCATGAGTCTTATTTCAAACTTTCGGACTCTGAACACACAAACTTAACCAAAAGGTTAAATAAACAAGGGCTAAAAAGGAGAATGACAACAATAGTCACTGAAGGGCCTAGAAAGGGAAGGAACCAGGTTAACCTTGGTCTTGCTAAGCTGTTGACTAGATAAGGGAGGTGCTAAATCCCCTACCAAAATTATGAAGCCAAGGCTGCCTGGGCATATATTTCCTTAATATTCACTGTTATGTGTCTCGTAGCATTGATCCAAGTGCAGCAGGAAGTATTAGTTACCCCACAAATTCTACCTTGTTCTGCCAGAAAGTACTCAAGAGCCAGACAACTGGCAAGAACCACACCAGCCAAGGAAACAGTGGTGGTCCCAAGTCCATTAAAGCTTCAAATAGGATCCAGCCCACTACATCCTTTTACTTACCTGTTGATGGTGCTTGTCTTTGGACTAGGTATCTCAGATCTTGCCCTGGCTCACAGGTGTATTGTTCTTCTCTTGTGTTGGGGTTTCTGGAGGTAAAATCTTTAGTCTGGACAAGTATACCCATTCTCTTTCAGTTTGACAGCAGTGAGGATGGTTTAAATTACTATAGGGGGCCTTCCCTTTTGGCAGTAGTTGGTTGGGGAAACCCCTTTCTGGGTTTTAAAAAGAACTTGGTCCCCAGGGTTTCTTTGTGAATGAACTGCTCCTTCCTGTGTATTTTTAGGGGGAGCTGGCGGTGCCTTGTGGGGACAGTCCTGGATTGCTTCTGAACTTGTCCTAAGTAAATGATATATCTCAAGGCGTGATTCATGTCCTCATTCACTAGAATGTCAGTAGTAAGAAAAGGTCTCCTATAGGTCATTTCAAATGGGCTAAGTCTCACATCACTCCTGGGGGTACACAGACCTTGAGGACTGCAGTAGGAAGTAAGCTGGTCCAGGGTTCCTGAGTTTCCGGCCAGAGCTTTGCTAAGGTTTTCCTTAAAGTATGGTTCACTCCTCTACCTTACCCAAAGACTGGGGGTGCCAAGGGTATGTAGCTGGTAGTCTATTCCTAGGGCCGTTGTGAGCCCCTGTGTGATTCTGGCTATAGAGAGGGCCTGTAATCACCCAGGAGGGACTTTGGAAGTCCAAACTGAGGAATTATTTCTTTTGAAAGGGACTTACAGACTTCTACAGCGTTTTCAGATTGGGTAGGGAAGGCTTCAACCCATCCTGTGAAAGTACCAACAAACTTCAGAAGATATTTATGTTCTGATCATGAGGACGTCTGGGTGAAATCTAACTGCCAGTCTTTCCCTGGATATGTCCCTCAGCATCTAATTGATCTGAGCAGCAAAAAGGAGTTGGATGGGTGTGTGGGTTGTTATGGGCACATAAATCACAGGCAAGCATTACTTGTTTTACTGTTCTCTTCCTGCAAAAGCCTTCTGCCCATATCGCATCCCTCCCATAGCAGGTGGCATCAGTAAACTCTTCATGAATTTCCATTGTTGGGGCTCAAGGGTTAGAATTTTTTCTTCCTTTTCATGCCAGCCTGTGCTTTTTTTTTTTCCCCCTCATAGCCCCATTTCTCAGCATTTTCTTCTTCCTGTGGGGAATACTAGGAAAGGCTAGAGAGTTCAGGGGGACAATCACCAGAGCCATATCTTGTTCGGCTTCTTGCAGCTGAGCTCCTGTTTTGCAGTTTGATCAGCTTTGCTGTTTTCTTGGCTCACAGAAGACCCATCTCTCTGATGGCCTTTACAGTGGATTACTGCTACCCAGGTCAGGAGCTGCACTGCTTCTAAAAGAGCCAGAATGAAATCTTTGTTTTATGTGGGAATTTACAGTGGTTAACATTCCTCTTTCTTTCCAAATGACAGCATGAGCATTTAGCATATGGAACCCATATTTAGAGTCAGTAAAGAATATTTAATATCTTGTCCTTTACTAATTGCAGTGCTCTCACTAGTGCAATTAGTTCAGCCTTCTGGGCTGAAGTCAGGGATGGCAGGACTTTGGCTTCTGTGATTTCATCTAGACTAACCAAGGCATAGCCAGCCTATTGGGTTCTCACCTCTTCAAAACTGCTCCCATCATTAAGTCATTCGACCTCAGGGCTGTCAAGAAGCTCATCTGGAAAATCAGACCGCTTAAGTTTATTCTAGGGTCTCTATACATTCTGCATTAAGTCTCCACTCTTAACCACCGGAGGCAGAGTTGCTGGGTTCAGGGTTTGGCACACCTTCAAGGTAATGTCAGGCCCCCTTAGAAAGGGGCCTGATATCTTGCTAACCTTCCTTCAGTGATGTCCTTTGACCTCCAGCACATATTATCCTGATGAGAGGTCAACACAACTTAGGCCCAGGGTGAGCTTGGAAGCCTCATTAACCAGCAGGGCTGTGGCTGCTACTGCCCACAGGCGACTCAGCTATCCCAGGGTCAGTTGTTTTGAAAAGTAAGCCAGTACTCTGAGTCAGTCCAAGTTTTGGGGTCAGGACTCCTAGTGCTCTCTGACCTCTTGTGAACATACAGGGTAAATGGCTTGCCCAAATTTGGAAGCCCCAGTGCTGGTGTTCTACTTGACTCAGTCTTTAGGGTCTCAAAGACCTGCCAGTGATTCTTATTCGATTGAAGGAGTTCCCTTTCTCCTCCCTGTAGAGCCTCAAGTAGGGGTTTTGCTGTAAGGTCATAATTGGGAATCCAGATGTAACAGAAGCCAGTTGTTCAGAGAAGCCTCGGAGTTGCCTCTTTTTGGTTGGAGATGGTAATCCACTAATTGTTTGTTTTTGATCTATGATCGGGGCTTGTGCCACAGGGGTCAAAAGAAATCCTAAATATTGAATCCATTGCTGTGAGATCTGTGCCTTTTTTAGAGAGGCTTTATAGCCCCTTTGCCAGAAAATTTAGGACCCTAACGGTATTCTGATGTGAACCTTGTTTGGTCACACTAATCAACGATCACCAACATATGGTAGAAGAGTTCCCGTCTCAAGGCTCAGTTCCCTCAGTTGCCTTGCTAATTCATCTCCAAAGGTTGGCAGCTGTTCCCCAAAACCCTGCAGAAATACTGTCATGTGTCCTGAGTATCCGTCAAGGTGTCAGGGTTCCTCCACTCAAAGGCAAAATGGTATTAAGAGTTTGAATGTAGATGGATACAGAAAAAGAATCTCTGAGGTTCATAACAGAGAGACACTGGGTGCTCCTGGCGCTGGGTGAGGAGGGTGTGCATTTGGCACCAGTGGGTGAGCAGGGACGACTGCCTCCCTCACTGCTCCGAAGTCTTGCACAGACAGTGACTCCCCGAGAGGCTTCTGAATGGGGAGAGGATGCGGGTGTTGCAAGGGGACTGGTAGGGCTCAAGGAGTCCGTGTTTTAGGAATTTTCTGACCAGTGGTTGGATCCCCCTCGGGGCCTCAGGCTTTAAAAGATACCGTCTCTTTCAGCGGTGCTGTCCCAAGGTCTTCATCTTTTTTTTTTTTTAACTCTATCAGAAAAAAATTGGCAGTGTTTGATGTTTCTGTTCTTGTTTCATGTATTGACTTTTTGTTTTTTTAAATCGAAATGTAGTTCTTTTATAGTGCGTGTTAATCTCTACTATTCAGCCAAGTGACTCCATTTTTCCATAAAACACACTCTTTTTTGAATATTCTTTTCCATTATATCCTGGGAGATTGAAAATAGTTCCTCGCGCTCTATAGTGGGGCCTTGCTGTCTGTGCATTCCACATTCAAGATGTTCATGCATCTTGTGGCTGTGTTCAGTCGATCAGTGGTGTCTGACTCTTCGACCCTAGGGACTGCAGCAGTCAGGCTTCCCTGTCCTTCCCTGTCTCCTGGAGCTTCCTCAAACTCGCATCCATTGAGTTGGTGATGCCATCCATCTCGTCCTCTATCATCCCGTTCTCCTCCTGCCTTCAACCTTTCCCAGCATCGGGATCTTTTCTAATGAGTCAGCTCCTCACATCAGGTGGCCAAAGTGTTGGCGCTTCAGCTTCAGCATCAGTCCTTCTAATGAATATTTAGGACTGATTTCTTTTAAGATTGACTGCATTGGTCTCCTTGCAGTCCAAGGGACTCTCAAGAGTCTTCTCCAACACCATAGTTCAAAGGCATCAGTTCTTTGGTACTCAGCTTTCTTTATAGTTGAACTCTCACATCCACACATGACTACTGGAAAAACCATAGTTTTGACGATACTGATCTTTGTCAGCAAGGTAATGTCTCTGCTTTTTAATGCACTATCTAGGTCGGTCACAGCTTTTCTTCCAAGGAGCAAGTGTCTTTTAATTTCATGGCTGCAGGCACCATCTAAAGTGATTTTTCAGCCCAAGAAAGTAAAGTCTGTCACTTTTCCCATTGTTTCCCCATCTATTTGCCATGAAGTGATGGGACCAGATGCCGTGATCTTAGTTTTTGGAATGTTGAACTTTAAGCCAACTTTTTCACTCTCCTCTTTCACTTTCATCAAGAGGCTCTTTAGTTCTTCTTTGCTTTTTGCCATCAGGGTGGTGTCATCTGCATATCTGAGGTTATTGATATTTCTCCTTGCAATCTTGATTCCAGCTTATGCTTCATCCACCCTGGCATTTTGCATGATGTACTCTGCATATAGGTTAAATAAGCAGGGTGACAATATAGAGCCTTGATTTGGAACCAGTCCATTGTTCCATGTCTGGTTCTCACTTGCTTCTTGACTTTGCAGAAAGCAGGTAAGGTGGTCTAGTAGTCCCATCTCTTTAAGAATTTTCCACAATTTGGTGTGATCCACAGAGTCGAAGTGTTTAGCGTAGTCAATAAAGCAGAAACAGATGTTTTTCTGGAACTCCCTTGCTTTTTCTATGATCCAACTGATGTTGGCAATTTGATTTCTGGTTCCTTTGCCTTTTCTAAATCCAGCTACCCACCCCAGATTCCCGGTCTATCCCTCCCCTCCCCGCCTCCACCTTGTGAACCACTAGTCTGTTCTCTAGTCTGTAAGCCTGTTTCTGTTTTGTAGACATGTTCATTTGTGGTCATATTTTAAATTTCCACATATAAGTGATACCACGTGGTGGTATTATTCTCTTTCTGTATTTCCCTTCATATGATTATCTCCCATTGCATCCATGTTGCTGCAAACGGCATCATATTGTTCTTTTTTATAGCTTAGTATACCATTGTATATATGTACTACATCTTCTTTATCCATTCATCTGTGGATGGACGTTTAGGTTATTTCCGTGTTTCGGCTATTCTGAATAGTGCTGCTATGAACATAGGGTGCAAGTATATTTTTATTTTTGGATGTGCTCGGTCTTCCTTGCTGCACACCTGCTTTCTCTAGTTGCTATGACTGGGGGCTACTCTTCACTGCAGCGCTTGGACTTCTCATTGCAGTGGCTTGTCTTGTTGCAGAGTTCAGGCTCAGTAATTATGGCGCACAGGCCTAGTTTCCTCATGGCGTGTGGAATCTTCCTGGATCAGGGATTGAACCCATGTTAGCAGGTGGATTCCTAACCACTAGACCATCAGGGAAGTCCACATGTATCTTTCTGAATTATAGTTTTGTCCCAGTATATGCTTCAGGCCTTAGTCTTTTAATTCATTTATCTTTTGGCCATGCTGAATGACATGTGAGATCTTAAGTTTCCCAACCAGGGATCAAATTTGCAGCCTATGCAATGGCAGAGTGGAGTCCTAACCACTGGACTTCCCTGAATATGTAACTTCTAACTGATAAATTATGTAGTATGCATAAATACCAAATTTAGGACCTCTGTGGGTGGAAGTGGGAAGGAATGAAATGAAACAGAGGTTAAGCAGGATGCTGGCCTGTTGGTGCTCATTACTCTTCATGTCTTTGCTAATGTCTGGTATTTCTCTCTCTCTCTCTCTGAGCTGCTTCACCCTGTATGACAGACTCTAGGTCTACCTGCATCACTACAATAACCCAATTTCATTCTTTTTGATGGCTGAGCAACGTTCCATTGCCTACCTGTACATTTTCTTTATTCCTTCATCTGTAAGTGGACCTTTAGGTTGCTTCCATGTCCTGGATATTGTAAATAGTGCTGCTGTGAACACTGGGGTCCATGTGTCTTTCTGATTTATGATTTTCTCAGAAGTACATGCCCAGTAGGACGACTGCTGTGCCCCAGGCCTTATTCTTACAGGGGGAGGAATTTCGCCCGTCCTGGAACCAGGTTATCCCAAACTACAAGATCCACCTGTTCTCTAATTTCTTAGAGGATGTCCTGGGAAATATTTTGATGACCAGCAGATGGGTCATCTGGGCTATCACTACCAATAGATGCATTTTCTGTTTGAATTCTTTCCTCCCTGCATTTCACCGATCCTAAGACTACATGGCTCCTAATTTATTTAGCAAACCTCTCCCAAGGAGGGGGACAGGGCATTCTTGCATATACAGAAAGGAGTGAGTAGTGATAATGGACCCGAGTCTATAGGCAAGGGGAGATATAAACCACCTTCCCTGTGGCTGTCCATCCTCTCCCATCACAGTACAGTCAAGGCGGGAGAGGGGGCCGGCTGGTCAAGTCAGAACAGAGCAGAGGCTCAGGTGTCTGTAAGAAATTCGGTTCTCCTACCTGCCACATCTAGGGTGACCTAAGGCTCTGCTGGAGTCCTGAGGATGGTCAAGTAGGATCTGGAGCCAGGCAAGCACAAGGGCCTGCCAGAGAGTGTACAGGAATCTCATTTGAGAAATTATCAAGAAACTGGGGCTGGTCAGGGTGCTCAGGACGTTAGCCCTTCCAGTGTCCCTCCTTAGACAAAAGGCACACTGGTTTCAGCCCAGGTGGCTTCTTGGCTGTTTGTTGGGTCTTCTCACCCCTCTAGGTTCCCCAAACATGACAGGTGAATTAGAGCAGCCAAAAGCTGCTTTTTCTTCATTAGCCTCTTATCCTTACTGGTCTCCTCTGTTAAGTCTTGGTTGTTATAGACCTTGAAGGCCTCCTCTATCAAGTTGACAATGGGGTTTGTAGTCTTCTCTGGATATCAGGAGTAGCCTGACTGATAAACCTCAAGCCTTTGTAGTCTTCTCTGGATATCAGGAGTAGCCGGCGTGATAAAATTCATGGCCAGTAGTGTCCTTCATTCTGTGGACTCTGTACCGGTGTCCTCTCTGAATGCCTCTACCACCTGGCCCAGGAAGACTGCTGAGTTTTCACCTTTTTCCGTGTAACGCCTTGGACTTTATCATAATTTACAGGCTTTTCTCCATACACTTTTTCATTCCTTCTGATGGACGAGTAGTAAAATGTCTCATCCTAGCCTGGAACTTACACAGTCTTCATGGTCCAGGTGTGGGTCATGTTCTGGGACTGCGTCTCCTCTACCTGGTGAATTTGTTGTGGGTGGGTGGCAGGAAGCCATCTGCATGTTCCCTGGCCTTCATCGGTATATGTTCCATTTCATCCCAGGTGCAACAGTGGGCCTGAAATACCGTGATGTCCTGCCAGGTGAGAGAGACTGCCAACCCCGGACTGACAAATTCACCCCTGAACTTGTCCGGGTTCTCTGAGAACCTGCCAAACTTCTCCTTACAGATTAATCCAATTAGTTTAGGATCTCTCTCTATGGGATCTTCCAAGATTTGAGAAAACTCCCGGAGATAGTGAAGGAAAGGAAGCCTTGCATGCTGCAGTCCGTGGGGTAGCAAAGAGTCAGACACAACCTAGCAACTGAATGACAGCAGGCAGTCTAGAGGGCAGCAGGGCCGCAAATAGTCGGACACAACTGAACACGTACCTACATGCACACAGGGGACCCCTGAAGCACCCCAAAGTTAACTGGAAGTCCAGAGAATTTCAATTAGAATTTGATATTTGGGAAGTCTGTCTAAAATTTGTAGACGTTTTATAATACTCGGTCATATGGGATCATAGGTTTCTGTGAAACAATACTTATTCCTTGGGTTAAGTTGGGGGAAAAAATAAAAAGTAAATGTACATCAGTTAAAAGCACAGGAACTCACATGATCTGTTCTCAAAAGCAGCTTTACTCTCTTATGAGAAAAACCAAATCTAGTCCTGCATCAACCTACTTTAAAAAAAAATCCAATTACCTAATGAAATTTAATCCAACCTTAGAAATCCTGACCACATACAAACTCTTTTCTCAGTGTTTTTCTTCTGCAAATCTTCTAAAACTTTCTGTAGCCAAAGTTTGTCCCTTATTCTTTCCCCACTCAAAAATTGCCAGCTGTAGGGAAAAATCACCCATTTTCCTTTCAAAAAATATATTTCCAGTCCTCATACCTTCTTTTCTGAAAATACACATCCTACTTAAGCAACCATGAACTGTCCTTTACATTAACTTTCCATTCATTGCTAGAGAACATGTAAGGTGGCACCAAACATCCTTAGTTTGTCTCACAAGAAAATGAAAGACCTGTTTAGCAATTAATGTTCCAATATTTTGTCTTATTTGAAATGGTGTGAATATCCAATTACTCTCATTTAGCTTCAAATTTATCAAAATTTGGAGAGACTCTTTTAGATGAACATTTCCAAAACATTCCTATAGCTTACCAAAAACTTTCTTATCCAAGTTACATGTACTTAAAAATTTAATCATATCAGGTTATTTTTCCCTGTTGACAGGATTTGTAACAAACAATATACACTTACTGACTTCATGTAACTCTGGGTACAGTGAAAGTATTATCCTTAATACTGATAACTCTTAACAAGTCTATTAATTAAAGCCATAGGTTTAAGCCAGACAAGTTAATTTCTACAGAACCAGAGATCTCATCGTTTTCCCACTTGTATTTAAATTGTCTCTCTTTCCGCTCCCCTCCCTCAGTCTGGGGGACTACAGATGAATCAGGTATTGCCCGAGAGCCCAGGAAGAAGAGTTACAGAGTTACAAGCCCATGGCAAGAGCAAAGGAGGGGAAAATGAAAGCTCCTGTCTTGTCTTTTGTTTTTTAAAATCCCACTAAGTACCCCCCAACAAGGCCAAGTCCAAGGCAACGCAGGCTTGTTTGTATTTCAAGGCTTCGGTGCTCCACCGTGACCACAGTGTCAGCAGAGACTTGCAGGAGCAGCTGGACAGACAAAACCACTTCACAAAGATACCAAGGATAATGACACAGAGAAGTTTTCAGGGTAAAGGGGACAGGGGTACAGGTTGAGGACTGAGGGAGAGGTAAAGGGAGGAGGGACAGGAAACACTCAAGAGACACACAGAGAGATTACCATTTCAACCCAGGGAACGTCCCCTGCGGGCGTCTATTCAGACACCCAGCCACACGCTTCCAGAAAGGGCTAGTGAAGGGGGGAGCACCCTGTCTCCTACCCACTGGGGTGAAAGAGCCTGGACCGGCCAACTGTCCGTCCTGTGCGGGACTGCAACCCGCAAGTGGGCCTCTCACACATGCACAGTGTACAGAAATCGGCTGCTTCAGCCCGTCCCCTATGGGACTTGTCTTGGCGGCCTGAAAATCAAGGTGAGACCATTAGGAGGATCAGACTTCCAGTCACTACAGGGTATGAGGTTGGAACCTGTATCCCTCTCATAAATCTCCAGGCAGTGGGGAGCCCCTGGACCAAGGTCTGCAGGGTATGAGGCGAGCCTCTCCCACGCCTGCTTGTCACCCGTCAAGGTGAGCCGTTGCAGGCCAGAGGGAGCAGGTCTCACAAGCTGAGGAGTGATGCTGTAGCTGCTCAGTCCACTCTTTCAAAAGGAGAGGGCTGAGAGAAGAGGAGAGAGAAAGGGGAAATGGTGATGGAGGAAAAGGTACAACTGCGAGGGGAAAGCGTTGCCTGAGTGAGGGGACTGAGACCCCAGGGGCCAGGGAGGAAGGGTTAACGAACTAGGGTGACTCTGAAGCAAGTGGTTCAGACTCTTGTCACCCACGTGGAAGCTGTGTTAGGTGTCCCAGAGGTGCCCAGATCCTTTCCTCAGTAGGGGTCGGTCCCCACTTTGGGTGCCACAAAACAACCAGGGTTGTTGGTCTCTTTCATCAATAGAAACGGATCAGAAGTCAGACTAGAAGTTCAGGGAAGGCTTTACTGGGGCCTTTGGTGAAGCAGAGGGGAGTAAGGACAAACAACAGGTTCCCAAGCTTGCTCCCTGAAAAAAAGCCCACTTTTTATTACCTCGGTATACAGTCTTTGCCCCAGTCATTAGTTGCAGGGGTGAGAGAAAGAACACGGGGCTCTGTGGCTAGGTCACTGCCCCTGGCCCAAGTTCTGTCATGCCGCCAACACGGCTAAGGGTTCTGGGCTTATGTATTTCATGGAAGATTTTGCAAAACAATCCCAGAACCATGAACCATCTTCATAAGGGGAAACCACTAGCACCCTTCAGCAACTCCACACTAATAGGGATGAAAATAACAATGGAACAGCTTTGACAGTTGAAGCAGACAAAACAGGATGAAAGAGCCCCGCATTGCCAAGACACCCAAGACATTCGTGATAAGATAATAAAGACATGACATCGCCATGACGATACATTCAACCAAAACCAACATGGAGTAAATAAGAGATAATTCTTTTCTTTTCGTGGGAGGATTAGACATGCAACTGCAGCCACATTAAACAAAGTCTCAACATCCATTCTGCACCTTGTCCAACACACAACAGGCTAGGGAAGCTGTTCTTTTTTAATTGAGGTATAGTTGATTTACAATGTGATGTTAACTTCTGCTGTAAAGTGACTCAATTATGCACACACATACATACTTTTTCATATTTTTTCCATTCTGGTTTATCCCGGAAGATCGGATATACTTCCCTGTGCTATAAAGTAGGACCTTGTTGTGTATCCAGCCTCAACGTGATAGTTTGCACCTACTCACCTCAGACTACCAGTCCCTCCCTCTCTCCCCCTCAATGGCAACCACAAGTCTATTTGTGAGTCTATTTCTGTTTGATAGGTTCATGTGTGCCATATTTTAGATTCAACATAAAAGCGCTATCATCTGGTATGTCTTTTTTCTGACTTATTTTACTTAGTATGATAGGATCTAGTTGCATTCATGGTGTTGCAAACGGCATTGCTTCGTTCTTTTTTATGACTGAGTAGTATCCCGTTGTAGTATTCCATGGTTCGTGTCTACCACATCTTCTTTATCCACTCATCTGCTGACAGACATTTAGGTTCTGTCTGTAGTGGACAGTGCTGCTATGAACACGGGGATGCAAGTAGCATTTTGAATTACAGTTTGTACAGATATATGCCTAGGAGTGGGATTCTTGGATTATATGGTAATTCTATTTTTACTTTTCTGAATGCCTTCACACTGTTTCTGATAGTGACAACTTATGTTCATTCTCACCAGCGGTGTAGGAGGGGTCGCTTTTCCCGTACCCTCCTACAGCATGTTATTTGTAACAAATGGCCAATGACGGCCATTCTGACTGCTGTGAAGTGGTACTTTACTGTACTTCTGACTTGCATTTCTCTAATAATTAGTGATGCTGAGCATCTTTTCATGTGCCTGCGGCTGACTGTGTCTCTTCTTTGAGAAATGTCTTTAGGTCTTCAGACCATTTTTTGATTGGGTTGTTTTTGTTGTTGTTGTTGAGTTTTATGAGTTGTTTATTTTGGAGATAAAGTAGGGCAGCAGTTCTTAAGGTAGGGCCCAGGGAGCCTCAGACTGGAGCACGACGACCCATGAAACTATTTTCATAATAATATGACATTTCTTTGTTCACTCACACCGTCACACATGTGCGGTGTTTTCCAAAGGCGACATGTCACCTCACATCAGTTATGAGACTCAACCTGTTTCTTATTCAGACATTAAATATGTTTCAAAAATGTAAAGTATGCCACTTTTTCTGAAAGTAAATGTAAAGTTTTCCACTTTTTCATAAAGTTGTTTATATCCAGGGACTCCCCTGGTGGCCCAGTGGTTAATACTCTGCAGTTGCACTGCACAAGCTCTGGGTTCGATCCCTGGTCAGTGAACTAAGATCCCACATGCCACAGGGTGCAGCCAAAAAGAAAAAAAATCCAACGGGTTTATTAACATTAAACTATTAAAGTTTTCCAAAATTAGGTTTCAAATAGGGTGAACACAGAGCGATATAACCTTATAACTCACACACAAAAAAAGCTCTCTGGCATCTTCCATTTTCAGCGCAAAGGGGCCTTGAGACCAACAAGTTTGAGAACTCTTAATCCAGGGAAACAACAAAGTCTCAGAGAACAGCTGTTTCTGAGAACAGCTCAGAAAAGTCTCAGAGAACAGGGAAACAACAAAGTCTCAGAGAACAGCTTTCCCGTGCTCAGGAAAGCAGTTGGTGGCACAGGCTCTGTGAACGGTGCAGGCCATGAAGCAGCCAGATTTTCTGCTGATAACTAAAGACAAAGTCTTAAAATATGAAAAGTCACTAGACAGCAAATAGTAAATATGAAAAGTCACTAGACAGCAAATAGTAAATAGCAAAGTATGTTGATGGTTACGAGGATAAAGACTGGTTTTAAGACCAGTGCCTGCTACACTTGAATTTTACCTTTTGAACTCAAGTTGAGTAACAGTTGAGAGGAGGAAAAGCTATCAGGGTTTAAGAGGCTGTGCCTAAGAGATCATGTTCTAGGCTTTAGCACAACGAGCACACAGAAAGAGCTCAGTAAGTTAAGGAAACACCTGAATGGCTATGAAAGGAAGATATGAGACTGAATGATGCTGAGAACAAAACGGCCATATCAAGAAAGGCTTGTAACAGGGGGACTTGTTCTAGAGTCAGTTCTCAAGAGGGTTGAAGAAATGAGCGGGCCTGAGATACAGAGCCATCTCACATCCCCAGTCAGCTTCCTCTCGATCCCGTCACTTTCAGGTCTGATTAGAGGAAGATGTTAGCAGTCATTCCATCTCAAGCATCTTAATATCCGAGACTCACTACGACCTAAACAGAAGTCTTTATTCTAACCCCACGTCTCCCTCAGAAACACGTGCTTCTTCTGCACACTTCAACCTCACATGGTTCTTGACTCCTTTCCCCTCAGGCCTTCCACATGATCCTCTAGCACATCCTGTGGTTCTACTTCCAAAGCACATTCTGAATTTACCCACTTCTCTCCATCCCTACTCGATCACCCTAGTCCAGACCCGTTGGATTAATCCTAATGGAATGTGGCTTGTCTCCCTGCTTCTCTTTTGGCGCTTCCCCCTTCTCTCTACAATCTATTCTCCCCCAGGACCCAGATCAGTTTTTAATATGCCAATTAGATCATGTTCTCCCTTAAAAAAAAAAAAAGTCCACAAATGTTCCCACTAAGCCTAGAATAAAATCCTAACTCCTTACCCTCATCTACAAAGTCCTCTCCCACACCTGCCCCACCCCATCTGGCTCCCACCTCCTCTGCTGCAGTCACACAGGCCTTTCCTATCTTCTCAAATGCAAAACTCCTTCCTAAGTTCAGTCCAGCCTGAGGGCCTCACATTCTCTGGAATACTCTCCCAAAGAATATTGATTTTGCTGCTCTTTTCAGTCAATTCAGTTCAGTTGCTCAGTCGTGTCCGACACTTTGCAACCACATGGACTGCAGCACGCCAGCCTTCCCTGTCCATCACCAACTCCCAGAGCTTGCTCAAACTCATGTCCATCGAGTCAGTGATGCCATCCAACCATCTCATCCTCTGTCGTCCCCTTCTCCTGCTTTCAATCTTTCCTAGCATCAGGGTCTTTTCAAATGAGTCAGCTCTTCGCATCAGGGGGCCAAAGTATTGGAGTTTCAGCTTCAACATTAGTCCCTCCAATGAATATTCAGGACTGATTTCTTTAAGGATGGACTGGTTGGATCTCCTTGCAGTCCAAGGGACTCTCAAGAGTCTTTTCCAACACCACACTTCAAAAGCATCAATTCTTCAGCGCTCAGCTTTCTTTATGGTCCAACTCTCACATCCCTATGTGACTACTGGAAAAACCATAGCTTTGACTTGATGGACCTTTGTTGGCAAAGTAATGTCTCTGGTTTTTAATATGCTGTCTGGTTGGTCATAGTTTTTCTTCCAAGGAGCATGTAATTTCATGGCTGCAGTCACCGTCTGCAGGGTCTCTGCCCTTCCAGCCCGTCAGATTCTGATCTCAGGGTCCCTTCCCATCTTCTCAGCAGCCTTTCAGGTCACTTGCGCTAACCTAGCCCCACTTCCCATTAAATGTCAACCTAACATTCTAACTCCTTCGTAAACAACATGTCTTTATCTGATGTGGCTGCACTGGTCTCAGCTGCGGCACACAGGACCTCTAGACGCAGAATGTGGGATCTAGTTCCCCGGCCAGAGACCAAACCTGGCTGGGCCCTCTGCAGTGGGAGCGGGGAATCTTGGCCACTGGGCCACTAGGAAGTCCCTCTGGTTTCTTTCTTAATAGCATTCATGACCTGAAATCTTCTTGCTTCTCTCTTTACTTGCTCCATGAGACTAGGACCTTGTTGATCTTCCTCATTACTGTATCCTCTAAGCTCAGGAAAGCAAGAACAGTGCCTGACCCACAGCAGACCTTTAGTAAGTATTAAATATTCAGTGAATCTCACATTGCTGTTACATTCAAATATTCCCCACTCCCTGTCCCCAGCAAACTGACCTCAAAGGAAAAGCAAGGTACTTACCACACATACATAAACATTACAGAATCTTAGGGTTGGCTTCAGAAAGCTTAGGACTAGGTTGACATACAGTGCTATTCTCTGGTCACATTTTACTACTGATTCTGAATTTTGTACTATCTGAATAGGAGCTCCATTTCAATTCTGCATCTACTTAATATATGTTAACAATGTTATTATGTACAGATCTTTTTTCAACAATGCTTTAAGGCTCACCAATATACTAGGATCCTCTGAGAAACTGAATCCAGTAGAACTTTTCTGGTACATAGTAGTATTTCAGTAAGGATATTCAGTAAGATTTTATGTGTTCTCTCTGTACAACATTACCTAAGAAATATTCTTCTCTGGCTTCAAATA
This sequence comes from Antilocapra americana, assembly GCA_007570785.1. Lineage (NCBI taxonomy): Eukaryota > Metazoa > Chordata > Mammalia > Artiodactyla > Antilocapridae > Antilocapra > Antilocapra americana. Next base: position 1,539,752 of record ML663567.1, read on the forward strand.
AGGTAATACTTTTGAAGTATCAAAAATAAACCAATTTTTACAAGAAGACAAATAAATGGAAGCTTTTGTTAGTGAAACAAGTCAATTTATTATATTTCCAACAAGGCCTTTTTTTCTCTATAATGAAACATACTACAATATTTTACAACATAATTTAGTTTTTTAATATCTCAGAAAGGAAACTTTTTTTTTAGGAAAGTAAATATTTGGGGAAGAATAACTACAAGAAGTTACTTTTTCAATTTTAATACAGTAACAGCTTGCCCCCCAGGTATATTACCAGCATTTTTTCTCTTAACAAATCTATTAAGTAAATATTAGCCAACAAAAAAACTTACTTTTAGAAAATGAGGCAGAAAAGGCTTGTATTTAAATAGGAAACAAGCAATCTAAAATACTAATCACATGTCACTTTAACAAGGCAATGTATTTACATAATTAGGTATAAATTATTAATTATGCTGATTAAGGTCCTAGCAAAGACTCAACTGGTCTGACTGTATCTCAAGTTCAAACAGCACTCACCTGGCTATTAAGTTAAACATCACAATGGAACTGGGTCTATTTAAGGGGGGGAAAAATCTCAATATTGCACATCTTCTGTCATTAGAAACAAGGATCATTAAGTCAGGGCCATCTTGGTTCTGAATCTCTCCATTTTTGTTGGAAGAAGACTTACCATCTCTTTACTAAGCTCTAGCTCAACTTCTATTTCCTGGGCAGCTTCAGGGTGCTTCTCACAGTAATCAACAATAAATTTGTAATGTTCCAATGATGTTGCCAAATTTTCTAGCTCTTTCTTGGGATCTGCAGTGATGATTTTGCCATAGAGGCGGGCAACTCGAAACTTAGCTAACATGGCAGGGCGAAGAACATCTTCCCCTATATGCTCAGGAAAGACTTTGTTTGGGTCTCTCAGAGAGTCTAAGAAGAGCTGATAGTACTTCAGTGCTGACTTATTCAGATTATTGATTTTTTTCACAATGTGTGAATCAGGATCCCTCAGTTTGTCAGCTATGGCAACCTTCAGGTCCATCATATCATAGTAAGCATGTGCAATTTCAAACTGAATCTGTCTGTTGACCAACAGGTAGTACTGTGGATTGAGGTCCACGATCAGGGGCTCTAGCATAGCTATTCTGCGTTTATGCATCTTGCATCGTCTCTCCATGTCAGTTTCAAAGAATGCAAGCACCTTAAACAGAGCACTGTGGTCTTGGACTACTTCAATATGGTCAGTGACATAACCATCAATCTGAAAGAACTCTTTTGCCTCAAAGACATAGTGCTGACCTGTTAAGAAAAGCTCTCTGGCTTCTTCAAAATCTAAAGGTCTCAGATAGCTCACTTTCTCTTCCACTGCAGAGATGGCATCACACAGTTCACCGGTTCCAAACTGCACAGCTTTTTTCCTAACTCTTTCTTCCTCATCTAGTTCTTTTTTCCTTAAAGCTCTAAGTTCAGACTGTTTATCAAGATCAAGCTCTCCTATGTTGTCCTGAAAGAAAAAAATAAATCATGGTTAAGGAAGACAGACACTGACTTGTCTCCTGCTGTCAGTGCTAAAGCAAATTTAAGATCCCCTGGAGAAGGGACTGGCTACCCGCTCCAGTATTCTTGCCTGGAGAAGTCCATGGGCAGAGGAGCCTGGCGGGCTACAGTCCATGGGGTTGGGAAGAGTCGGACACAGCTGAGCAACTAACACACAAGAGTAAAGACCAGAAAGCCTCTTACTTCCCAACCTGGTGGGGGAGGTGTTCTAATCACATCTTTTAGTCGCTGGGTTGCGTCCAGCTCTTTGTGACCATATGGACTGCAGCCTGCTAGGCTCCCTCCATCCATGGGATTTCCGAGGCAAGATTACTAGAGTGGGTTGCCATTCCCTTCTCCAGGAGATCTTCTCAACCCAGGGATCAAACCTAGATCTCCCACATCGCAGGCAGATTCTTTATCATCTGAGCCATCAGGGAAGCCCATTTCTTTCTAAAACTCCTAGATTTTTAAAATATTTATCTATTGTTTTTTAATTTGACTGATCCAGCTCTTAACTGTGGCATGCAGGATTTTTGGCAAGCAAATTCTTACTTGAAGGCATTTGGGATCTAGTTCCCTGACCCAGGGATAGAACCCAGGCCTCCTGCATTGGGAGCATGGAGTCCTAGCCACTGGACCACCAGAAAACCCTGACTTCTTTCTAGTTATATTCCAAGTAATTAAAAATGAAAGAAACTAGGAAAAAAGTAAATAACACAACTAAACTGTTTATTACTTTCCTCTTCAGGGAACTAACTCAGTTACTGCTTCAGATAACATAAATACATATGAAAACTGTAACAGCTGTGAAATGTTATATACATATAGTACATTGTTACTATTGATATTTTAACATTAGAGTAAGGCTGAAATGGGTCTTAAAAATATTGCAAAGAAATTCCGTTAACAGCATGATGTTTATGCTAAGTTATTTAATAAAATATACTACAGAGGCTCTAGGCCTCTCAAAGATACTAAAATAAAGACAGTGTTAAATCTACCATCATAGTTAAAGTTATCTCCCCTACCGCCTAGGGCAAAAAAAAAAAAAAAGAGGAAGGAACTAAGATGGTTTGAAAAATAGTCAGTTCATTCTCTTCTGGATGATAAAATTAAACATCAGATAACCAGTGGTCAGCCCCAAGGCCAGCTCTTCTCTTCGTTTGAAGTCCTCTCTCTAGATCTGCATTGTTCAGAACATAGTCATGTGCTAAGTGTGGATGGCTACTGAGCATTTGAAATGTCCAAACTGAGACGTGATCAGTGTAAAATAATATACACCCAATTTCCAAGACTTAGTACAAATTATAAAATAGTGCAACAATGACAAATAGAAATGAATATTTATTTATATATATTCTAGGTGGAAGAAATACAAGTTAAAATTAATTTCACCTGCTTTTTTGTCTAATGTAGTCACTTCCCAGGTAGCGCTAGTGGTAAAGAACCCACTTGCCAATGCAGGAGACATAAGAGACATGGGTTCAATCCCTGGGTCAGGAAGATCCCCTGGAGAAGGGCATGGCAACCTATTCCAGTATTCCTGCCTGGAGAACCCCAAGGACAGAGCAGCCTGGTGGGCTACAGGTCATGGGGTCACAAGGAGTTGGACACGACTAACGCGCCCTAGCACCAAGCACAATGAAGCGACACAGGGAGCTGGCTTCCTATCTCTGTTGCACAGCCCAGCTCTACACAGGCGCCTCCATCTGCACCCATGGTCGCAACTCCCATCCACAGGAGGAGGACCCACAAATCTTCAGGAACACCCGGGTTCTTATTAGGCTCCAGACCCATAACTAAAGCTCCTCACACACCTCCTCCTCCTCTCAGAAGACCAGGACCCCTCATCCTCAATATGTCCATAATGGAACTCTCCCTTCTCCGCAAACAGGGTCCTATTCTACTCTTATTTTAGTGAAGGTCACTCCCTCAATCTGGACAGCCAGCCAATGCATCCTTGATGTCTCTCTCCTCTCTTAGCCCACACTTCGTATCTGTCATCAAATCCTTTCTGTCTTGCCCCCTAAACAACCTCTTGAACCCACTCTTCTCCACCATCTCTTCTGCCACCATCCTAGCCCAAGCTCCCTTCACATCTCACCCTGTTTCAGTGATCTACGTAATCTTCCTCGTCCACTCTTGCCTTCCCTCAATCTTCCATTCTGCCACCTAAGTGACCAGTCCAACCCTCCCGCCCCTCCGCCAAGGCTTGCAGTTATGTTCCAGCCCTTATCTAACTAGGTCTTCTATCACACATGCTCTCTCTGCTCCAGCCTCACAGGCCTTGCTCCATCATTTCCACCACCATGCTCCCTACACCACAGAACTTTTAAACATGCTGCTTCAGCTCTTTGGAATGCTAGTCTTTTTCTCCAGTCTAGAAATTCCTATGCATTCCCAGAGCTTCCTTCAGATTTTACTTCCTCCCATCGTGACTTCTTATATCCTGTGTCTCTCCTTTGTGGAACTTTAACTAAAGTTGCACTTTGGTATGATGTAAAAAAACAGATCTATTTTTGTTCATCATAGTATAGTGACTACTATAAACCTGTCAGAAATAAACATTTAAATTTGTATACGTTATTAAACTTGAATTAAAGAAGGTAAGCAGATGATCAAAGGATGAAGCTAAGGTAACAAAGCCAGATTAAAGGAAATCTGAGTAATTTAACAGTGTGGTCACTATCTGAGTTTAAAACAAGGAGGTGGTAAATTCCAGCACCCAGTCTGGAAAGCACGGACTAAAGCAATGGTAAGAGGAAGCCACAGGGCGCTCTGCTCCACACCTTCACTTCAAATGCAGGCCCAAGTCTCTAAATCGTGTTTACTTACCGTGCTTCCTGGCGGTGTGTTTATCTACACTTTTTAGACTGCTTTCTGAGCAGAAGAATGCTGACAGATTTTCTGGGCTGCAATTTCTCTAGACATAAAACTCCCTAGTTCTTCCCCCCTACTTCCTTCCTTTTCCAAATATGCCTCATATTTGGAGGGTAAAGAATCTTCTACCTCCAAAGTGCTCTCACCTTTGAAATACTCCTGCTTCTGGGATTTTGTGGTTTGTCTGCTTTTATTTTGTATAGTAGTTTCACAAGGTTCTATATTTACTAGTAAAAATGGTTATACTTTAATGTATGTAAACAGAAAAGAGGCCTAACAACTCCTCCAGGAAAGTCTCCAATGTACTTTAGAATACGCATCCAAATGATTTACTTTCCTCTGTAATGTTAGTCTCTCAGCCGCGTCTGACTCTTTGTGACCGCACGGACTGCAGCCCTCCAGGCTTCTCTGTCTATGGTCTTCTCTAGACAAGAATACTGGAATGGGTTGCCATTCCGTTCTCCAGGAGAATCTTCCTGACCCAGGGTTTGAACCTGGGTCTCCTGCATTGCAAGCAGATTCTTTACCATCTGAGCCACCAGAGTTCTGATGAAGAACTAGACTCCACTAAGTATGGATTAGTGATAATGGTATCAACAATGACAGTTAACATTGATTGAGGACTTAGTTACGTCTTGGACACTTTTCTGAGCCCTTTATACATATTTAACTCATAGGAACTCACTATTAAGTACTATAACTATCTCCATCTTACTTGTGAGGAAGCTGAGAAACAAGTTAGCTGCCATGGAGACACAAGCCACAAACTGGCAGGGCTTGGAGAAGGAAATGGCAACCCACTCCAGTATTCTTGCCTGGAAAATCCCATGGACGGAGGAGCCTGGTAGGCTACAGTCCATGGGGTCACAAAGAGTCAGATACAACTGAGCAACTTCACTTTTACTTTCATATATATATATATACATATATATATACATATATATGTATATATATACATGACACATTTTGTTTATGCATCCATCTGTTGATGGATTTGGGGATTGTTTTTACATGTTATCTATTATGAACAATGCTGTGATGAACACTAACATACAAGTATCTCCGTTAGTCTCTATTTTTAGTTCTTTTTGGTATATATCTAAGTGTATAATTTGAGTAACTGATCTTTTATTAGAAATAAAATGCTGCTTCAGAGTAAAAAAAAAAAAACTGGCAGGGCTGTTCCCAGATGCATTTATACTTATATTTTTATCAATATATATATTTACTATCTAAAGTATACAAAGATTAGTAAGATTTCTTGCCATCAGGTTGCTTACAGTCTAAGAAGACGTGAAGGAATAAGATAAGAATATGAATAAGGATAATACGAAGTCAAGTGACTTAGGAAGGGTTCTTAAAGGAGGGGGAAGAGAGCTGTAGGGTTTAAGAATCGTATATACATTCAATAGTTTTTGAGTACCTGTTACGTCTAGAGATCGGTACATAGTGTGCATATGATGAAGACTCCCCTCTGTGGGGCTCATGCTCTATCCAGTGGCACGTCTTGAAGGAAGAGGTGCTGTTTGAGACAGCCTTAATGGACGAGTAAGATTTGAACAGGCTGAGACGGGGAAAGCAAGAAATAAGCCTTCTGCATGCCATGAATAACACACACGCAGTGAGCCCAAAGAGCACACCTCCCATTTTAAGCTTTACTTACACCCTGCGGTTTAAGACATAAAAGATCACTTTTGACTGTATTACCTGCATGGAAAGTTGGGCATTCTGCATCAGAGTCAAACAGTACTTGATCCAGCATCTTGCTATTTCCCCTTTTCTTTGGTGATAAAGCTCTGGCACACCTCCTTCAGCTTCTGTAGCTAAAAGGATACAATGTGACTTGTATAAGCCAATGGTCACAACTGTAATTTTCACTGTGTACACCATTCTTCTTTATATCATTCTTGACTATAAAAATAACAAGTCCTAACTGAAGCAGTGGGAAGAAACACACCCAAAATTTCTACCACCCAGAGCTTCTTTCTAGTTTTTTTCTTTTGTATTACCTACAGGTAAAAACTAAGGTCACCACATATATTAAATTTTGAGTACAAGCACCTCAGATGTTGGAGGCTTGGTTCCAGGTCACTGTAATAAAATGAGTCACGTGAATTTTTGGTTTTCTGTGGCTTATAAAAGTTAGGTTTGCACTACAGTGTAGTCTAGTAAGTGAGCAACAGCATTGTCTTAAAAATGTGCACGTTTTCATTAAAAAATATTGCTAAAAAAATGCTAAACATCATTTAAGGCTTCAGAGAGTCATAAGCTTTTTTGCTAGTTAGAGGGTCTTGCCTCAACGCTGACGGCTGCTGACTGATCAGGGTACTGGTTACTGTAGGCTGGAGTAGGAAGGCTGTGGCACTTCCTTAACATAAGACAACAGAGAAGTCTGCTCCACTGATGGACTCTTTCAGGAACAATGTCTTCTGCAGTATGCAATGCTGTTTGACAGCATTTTACCCACAGTAGAACTTCTCTCAAAATGAGTCAATCCTCTCAAACCCTTCCACTATTTTATCCAGTTTCTGTAATACTCTAACTCCTTTGTTGTCCTTTCAACAATTTTCACAGTATCGTCACCTGGAGTAGATACCATTTCAAGAAACCACTTTCTTTGCACATCCCTAAGAATCAAGTCCTCAGCTGTCAAAATTTAGCATAAGACTGCAGCAACTCAGACAAATCTTCAGGTTCAACATTTTAAAAATATTTATCTACCTATGTATTCAGCTGCACTGGGTCTTAGTTGTGACACATGAGACCTTTAGTTGTGGCATGTAGAATCTAATCACCTGACAAGGGATCAACTGTCGGCCCCCTGCGTTCAGAGCACAGAGTACTAGCCACTGGACCTCTGGGGAAGTCCCCTAGGTTAAACTTTTAATTCTGGTTCCCATGCTGTTTCTACTATGTCTGCAGTTACTTCCTCTGCTGAAGACTTGCAGCCCTCAAAATCATCCCTGAGGGTCTGGTCAATGTCTTCCAAACTGCTGTTAATGTTGGTATTTTGACCTCTTCCCATGGAATTACAAATGTTCTTAATGACATCTAGAATGGTGACTCCTTTCCAGCAGACTTTCATTTACTTCGCCCAGCTATATCAGTCACATCTACGGCAGTTGATAGCCTCATGATTTTTTTCTTAAAATAACAAGACTTGAAAGTCAAAATGACTCCTTGATCTATGGGTTACAAAGTGAATGTTGTGTTAGCAAACATTAATCGTAAGTACATCTCCATAAGAGGTCTTGAATGACCCAGGTACACTGTCAATGAGCAATAATATTTTTGAAAGGAATTTTTTTTTTTTGAACAGTAGATCTCAACGATGGGCTTAAAATGTTCAGCAAACCATGTGCTGTCATCAGGTTTTGTTGTTCCATTTACAGATCACACAGGTAGCATAACTGGCATAAAGCATAATCAGCCTGACTTTTAAGGATGCTAGATTTTCACAATGGTAAAATCACCAGCTGTACTAGCCCCTAACAAGAGAGCCAGCAGCCTGTCCTTTGAAACCAGGCACTGACTTCTCTCCAGCTATGAAAAGTCCTAGATGGCCTCTTCTTTCGACAGAAGGCCGTTTCAGCCACACTGAATGCCTCTCCAGTGCAGCCACCTTCATTAATGATCTTCTGGATAACTCGCTACTTTACCTTGCCCTTTTATGTAATGGAGACGGCTTCCTTCCTTAAATCTCAACTTCAAACTTTTCTTCTGCAGCTTCCTCACCTCTCTCAGCCTCCACAGAATCCTTGCTCTGGATTAGCCTTTGGCTTAAGGGAATGTTGTGGCTGGTTTAATCTTCTATCCAGACCACTAAAACTTTCTCCATTATCAGCAGGAAGGCTGTTTTGCTTTCTTATCATTTGTGTGTTCACTGCAGTAGCACGTTTAGCTTCCTTCAGCAACTTTTTCTTTGCATTCATAACGTGGCTAACTTGCACAACAGGGAGTACCTTCTGGCCCATTTTAGCCCCTGCGTTCCCCACTAAGTTTAACTATTTCTAGCTTTTAGCTTCAAGTGTGAGGATGTGCAACTCTTCCTTCACTTCAAGGTCACTGTAGGGTTATTTACTGATCTAATTTTAAAAATGCTGTGTCTTCATGACAGAGAGAGGCCCAAGGAGGGAGGGAGACGCAAGACAACAGCCAGTCAGTGGAGCAGTCAGAACTCATTTACCAATTAACTTTACCATCTTATATGGACACAGTTAGTGGCACCCCAAAACAATTTCAACAGTAAAAGATCATTGATCACAGACCATCATAACAAATAACAATGAAACAACAGACCTAAAAACAGACCTACCCTATGATCCTGCAATCCCACTCCTGGGCATATATCCAAAGAAAACCATAATTCAAAATAATATTTGCACCACAATATTCACTGCAGCACTATTTACAATACCCAGGAAATGGAAGCAACCTAAATGTCCATAAACAGAAGGGTGAGTAAAGATCTGGTGTGTGTGTGTGTGTGTGTGTGTGTGTGTGTGTATATATATATATACACACACACACACACACACACACACACAATGGATTATTGCTCAGCCATAAAAATAAAAAGGGAATGAAATAATGCCATTTGCAGCCACATGGATGGACCTAGAGATCTGAGTGAAGTTAAGTCAGAAAAAGACAAATATCATATCACTTATATATGAAATCTTAAAAAATGATACAAATGAACCTATTTATAAAAGAGAAATAAAGTCCCAAATATAGAAAACAAACTTATGAATACCAGGGAGGAAAGCAGGGCAGGGAGGGATAAACTGGGAGACTGGGACTGACATATATACACACTACTATATATAAAACAGATAACTAACAAGGACCTACTGTATACCACAGGGAACTCTTCTCAATATTCTGTAATGACCTATATGGGAAAAGAATCTTCACCAGCTGAGCAACCAAGGTAGCCCCTGGGAAAAGAATCTGAAGAGTGGATACATGTATGTGTAAAGCTGGTTCACTCTGATGTACAGCAGAAACTGACACTATCAATCAACTATACATCAATAAAAATTTTTCAAAGTATTAAGGAAACTAGTACTATAGAGAAACTTCTACAAAGAATATTGTGGAGACAGCTGCTAAATATGAATTATAGATAAAAGAACTGTATCATGGTACGTTTCCTGTTCTATGATTATGTAAGAAAATATTTTTAGGAAAAACTCACAAGTATTAGGGGGTAATGGAGCCTAAACATATCTGCAAGTGAGGCAAATATAAAAACTTGGTGAATTTAGATGCTGCTGCTGCCAAGTCGCTTCAGTCATGTCCGCTTAGACAGGCCTGTGGTAATTCTTTGTTCTGTTCTTGAATTTCCTAAATTAATAGGATTTCAAAATAAAAAGTTTAAAAAAGTTATATAATGAAACATGTACACATAAACTTACTGTCTTCTGTGGTTCGGATCTTTCCAATTTGACCAAAAATGACATTAGCAGCTGATAAACAGTGTCTGGCCTCCATAAAGCATTGCTGTTGCAGAAACAAGAATAAATTATCACAAAACCTTATTTGCAATAGATACTTGCACAGTCTCTTAATATGGGAAAAGCTATAAATCCAGGTAAAAAACACTAGTAAGGAGACCCTGTATGGTAACTAAACAAGAAAGTATATAAGACATGTCTGAATATTATTTGGTTAAAAAACTATCTTAAAGATTAAAATAACAATACCGTCAAACTCTTAATAATCCAAACTGCCTGCAAAAATACTTGCTGATTGAAAATTAGCTCCCCTCCAGTAATCAATCAGCAGAAAAGAATGGCTATCATCCTAGTGTCCTACCATGCCTCCACATCCTTTAAGCCTCAGTCTAAATAGCCGAGTTCCCTGCATGACCAATTTTTAGACCATTTACATTCTGTCAAAGGACTGGAAGATTTCATCTTTCTCAGGTTTAGAGATCCCTTTTAAATCCAATCATTCAAAGGCAAACAGCATAAATTTTGATAAGAGATTCCTGTCTTCTGAAATCTTTCCAATTTTACATATAATGAGGCTTCCCACCAAGTTTTGAAGTCAACAGATTTCCATAGACGAACTCCATGGAACTGCTTTACCAACACAGTTGAAGACTTCACAGTTCAAACCTGGGCATGGTAAGCTTCCCATACCCTTGGAGAAGACCTCTTTGTCACTTACTTTACGTGTCATGTAAGTCACAGGAATACTCAGCAGACGTACCAAGTTAAAAGTCCAAATTTTAGTTGGAAGCCACCCTTGTTACATTATGTCCACTTCATATTAGTAACACTGATTTTGCTAAGGTGGTTTTTAACAGCTGACTATGACTTTAAAATCTCAGCACTAATGTATCTCCCCATTATGATAAATTCAGAAGCCATCTTGAGAACAGCTGGGTACCACGTGTATTACTAGCCCAGCAGTATCTACAGATCAAAATATTGGTGTTAAAACTCAAAAACCAAAAGAAAGTTAAGAGTCTACATAAAGAAGTTTTAACTGTTGCTCTGTAACTGCTTATTCATCATCACTTCAGCACTGTCCAGACCGGTTAGAAAGTAACCACCGTCAGAGCTAACTGAGTGTGCAGTGTCCTCCAAGTGGCTGGTAAATGTGGGACTTTAGCACCTGCAAGGCAGGGACTCACTACATAGCAAAGCCTCATGGAACCAGATGAAATGACAGTGATATACATGACAACTGTATTAAAAAAAAAAAAAATGGCTCAAATCTCTCTTCGCATTATAACTTAGCTAGTTGGAACAAAACTAACAAAACACTTTGGTAAAAAAAGAAAAAAATAAAAGCACAGTGTAGGGGAGGTACTCATGAAATTTACTGCATGCTCTACATAAGCAATGCTTAACAACTTTAAACTGTTAATTACACTTTAATATCTGGATATCTTAGTAATTACAGTGAATAATTTTAAAGTTGCTAAACAAAACAAGAGGCCTCTGGGAACTATTAAAAAAAAAAAAAACGTGCCACAAGCAGAAGCACCAGGTAAGTTTTGATGATCACAATGAAATGAATTCATGAGATTTAGATTTAACTGAATGCTCTGATGTACGCAGTAGCGTTACTTACACGCTTGATCTCAGACCAAAGTCCTAGAAGCGATGCTGTAGTCACCACAGCCCTTCCTCTCCTGCTAATAGCTTTTCTGAATGAAATTCTGTGGGACAATACTTTAAACACAGGGCGCATTTATAGAACCAGCACTAACAAAACACTTAGAAAGGATATAGGCCCAGTAAGGATACAGCAGCGACAAACAGAGATCTAAGAAGGAACTCTGACAAGCAAAGAATTACCAAAGTTTCAGAGGCATGTGAATTCAAAATACAAAGAAAAGTTATTTCTATTACTGAGACACTGAGAATTAATATAAAATCTGGCTGGGAAAGGAGGCTTTAAAGTGTTTTAGTATTAAAAATTCGTTGAAAGGCTAAAAAATTTTAAAGGTCAATTAGGAATATATCTACATAAAAAAATAAAAATATATCTACATAATTCAGAATAATTCTGAATGCAACAAAGAAGCTCAAATTTGTCCTTGTGGAATACTCTAGGAAAAAATATAACAACGTAGAACTCTGGAACGGAGCAAGACATTCCCAACATAGGATAAGTTTAACAAAGGAGTTAATTCTAAAGAATAACTGAAAGCATCACATGCTTCTATCAAAGCCCACATTTAACAGTCAACTTCCTCAGACAAATTCTCACACTTGCCAGATTACCAGTGCATAAAGATAAAGTTAAATCTACAAGATATAATCTGCAATTTAAGGTAACATTTCACTAAAACAGAGATGGCCTGCCTGTATCAAAAAAGAATTGGTCTTAAGCAACATGTAGGACATTATAAAATTATTTTAAGATTCAAAAGGATCACTGCAACAAAAAGCTACAAACTTTAGTACACTGGCAAACTGGACTGCATTTTTCTATTTAGTTTACACCATCAACTACAAGCTGTTTTTAAAAGATGACATTTTCAAGGTACTTTCTTTCAGTTCTATTTTTATACACACTATTTTGGTAACTCTGGTAGGTAACCACTCTGAGAAGCTTACCTTATTGATGTAAAATTGTGACAAGGTAGCTGCATTAATAGCCCACTCCATAGGATGGTAGGCGTTGTGCTCAAGCTGGCGTTTTAGGGTACTGTGGCAATAATGGGCAGCCTTCTCAAACATTTCCATATGCTGGTAGACTTGAGCCAGGTAATACAGATTATGAGTGTAAACCTTCTCAAATCTATAAAGGAAAAAAATCTCTGTAACAGTGTATAATTTATAAGGAACTTTCAAATCTATCAAATGTATAAGGAACTCTTTATCTTGACCCTCCAGTTCACATGACTACTGTATCTGTTTGACAGACAAGGAAACTGAGCCCCAGGTGTAAACAGGGCAATGCATCTAGGAAGTGGCAAACTAAGATTTCAATCCATGTCAGAATCCACATTCTATAACCTTTGCCTTGAAAGAGAAAATATTGAGCAATCATCTCAAATACACTATGTGGAAATACCTGTGAAGGCTGATTTCTAGACCTGCTCACCTTTTTGATCTCTCCTGTTCAGGAAGTTTCTCTTCTTCAGGAAGAAAATGCTCAGTAGGGTCAAGAGGAGGACTCCCAATCTGCAATCAAAGAAAAAGAAACTAAATTTTTACTATAAATACCAAGCGCCCTCCTCTGGAGGAACTTGAGAAATCAAATTTTATTTTATTTTATTTTAATTTTTACTTCATTTTTAACTAGTTCATTTTCACATACTGTCCAAGAAGTAATTTCTTAACATAGTCAAACAAATAAAAAGAATACATACAAGCTCACACTTAACAATACTTTAACTGCTGCTCAGGAGAACTTCAAATACACTTAAAAAATATTTTATTTTTAGAGATGTATAATTCTATCAGTATCTTAAGTCTTAATCTTCTCTGGTAAACAAATTCTGAAAACTTACATAAGCATGTTGTATAACAAAACGTATATACATCCTCAGAGCAATATTGTTCTAAGCTGACCACCAGTAAAAGTCAAAGTTTCCAATATTTATTCTAATATTGTCAGGGGAACAAGGAAAGCATACACAGATTACCCCCCTTTCAACACAGGGAAATTAAAGTCAGTTTTTCCATCGTTTGTTACCTTGGGCAAGTTACCCCATCTCTTGTTATGTTTCCTCATATATAAAATAAGGATAATAAACATCTCCTCAAAAAGTAGTTCTGAGGATTCATTGAGTTAATGCATATAAAAAACATATAATCTCATCTGAGGTCTTCCAAAAAAAGCAGAACTACTTAACCACTGTCTCATTCTACTTCCGGGAGGACAGGCTGGTCTGCTTTAAACTGAATTCACTAAACTTCAAATAGCAACCATGGTTTCCATTAAAAAAAAAAAAAAATGTAATCTTATATTCTGGATGCAAACATTAAAAGGATCACAACTTCTGTCCCTAGAATTCACAAAAAGTAAAAATGGCTAAGACGGGAAGCAAGGCCTAAGGCAAACAAAATATTCTTCAGAAACCTCCTCAACAGCTTTGAGGGCTGTTTTGAATGCTTAGCCCTGTCCTGACAAGAGGAATTAATGTATTTTTACATACTATATCACACTTCACACTGTAACACAGTAAACCAGTCTTCTAGTTAAACCAGCCTCTTAAATAAAAAAGAGGTACAATTAAGAACAAAGAATTCTGCTATGTGTTTTATGTTTTTATATTAATACTAGCATTTAATGAAATATAGGTAGTAATAGTACTGAATGAAATAATGACATTAAGTGCTAATTAATACTAGTGTTTAATGAAATACATATAGTCTTCACGTTTTAAACTAACAAAGTCATGTGTAAGACTATGATCCTAAACTCATAAAGGCAACAAACACATCAATCTGGCTTTGTGAGGCTCTGCCCTTAGCACTTTATGAGGAAATTTTAAAAACTAACGTAGAATATCCACAGCTTTTAAAATTCAATTTGGTGAATATATTCTTCAGAAAAAATGTTAATGGCCTAAAAATGCACATTCAAAATGTACATTAAACTAATCAAAAATGGTCAGACAACCTTAAAAAAAAAAACTTCTGAAAAGAAAAACACACAGCTAAGAGGCACATGAAAACACGGTAAAAACTGTTTTCTAATAATTATTAGAAAAATTCAACTCAGAATTAAAAATGAGACATAATCTCAGAAAACCCATCATCAAAATATCTACAAACAATAAAAGCTAAAGAGGGTGTACAGAAAAAGGAACAGTTCTATACTTTCAGTTCAGTCGCTTAGCCGTGTCCGACTCTTTGCGACATCATGAACTGCAGCATGCCAGGCCTCCCTGTCACCAACTCCCAGAGTCCACCCAAACTTATGTCCATTGAGTCGGTGATGCCATCCAGCCATCTCATCCTGTCATCCCCTTCTCCTCCTGCCCCCAATCCTTCCCAGGATTAGGGTCTTTTCAAATGAGTCAACTCTTCACATCAGGTGGCCAAAGTACTGGAGTTTCAGCTTCAACATCAGTCCTTCCAATGAACACCCAGGACTGATCTCCTTTAGGATGGACTGGTTGGATCTCCTTGCAGTCCAAGGGACTCTCAAGAGTCTTCTCCAACACCATAGCTCAAAAGCATCAATTCTTTGGCGCTCAGCTTTCTTCACTGTCCAACTCTCACATCCGTACACAACTACTAGAAAAACCATAGCCTTGACTAGATGAGCCTTTGTTGGCAAAGTAATGTCTCTGCTTTTTAATATGCTGTCTAGGTTGTTCATAACTTTCCTTCCAAGGAGTAAGCGTCTTTTAATTTCATGGCTGCAATCACCATCTGCAGTGATTTTGGAGATCCCCAAAATAAAGTCTGACACTATTTCCACTGTTTACCCATCTATTTGCCATGAAGTGATGGGACCAGATGCTATGATCTTAAGTTTTCTGAATGTTGAGCTTTAAGTCAACTTTTTCACTCTCCTCTTTCACTTTCATCAAGATGTTCTTTAGTTTCTCTTCCCTTTCTGCCATAAGGGTGGTGTCTTCTGCATATCTGAGGTTATTGATATTTCTCCCAGCAATCTTGATTCCTGCTTGTGCTTCTTTCAGCCCAGCATTTCTCATGATGTACTCTGCATATAAGTTAAATAAGCACAGTGACAATATACAGCCTTGACATACTCCTTTTCCTATTTGGACCCAGTCTGTTGTTCCATGTCCAGTTCTAACTGTTGCTTCCTGACCTGCATACAGGTTTCTCAGAAGGCAGGTTAGGTGATTCAGTGTTTCCATCTCTTTAAGAATTTTCCAGAGTTTGTTGTGATCCTCACAGTCAAAGGCTTTGGCATAGTCAATAAAGCAAAGATGTTTTTCTGGAACTCTCTTGCTTTTTCAATGATCCAACAGATGTTGGCAATTTGATCTCTGGTTCCTCTGCCTTTTCTAAATCCAGCTTGAACATCTGGGAGTTCACAGTTCATGTATTGCTGAAGCCTGGCTTGGGGAATTTTGAGTATTACTATCACTAGCGTGTGAGATGAGTACAATTGTGCAGTAGTCTGAGCATTCTTTGGCATTGTCTTTCTTTGGGATTGGAATGAAAACTGATCTTTTTCAGTCCTTTGGTCACTGCTCAGTTTTCCAAATTTGCTGGCATATTGAGTGCAGCACTTTCAAAGCACCATCTTTTAGGATTTGAAATAGCTCAACTGTTGAAATAGGGATTCCATCACCTCCACTAGCTTTGTTCATAGTGATGCTTCCTCAGGCCCACTTGATTTCTCATTCCAGGATGTCTGGCTCTAGGTAGATGATCACACCATTGTGATTATCTGGGTTGTGAAGATCTGTTTTCCATAGTTCTTCTGTGTATTCTTGCCACCTCTTCTTAACATCTTCGGCTTCTGTTAGGTCCATATCATTTCTGTCCTTCATTGAACCCATCTTTGCATGAAATGTTCCCTTGGTATCTCTAATTTTCTTGAAGAGATCTCTAGACTTTCCCATTCTACTGTTTTCCTCTATTTCTTTGCATTGATTGCTGAGGAAGCCTTTCTTATCTCTCCTTGCTATTCTTTGGAACTCTGCATTCAAATGGTATATCTTTCCTTTTCTCCTTTGCCTTTCACTTCTGTTCCATTCACAGCCATTTGTAAGGCCTCCTCAGACAATCATTTTGCCTTTTTGCATTTCTTTTCCTTGGGGGGATGGTCTTGTTCCCTGCCTCCTGTTCAATATCACAAACCTGCATCCATAATTCTTCAGGCACTGTGTCTATCAGACCTAATCCCTTGAATCTGTTTGTCCTAGGGGAACAGAATATTCACAAGCACTTGTGGGCTGTGTATGGTACCTGTTCTCCAATATTTCCAAGAGTAAGTAAGCAAAAAGAAATAAACATGGGGCACACTTTCAGGAAGACAATTTCCACAGGTAAGTACAACTCACAGTGTTTAAAAAAAAATAAAGCACTTGCAAACCTATGAGACATGGTGAATTATTAGGGACATGCAAATCACAATCAAGAAAGGCGTCACCTTCTTAGTGGGCTAACTAGCCATAAGCAAGACATCTCCAGACAATTAAAGCTACAACGGGGCTAAGATAAGGGGACCCTCCTACATGCTGCTGAAATGTCAATGGTAACAGCCACCAGAGAGAACAGTGGAAAGTACCTTTAACAACAGTAAGAGTACAGCTGCCAAATACTTGATCCTACTCTTCAGAGCATGTGAACCACAAACCAGACCTCTAAGAGACAGGCACCCAAACAGGCACTACACCACCACTTACAACAGTCAAGACATGGAAGCACCAAAATACACGGCATCAGGAGAATCGATAAGGAAGAGGAACATACAATGCAATCTGAGTAAGGCATAAAAAAACTACACACCAACTGCTAAAACGCAGCTGAACCTAGAGATGATCCTACGAGGCGAAGGAAGTCAGGATTAGAGAGGCAAAAATTATATGTTATCACTTAGAACTGCAGTTTAAACAAGCATGCCTGTGAAATAACTGGAAAGCATAAAAAGACTGGAGAGACTTGAAAACTACGTTTACAGTAACCACAGGGGAAAAAAGTGGGGAAGGGATAAATTAGGAGGATGGGATGAACAAATATAAATCATTACCTACAGAGCACATGAGCAAAAGAAAAAAAAAAAAAAGAATATCAACCAAGGTAGATCTACTCAACACTCTACATTAACCTATCTGGGAAAAGAATCTGAACAAGTATACATATATATGGAAATATTCTTCAAGAGATGATAATACCAGACCACCTTACCTGCCTCCTGAGAAATCTGGATGCAGGTCAGCAAGCAACAGTTAGAACCAGACATGGAACAATAGACTGGTTCCAAAATAGGAAAGGAGTACATCAAGGCTGTATACTGTCACCCTGCTTATTTAACTTATATGCAGAGTACATCGTGTGAAATGCCAGGCTGCATGAAGCACAAGCTGGAATTAAGATTACTGGGAGAAATAGCAATAACCTCAGATATGCAGATGATACCACTTGGCAGAAAGCGAAGAGGAACTAAAGAACATCTTGCTGAAAGTGAAACAGGAGAGTGAAAAAGTTGGCTTAAAGCTCAACATTCAAAAAACAAGGATCATGGCACCCAGTCCCATCACTTCATGACAAACAGATGGGAAAACAATGGAAACAGTGACAGACTTTATTTTCTTGAGTTCCAGTATCACTGCAGATGGTGACTGCAGCCATGAAATGAAAAGATGCTTGGTCCTTGGAATGAAAGCTATGGCCAACCTAGACAGCATATTAAAAAGCAGAGATATTACCTTGCTGACAAAGGTCAGTATAGTTAAAGCTACAGCTTTTCCAGTAGTCATGTATGGATGCAAGAATTAGACTATAAAGAAAGCTGAGTGCTGAAGAAGTGATGCTTTTGAACTGTGGTGTTGGAGAAGACTCTTGGGAGTCCCTTGGACTGCAAGGAGATCAAACCAGTCAATCCTAAAGGAAATCAGTCTTGAGTATTCACTGGAAGGACTGGTGCTGAATCTGAAGCTCCAATACTTTGGTCACCTGATGCTGGGAAAGATTGAAGGCAGGAGGGGAAGGGGACAACAGAGGATGAGACGGTTGAATGGCATCAATGGACTCATGGACATCACTCCCCAGCAAGCTCTGGGAGCTGGTGATGGACAGGGAAACCTGGCATGCTGTAGGCCATAGGGTCACAAAGAGTCGGACACGACTGAGCAACTGAAATGAACTGATGTATATATGTAACAGGAAAAGATGCTATACACCTAACATACACAAAACATATTTTGATGTTACTCAAAAAAATAATAATAATACAAAAAAGAGGTAACAAGGTACAAGTTTCTGGGTGATACTTCTGGCACACTGCATTGTAATTTAAAAACCCAAA
This sequence comes from Antilocapra americana, assembly GCA_007570785.1. Classification (NCBI taxonomy): domain Eukaryota; kingdom Metazoa; phylum Chordata; class Mammalia; order Artiodactyla; family Antilocapridae; genus Antilocapra; species Antilocapra americana. The sequence continues at coordinate 1,558,595 of ML663567.1, forward strand.
CTGGGACTTGCTCTAAGGCTCTGTCAGCTTGCCAGGGTAACCAGAGCTGAGAAAGAAGAAAGGCTGCCGTCTTGTGCCCAATTCCCACAACAGTAACCTGAAAACTATTACCTAAAGGAACAGAAAGAATATTCACAAGTACTGGCGGGTTTTATATATATAGTACACGCCCCATAATTTTCAGGAGTTAAGTAAGTAAAAACAATTAAACCCAGGGAACACTTTTAAGAAGTCAATTTCAACAGGGAAATACAACTCAATGTTTTTTTTTTTTTTTAAAAAAAAAGCACCCGCAAACATACACACTGGTGCATTATTAAAGACGTGAGACTCAAGACTAAAACCAGGGATACCTCTGCACGGTTCAAACTGGCCATGATCAAGAAGTTTACACACCATAACTGCTACAATGGGGTTAAAAAAGAGCTCTTCCTATGCCGCTGCTGAAATGTCAATGGTAGAAGCCACTAGAGAGAACCGTGCAAGAGTGCTTGACCAGTGACCACGGCTGAGTGATCTGGGAGTCCACTCAGAGCAGTCGGTGCAGAGCAAAGCGAAATTCGAAAAAACAGGGACTCGAAAGTGCTCTTTCACACCTTTGACAAAAACCAACACATAGAAGCCAAAAAACTTTTCCATTGACAAATGAACAGATAAAGAAGAAATGCAAATATTCACAACACAATCTGATTCAGGCATGAAAAAGAATGTGATGAAGTCAGTTTCTGGAACCTACCTGAAACTTGAAATAATCCTACTCAGTGAAGTTCAGCTAGATTCAGAAAGGGAAAACTCATAAGACATCAATTACAAGTGCAATTTACACATACATACCTATACACTAGCTGGGAAAACATAAAGGAGTCAGAGACTTGAAAATCAGCGGGGAAGGGATAAATTAGGAACTTGGCATGAACAAAATCCACTTCTAAAAACTAGATAATAAGGAGTGGTATCTACCAGAGAAGGTCTAATCAACACTGTGTAATAACCTAATTGGGAAAAGAACCTGAACATACAAAGACACATGTATATGTGTGACATGAAAAACTCTGTTCACATACAACACAAAAAACATTTAAATATTACTCCAATAAATAGTAAAAATTAATACAAAAAAAAAGAGGTAACGACACAAGCTGTTGGGTGCTTCTCCTAGCACACCGCACCGTAACTGGCAACCCCAAAGCAGGTCTTGCGGTCAGACTCTGTCCGCTTGTAGGAGGAACCAAGGCTGGGAATTGAGAGATGCTGCCGCCTTGTGGTCACATCCGCAACAGCAGCCTGGAAACTATTGCTTGGGGGAACAATAATAACAAGCACTGGTGGGCTGTGCACGGTACCTTCCCTCCAAAATTTCCAGGAGTAAGTAAATGAAAACAATTAAACACGGGGCACACTTTCAGGAATTTTAATTCAATTTTAACAGGGAAGTACAACTCACTGTTAAACAATAAACCAGAAACAGGCAAAATACGGTGATTTAGAGATATGCAACTCAGAACTGCAATGAGTTATGCCCTTGCACAGGTCAAAAATGGCCATGATCGGCGGTGCCGCCTCAGCCGGCAGTGAGCCGCCGCGCGGAGCCCGGTCTCGGCCCTTCCGTCGCCGCGTCACCATGGGGGCCGTGCTGGGCGTCTTCTCGCTCGCCAGCTGGAACATATTCATCACCCCGAAGAGAAACTCAGTATCTACTTAGCAGTCAACTCTCTTCTCCCTGCTCCCTCCAGCCTCTGGAAACCACTCACCTGCTTTCTGTCTCCAGATTGACCTGTTCTAGGTCTTTCATGTGAATGAAATCAAACAGTCCCATGCCTTTGTGGTGGAGAGTCGTGTGCAGTTGCTGTCCCAACAGTAAGAATTCCACCTTGACTCGCCTCATCTACGCTTTCATCCTCTTCCTGGGCACCATTGTCTGTTGTATCATGTTTCATGAGGGGATGGAGACACAGCTGAAGAAGATACCTGGATTCTGTGATGAAGGACTTAGTACCAGGATTACTGATAATATAGATAAAGATTGCGATGTGCTGGTTCGTTATAAAGCTGTGTATCGAATCAACTTTGCCTTGGCCGTCTTCTTCTTTGCCTTCTCTCTGCTCATGTTAAATGTGAAAACTAGTAAAGATCCCAGAGCAGCGATACACAATGGATTTTGGTTCTTCAAAATTGCTGCCATTGTTGGTATCATGGTTGGATCTTTCTATATCCCTGGAGGCCACTTCAACACAGCCTGGTTTTTTATTGGCATGGTGGGGGCTGTCTTCTTCATCCTCATCCAGCTGGTGCTCTTGGTAGACTTTGCTCACTCTTGGAATGAATCATGGGTAAATCGAATGGAAGAAGGGAATCCAAGATGCTGGTATGCCACTTTACTGTCTATCACAAGCTTGTTTTACATCCTGTCAATCATCTTTGCCGGGTTGCTGTACAAATACTACACCAGACCAGATGGCTGCACAGAAAACAAGTTCTTCATCAGTTTTAATCTGATCCTTTGCGTTGTGATTTCTGTTTTGTCAGTCCATCCAAAAATTCAGGAACACCAGCCTCGTTCTGGCCTCCTGCAGTCTTCTCTCATCACTCTCTACACCATGTACCTCACGTGGTCAGCCATGTCCAATGAACCTGATCGTTCCTGCAACCCTGGCCTGTTGAGCATCATTACGCACATGACCTCCTCCACCTTGGCTCCTGCGAATACAACTGCTCCAGTCCCTACCCCTGCTGTGCCGTCACAGAGCGGGCCTTCTCTGAATCAAGAGAATTTCATTGGGCTGTTAGTCTTTGTTCTCTCCCTTTCCTATTCTAGCATCCGCAACTCCAGCAATAGCCAAGTAAGTAAGCTGACACTGTCAGGAAGTGACAGCGTGATCCTCCGTGATACGGCTGCCAATGGTGCCGGTGATGAGGAAGATGGACGGCCTCGGCGGGCAGTGGACAATGAGCGAGAGGGGGTGCAGTACAACTACTCCATGTTCCACCTCATGCTCTGCTCAGCTTCCCTGTATATCATGATGACCTTGACCAACTGGTACAGCCCTGATGCAAACTTCCAGAGCATGACCAGCAAGTGGCCAGCTGTATGGGTCAAGATCAGTTCCAGCTGGGTCTGCCTCCTCCTCTACATCTGGACCCTTGTGGCTCCACTCGTCCTCACCAATCGAGACTTCAGTTGAAGCTCTGAGTGCCAAGGACACCACTGAAATTCATAAAGGTCTCCTTTGCTGAAAGCTCACATGCTGTTTACTTTCACTTCAACTAATATATTAAGCAAATGCTCTGCAAATAAGACTATATCCAGGTTTATATCGGAGGGCAAGATGGAATAATGCTTGATGCAGGATCAGAACCTTTCGTTTATATCTCTATTATGTTTATTTGTAAGGACAGAGAGCAAAAGGAACAGATTGTGTTTTAAAGTGAATTACAGCTGTGCTGTGAAGAGAGTTCTTTATTAAGACTTGTAGGTTCCTAAAACTTTGATTTAAAATGTAAGACAGAAGAATGTTGGTTATTTGAGGTTGTCATTAATATATTTGTATTGCAGTATCTTGAAAGAGCAAAATAATTATAATGATGCATTTCTATGACAGGTTTCTTCCGTGAAAGTCATTACTGTGTGATACAGGCCCTCTGTTCAGTCCTTAAACTCAGTGCTTGGGGAGAGGAGTCTCTGTGCAGGTCTTGCCCCGGAAGAGGGGTTGTTGGTATGGCTGCTGCTTCTACGTCTTGAGTTTTTTTTGTTTCCTTTTTATTTTTTATACTACAGCATTGATGCTGCTTGATTCAAGCCTGTGGCTTTGCTAGAACTGTTCATTTCTATAAACGCTTTGTATGTTTGGTTAAACTGAAGATTCACTTGAAGAACTGGTGCAGCTTTAGTCTATGTCATTATCTTGGTATGAGTATGTAAAAGTATAAATGCATGTGAATATATTATATTTGCACTATAACGGTATTTGATTAAAATAGAAAGACAAGCTTTTTAAGGTCCTTTCTTTAACAGCTTTGATGAGTTAGCAGCATTCTAGGTTTTTCATTTTTTTAGACTTCTTTGGGCAGTAAGGTTTATAAAGTATCCTCCAGAATGCCCTCCTAGCCCTGAAATTTAAGGTCTGAGCAGTGAGTAAAGTCTTAAAGTCATTCAGAAATTCTACTAAATATCTTTTCTGGGCAAGACACTTGGGTAGATGAGAGATAAGGCTTGCATTCTCTGGAAGCTTCTTTGGGAGAGGTGGCACACAGGGAAGTAGGATAGAGCAGTCTGCTTGTCCAGCAAAGGTTTACTGCATGTTCTGTGCCAGGCTCCGTCAGGCCTGGGATACAGCCTTAAACATGACAGACACCGGCTCTGCCGGCTTGGACTGAAGAGTTTCAAACAGGGTGAAATGAGCTGACAGGTGATGCAGCATGTTGTAGTTAGTGCTGTGGTTTAGGAATTGCAGAGAACTCACAGGCGAGGTGCTGGGTGGGGAGTGTCATGGTAGGCTTTTTGGAAAAAGGGGTATCTAAGCCAAGCAATGCTAGGAGTTCATTAATGAGAGGAACAGGGCAGTGGCGTGGCATTGCTGAAGGATAGACTAAACTGTATGTCAAGGGTAGGGAGATTTTTAAAAAAAAATCGTGTTCAGTGAAGCTTTAATGGGAGAAGTGGTCTGGGACCAAGCCACGAAGGGTTTTATAACCCACACTGCAGAGTTTGGACCTTGTGCAGGGGCAGCAGGAAACATAGAGTGCCTGGGCAGGTGGTCTGTGGGTCGCTGTGGCTGACGTATGGAGAGGGGATCCAGAGCACGAGACTGGAGCAGTCCTTACGAGATTTGAAACAGAGACGTCAGTGAGGACAGAGAAACCGACAGCCGAGCGCGCCTCAGTAATTAAACATTTTAACTTGGCATTGATGAGCTGTGGGAGAGAGGCCGATTCCTGAGTGATGCTAGTTTAGCCACCTGAAGTCTCTGGTGGTTCTGTTTATATGGTGACAAAAACCAGAAGGGGAGGAACAACTTGTGCTAGAAGAAAGATGGAGGTGGTCTCTGAAGATGGCTGTTTGGGTTTGGAAGCATGCTTCGTTATTTTCTGTCAGACTTGTCAGTAAGTATTTACTGAGTATATGCTATGCTTTACGACCTTAGGCAAATGACAGGCCATATGAGCCTCAGTGTTTCCTTCGTTTGAAAGTTTATCTTGGTATAGAAGAGCATTTAGAGAGTAAAATTACTTTGCAAAGTGCTTAACCATTGTAAGTACGCTGGTGGTAGCTGCTCATCTCCACATGGGCTAAAATGAGACTGGCCAGTGGTCAGAGGTCAGAGACGTTCAGCTGTAATCTAACGGAGGTGAGGTTTGAGGGTTCTTAGAGAATTAGACAGGGCCTAGAGGAGACAGTCTCAGCTGAGCTGTAGGTGCGGGGTCAGGAGGCACCGCCTGATAGGAACTGTCGGAACTGTCACCACTCAAACCCATACTTTATGCCATGGCTCAGAGAGAGAATTGCCAGGAATGTGGGGGACAGTTAGGGAAGGTATAGCCCCTTACTCTGCTGGTGTAAAGCAGTCATCCCATTTTCCTGAAAGAAGGGCCAGCCAGATTAAGACTTTTAAGGGTCCTGAACTTTAAAAACGTCACCGCGTACCACCCCTCCCCCACCTTATGTCACTTAAAAGCAATACTAAACTGTAAAATAAGTGTAACAGAGTCCAATAAAGTTTTTATTTTTTTCTCATAAAAAAAAATGGCCATGATCAAGAAATCTACAGACAATAACTGCTCCAATGGTGTTAAGAAAAGGGGATGCTTTTTTTAAGAAAAGAGCAGCTGAAATGTCAAAGGTAACAGCCACTAGAGAGGACAGTATGAAACTGCCTTGAGAAGTAAAAACATAGCTGACAATGATCTGGTGGCCCTACTCTTCAGCGTATGTGCACAGCAAACAAGACTTCAAAAAGACATGGAAGCCAAACAAATTTTCCATCAACAAAGGAATGGATAAAGAACTGCAACACGTTCACAATGTAATCAGATTCAGACATGAAAAAGAATGTAATCATGCTAATTTCCAGAACCTACTTGCAAATAGAGGTAATAGTCCTCATGTGAAGTAAGCAAAATCAGAAAGTCAAAAATCACATGACACCACTTTTATGTGCAATTTACACATGCATACCCATGAACCAACTGGGAAAACAAATGGAGTCAGAGACTTGAAAATCAAATTTATGGTTGCCACAGAGGAAAGAAACAGGGAAGGCATAAATCAGGAGCTCGGGATGAAAAATACAATCTATTTCTACAAAACAGATAATCAATAAGGAGTGATCTACCAATGGACATCTAATCAACACTCAGATTCTATTTGGAAAAAGTATCTGAACATACGTAGAGATATATCTATCTGTAACACAAAAAATTCTACACCAACAACACAAAATGTATTTCAATCTTACTCCAATAAAACACAAAAATGAATTTAATACAAAAAAGAAGTAATGACACAAGCTGTTGGGTACTTCCTCTGGCACACCGCACTGTAATTTACAACCCCAACGCAGGACTTGCTCTAAGCCCCTGTCCCCTTGTTGGGGTAACCAGAGCTGGGAATGAAGAAACGCTGCCACCTTGTGGCCACGTTCCACAACAGCGACCTGAAAACTGTTACCTGGAGGTACAGAACCTTCACAAGCACAGGTGGCCGTATATGGTACCTGCCATCCAAAATTTCCAATAAAGTAAGCAAAAACAAACACGGGGCACACTTTGAGGAAGACAGCTGAAACAGAACTACAACTCATAAGTGTTTAGAAAAGAATAAAACACCCAGAAAAAGTGCAAAACATGTTATTTACAGACATGAATTCAGAACTGCAACAACGTATCACCTTGCACCAGTCAAAAGGGCCATGATCAAGAGTCTATGGTCGATAACAAAGGGGTTAGGACAAAGACTCCCCTGTGGTGGACTGAATGTCAATGGTAAAAGCCATTAGAAAGGGCAGTATAAAGTGTCTTGAGAGGTAAAACCCCAGCTGACAAGTGACCCGTTAGTCCCACTCTTAAAGATTATGTGCACAGCAAACCAGACTTCAAGAAGACACGGGCATCCAATGCACTGTAGCACATTTAATAAACGAGATGGAAGCCAAAAGGAGTTTCCATCAACAAACCAATGGATAAAGAACTGCAACATGTTCACAATGTGATTTGATTCAGGCATCAAAGAGGACATACATGCCAATTTCCAGAAATTACCTGAAACTAGTGATAATCTTACTAACTCAAGTAAGCAAGAATCAGAAAGGAAAATGATGTCACTCAGAGGTACAATGTAAACATGCACATCCTTGAAATAACTGGGAAAACATAAACAGACTCAGAGACTTGAAAATCAAACTTTTGGTTACCGCAGGGAGAAATCAGGAGGGAAGGGATAAATTAGGAGCTTGGAATAAAAAATACAACCTATTTCCACAAAACAGATAATAAGGAGAAATACCTACCAAGGGAAGTCTGATCAACACTCTGTAATAACCTAACTGGGAAAAGAATCTGTACATACATATACAGATGTACACGAAAAATTATGTACACCTAAATACAAATAAACTTGTATTCCAATGTACTACGGTAAAAAATAAAAGTTACTTTAACACACAAAAGAGGTAACGGTACAAGCTGCTGGTTGCTTCCGGCACGCTGCGCTGTAACTCCAGCCCCAAAGCAGCACTTGCTCTAAGGCTCGGTCACCTCGCCCCGCCGCCAGAGCTGGGAATCGACAAATGATGCCTCCTTGTGGCCACTTCCCACAAACTGAAAAATATTGCCAAGGGGACAGAATTCAGAAGCCCTGGTGGGCTGTATGTGGTGCCTGCCCTCCAAAATTTCCAGAAGTGAAGACAATGCAACAGGGGGCACTCTTGGAAGAAGAAAATTTCAACAAGGAAATACAACTCATGGTTTTTAAAAAACAATAAAGCACCACAAACGTGAGATATGGTAATTTAGAGCTGAGCACTGAAGAAGTGATACTTTTGAACTGTGGTGTTGGAGAAGACTCTTGAGAGTCCCTTGGACTGCAAGGAGATCCAACCAGTCCATCCTAAAGGAGATCATTCCTGGGTGTTCATTGGAAGGACTGATGTTGAAGCTGAAACTCCAATACTTTGGCCACCTGAGCTGACTCATTGGAAAAGACACTGATGCTGAGAAAGACTGGGGGCAGGAGGAGAAGGAGATGACAGAGGATGAGATGGTTGGATGGCATCACTGACTCAATGGACGTGGGTTTGGGTGGACTCCAGGAGTTGGTGATGGACAGGGAGGCCTGGCGTGCTGCGGTTCATGGGGTCGCAGAGAGTCAGACACCACTGAACGATTGAACTGAGAGACATGCAACCAAGAACTAAAAGGTTATCCACTCGCACTTTTCAAAATGGACATGATCAAGAAGTCTACAAAGAATAACTGCTATAGTTGGGATTTAAGAAAAAGGTACCCTCCTATGGTGCATCTGAAATGTCAGTAGTAACAGCCACTAGAGAGAACGGTATAAAGTTCCCTTAAACACTCAAACCACAGCTGCCAAATGATACGATAATCCCACTCTTAAGAGTATGTGCACAGCAAGCCAGAATACGAAAGACATGGACACCCAAAACTACACTGCAGAACTGTTTGCCAAAACCCAGATCTGTCTGGAAGCCAACACACACTCCACTGACAAACGAACGGATAAAGAAGAACTGAAACATGCTCACAACGCAATCTGACTCAGGGATGAAAAAGAATGTAGTCATGCCAGTTCCTGGAACTCACCTGAAAATAAGAGATAATCCCACTAAATAAAGGAAGAAGAAAGAGAAAGGCAACAATCACATATCCTTCAGGTGCCGTTTACACATGCACACCCATGAACCACCTGGAAAAACATAAATGGAGTCAGAGGCCTGATAATCAAACAGATGGCTACCACAAGGGAAAAAAGCAGGAAAGGAATAAATTAGGAGCTTGGAATGAACAAATACAATCTGTCACCTACGGAACAGATAATAGATAAGAAATGACACCTACCAAAGGAGGTCTAATCAAAACTCTGTACAACCTAATTGGGAAAAGAATCTGAACATATGCAAAGACATGGGTATGTCTGACACGAAAATCTCCACGCACAACGCACACCGTGTGTGTTTCGATCGTGCTCCAGTAAACTATGGAAATGGATTTAACGCAAACGGAAATGACAGCACGAGCTGTTTGGGGCGCACACTGCCCTGTGACAGGGCTACGTCCGCTTTGGGGGTAACCAGAGCTGGGCGCGAAGAAATGCTGCCGCCTCGTGGCCTCTTCCCACAGCAGTAAACTGAAACACTGCCAAGGGAAACATCCTACTCACAAGCACTGCGGCCTGTAAGTGTATCTGCCCTCCAAAATTTCCAGGGGTAAGTGACAGTATGGGGCATACTGTCAAGCAGACAATTTCAAAAGGGAAATACAACTCCCAGTGTTTAAAAAAGAATAAAGTACCCACAAAGGTGAAATATGGTGATTTAGAGACAGGCAACTCCAAAGTACAACAAGGTATCCCCTCACAACGGTAAAAACGGCCATGCTCAGGAAGTCTACGGACAATAACTGCTCAGCGGGGTTAAGAAAGGGCGATCCTCCTCTGGTGCAGCTGCAGGTCAACAGTAAGGGCAACCAGAGAGAACACTGTATGCTGGCTTCAACGGTAAAACCACAGCTGCCAAATGATCTGGCAGTCCATGCTTAACCCTAATGAACAGAAAACTGGAATTCAAAACGACACAGGCACCTAGATGTGCACCGCAGCACCTTTTACGATAACCAAGACATGAGCCAAACGGATTTTCTATCGACAAACATACTGATAAAGAAGAACCGTGACATATTCACAGTGCAATCTAACTCAGGCATGAAAAGGAATATAATCGTGACGATTTCGGAACCTACTTAAGTCAGAGACAGTCCTACTGAGAGAGAGCATATGACATCGCACGCAGGTGCAGCTCACACTCGCACAGCCCTGGACTACCTGGGAAACATAGACGGAGTCAGGGACTGGAACGTCAGACTTTAGGTGCAAAAGGACAAAGAAGCAGGGAAGGGATAAACAAGGAGCTTGGAATGAAAAAATACAAGCTACTTCTACAAAACAGGTATGACTCAATGAGGGATATCTACCAAAGGAGGTCTAATCAACACTCTTCAATAACCTAGCTGGGAAAAGAACCCGAACATATGAAGATACATGTATAGGTCTAACACCCACTCCAGTGCCTGGAGAATCCCAGGGACGGGGGAGCCTGGTGGGCTGCCGTCTGTGGGGTCACACACAGTCGGACACGACTGAAGCGACTCAGCAGCAGCAGCACAAAAAAGTTCATACACCTAAACACACACAACTTGTATTCCAAGCATACTCTGATAAAAGAAAAGTTACTTTAATACACAAAAGAGGTAATGGTACAAGCTGCTGGTTGCTTCCGGCACGCTGCGCTCTAACTCCAGCCCCAAAGCAGCACTCGCTCTAAGGCTCGGTAACCTCGCCCCGCCGCCAGAGCTGGGAATCGACAAATGCTGCCTCCCTGTGGCCACTTCCCACAACAGCAACCTGAAAAATATTGCCGAGGGGACAGAATATTCAGAAGCCCTGGTGGGCTGTATGTGGTGCCTGCCCTCCAAAATCTTCAGGAGAAAGTAAGTGGAAATAATAAAACACAGGGCACACTTTGAAGAAGACAATTTCAACAAGAAAGTACAACTCACGGTTTTTAAAAAAGAATCAAGTACCAGGAAACATGTGAGATAATACAGTTATTTACAGACTGGCAACTGAGAACTAATGAGGTATCCACTCTCACTGGTCAAAATGGCCATGATCCAGGGTCTACAAACAATAGCTGCCTCAACAGGGTTTAGAAAAGAGGACCCTCCCATGGCGCGGCTGAAATGTCGGCAGCCACAGCCACTACAGAGCACAGTAAAAAACAGTGCCTTAACCAGTAAAACCACATCTGCCAAATAATCCAGCAGTCGCCTCCTTAAGAGTATGGCACAGCAAACCAGAATCTGACAACTTTGGCAGGCGAAGGTACACTACAGCACCTTTTACAATAACCAAGACTCGGAACTGAAAAAACTTTTCCATCAACAAATGGACACAGAAGAACAGCAACATGTTCACCATGCAATCTGATTCACACATGAAAAAGAATGTAATCATGCCAATTTCCGGAACCTACCTGAAACTAAAGTTAGTACTACTGAGTGAACTAAGCAGGAATCAGAAAGGCAAAAACTGGATGATATGACTTAAGGTGCAATTTACACATGCACAACCACGAACTGTCCGAGAAGACATAAACGGGATAACAGACTTGAATATCAAACTTACGGTTATCACAAGGGAAAGAAGCAGGGAAGGTAAAATGAGGAGCTTGGGATGAATACAATCTATTACCTACAAAAGATAAGAAGCTAAATCTACTCAGGGAGGTCTAATCAAAACTCTGCAGCAACCTAACTGGGAAAAGAATCTGAACATATGTAGATATATGTATAGCGAAACATGGAAAATTCTGTACACCTACCACACACACAAGTGTATTTCAATCTTACTCAATGAAATGATAAAGCCAAAAAAAGGGAACAAAGTAAGCTACTGTGTGCTTTTTCTGGCAGATTGCACTGTAATTTACAACGCCCAAGCAGGACGGTTCTAAGGCTCTGTGGGCTTGCGGGGGCAACCAGAGCTGGGAGTGAAGGAATGCTGCAGCCGCGTGGCCATTTCCCACAACAGCGCCCTGAAAACCACCGCCTTGGTGAACGCCACTGCTGGCCTGTGTGAGGTGCCTGACCTCCAGAATGCCCGGGAGTGGGTGAATGAGAACAAACACGAGCACACTATCAGGAAGACAACATCAGTAGGGACGTACAGCTCACAAAGGGAACAGAGCACCGCAAACATGCAAAACACGGCGACTTAGAGACCTGCAACTCAGAACTGCCGCAAGGTGTCGATGCGGCCATAACCAGGAATTCAACAGACAGCAGCCACAAAGGAGTTAAGGAAGGGGACCCTCCCGTGGTGCGGCAGAATGTCAATGCTGACAGCCACTGGAGAGAACAGTATAAAGGTGCCCTCACAGTAAAACCACAGCTGGCAAACGGCCCGGTAGTCCCCCTCTTAAGAGTCTGTGTACAGCAAACCAGACTCTGAAAAGAGACAGCACCCAGTGTGCACTGCGGCACCACTTACAATAACCAAGACACGGACCGAAAATGTTCTAACTGCAACGTCTTTAAAATGCAATCTGATTCATAGATGAAAAAGAAAGCAATCGTGTCAGTTTCCAGAACATACCTGAAACTAGAGATAATCCTATTAAGTGAAGTAAGCAAGAATAAGAAAGGCAAAAACCATGTGATATCATTTATAGGTGCCTTTACACATGCACACCCATGAACTGTGGGTAAAACATAAACAGAGTCAGAGGCTTGAAAATCAGTTATGGCTACCACAGGAGAAAGAAGGGGGGGAGGGATAAATTAGGAGCTTGGGATAAACAGATACAATCTATTACCTGCAAAACACACAATCAAGAAGGAGCAATATCCACAAAGCAAGGTCGAATTAACACTCGAACTAATAGCAAAAAGAATCTAAACACATGTAGATATACGTATATCTATAACACAAAAAGTCCTATACACCTATACATGTATACGTATTTCAATCTTACTCCAAAAAAAATGAATTTAATACAACAGAGGTAACAATGCAGGCTGCTGGGTGCTTCTTCTGGCACAAGGCCCTGTAATTTGAAACCCAAAGCAGGACTCACTCTAAGGCGCCATCCTTTTCCAGGTAACTACAGCTGGGAATGAAGAAACGCTGCCACCATGCGGCCACTTCTCACAACAACCCAAGACTGGGGTAACTGAATATTCACGCGCACTGGTGCGATTCTATGGTAACTGCCCTCCAAAACCTCCAGCAGTAAGTTAACTGAAAACAATTAAACAGAGCACATACTTTCAGGAAGACAATTTCAACAGGGAAGTACAACTCACAATATTGAAAAAGGAATAAAGCACCCAAAAATGTGTGAAGTATGGCGATTAAGAGACAAGCAACTCAGAACTGCAAGGAGGTATCCACTCGCACCAGTCAAAATGGCCATGATCAAGAAGTCTACAGTGACTGCTACAGAGGGGTTATGGGAGGGGACCCTCCTCTGGTGAGGGTGGAATGTCAACGGGAACAGCCACCAGAGAGCACTGGCCACCTGATGCGGAGAGCTGACTCACTGGAAAAGACTGTGACGCTGGGAAGGATTGGGGGCAGGAGGAGAAGGGGACGACAGAGGATGAGACGGCTGCATGGCATCACCGACTCGATGGACACGAGACTGGGTAAACTCCGGGAGTTGGTGATGGACAGGGAGGCCTGGCGTGCTGCGATTCACAGGGTCGCAAAGAGTCAGACATGACTGAGCCATTGAACTGAACTGAACTAGCGAGCTCAGTATGAAAGCGCCTTTAGCAGTAACAGCTGCCAAATGACCCAGGACTCCCACTCTGAAGAGCAAGTGCACAACAAACCAGAATTCAAAGGACATGGGCTCCCAACATGCACTGCACCACCTTTCATAATGACCAAGACATGGAAACGAAAGAAATCATCCATCGACAAACGAATGAATAAAGAAAAACACTGCAGCGCGTTCACAATGCGATCTGATTCAGGCATCAAAACGAATGTAACCGTGCCAATTTCCAGAACCTACCTGAAACTAGAGATAATGCTACTAAGTGAGGTAACAAAGAATCAGAAAGGCAAAAATCCTGGGAGATCGCACTTACTGGTGCGATTTACGCATGCACAGCCTTGAACCAACGGGGAAACAGAGTGAGAGACACGGAAATCAAACTTTCAGTTACCACAGGAGAAAGTAGTGGGGAAGGGATAAATTAGGAGCTTCGGTAGAACAATACAACCTATTTCCACAAAACAGATAATCAGGAGCAGTATCTACAAATGGAGGTTTAATTAACACTCTGTAATAATCTAATTGGGAAAAGAATCTGAACATACGTAGATATGTATATGTGTAACATGAAAAATTCTGTACACCTAGACACACGCGAGTCTGTACACCTACACACACACAACCACACTCCAATAAAAAACACAAGTCACTCTAACACACAGAGGCGATAATACACGCCGCTGGCGGCTGCTCTGGCACACTGCACTGTGATTTCCAGCCCCAGAGCAGGACGTGCTCTAAGGCTCCATCAGCTAGCCAGGCAACCAGCGCTGGGAATGAACAAATGCTCTCACCCTCACCCTGAGGCCACTTTCCACAGCAGCGACCTGAAAAATACTGTCCTGGGAAAGAGAATGGGCTTCCCTGGTGGCTCAGTGGTAAAGAGCCTGCCTGCCAATGCAGGAGACATGGGTTCAATCCCTGGGTTGGGAAGGTCCCCTGGTGAAGGAAATGACAACCCACTCCAGTATCCCTGCCTGGAGAATCCCATGGATGGAGGAGCCTGCCCAGGCGGTGCTAGTAGTAAGGAAGCTGCCTGCCAATGCAGGAGACGTAAACGGCACAGGTTCAATCCCTGGGACAGAAAGATCCCCTGGAGAAGGGAATGGCAACCAACTGCAATATTCTTGCCTGAAGAATCCCATGGACAGATAAGCCTGACCGGCTACAGTCCATAGGGTCGCAAAGAGTTGGACACAACTGAAGCAACTTAGCAGGAGAACGGAATATCATAAGCACTGGTGGGCTGTATATAGTACCTGCCCTCCATAATTTCCCAGAGTAAGTGAGTAAAAAGAATGAAACACGGGACACACTTTGAAGAAGACGGTTTTAAAAGAAGGTACAACTCACACAGTTTCAAAGGGAATAAAGCACTCACAAACATGTGAATATGGTTATTTAGAGAATGCAACTGAGAACCACAAAGACGTAACTCCTCCCACTGGTCAAAATGGCCATGATCAACAAGTCTACAGACAGTAACTGCTACAGTGGGATTTAGAAAAGGGGACCCGCTTATGGTTCTGCTGAAATGTCAATGGCAACAGCCCCTAGAGAGAACAGTATAAAAAACAAACCACAGCTGCCAAATGATCCTGTATTCAACAGGAGCTGTTGAGCGCTTCTTCTGGCACACTGTACTTAATTTGCAAAGCCAAAGGACTGCCCTAAGGCTCTATCTGCTTTTGTGGGTAACCAGAGTTGGGAACGAAGAAAGCTGCCACCTGTGGCCACTTCCCACAACAGCAACCTGAAAACTATTGCCTAGGGGAACAAACACAGGTATGCTGTACGTGGCATCTTCAGAAATTAGGTGAAAACAATGAAACATGGGCACACTATCACAAAGACAATTTCAACAGGGAAGTGCAACACAGTGTTTAAACAAGAATAAAGCACCCACAAATATGTGAATTATGGTGATTTAGAGACATGCAACTCAGAACTGCAACGAGGTGCTTCTGAACTGTGGTGATGGAGAAGACTCTTGAGAGTCCCTTGGACTGCAAGGAGATCCAGCCAGTCCGTCCTAAAGGAGATCAGTCCTGGGTGTTCATTGGAAGGACTGATGTTGAAGCTGAAACTCCAATACTCTGGCCACCTGATGCAAAGAACTGACTCATCTGAAAAGACTCTGATGCTGGGAAAGATTGAGGGCAGGAGGAGAAGGGGACAACAGAGGATGGGATGGTTGGATGGCATCACTGACTCAATGGACCTGAGATTGAGTAAGCTCCAGGAGTTGGTGATGGACAGGGAAGTCTGGCGTGCTGCAGTC
Source organism: Antilocapra americana (assembly GCA_007570785.1). Taxonomy (NCBI): domain Eukaryota; kingdom Metazoa; phylum Chordata; class Mammalia; order Artiodactyla; family Antilocapridae; genus Antilocapra; species Antilocapra americana. The sequence goes on from ML663567.1 coordinate 1,574,450, forward strand.
CATGGGGTCACAAAGAGTCGGACACGACTGAGTGACTGAACTGAACTGATCTCCTCACAACGGTTGAAATGGCCATGATCAAGAGTCTACAGACAGTAACTGCTACAACGGAGCTAAGAGGGGACCTTCCTGTGGTGCGGCCCAATGTCAGTGGTAACAGCCACGATGATTAAAACCACAGCTGCCAGATGATCCCGCAGTCCCACGCTTAGTCATATGTGCACAGCAAACTGGAATCCAAAAAGACAACTCAAACATGCACAGTAGCACCTACTGCAATAAACAACACATGGAAACCAAATAAAATCTCCACCAACAAATGAATGCACAAAGAACCGCAACATGTTCACAATGCAATCTGACTCAGGCATTAAAAAGAGTAACCATGCCAATTTCCAGAACCCACCTGACACTAGATACAATCCTGATGAGGAAGTAAGCAAGAATCAGAGACACAAAGATCGCATGGTAACACTTACAGCTGCGATTTACATGTGCACACCCATGAACTAACTGGGAAAACAGAGTGAGAGACTTGACTACCAACTTACGGTTATAACAAGGGAAAAAAGCAGGAAGGGAGTATATTGGGAGTTTGGGATGAACAATTACAATCTATTTCTACAAAACAGTCAATAAGGAGCAATATCTGCCAAGGGAGGTCTAATTAACACTCTGTAATAACCTAACCGGGAAAAGAATCTGAACATATAGATATATGTATGTCTGTAAACAAAATTTCTGTACACCTACAGAACACACAACATGCTTTTCTATCTTCAATAAAAAATAAAAATTAATTAAAACTCAAAAGAGGTAATGACATACGGTGTGGGGTGCTTCTTCTGGCACACTGCATTGTCATTTGCAGCCCCAAAGTAGGACTTGCATAAGGCTGTCCCTTGCCCTAGTAACCAGAGCTGGGACTGGAGAAATGCTGCCGCCTTGTGGCCAGCATAGCAAAAGCAGCCTGAAAACTACTGCCTGGAGGATCGGTATATTCACTAGCACTGGTGGGCTGTATGGTACCTGCCATCCAAAAAGACCAGGATGCCAGGAGCCGTCAGGATGCCCCCCTCGCTCGGATGACAAAGTCATGAGACTGAGAAGGAAACTGCAAAGCGGATTTTCCTTATGGGGCATCCCTGGGAAAGGCCCCTTCTGGTATTTTTCTTGGGAGTTTTGTTCATGCCGTCCTGGGGGTCTTGGCAAAGCCACCACCAGATGGGACTGTACTTGGGTCACCTTTTCACCTCCCACTCCCCTGACCATTCCGCGGTGGAGGCTCCTTTCCTTAAAGAGACCAAGAGGGATGAGACTTAGGAATGCTCATAACTGTAGCCAGCATAGTTGGAGGCATTGATTGCTTCAGGATAATATAGACATAGAAATTCATTATAGTAGTTATATAAGGTTAATAGGGTTTTGTTGCTAAAGCAGTGCTGCTAGACTGTCTCATTGTTCCCTTTCCTCGTAAAAATCGGAGTGTAGGGACATGACACAAACAGCTGTATCTGCCTTAGTTAACCTCTCATTTATTTTCTCTTTGGGTATAAAATAGCAGGTGTGAGACAGAAATTACAGACAAGGTTTTCAGAACAGAGTAAGACAGATAGTGGTCGAGGTCACTGGAGTAAAAACAGTTTCAAGCCTAGCCTTTCCCACAAGCCTCCACACAGCTGCACCTGATAAAAGCGAAATGTAACCTTGAATGATGTGTGATGTAATGGGGATGTTCTTTGGGCATAACACTGTAAAATCAACAATAATAAAGGAAGAGAGAGAGACTGCTCCATCAACACCTTGACTCAGCTCAGTACTTCGCCAATGCCACTCATCCCTCAAACCCCTGGATCTAGCCGGGGCTGGACCCCGGTACCAGGAGTTGTGAGTGAAAACAATTGAATATGGAGAACACTTTCAAGGAGACTATTTAAATAGGGAAATCCAACTCATAGGGTTTAAAAAAGAATAAAGCACTCGCAAACATGAGCTCTATGGTGACTTAGAGACATGCAACTCAGAACTGCCACAAGGTGTCCCCTCACAAGGGTCACATGGCCATGACCAAGAGTCTACGGATGTAACAGCCACAGTGGGGTCAGGAGAAGGGCACTCTCCTACGATGTGACTGAACTGTCAATGCTAACAGCCACCTCAGAGAACAGTTTAAGAGGGGTCTCCAGCGGAAAAACCACAGCTGACAAATGAGCTCCACTCTTAAGAGTATCTGCACAAAAAATACAGACTTTGAAGACACACAGGCAACCAAACTTGCACTCCAACACCTTTTACAGTAACGAAGACAACACAGAAGACAAACTTCTTGTGGACAAATGAATGGGTAAAGAAGAACTGCAACATGTTCACAACGCATTCTGACTCAGGCATGAAAAAGAATATAACCACACCAGCATCCAGAACCTACCTAAAACTAGAGAGAATCCTACTGAGTGAAGTAAGTCAAAATCAGAAAGACAAAAATCATACGATAGCCCTTACAGGTGCAGTTTACCAGGCACACTCATGAACTAACTGGGAAACATAACGGACTCAAGATACCTGAAAAACAAATTTATGGTTACCACAGGGGCACGTAGCCTGGAAGGGATAAATTAGGAGGATGGGATGAACAAAAACAATTACCTACAAAACAGACAATGAACAAGGTGCAATGTCTACCAAGATAAGTCTATACAACACTCTGTATCAAGTTATATGAGAAAAGAATCCAAACATGCGCATTATATAAATATATGTGTAACAGGAAACGATCCTGTACAACACACACAGCATGTATTTCATGTTACTCAAAAAAAAAAAAAACTTCAATGTCCATTGACACTGGATTGGATAAAGAAGATGTGGTACATACATACAATAGAATACTTTTCAGCCATTAAAAAGAGTGAAATCATGCCATTTGCAGCAACATGGATGGACCTAGAGAGCGTCATGTTGAGTGAAGTCAGTCAGGCAGAGAAGGAGAAATACAGTATGACATCTCTTATACATGTGGAATCTATAAAGAAATGGTACAGATGAACTTCCTTACAAAACAAAGGGACTCACAGACTTATAAAACTAACTTACAGTTCCTGGGCGGGGAGAGGGGAGAGGGATAGTCAGGGAGTTTGGAACGACCATGTCCACACTGCTACATTTAAAACTGATGACCTCTTGTATGGCACAAGGACCTCTGTTCAATGTTACATGGCAGGCTGGGTGGCAGGAAGTTCGGGGAGAATGGATACATGTACATGAACGGTTGAGTCCCTTGCTGTTTACCTGAAACTGTCGTAACATTGTTAACCAGCCATATCCCAATACAAAATAAAAAATTCAGAAGAAAAATTAATACAAAAGAGAGGAATGAGACAAGCTTTGGGGGTGCTTCTTCCTGCACGCTGCACTCTAACTTACAGCCCCAAAGCAGGACTTACGCTGAGCTCTGCTGGCATAACCAGAGGTGCGATGAAGAACTATTTCCACTTTGTGACCATTTCCCACAACAACAACTGGAAGCCACTGCTATGGGAATTTAACATTCACGAGCACTGCTGGGCCGTATGCAATACCTGCCCTCCAAAACTTCCAGAGGTGATTAAGTGAAAGAATTAAACTCAGGGCATACTTTCAACAAGACAATTTCAACCGAGAAGTTCAACTCTTGTATTTTTTAAAAAGCACCCTCAAACATGCACAATATGGTCAATTATTAGAGACACGCAAATCAAAAGTACAGTGAGGTACCTCTCAGACCAGCCAAATTGGCCATAATCAACTCTATAGACAGCAACTGTTACAATGGGGCTCAGCGTACCTTCCTGTGTGCTGCTGAAAGGTCAACGGAAACAGCCACCAGAAAGAACAGTATAAAAGTGCCTTTAACAGTAAAACCGCAGCCGCCATACGATCCTGCATTCTCACTCCAAGGACTTAGTGCCACAACCCAGACTTCAAAAAGACTCGCGCACTGCAGCACCCTTTATAATAGCCAAAACGTGGAAGCACCAAAACGTCCATTGACAGCTGATGGAGAAGCGAAACGTTCACCACGCAATCTGACCTGGCATGAAAAAGAATGTAATCATGCCCATTGCTGGATCATGGCTGAACCTAGAGATGATCCTACTAAGCGAAGTAAGTCAGAATCTGAAAGGCAAATATCACCTGTCACTTACGGGTGCAATTTACACACGCACATCTTCTTACCAAAGAAGAAAGCAGCATGGAAGGAATAATTTAGAAGCTTAGGATGAACAAATACAATCTATTACCTACAAAACAGACAATCAACAAGGAGCAGCATCTACTAAGGGAGGTCTACTCAACTCTCCGCATTAACCTGTATCGTAAAGAATCCAAACACATGTAGATAAATGTGCGTAATAGGAAATGATTCTATATACTACAACACACACATGTATTTCCAAGTTACACCAAAAAAAAACAAAAAAAGACGTAATGAGAAATAAACTTTGGGGTGCTTCTTCTGGCACACTCCACCCTAACTTACAATCCCAAAGCCGGACTCTCTCCGCAAGCCTGGTAACCGGGACTGGCATGAAAAATGCTGCCGCCTTGCGGACACTTCCCGCAACAGCAACCTGAAATCCACTGCCTAGGAGAAAAGAACATTCGCAAGCACTGGGGAGCTGTATGTTGTCAGCTCAGCTCCATCGCTAAGTCGTGTTCAACTTTGCGACCCCGTGAACTGCAGCACGCCAGGCCTCCCTGTTCATCACCAACTCCCGGAGCTTGCTCAAACTCATGTGCATCAGAAAGTTGGTGATGCCATCCAGCCATCTCATGCTGTCGTCCCCTTCTCCTCCTACATCAAGGCCTTTTCCAATGAGTCAGTTCTCATCAGGTGGCCAACATATTGGAGTTTCAGCTTCAGCATCAGTCCTTCCAATGAATATTCAGGACTGATCTCCTTTAGGATGGACTGGTTTGATCTCCTTGCAGTCTAAAGGACTCCCAAGAGTCTTCACCAACACCACAGTTCAAAAGCATCAATTCTTTGGCGCTCAGCTTTCTTTATAGTCCAACTCTCATACCTGCCCTCCAAAATTTTCAGGAGTAAGCAAGCGAAATGGAGAAGGAAATGGCAATCCACTCTAGTACTCTTGCCTGGAAAATTCCATGGATGGAGGAGCCTGGTAGGCTACAGTCCATCAGGTCGCAATGAGTTAGACATGACTGAGCAACTTCACTTTCTTTCTTTCTATAGTTCCTTTTGGAGAAGGAAATGGCAACCCACTCCAATGTTCTTGTCTAAAGAATCCCATGGATGGAGGGGCCTGGTGGGCGGCAGTCTATGGGGTTGCAAAGAGTCGGACACGACTAAGCAACTAACACACACAAGCAAGCGAAAAGAACTAAACGCAGGGCACACTTTCAGGAAGACAATTTTAACAGAGAAGTCCAGCTCGGTGTTTAAAAAAAAGAAGAAGCACCTAGGAACAGGAGCAATAGGATGAATTACTAGACATGCAAATCAGAAGTACCACAAGGTATCCCCTCACATCAATCAAAATGGTCATAATCAAGAAGTCTACAGACAATAACTGCTACAACAGAGTTAAGAAAAGGGGACCCTCTGATGCTAGCAGCTGCTAGAGAGTGCACTGTAATAGTGCCTTCAAAGGTAAAAGCACAGCTACCCTATGATCTGACAATCACACTCTTAAGAGCACGTGCGCAGCAAACCAGACTCTGAAGAGACTCATGCACCCAAACGTATACTACAGCACTATTCACAATAGCCAGGTCATGGAGGCCACCGAAATGCCCAGACAGATGAATAGATAAAGAACCGACACGTGTGCAGAATCAAATATAACTCAGCCATGAAAGAACACACGAAGTGATGCTATTTTGCAGTAACCTAGAGACTTGTACATAATTTTAGCAAGTGAAGTAATTCAGAGAAAAAGAATATGATATTACTTGTAGGTGGAATAGGTAAAAAAAAAAAAGTTGACACCAATCCACTAATTTGCAAAGGTGAAACAGACATTCAAACTTCAAAAACAACCTTAACAGTTACCAAGAAGAAAGGTGGTAGGCAGGATATATTACAAGGTTTGGATTAACCTACACACACGAATCCATATGAAACAGGTAAGTCAACAAAGATTTACTATATAGCAAGAGGGGTGTACTAAGCAGTCTTTAATCATCCGTATGTGAAACAAAACTGAAGATGAATATATGAATGTGTATTTAACTGAAGAAGACTGTAAATCTAGAACAAATAACATGTTGTAGATCAAGCTGACATCACTGCTGCTGCTGCTAAGTCACCTCAGTCGTGTCCGACCCTGTGTGACCCCACAGACGGCAGCCCACCAGGCTCCGCCATCCCTGGGATTCTCCAGGCAAGAACACTGGAGTGGGTTGCCACTGCCTTCTCCCATGCATGCATGCATGCTAAGTCGCTTCAGTCGTGTCCGACTCTGTGCGACCCCATGGACAGCAGCCCACCAGGTTCCCTGTCCACGGGATTCTCCAGGCAAGAATACTGGAGTGGGTTGCCATTTCCTTCTCCTTACATCACTAAGAAATATATGTTAGATTAAAAAAAAAACAGAGTTTTGAGACACAAACTTTTGGGTGTTTATTCTGGCACATTTCACTCTAATTTACAACCCAGGAAAAGGAATCCCCTAAGGCTCTAGTCACTGCAATAACAAGAGTTGGGTGTGAAGAAATTCAGCAACCCTGTGGCCATTTCCCAAAACAGCAACCTGAAAATCTACTGTACAGCACAGGGAACTCTACTAAACACTCTGTAATGGCCTATATGGGAAAGAACCTAAAAACATGTGGATATATGTATATGTGTAACTGATTTAACTTTGCTGTATACCTGAAACCAACACAACATATAAATACACTATACTCCAATAAAATGTTTTAATTCTGTGTTATATATCTGAAAGTTGCTAAGAGAGCATATCTTAAAATTCTCATCACAAGAAAAGAATTCTAAAAATGTGTGGTGATGAATACTAATCAGGCTTACTACGATCATTTCATAACATATACATATATTGAATCATTTTGTTGTAACTTTCAATTAATGTTATATGTCAATGATAACTCAAAATGCTATAACATAAGAGAGCAAACAAATTGGCCAGAAAACACAAAAGTTGAGTAAATAAGTATAAAAAGCATGTACACTTTCAAAAGAGAAAATACAAAAATGAAAATAATATTTTTAAATTATCATTTTAATCGAGGAAATTCAAGTTAAAATGAGACATTTTACCTATATTAGCAAAGAATTTTTTTTAATGTATGTAAGGAAAACATACCAGTGGTGTAAGAATACATCAGGAGACTTTTTGTAGCAATTTTATAATGACTGACATGCTTATAAAATGGTCATCTTCCAAATATTGTATACGATCATTGATATGTGGAATCTTAAAAAAAAGAGTGAACTCCTAGAAACAGAACAGAATGGTGGTTGCCAGGGGCTGAGGTGATGGGAGAAATGCGGAAATGTTTGGCAAAGGGTACAAACTTCAAGGTATAAGAAAGTTCTGGGGATCTAATATACAGCATGTTGACTACAGTTAATAATACTGTATTGTATACTCAAAAGTTGCTAAGATTGTAAACCTTAAATATTCTCACCACAAAAACAAAAAGAAAGGCAACTTTATGAGGTGATGGAGATGTCAATCAATCCTGTTATGGTAATAATTTGCAATATATCTGTGAATCAAATCATCACACTGTGCATCTTAAACTTACACAAATTATATGTCAATTTTATCTCAAGTCTGGAAATAAATCAATGAATGAATGTTTAAAATTCCTCTACAGGACCTCCCCTGGTGGTCCAGTGGTTAAGAATCTGCCTTTCAATGCAAGGGATGTAGGTTGGATACCTGGTCGGGGACCCCTAGCCACACACTAGCCACAACCAGAGAAGCCCGCGTACACTGCCACAAAGAACCCACACGCTGCAGCAAAGATCCAGCGCAGCCAGAAGAAAAACAACTGAAATGTATGGTAATGTCCAAAATCAGTAATAATAAAATAAAAACCTGGCTTATAAGATTGTGTCTCTTCAACCACCACCACCACCACCCAAAATCTGCTAATAAATAACTCTTCACAACTACAGAATGCTTTTTCTTTTTTATTATTCTATATTTGAGCAATTTTATGGAGAAAAAGATCCCTTTAATACAATAACTAACTATATCACCTTGGAAAGCAGCGTGACAAAGAACAAGAGTTTGGGATCAGGCAAACCACACTTAAATTCTGATTGTGTCACACGCTATATGCTAATCTCACTGAATCACAAATTCCTTACTTATAAATGGGAATAACTATTTCTTTCTTAGTGATGTTATGAGAATAAAAGGTAGCCTGCTTAAGCACTCAATAAATCTTAGTCTTTATTAGTTGCATCTTCTAAAACTAAAACATTAGTTTTATTAGTTATATCATCTAGTTCATCTTTACAGGGCCTTACAAGAAAAAATGTCAGTATAGTTGTAATCATGGTGTACATGTTAAGCACACTATCCACATACAGATGATCCAAATACTTCTATCATTTTAATGGTCACATTATAATGCCTTGCTAAGAGAGTATCATAATTTAACCATTCTGCAATCACTGGATATATACAGCGTATTTTCAGTGACTCTGCATTAACTACTTTATTATCTGCTTTCCTGTTTCCCATATTCAAATTCAATGATTCCTCATTTTGTTTAGGTCTCTCCATTATCTAGAACTATATTTTGTATGCATAGATTTTAAAAAGTGGCATTCTAACCTGCCACTGTTAGGTCAATAATTAATGAAATACTTTATTCAAAATTATTAATTACTGATTGATACCAAACAAGTAGAAAAACATATAAGCAATCAAACTTCTCCAACTAAACACTAGCTTATACATTTTTAAACTGAAACTCTCCATTAAATTCATTCAAGCATTCACACAGTAGTAACACTATTCCTTTTTTGGTTGATCTGGATGAACAAGGTAAAATATCACTCACTGGTTATCAAGAAATAGATTTCATTCTAGATACTGCAGTGACTACAATAGCAAAAATATCCTGTTCATCCTGGAGTGTACATTCTAGTACTGAAGATGGGTGATAAATAAAATATTAAGATGAATATGTCAGTGACAAGTGCAAACCAAAAAAAGCAGGAAAGTGGGGGCAGGGTAGAAGTGTTAGGGAGGGTTGCTTTGCAGTGTGAGGTGAGTAGCCAGTGAGTCCTCACTGGATGGGAGACATGTGAGTCAAGACCCGAAGAAAATGAAGGAGTGACCCAGACAGGTATCTGGGGGACGAGCAGTGTTAACTGAGCAAACAGAGCAGGGCGGGGTCCTGAGCTGGGAGCTCGGCTGCTGTGTTTCAGGAGCAGCAAGGCAGTGTAGCCAGAATAGAATGAGACAGGGGAGAACAGTAGAGGAAATCAGAGAAGTCACTGTAGCCAGATCAGATAATGAACTTGTAGGTTTTCATGGGTCTTCAGAGTCTACTGAGTAGGATGGGGAAACCACTGAAAAATCTGAGGAAAGGAGTGATGTGGTGTGATCCACCTTTGAACAGGACTGAGAACAGACTGAAGGGGGTATAAGAGCAGGAAGACCATAAGAAGGTTACAGCAAGAGATGATGGTGATAGCAGTGGTCTGATTCTAGACATTACTTTGCCAACAAAGGTCCGTTTAGTCAAATTTATGGTTTTTCCAGTAGTCATGTATGGATGTGAGAGTTGGACCGTAAAGAAAGCTGAGCACCGAAAAACTGAGGCTTTTGAACTCCAGTGTTGGAGAAGACTCTTGAGAGTCCTGTGGACTGCAAGGAGATCCAACCAGTCCATCCTAAAGGAGATCAGTCCTGAATATTCAATGGAAGGACTGATGCTGAAGCTCCAATACTTTGATGGCCACCTGATGCGAAGAAATGACTCACTGGAAAAGACCCTGATGCTGGGAACAATTGAAGGCAGGAGGAGAAGGAAATGACAGAGAATGAGATGGTTTGATGGCATCACGGACTCGACGGACTTGAGTCCGAGCAAGCTCCAGGAGTTGGTGATGGTCAGAGAAGCCTGGCGTGCTGCAGTCCATGCGGTCACAAAGAGTTGGACATGACTGAGCGATTCAACTGACTGATTCTAGACCTAATTTAAAAGTAAAGCCAAAGGGACTTCCTCGGTGATCCAGTGGCTAAGACTCCACGCTCCCAAAGCAAGAGGCTTGGATTAGGTCCCTGCTTGGAGAACTAGATGTGCATGCCACAACAAAAGATTCCACATACCACGACAAAGATCTAAGATCCCAAGTGCCACAACTAAGACCCAGCACAGCCAAATAAATAAATATTTAAAAATAAAAGTAAAGCCAAGAGAATCTGCTGAGACTGTGAGTAGGAGAGAGGTCTCCAATGTTTCAGGCCTCCAATAATTCATTAAAGAAACTGGTGTTCATAGCAAGCAAGGTAGGGCGGGGATGGTATCAGAAGCTCAATGTTAGACAGTAGTTTGAGAGATACCTACCTACCTTATAAAAAGTGCAAGTGTCAAATTAGCGGTTGGACAAACAAGTCTGGAATTAGAGAGGTATGTACTAGGGATACAATTTGGGAGTCATCAATATAGAGATGGTATTTAGAACAAAAAAGTGAATGTAGATGGAAAGACACACCCAAACACACTGAACTCTGGGTACCCCACTGTTTAGAGGTTGGGGATATAAAGATGAAGCAACAAGAACTGAGCAGAAGGAAAAACAAACATGTGGAAGCTAAATAAAAGATGTCAGACTTCCCTGGTGGTCCAGTGGTTAAGAATCTAGCTGTCAACGCAGAAGACATGGGTTCAATCCCCGGTCTGGGAAGATGCTGCAGAGCAACAAGCCTGTGAGCCACAACGACTGAGCCCACACCCTGGAGCCCACGCGGTGCAACAACAGGAGCCCTCGTAATGAGAAGCTTAGGCACTGCGACTAGAGAAAGCCCTCGTGCAGCAACGAAGACCCAGCCCCAGTGCAGCCAAAAATAAGGAAATAAAAATACAACTTGGTCTAAAAGAAAAAAAGAAGTATGTCAAGGAAGAGAGACTACGCAACTGAGCCAGAGGCCAGACGGAATAACTATGCCAAATGCTCAAACAAGATGAAGACGAAAAATTTACTACTGAATTTAGCAATATATGAATCACTAGTGAAACTGGTAAAACATTGATTCTGAACCTTGAGTTTGAAAAAACTCAAAATACCTGGTTATTTCAAAAACTGCTACACATAGCCTCAGAGCAAAATTAACTAAATCCATTTTTATTTCAGAAGACTGCCAATATTTTTTTGTAACAGACTTCACTTTTTAGAGCAGTGTTAGATTCACATTAAAGCCGAGTAGAAGGTACAGAGATTTCCTGTTGACCTCCCTGCCCCCAAACATGTATGGCCTTCTCCAGAATGCCGAGGGGCACGCAAAATTTATTAAGGAGATGAATGGCAACACAGAGGTGTTACAAAGTTCACCTCTGTAGGGCGGTGAGCCTCTGAAGCAAAAGTTTTCCACAGTGGCTCTCCAGAGCCCTGGGACTAGTTCTGCCGCACCTCTTACGCTACCACAGCAGGGAGGGAAGAAGGCATCTGTAGCGGATTGGGCTCAGGGTTCTCTGACCTGTTTAACCAGAGTAGCTCCATCAATTTTTACATACTGTATTTCAGAAGGGTTTTACAATTCAAAAAAATTAAGTTATTGAAAATCACAGCCCTGAAGCAGCGCTTCTCAAAGTGCAGCAGCCAAACCAGTTCCAGCAGTAGCACCTGGCACCTGGTTAAAAAGGTCCCAACCCAGACTCACTCACTCAGAGTAAAACACAGGGTGCGCACTGTATTTTAACAAGTTCTCCAGGTGATTCTGATACATGCTGAAATTTGAGAACGAGTGCCTCCAAAATTTCAGATAGTTTGCCTAAGCACTGACGGCTGTTTGCTTCCCTCTAAGCACTGCTGTCCTCAGTAGAAGTTGAAATAGAAATTTCGCAAATATCAGCATTTCAGGATATTAGAATAATATTTCTTATAGAGTTATACTTGGATTAAGGCTGCCATTACACTTTATCCAAGGATTATTTTTAAGAATGCTAAAGTCTTTAATAAAAAACATTAAATAATTTTAGCTATTAGGTGACCACATAGACAGTTGTATAGAGACATCTCAAAGCACACTGAAAAGTCATATTGTAATATTATGAATGAGGAATTCTTAACATCAATTCTTGACTAGTTTCAATCAAAGATTAAAATTTATCTGACATGCAACATACCTCTTTCATATACTGATTATATAGAGCTTCCGATGATTCTAGATAAGCTTGTGCAGTTTCAATTTCTTCTCTTTCAGACCACAGGATACCCAGGTTATTCTGGAAAATAAAGAGAAAAAATGACAATATAAATCTTCCAATACAGTAGTTATCATAGTTTCAAAGTCAATGCCTACCTAAATAGTACTAGTGTCTGATTAACAATGAATTAATTATTCATAATACTATTGTCCTTATGTCACAGGACGCAGTCACTAAATTGGGTTCCCCAATGACTCCTGCCTTCTGGTGTTCATGCCCTTGTACAATCTCCCCTTTAAGTCTGGGCTAGATTTAGTGACTTGCTCCTAACAAACAGAACATGGCAACAGTGATGCATGGCCCCCGCCAACATCAAGTTACAAAACACTGTGGTTCCATTTTGGGTGCCAGACCATCTGACCTGTCTCTTGAGAAACCTGTATGCAGATCAGGAAGCAACAGTTAGAACTGGACATGGAACAACAGACTGGTTCCAAACAGGAAAAGGAGTACATCAAGGCTGTGTATTGTCAACCTGCTTATTTAACTTATATGCAGAGTACATCATGAGAAAGGCTGGGCTGGAAGAAGCACAAGCTGGAACCAAGATTGCTGGGAGAAATATCAATAACCTCAGATATGTAGATGACACCACCCTTATGGTAGAAAGTGAAGAGGAACTAAAGAGCCTCTTGATGAAAGTGAAAGAGGAGAGTGAAAAGGTTGGCTTAAAGCTCAACATTCAGAAAACTAAGATCATGGCATCCAGTCCTATCACTTCATGGGAAATAGGTAGAGAAACAGTGGAAACAGCGTCAAACTTTATTGTTTTGGGCTCCAAAATCACTGCAGATGGTTACTGCAGCCATGAAATTAAAAGACGCTTACTCCTTGGAAGGAAAGTTATGACCAACCTAGACAGCATATTTAAAAGCAAAGACATTACTTTACCAACAAAGGTCCGTCTAGTCAAGGCGATGGATTTTTCCAGTAGTCACGTATGGATGTGAGTTGGATGGTGAAAAAAGCTGAGCTCTTAAGAACTGATGCTTTTGAACTGTGGTGTGGGAGAAGACTCTTGAGAGTCCCTTGGACTGCAAAGAGATCCAACCAGTCCATCCTAAAGGAGATCAGTCCTGGGTGTTCATTGGAAGGACTGATGTTGAGGCTGAAACTCCAGTACTTTGGCCACCTGATGCGAAGAGCTGACTCACTGGAAAAGACCCTGATACTGGGAAGGATTGGGGGCCAGAGAAGGGGACAACAGAGAATGAGGTGGCTGAATGGCATCACCGACTCGATGGACATGGGTTTGGGTAGACTCCGGGAGTTGGTGATGGACAGGGAGGCCTGGCGTGCTGCAATTCATGGGGTCGAAAAGAGTCAGACACAACTGAGCGACTGAACTCAACTGAACTGATGGTGTCAAGGAATTAAGGGAAGTCAACAGTCAGGGCCTCAGACCAACAGCCTGTATGAATTCTGCCAACAACCACACAAGTGAGCTTGGATTCTCTAGCTGAACCTTCCAGTGTAGCTTCAGCAGGCCTATAATCTGATGACAGACCTTGAGCTAGAGGCAAGCGAGCCTGGATTACTGAAACTTAATTTCAGTAATTAAGTTTCAAGCTGCTAAATTTGGGGGTACAATGTTACATTTTAAAAAACTAATTCCAGTTTTCCCGCTGCTACACAACTCTTGTATCAGGGCAAATCAGGCCTGTGCTGAAGACTAGCTCCTGTTTATGTTAGGCCCAGATCCTAATCTCCACAAATCACCAGGAGGCCTTACACCGATGCAAGCGCATGAGGAAGTTTATTGCAGACCCGGGTGAGGGCAGCGGCCTGGAGCCGCATGGTACAAGGCTTTTTAAAGGGAAAATGACTACAGGTGGGGTGAGGTGGAAAATGGCTACAGGTGGGGTGAGGCATCGTGGTGCTCCGTGATTAGTCAGGCACTTAGGTCTCACACTTAGACAATGGGGTTAGTCAGCCTCCCAACCCTCAGGACAGTTTTTCAGGCACAGGGATTCTTCTGAGGCTGAGCTTCTACCATCTTTTGCTTACTTTCCCAGGGAAGGGAACAGGATAAGGAAACAATATTTTTAAAGCAAATTCTTAATCTTGGCCCCAAAACCCACAAGTTACCCAGGAAGAGAAGTCAGAGTTTATGAATGTGGATGGGGAAACATTACAAAGTCATTTTCACTATATCCTCTTAAAATTTAGCATTTTTTTTTTCAGTTATGAAGGCAGGAAACAAAATGTAACAGTGTTACAGTACCTGGGATTTTGTGGTCTATATAAGTGAAAAAAAATCTTTGTATCATAGCTCATAGATATCTTCAACCATCATTAATATTCAATAATACTTTAAAATTATATTTAAAAATAGATGTTATTTAATGGACTCATAAGGAACCTTATACATCACTATATCATATATTTGTTTTAAAAAATATTTTGATAATTTCAATATTACTGTTTTCTTTTGCAACCCTCTACATTTTATTTAATACATTTAAAATCATTATCCTGTTTCATGAAATACAGGCTTCAGTAGACTGCAAAAGGGGCATGTGGCAGACATAAAAAAATGTTTTGAAATCCTACAGTTTAAAGGTAATACGATCACTGCCCTGGAACAGACCTCTGGTCCTATGGCTTTACATAGTATACCTATTCTATAGTTTTTTGGGTTTTTTTTTTTAAGTGACTTTGATCAGTTCTCAGTGTCTAGAGCTGCAGGTAGGTTACAGTGATAAATTACTGAGATTGGGCAATTCTCTCCTCTATATTTCTTTGCAGTACCCTGGGGAAGCTTAAAACCTTAATACTAATTTAATGATTATTCTGCCCATCCAGCCTCAAGATAATACAATCTCCCTTAAAACTCATTTCTTGAATTTAGAAACGAATCCACCAGTCACCTTTTCTCACTCCCTTGGTCAATTCATTTTTTGTCTGAGACACTCCATTTGGCCATGGCACCAGTAAGCCCAAACCCAGCAGACTGTACCTAACTACCAGGAACTGGTTAGCCACATTTACTCTATTTAGATGGTATGGTGATGCATTTAGGCTGCTAGATCCAGGGTAGGCTCTGCCACACAGAGCACCAACTCTGGTGTGTGATAAATCTGAAACCAAGTAGAGACCTAGAGAGTGTCTAGAAATGACACAGGTTTTTCTTCTGAACCATAACTTACTGAGGTCCTAAACTTAAGGACCATGCAAGGGATCTAAAACTGACCTGACTTTTCAAAATAGTATTAATGTTTTGTTTCAGTGTTTCCTCCACAGAGGTAACTTTTTTTGATGTGCTAATTATTTTTACAATATAAATCCCATAATACATAAGAAAGTACTGTATCATTCACAGAGCATCACCATGTTCTTGCCCTTGAATAGGTAAGGAAATAAACTGAATCAAAAACAGCTAAAAAAAGTACTACTAGTGAATTCTACCAAACACATAAGGAAAAAATAATACCAACTCTCCACAAATTCATCCAGAAAAACAAAGAGGAAAGAACAGTTCCTCTATACCAAAGACATAACAGGAGACTACAGATTAATATCCTTCATGAACAAAGTCTAACAAAATTTTAGCAAATTCCGTCCAACAATACATAAAAAGGGTAATATGTGACCCAAGTTTGGCTTGGCAAAAACTCCAAGTGGAGTTTATCACAGGAAAGAAAGGTTGGCTTAACATTAGAAAAATCAATCAATGTAATTCACCATATTAACAGACAAAAGAAAATTTTGAAAAAAAGATTATCTCCGAAGCAGCAATGAAATGATGATGAGTGAAAGAAGTCAGACAAAAGAAGAGTATACACCATATAAGTCCATTATGAAATTCTAGAAAATGTGGGGGAGGAGGGCAAAAAAGTAAAGAGAATATAGGAGTGAGTGAGGGATTACAAATGCACGGGCACAAAGAAACTTTTAGTGGTGATGAATATGATCATTACCATGATTGCCGTGACTGTTTCACGGGAATACAGAGATGTTGAAATTCATCAAATTGTATACTTAGATACATGCTGTTTACTATATATCAGCTGTACCTCAGTAAAGCTGAGGTCCTCCTTATACATATATGTCCTGGCAGCGGGGAGAACAACCTACTAATCTGTCAGGTTAAATTTTGCTCAGCATGATAATGCAAGTGTGTATTTCCGATAGCTAACCGGAAAAAAAACACATTCTTCTGGAGAAAGTAGGAGGAGGACAGCCTCTCTTGATAATTTAATATGGGTCCAGGTCCTTTATATCAGTAATTTTCCAGGAGGCAGACACCAGATTGGAACAAAGCAGTCAGAATCTCATAAATTCCCATGAATTGATACTTTCAAACTTTTTCTTACACAAACACAAACACACAGGCAGTCTTCTACCAAAATGGAATCACTCTACATAATTCCAAGCATGCCTCAGAGTCTTCTCTCTCCTCTTAGTATTTATATTTTGGTGAACAAACATAAATCATTTCTGAATGCTGCATACTGCTCTTCTATATGGATGTAGCAGTACTTATTTAACTATAGAGCTACTCACTAATGTTTATTTTATTCTTTTCTTTTTTTAATTAACAATAATCTGACAAACATCATGTTAAGAGACCTTTGCACATCTGTCTCAATATTGTTTTAGAATACTGACAGAAAATTTTTAAGTCAAAGTCTTGACTGAGATACCTACTGATCTCCAGAAAGTTCTATGGATTTGTATTTCCACCAACAATTATGCTAATGGATAGTATCCATCTCCTCATAGTTTCTCCAACAATGAATGCAATCAATATCTTTAATAATCTCTGCCAATGTGATACAATTATCCTATCCCATCCTTTCAGTTTGCTTTATTATTAGTAAGGTCAAATCTCTCATTAAAGCAAATATTAAGTGTAATAAAAGGCCCCTGTAATAAACAGATCAGCTGAGCAGTAGACTTCAGAAACAGACTAGCACAAGCCAAATCTAAATAATCTTGCCACCGAGGAACATGGTATATCATTCCTTTTAAGATGATCAGTTCTATTATCCTGCCCTTTGTAAATGCAATTTCTAAAAATAACACTTTTAACAAATTATTGCTTATATACAGAATACTATTGATATTATGTATTTGCCATATAACCTCCTGGTTTTGTTCTGTTAACCTCCTGTTTTATCAAACAGTTCTAAAACTTTTATAGTTGACGACTTTATGTTTTTTAGGTATACATAAATCACATTAAAAAAATGATTTTTACTTTAAAAGATTGATACTGTTTTTTGCTTTCTATATGATTGCAATGGCCAGACCTTCTAATCAAGATTTTGCTTCTGGATTTAATAAAAATATCTCTAATAATTCACCCTTCAAAAAAGCTGGCTGTTCAAAATACTGTGAATGTAAGATGTTACAAATTTTAAGACACAATTATTTTATGTATCAACAAGAAAACACTGCCAAGTAAATTTTGACATAAAATCAATCAGCTGTAAAATGGATCCTGATTTCAGAGATATTAATATATTTAAGAACATACACATTAAAAGTCACAAAAGTACAGTAAATACTGGAGATCTATACTACATTAAGGAAGGTTTCTATTTTTGAGATATCGAAGGAATTTTTTAAATGTTCATTAAGATCTTAGGAAGCCAAATGGCTGAAGAAAATTTCAAATAATTGAGATTTTGTTTGAAGTCAACATCTTATGGATTTCATTAGATCATTCATCCACTTAACAAACAAATGATTTAGAATGGTCTATTATGTGCCAGGGGCTGAGATTATAATTAATGAACAAAAAAGAGAAATAGTTCTTGTTATTATGTAGCTTTTAATTTAATTAGGCCATGATAACAGAATATGTCCTATACAATGCTCTTTTTAATTTTGAGACCTACTTACCCTAAGATCAATTGTGGTAAATGTTCCCTGGATTACATATACTAGGAACTGCAACTACTGAATGTAAGGGTTTGTGAGCTAACTTAAGCAAGCAGGTGACACAAAAGTTCATACATATTTGTATTCTGAACTGTTACATTCCCAACGAGAATGTCAGATTTATTTCTTAATAAACCAAGCACCATAGAAATACGAAACAATAAGTATTACAAGAAATCAAACGTACTAGGAAGAAATCAGTTCAGAATACAACGATCCAAAGAAAGTTACTAAAACTATGAAGTCAATCTTGAAGAATGGGCAGGAATTCCCTGGGAAGCAAACGAATGACTATGGCAAGGCAGACATCTTATTTCGAATTAAGAATGTACACTGACTATTCTTTACAATTTCCTTGAGACCTGAAATTAAAAAACAAATTACTTTGGCTTTTTCTTAACAGAATGAACTAGATTTGGAAAGGTGGAGAGTGTAGGAGGGTCTTGGGTAACCTATGCATTGACTACGACTAACTGAAGCAATGTGATTAAGGAGGAGTAAGCGAAGAGGATGGAGAGGGAGTTTGGAAGCCGTTTTCAAAGGTTTGAAAACGTGGAGACAAACTGTGCCTCATTACGTCTGCCTTTGGTCTCGCAAGAGCTGAGGCCCCTCTCCACCCCCTGGCCTCCGGCCAACGCAGCGGGCCCGGATCTTCCTCACCTGCGCCTGGATGTAGAGGGAGACGCAGTCGTGCGACAGTCGGTACTTGCGCAGTAGCCGCAGGCATTTTACCAGATGCTCCTCCCCCGCCGACAACTCCTCGGTGTCGATGTGGTTCACCCCGAGATGGAACTCAATAACCGCTCGCCTCACTGCCCCCTGGGCGACGGGCCCCTCGGCCTCCACCAGTTCAGCCGGCAGCCCCAAGGTGTGTTCCCCCGCGCCCAAGCTATCATCGGCCTGCGGTCGCTCATCCTCGTCCTCAGGAGCGGGTCCCAATAGCGCCTTAACCTCTTCCAGCAGCGCCCGGGCGCTGTATTTCGACTTGTACGGTTCCTTCTCCGGGTTTTTATGCAGTTCCACCCGTGATAAGGCCAGCGCAGTCTGGAATTTCTCACGAATCTCAGCCCATGGAGCATCCGCCATAGCGGCCTGGTCAGCCTTGGTTTCAATTGGGACTCCCGCCTTCCTTCTGTTTTGCGACGCTTCACTTACGGCCTCGACAGCCCTGCGCCTGCGTATTGCGGAACGCTAGCCAATGACGTACTCCCGGGGAACCACAGTATGCTTTACAGTGACCAATGGGAAGGTATAGTCGTCACCACAGCAACCGTTGTCATGGAAAGGAAGCTGTCCGAAGGCATTACCACTTCCACCCCAGCCCCGCCCTCTGAGGTGGGGAGTCGCTCTTGCTTACCTGGTGATACCAATTGACTAATAGATAAAAAACATAGCTAGGTAACCACTCTCGTTAACTGCTATAAGATGAAAGGCAGAAACGTCTTGACATTAGTGTATAATACAGCCTTATCAGTGGATAAAACTGTAACGAGGATCCGTGTATTGTTATTAATGTATCTCCTCTATGAATGTAAAAAGCACTGAGTGTTTGACAAATATTTTCATTTCAACCCTGAAATACAGGTTGTAGGTCTATGTACAACTTCTCAAAGTAATACAGGAGTTAAGTCCCAGAGCTGTGACAAGACAACTCAAGCAAGGCTTTTCCCATTATATAACCTTCCAAAACTACCAAATCAAATAGGAGGGGTGGGGTCCTGGTCCCAGAAAGTTTTATCAGTTCAGTTCAGTCGCTCAGTCGTGTCCAACTCTTTGCAACCCCATGGACCGCAGCACACCAGACCTCCCTGTACATCACGAACTCCCGAAGTTTACCCAAACTCATGTCCATTGTGTCAATGATGCCGTCCAATCATCTCATCCTCTGTCGTCCCCTTCTCCTCCTGCCCTCAATCTTTCCCAGCATCAAGGTCTTTTCAAATGAGTCAGCTCTTCCCATCAGGTGGCCAAAGTACTGGAGTTTCAACATCAGTCCTTCCAATGAACACTCAGGACTGATATCCTTTAGGATTGACTGGTTGGATCTTCTTGCAGATCAAGGGACTCTCAAGAGTTTTCTCCAACACCACACTTCAAAAGCATCAATTCTTCAGCGCTCAGCTTTCTTCACCGTTGTCCAGTGAGTGGCATAGAGTACAGATCACCAGACACAGTGTTCTGAGATTTAGGCAACAATTACTTCTTGCTCTTAACATCAAAAAAGAAAAGATGCTCAACATCACTCATTATCAGAGAAATGCAAATCAAAACCACAATAAGGTACCATCTCACGCCAGTCAGAATGGCTGCTATCCAAAAGACTACAAGCAATAAATGCTGGAGAGGGTGTGGCGAAAAGGGAACACTCTTACACTGTTGGTGGGAATGCAAACTAGCACAGCCACTATGGAGAACAGCATGGAAATTCATTAAAAAACTGGAAACAGAACTGCCATATGACCCAGCAATCCGACTGCTGCGTATATACATCAAGGAAACCAGAACTGAAAAAGACATATGTACCCCAATGTTCATCACAGCACTATTTATAATAACCAGGACATGGAAGCAACCTAGATGTCCATCAGCAGATGAATGGGTAAGAAAGCTGTGGTACATATACACAGTGGAGTATTACTCAGCCATTAAAAAGAATACATTTGAATCAGTTCTAGTGAGGTGGATGAAACTGGAGCCTATTATACAAAGTAAGCCAGAAAGAAAAACACCAATATAGTATACTAATGCATATATATGGAATTTATAAAGATGGTAACGATAACCCTGTATGTGAGACAGCAAAAGAGACACAGGTGTATAGAACAGTTTTTGGACTCTGTGGGAGAGGGTGAGGGTGGGATGATTTGGGAGAATGGCATTGAAACATGTAAATTATCATATGTGAAACGTATTGCCAGCCCAGGTTTGTTGCATGATACAGGGTGTTCAGGGCTGGTGCACTGGGATGACCCAGAGATGGGATGGGGAGGGAGGTGGGAGGGGGGTTCAGGATGGGGAACAGATGTATACCCATGGCAGATTCATGTCAATACAATACAAAACCAATACAGTATGGTAAAAAAAAATAAAATAAATTTTAAAAAATAAAATAAAAGGTAAGCAATGGAAAAGAAACAGGAAAAAAAAACCTCATCAAAGAAATTAAAAAAAAACACACATCAAAAGAGGGACAACTGAACATTGGGTAAACTTCACAATCTAATTATCAATGTATTAGATTGATACAGGAGGGAAAGGAGCATAAGTGACAGATGGGAGATGCCTCAGCAGAATTCAGAATGTGGTAAAATCTACAGAACAAATGGCCTGGGTTCTTCAAAAAATAAATTCCAAGAAAAAAACTGCCCTTCTAGAATTCCCCTTGCCAATACATGACAATAAAGAACAAAAACTACATATGCATTTACCTTCTGACTCAGCTATCCCACTCCTAGGAATCTACTCTGAAGATACCCCTCTGAAAGTACATAAATACACATGTAACAAGGCTTCTCACCGCAGCACTGTTTGTAATTGAAAAATACTGGAAACAACCTATGTGCCCATTCATAATAAGAGGGTTGAATAAACTATAGTGTACCCACACGGTGGAGTATGATGCAGTTGTAAAAAGATTTCTGTGAACTGATGTGATTTCCAGGGTATACTGACAAAAAAAAAAAGCTAGGTTCAAGGAAGCATCTATAGGATGGTACCCTTCGTGTTAATAGATTGGTTTCATTCATTGTGCTATAATGGAAAACATTTATTAACACTGGTGGAAACTGAGTGAGAGTGAGTATACACAAACTTTGTTCTATTTTTGCAACATTTATCTAAGTACAAAATTAGTTCTAAATAAAGTCTTTTCAAGAAATACAAGTGACCAATAAACTTAGTTAATCCTCACCCAATTAAAAGACGTAAATAAATCCATGTAATGCACTTAGCAAAGTGACTAAAGAAGCCAACACCTACTGTTACTGCTGTGGAGAAACAGGTTTCTCTCCTGGAGTGGAGGGTAGGAGAGAAACTGAAACTGCTTTGGGGAGCAACTTGCACCAAAATTTAAAATTAATTCACTTTGACCCTGCAATTATTTTATAGGCTTTATCCTACAGTGATAAATCAGGTTAAGTACACAAAGATTTAAATAAGAACATTCATTTTAGGGCTGTTTACAGAATAACCAACCTGACCATCTTATAGTGGCATATTTATACTGTAAGAGAGCATAGTTATCAAAACTGGCACAGAGACTTACCTGGTGGTCCAGTGGTTAAGACTCCACACTTCCACTGCAGGGGGTGTGGGTTCCATCCCTGGTTGGAGAACTGAAAAAAAAAGACACAGAAAAAGATGCACATGCCGTAGAGGGAAAAGCAATTCACAAAACTGAAGGAATGATTCCAATTTTGTAAATGAATTCCTGGAAGAGATGTTCACAAATATGTTGGATATATGGTGACTTACTTGCTTTTCTGTTTGGATATTTATACCCATCAGTTATTATTTTTAAAATAAAAATTCCAAGCTTCAATTTTAGGGAAAAAAGTCACCAAAAACATAAATAGTAAAGTACTAGTAACTTTATTATGGCATAAAGGTCTATTTGTATACATTAACTCAATTTTACAGTAAAAACACTTTATGTACAACTGTAAAGAAACTGCTGCACAGATAGTTCCAACATAAAAACTGGTGTTTTTAAAGTTCATTGAGTTGTCTGATACATAAGTTGGAAAATATTTTCTCTGTAGAAAATGGTAAAAATGGTATTATTTCCCAGGCTAGCCCAACAAGCCCATTTAAACCGTATAGTAGTTGAATTATACATTTACAAATATGGTTTGAATTCGGGGATCCAGGAGAAACTTTAGCTTCATTTATTGAGACAGTCATGTTGTCCTAAAGCCGTGTAAATTCCCATTCATCGTCTCCTTTACTCTCTTGAGTATTTCTTCCTTAAGGACAAGTACACTGTCCTACTTGATAAGCCAACCCATTCCTATCCAAACGGAAATGTTTGGGTTGTTATTTAAGTATGCTCAGTATCTCAGCAAAACCAGAATTTAATAAAACATGATCCACAAGGCAGGAGTTGTTGGTCATCAACTACCTAACTCCCTCTGGTTTGAATGGGAAACCATGAGGAGGTCAAGTGATAAAACTGACACATGGATCAAAGAAAAGCCAAGAGAATGTGAGAACAGAGAGACATCCAGTCAGGATTCAAAGACAGAACTGAAAACTAAGTAGAAAAAGAATGCTGACTCAAGAACCAAGGAGTTGAGTTGGTTATCTGAGAGCCCCTTACTGAAAAGGTGACTGAGTAAGAAGCAGTTAGCCATAAAGACCAGTCAGAGAAACCAGTGTCTAGCATGATTTCAATTGTTCAAAATAATTAAATGAAAGTAAGATAGGCCATGTGTTTGAATTCCTCATAGTTTATTTCCTGAAATTCCCGGTACAGCATTTCTAGGAATTAAGGCAAGAAGACAATGCTACTCTTAAGCTCCTGTACCATGTGCAAAGTTTCCCAGAGAAATAACACTTGAGACCTCGGAGCAGTACGGGCCAGGGGCTATATTAGGTTCTTCAGTTCCCTCAAAGCAACAACTTTAAAATAACCATAGTTTGTTCTTAGAAAGAACTCTAGGTACTGCAACCTTTCAGTGGAGTAGCAGTCTAATAGGAAGAGATCCTATACTGTGGCTATAGCAGCTAGGCTTTGAGAAACTAGACTGCATTGTTGTACCTAAAACCCCCAGCTTGCCCATTAGAAGTTAAACCCTAGAAACAGTAATGAACCATTAACTTTTCATCATTTCAAAAAAAAGCTTTATCACGCACCTTCACTTGTTCTCTTTGCTCTCAATATACATGTTTCCTTCTTGCCTGTAGAAAATATTTTCAGTAGTTTTTTGACTCTTCAGCAATGCAAATCTCTGCCACCCGTTCCCCTAGTTCCTTCTTGGTAAATAATGTTAATTTTCCAATAGGAGGTGGAGTACATTATCATCAAGCACCATTTATCTAGCCTCCTTACTTACGAAGAAAGTTATGGGGCCACGTTATACACCTGGAATTTCTTTAAGATACTTGCTTTTTAGTAAAATACTTGTATTTACACATATACATTATTTTTAAAATCTGTGAAGAATTCACTGAAGCATGAAATCACCTTTTATTGAGAAGCTAAAAATGTATCAAAATGCACATAACAATGGCTAATCTAAATACTATCTCCTATCAAATATATCACCATCCTCCAAATCTACAGCATATGCAGGCATAAACTGTATTAATCACAGTTAAGTGTGAAACTTTGCTTCGAAACACTGCTCACTATTAATTCTCAGAAGATATATGCTAGAACCATAGGAGTAATTGGTAGGCAAGTGGCTGAGGAATACCAGTTAGAAAACAAAGCTTTGAGTGCTCAAAGTGCTTCTCTAGAAACTATTGTATTCCCCATGGTATTTAGGAAGGGCACTATTTAGAATGAATGTGAGTGACAGTTGTTCAGTCATGCCTGACTCTTTGCAACACCATGGACTGTGTAGCCTGCCAGGCTCCTGTTCATAAATTCTCCAGGCAAGATTACTGGAGTGGGTTGCCATTTCCTTCTCCAGTGGATCTTCCTGACCCAAGGATCCTGCATTGCAGGAGAGTCTTTACCATCTGAGCCACCAGGGAAGCCTACTATTAAGAGACATTTCTAAGTATAAAGACAGGTCAACTTAAAAAGTATCAGCAGATACATGCTTGACTTTATCTTATAATCTATAAACAATACATTAGAATATGTAATGAATCCATACACCTTTTCCAAAGGAATACCCAAGACAGAAGTAGCAATAAAGTTATAAAGACAGTCATCAATCAGATGAAATAATTTAGATGAAGCTTTTCTCTCTCAAAGAGATGGGGACTGGGCAAGTGGTCAGGAAGGAAATACAATGTGCTTTTAACTTTGTATGTAAAATAGTGTTCAGTTCCACACTGCTGAACATAGTTCTGTTTTTGCCAAACAAATCCTCTACTTCAAGTTACTGTCCAAATGCTTTATTAAAACTCCGCTTCTGGCCTTTGTTTTGGAATCTGTTACTTCTGTTGCCACCTCCTGATCGCTGTCCTCTGAAGCTTCTACTTCTTTCCCGCTGTCCTCTGACACCTCGGTTGCCCTCGCGCTGTCCCCTGAAGCCTCGATTGCCTTCCCGCTGTCCTCGGAAGCTGCGATATCCTTCCCGTGGACCTTCTAGCTCTGGTTGCTCCGTGGCCACAGAAAGCTGCCAGCGCCGTGAATCATGCCACTTTTCCTGTTGAGAGAAGGTACTGTTTTTACCTGCTGTGATTTCTACTGAATTTGGTTTTAAAGGCCATGAGAAAGACAATATTTTTACCCTTTTTCTAAAGAAAAACCAGACTGATAACCTAAGTGTTTAAAAGGTCACTGGTCAAAAATAAAGTATCATTAGGAGTACCCACATCATTTATCCAATCTAGGATATCCACAGCTTTCAGGGAGTAAAACATATAAATATACCATGTATAAACATGGCATATTCTGACAGTACTGAATAATGATATAGCAATTTAAAATGTCTATATAAACGCCCTGTAAAATCCATGGAGAAAAACGTTGGATATTGTTCACAATGTTATAAACAAAAACAGGAAAACAGGAAGGCTGAATAAAGAAAAATATCAGTATAAAAAGAATAGCAGAAAAAGTAGTAAAATTTACTTCTTAATGGTCTTTAGTAAAGAGACTAAAGCTGTTGTTTCCCTATTATTCTGTGCTTTAAATAACAAATGTTTTACAGTTTAGATACACATTAACTTCAAAATCTAAGAGAAAAGAATACCTGTACTTCTGTTACTGATGCAGTAGGGATATCAAAGCAAACACCCTAGAAATCAAAACAAATGCAAGTTAATCCAGGTTTTGACAAGAATTATAAAATGCACGTTAATTGATACTCCAAAAGACTAGGTAATATGTAAAAGACAAACAAAAAGATAAAAAAAAACATTTTAGATAAACTTTAGACCAAGCCCAACACAATACATCCCCAAAGAACAAAAGCAAAATGCCAGGGGTATTTATGAAAGGACTCAAGACTACCTAGAATTGACTAGAGATCATTCTTGGCTATTACACTGTGCTAATCCTCACAGAACAATCAGCTACATTTTATAGCTGAGAAAACAAAGACTTGGTGAGGCTAACTCACTTGTCTAAGGTCCCACAGCAGGTAAGAGCAGTTCTAAAAACCCGGGAAGCATAGCTCTAAAATAAAACCTATGGTTTAAAACCATTAAAATACACTGCCTTCCTGTAATCAGGATGACCTAACTAAAAGCAGAAAAACAAATTATATTGTTCATTTTCTAGTTTCTATAATTCAAGCTCCAATGGAAAGTATTTAAAAATTAAATACTATACATGACAGTATCTTCATTAACAAGCAGTGCCACCATTTCCAACTAAGAAGTCCTCAATCCCTGGTCAAGGAACTAAGATCCCATAGCCACTGGATGCAATAAAAAAAAAAAAAAAAAATAAGAAAAATGTCCTCCTGTTTCTCAGTGTCTCCAGAATAATCAAATTCCCCTCGTAAGTGACACAGATACTCCTCTCCCCTGGCTGTCTTTAATTGCATAATTTTGAGGAACATCCATTTCATCAACAATTTACTCAGTTATAACCACAGGTAGCATCAGGTACTGCTGGATTTTGCCATCTGCGGGAATCTTCATTCACATATTAACTAACCTTTCAGTACCAGGCACTCACTGCAGTATAGAGACATCTAGAAAGCAGTTTTGGCCCTTGAGTTGGCCATAGTGTTCTTGAGACTCTCAATCAGTACGCAAGCACAGCAAGGCAAAATTTACATGAATAAACCCTAAGAATGCTAAAGTATATATACAGGTATCCCCAACTCTGCCATTTGGCCAGGGGAAGTTTCAAAAAGACTTAAGGCTAAGCTGAGTCATAAAAACTACCATGGAGATAAGAAATATTGTGCATACACTAGGATGAAAGAAAGCAAGATCTACTTGGCATTGTTGGACTGGAGGGCACTGGTGGTGAGGAGACAGGAAGCTGCTAATGAGGACAGGAGCCAGCTAATCAAGAATCCCCATGTGAAAGTTGGGACTCTATCCCACAGATAATGTGGAGTTGCTTAAGGAGGTAAACCACATGGTCAGATAAGCAATGAGTTGAAGATAAACCTGATCTGGTTTACAAGGTCAGTAGTTCTCCAAGTATGGTCCGTGTACCACTGGAACCCTGAGATCTTTGAGGCATTCTATCTACCAAGTAAACATATTTTTTGTAATACTACAATGTTCTCTGTCTTCTTCATTCTCTTAGGAGTAGGTTTTCAAGACACTACATTATAGTTGATATCACTGTCTGACGACTAACAGAACATGACATTCTTATGCTTTATTAGAATTTCAGTCTTAATTTCTAACACATAAATATCAATAGGCATAACCCACATAAACAGAAGTATTTTAGTGTCCTCAACAGTTTATTAAGAAAGTAAAAAGGTCATTAGAGCAAAACACTTGAGAATTGCTGTGACAGTCCCTGCCATTAACTGAGGGCAGGAGTCAGAAGAATGAACACTAGGTTCAAAAGGCAAGACTTTAGATTTTTAATTCAATTTTGAATATTTCTACATTAAGTTACTTAATAAACCCCATATGGGTGGGGATATCAGGGAAGTAGATGGGTCTTCAAGTCTGGCACTTTATGCAGATAGCTCAGGTGAGACACCCATGGGGCAACTGTCAATGACTAGTGGCAACTGAGGGTTATGGAAGACACTGCCCAGAGAAGACTATCTACAGAATGATAACATGCAGCATCCCGGGAGAACAGGGAAAAGCTACCACAGTGTTTCACTGCCAGCATGAAGCTACT
The DNA here is from genome assembly GCA_007570785.1 of Antilocapra americana. Classification (NCBI taxonomy): domain Eukaryota; kingdom Metazoa; phylum Chordata; class Mammalia; order Artiodactyla; family Antilocapridae; genus Antilocapra; species Antilocapra americana. The sequence goes on from ML663567.1 coordinate 1,602,705, forward strand.
GAACCAAGGTAAGGTTATAACAGAGGCCTCAGCCTTACCTGCTTTCCTTTGAGAAAGACCATTCCCTTCACTTTGGAATCAATATCCTCACCCAGCTGCTCTTTAAGTTCTTTCCAAGCATAACTAATGTTTGGCATTTCAATTGAGCACCGCAAGATCATGGTCACAAAGCCCTATGGAAGGGGAACAAAGTTAAAGTCTCAAAAACAAATGTAAGTGATATAAACACTTGTCCTCATGTTTCCAAAATATTTATGAGAAAGTTCTTTCTAAAAACACACCCCTCCCACCCCTCCATTTTAGTACAAGTAAACTGAGAAGCTCTGAATAAGACTGGTGCATTGTGCTAGTGTTGGTATCCAGATTGTGGTATTACACTTTTGTAAAATGTTACCACTGCGGGAAACTGGCAAAGTGTATGAGGAATCTCTCTGTGTTAACTCTTACAATTTCACTAGAACCTACAATTATCTCAAAAATTTCAACTTAAAAAAAAAAAAAGCATTACCTTTTTAAGTTTCTAGGTATGCTGGCTATAGGAATCATACACGCTTATACTGTTTATATAACTGGGTTTGTTTTTTAGAATTAAGAAACATTGACATATAATGCACATACCATAAAATCTGGCATTTTAAAGTATACAATTCTGGGAGTTTTACCATTTTCACAAGATCTACAATCATCGCTAGTATTTAAAATTCCAGAATATGTCAGTTTCCCTTTACCCCACCAAAACTCATATTCCCTTTAGCAATCACTGCCATTGCCCTCCTCCAGTAAGACACTGCAACCACTTTCTGTCTCTATGGATTTGTTAATATGTATCAACCTTCATGCAAAAGTTAAAACAACTGGGACGTTTCAATGGGACACTTTGTAATCCAAATTATAAAGTGTCAGAATTGGACAGGGACCCCTACCGCTTCTGAGCTGATCAAGGAGCGCTGGTCTACCGACGTGGCACCAGAAATGTGGGCCAGGGCTGCTGCCAGGGCTTCCACAGCTCCCTTCTCCTCAATCAGCTTCTCGGCTGACTGCTTGAAGTGACCAATCGCAGTGGGAGGCACAGAGTCCAAGAGCCTATGATTTGATGGAAAGTAGATTTGTTAGGAAAAAGGATAGTCAAAGTGGACAGATTTCATTTTCAAAACAGCACAATCTTGAGATAAATTAATCTTTCAAACCAAATCTTGCATATGTGTAACTTCATTTTGATGCAGTGTATAAAATTATCACATTTCTGTAGCAATAAATCCACTTCTTCGATTGTGTCTAATTCTAATTTAACATCTAACCAAGAAAAATTTATCCAAGAAAATAATAAATAAGACAAGTATTAAGATGTTCATCACACTGTTACAGAAAGAGTATAATTTTAAAATGTGCACCAATATGGACCGGCTTAGTAAACCATAAAACAGATACAATGACACCCCATACTGCCATTAAAAATGTATCAATAAGTGACAAACTTTTATAATTAAGTATGTGCTACTTTTAGAATTAGAAAATACTACAGCTATTCTCATTCTGAAATAAAAGAACTCTCAAATCAGGTTAAAGCAGACCTTTATGAGACTATACATTTGTTAGGAAATGACTATTATCTTGGTGATAAGAAATAAATGTCACATCTCAAAATTTAAAGAGATCACCCAAGACAAGGAGGAATAAGGCTACATGAAGCAGCTTCTTTTGTCAAGGCTGCCGCTCTAGAGGCCTTCTCATGTACCACTAGCATCTTGGTCTCTTTTCAACTTTCTGGTCATCTAACCCCAAATTTCCTTAATTGGCATCACAGGAAACCCTGTCTGCAGGATAAAGAAAAGCATTTCATGCTAAAATAAATTTGAAAAATGCTGAGTTAAATTCTTTTCATTTGAAAACTTTCCTGAGCTACTAGTATGCTAATATTTAACATTTCTTTTGATCATGAACTCTTTTTTTAAATTAAGTTTCTCACACATTTATAATAGTAACTATGAAAAACACTGTAAAAATGTTGCTCAGACTCTGGTTCTTAAGCAGCTTCTTAACTAGCTCACCACTTGGAAACATTTGAAAAATGACTGGGATCGTTTTGGTGCCACCTCACTCAACCTCAGGAATATACTGTACAGCCAGGGATGCTAAACAGTTAAGTATTCTTGCCAATCAAAAAAAATGGGCAGAAGACCTAAACAGACACTTCTCCAAAGACATATGCATGGCCAACCAGCACATGAAAAAATGCTAAACATCACTAATCATCAGAAAAACGGGAAAAAAAAATCCACAGTGACCATCACCTCACAGCTGTCAGAATGGCTATTATCAAAAAGACCACAAATAAGCGTTGGAGAAGACGAAGAAAAAAGGGAGCTCTTGTACACTGTTAATGGGAATGTAAATTGGTGCAGCCACTATAGGCAACAGTATGGAGGTCCCTCAAAAAACCAAAAATAAATTACCATGTGATCTTACAATTGCACTCCTGAGTATATATCCAAAGAAAATGAGACCGCTAATTTGAAAAAATGTCATAGCAGCACTAGTCACAATTGCTAAGACATGGAAGCAACCTAACTGTCCATCGACCAATGAATGGATAAAGATGCAGGATATATATATAAGGGACAACTCAGCCATAAAAAAGAATCAAGTATTGCTATTTCCAACACCATGGATGACCTAGAGATTATCATAATAAATGAAATCAGAGAAAGACAAATATCATTTGATATGACTCATATGTAGAATCTAAAAAATTATGCAAATGAAACTATCTACAAAAAGGAAACAGACTCACAAATTTATGGTTACTAAAGGGGAATAGAGCGGTGGGATAGAAGGGATAAATTAGGACTCTAAAACTAATACAAAACAGTAAATCAACTATAGTTCAACAACTATAGTTCAATTTTTAGGACAACTACACACAATGAAGAATGTTCTTGCCCTTATCAAGTAGCACTTCCAATGATACTGTTAATCTAATCCTTACCATCTAGCTATTTTCCATAATTCTTACCTATACCATATGTAAGATACAGTTATTCAAAATGCCCAGCACAATCAAACTATTAATAATGGTTTCCTCTGGTGAACAGGATTGGACACGATGTGCAGAAATGGAATTTTTATTTTATACAATTTTACTTCAGCAGTCTATTTTTTTAACAAACAGGTTATAAATTTTTTAAAACACTAAATAGAATACATTTTAATCTAAACTTCATTAATGCACAAAAACACATAATAAACAGAGCAAGCATAAAACAAACCACAGCAGTGGTAGAAAACATACCTGATGGCATCTTTGCTAGAAGCTTTTATTATCTCTGTTGCAGAAGGAACACCTATTCGTTTAAATTTAATTCCCTACAAGGAAATGAACCATAATTTAATGTACAACATGGACATCAACTATTTCTACTGAGACCAGTAGTCCTCCAATTTTCTAAAAGTTACCAAACATATTTGGTAAATATCTAAAACAAAATATTCTTTTATCTTAGAAAGGTTTTTAGATTTACAGAAAAGTTGCTAAGATAGCACACAGAGTTCCTGTCTACCTGCACCTATTACTCTGGTACATTTATCAGAGCTAAGAAACCAACATTGTTACATTACTATTAACTGAACACCAGGTTTCATTCAAATTTCACTCGTTTTTCTAACATCCTTTCTTCTGTTCCTACCTGACCAAGGAAACCACATTACATATAGTCAACAATGTCTTCTTGGCCTTCTCTGATCTGTGACAATGTGCCTTTCCTGTTTTTCATGACCTTGACGGTTTTAAGGTGTGCCAGTCAGTATTTTGTAGAACATTCCTCAATTTGAGAACATCAGTTTTTCACACAGGGGTTAGACTAGCGTTATGGGTTTAGGGGAAGATGACCAGAGGTAAATGCCTATCTCAACACATCATATCAAGGGTATATGCCCATCACTGATGTTGACCACAATCACCTGGCCAGGTGGTGCTCCTCCCCAGGGGAGAAAGTCCTCACCCCGAATCCCACTCTGCTCTTTACAAGCTAGTAACTAAGTGAAATCCACTGAAGGTGATTAAAGCTCCACCTATCACAGGAGAAAGTATAAAATTCTTCTGCAAGGAAAAGTACCTTCTTTCCCATTAAAAAATTTCTCCTTTTGACAGTCTCATCTTTTATGTTTTCAAGCAATTCTCCAAACTTCAAGTAACCCCCTAAACCTACACTTAAAATATTTCTGATGTGTTTATTGTGCATCACTGTCTGAAAACTGCCTTTCAAACATCTCAATAAAAAAAAGACCCCTTCTCATCATAAATATTAAGACAAAACCACTGCTTTCAAATGCAAAGTTATTCAAAACAGGCTTTAAATCATAGGACAATATATAACACATTTAACAACAAGCTTTCAGTCATGGCCACGTGCTTAGAAATAAAATGTAAATAAATAAAGCTAATAAAAACTGAATAAAGAGATAAAGACTGACTTTCAAATTCAACATTAGCTGAATGAAGGCTAAGAAAAAAGTTTTACCGCTTTTTGCTCCACTTGGGCTAACTGGTATTCTTCTTTGTGCTGGTAAAAGCAGATGCAAACCCCGGTTCTCCCAGCTCTACCTGTTCGCCCAGAACGATGAATGTAGGATTCAACATCCTATGGAAGTAAAATAGTCAAGGATACTGAACAATGAAGAAAGACAGTCCTGAGAGCCTATGCAGAGCCAAGTGTGGTAGTGACAGACCTGCACCGAGAGGGGATGGTGTGAAGGAGGAGGCACCTAAGCATCCCAACTTTAAGAACTGAAAAAACTTTAAAACCTCTGGAACAGTGGTCTGTCCCTATGCTGTGGGTAAATCTGCAAAAAGTATTGCTTTTTTAAAAAAGCATTACTTTATTTAACCCACTATATCCAAAAACTACTGTGCATAATATAAAGTTTCAATTTTTAAAAAATCCAATGTGTATTTCATACTTACAGCCCATACAAGTCAATTAAGACTAGTTGCATTTCAAGTACTGAACGGCTCCATGTGCCTGTGGTGCTCATACCAGACAGAGCAGGTATACAGGCTTACTTAAATAATGTCTGTGTTACACACTTGGGGGACATCCTGTATAAGAAATGGTGACTTTGTAGTGATGATGTATTTTGCCATCACTGTGAACATTAATCCTGAGAGATTTGCCAAATTTGGGGTTAATGGGGTCTTCATGCTTAAAGTAATGGGAATAAGCTCCTTCAGACTAACTTTTCTGTAAGTGTCCACACCATACAAACTATTCATCAAGGACCTCTTTGGGGAGTTCCCATCACCCAAGCAGTGTTAACCAAAGGTTGTTAACTACAGGCCTTTCTCGCTTCTCTCCTCTCTAGCTCTCAAGTTTATCTACCCTACCACCACCCTATCTAAGCCTTACCAACTTCAAAGTCCAGTTCAAAATTGCACTACCCCCATCCAGCAATCTTTTGGAACAATGCTCTGACCAGAAACTATCTTTCCAACCTCTGTCCACTCACCACATTGTCAGTTCTGAGAAAGGTGGGGACACAAGACAGGTTCATTTTAAAATCACCCTTAGCAACCTAACACCCCAAAGAAAGCTATCACTAATCCTCTGAAAAGAAGCAATACAACTTTCAATTTGTTTTAGCACCCAAAAGAAAAAACAAAATAAAAGCTAAGTGTAGCTTTGCACAGTAGAAGTATTGTAGCCAATGAAGTTTATCTGAGGTGAATTACTAATTGGGGGAAAAGAAATCTAACTGTAAAACCCTTACCTTTGGTGGAGAACTTTGAACAACCAGATCAACCTCGGGGATGTCTAACCCACGTGCAGCAACATTGGTTGCAACCAAAACTCCAAAATCACCATTTCTAAAACCTTTCAGGGTGATTTCCCTTTGCTTCTGTGGAATGTCTCCGTGTAACGACTGGGCATCCTGCCAAAGAAACAAGATCACTTAAGAATACCAGATCATGGCAAAACTAATAAAAAAAAATACATAAATAAAAAATTAAAAATTTTTAAAAAAAAAAGAATACCAGATCATACAATGCAGGTACTTTTAAAATCACCAATTAGGCCTCTAAAGACATTCATATTTTGGGGACACCTCTGTTGAAAATAATACAAAAGGGAAAATATGCCTTCCATGGACAAGCCTCAAATTTTCTTTGGTGGTCATTAAATCAACTGTATTCAATAATTTGTTGTCACTCAGTCACTAAGTTGTGTCTGACTTTTGTGTGTGCGTGTGTCTGACTCTTTGCAACCCCATGGACTGTAGCATGCCAGGCTTCCCTGTCCTTTACTATTCAACTATACCAAATATGAGTCATCAAATATTTGTCAGGGTAACCTTGGGTTTGAGCCATGCTTTCTTCATCTGTGAGATAAGATGGGCAAATCAGATGAACTCTAAGATGTATACTCTTTTAATTGAAAGATGCTGTCTCCTTATGGGAAGAGAGCGTAAAGACCAACCTGTCTTATAGCCACATTCTGTGACAACTCTTGGGCTTCTTTCTTCGTTTCACAAAATATGATAGTGCGCCCTTGAAAACCACTGTATACTCGGATCACGTCTCCAATAACTGCTGCCCTCTGAGTCCAGTGGCACTTGATAGCCAGATGCTTAGGAAAGAGGGAAAAAAAGATTATTCAGTAAAGCCTCGCTAGAATCTAATATCATCTGCCCAACGCTAATGATACTAAAAGCAGTTGTTTAAGCCTGACTAGAGAAAACTTCCACCACCACTGTTTAGAGGGAAAAAAACTAAACAACTAAAGCAGAGAGCCTTTCTTCTTTCACCAAAGAGTACCCAGCTTCTTTATCCATTTTCTGACCTAACCCAGAAAATTTTAAGAAAAGAAATGCTGTTTCTAAATTCGCACAAGAAATCAAATAACAGACAGCAGGAAAGCCTCTGTGTGTTCTGTTCTTTCATCCACTTAAACATGCAATCAGTAGTCAGTTTCCACACAGGTCTGTTGCCTGGATGCAATAAATTCCACTAGGTACCGGACCCTAAGAAAAGAACAGCTTCAACACCAACACTAGGATTCTGTTGCCCTTTAATGTATAAACTCAAGGTGTAATGTCACTCTGCTTACTAATTTACATAGATTCAAGTTCCAAAAGATTCTTCAATCAGGCTACCAGATGATGAAATTTAGAAAACATAGATACCATATACCACTCAATTAGAAATATAACTTTACTTGGGTTTTCACATAGATTTAGTACTTATCTGGAAAAGGAGTTTGTATTTGCAGTCTAAATACGATCAGACAGGGAAAAACATTATATATTATTTGTAACTAATGCCAACAACTGAATGAATCATTTACCTCTACAGTTATTGCCGTTTTCTGTGTCTTTTTACCAATTAGGTCCACTTGTTCATATGTAGATTTCATGTATTTCTTAGCAACATTAAACACCCAATAGGGGCAAGTTGCAGAAAAAAGCAATGTTTGCGGATTGTCTTCTGAATCTTTAGAGGGGGAAAAAAAAAAAGAGTATAAATAATTCAAAATAGCCTAAACAGACAGAATTCCACTTCATCCAATTTTTCCAGGGCTCATTCAACATTCTACAAGAAACACTTTTGACACCAAGCCAGGCATTGAGGACATAAAAATTAAAGACACCAAGGTTCCCAGTAGGCAAAGAAATATTGCCTTAATAACTTAAGTAAAGGATTCTTGAAACACCCAGAGAACTTTAAAGTTATTTTGCTTTCTAACCATTGGCCCTTATGAACCATGAGGGAAATCTGTCCTTTCTAATGAGAACTACCAAGTTGATAACACCAATTAAACAGGTCCAATAACCAATGAATTTAAGTCACTAAATAAGCTGTAATCAACATAACAGATTCTGTACTCATCTATTCTCCCAAGCATTTCCTCAACATTTGGAGGTTAGAATTCTAGTTTATTTGTTTTTTGAGGTCAGACACAAAAACTAACTCCCTAACCTCAATTTTTTAAATTTTGCTCTTAGAATACCACTGCATTTTCCTATATTTCAAATGGTAGCATAACTGACAGAACCCTTCTGAGAGCAAACTTACAGTGTATATTGAGGAACATGAACTATTTATACCTTTCAAATCAGATCTCCTTTGTGGAAATCTATTCTTAAGAACTAATTTTGAATATTGTTGTTTGAAATAAGCTGTCTACATAAAAATGTCTGTAAGCAGATTTATATTATGTAAAAATTAAAATATAGACAGATTATCATAGCACAAATAGTTCATAGAGTTTTACATGTACAGAATGATTGCAGTTAACATACATACACAATAACATAAATCAGGAATAAACTAAAAACAAAGTATATTAAGCTGGCTTCTCTTATTTTCCCAAATTTTCCCTATTGTAATTATATGCAAATCATGGAAATTTCCTGCCAACTTCCTAAGGCTTCATTTAACTTTCAGAAGACTACTTAATCACTACCCTTCCTCCCATCCCTTATGCTAGTTCTTGAATGTGGAATTTACCTTTCTTATATGCTACACATAAAATCTCTTCCACTTGATCAGCAAAGCCCATATCCAACATCTGGTCAACTTCATCCAGGACAACATGCTTAAGTTTGGTGAGATCTAGCTTGCCATTCTGCAAATGGTCTTTGATACGACCTGGTGTCCCAACCAGGATATCGATCCCATTCTTCATGCGTTCAACTGTAAAGAACACCAATGATGAGATATGCTGGATTTTTAAGTCCTTTTATTAATCTGGAACACCAATTTGATATATTTTTACTCTAAAATATATATTAACTACAAGTAGTAATACAAGGTACTATGCCAAGTACTTTAGATACAGACACTCCTTGACCTACTGAGAAAATACGTAAGAAATGACAGTCCAAAGACTTCCCTTGCAGTGGTTAAGACTCCACACTCCCAATGCAGGGGGCATGGGCTCAATCCTTGGTCGGGGAATTTAAGATCCCACATACCATACAATGTTAGTGGGATGGAAAAAAATAAGAGTGGCAGTCCAGTGTACTACATGACATAACAAAAAAAATGCACCAGTGAGGGATGGTAGCATCATCCTTTACTGGTGGAGGGTGTCAATATTTCACAAAGTGAAAATAAGTATCTTAAAAACCAGTTACTGCCTATAGGAAAGAATGCCAGGAGAAATATCAATAACCTCAGATATGCAGATGACACCACACTTATGGCAGAAAGCGAAAAGGAACTAAAGAGCCTCTTGATGAAGGTGAAAGAGGAAAGTGAAGAAGCTGGTTTAAAACTCAACATTCAAAACACTAGCATTACAGCATCCAGTCCCATCATTTCATGGCAAATAGATGAGGAAACCATGGAAATAGTAACACTTTTTCCTGGGCTCTAAAATCACTGCAGATGGTGACTGCAGCCATGAAATTAAGAGAAGCTTGTTCCTTGGAAAAAAAGCTATGATAAACCTAGACAGTATATTAAAAAAACAGAGATATTACTTCGCTGACAAAGGTCCGACTAGTCAAAGCTATGGCTTTTCCAGCAGTCGTGTATGGATATGAGAGCAGGACCATAAAGAAGGCTGAGCACCGAAGAATTGATGCTTTTGAACTGTGGTGTTGGAGAAGACTCTTGAGAGTCCCTTGGACTGCAAGGAGATTAAATGAGTTAATCCTGAATATTCATTTGAAGGACTGATGCTGAAGCTCCAATACTTTGGCCACCTGTCAGGAAGAGCCAACTCATTCAAAAAGGCCCTGATGCTGGGAAAGATTGAAGGCAGGAGAAGGGGACGACAGAGGATAATATGGCTGGATGGCATCACCGACTCGATGGACATGAGTTTGAGCAAGCTCCGGGAGATGGTGAAGGATAGGGAAACCTGGCATGCTGCAGTCCATGGGTCACAAAGAGTCAGATACAAATGAGCGACTGAACAACAGGCAAGCAGGTATAGGAAGAATGACAGGATAGATGGGCAAGTATTATAAGAAAGTGCAGAGATGTTCAGAAGAGTGGGGTTCAACGTAACTGGGGTGAGATGGTAATGATACAACTTTTTTCCTATCCTTTTTTTGAAAATTCATTTTTATTGCCGTATAGTTGATTTACAATGTTGTTAGTTTCAGGTGTACAGCAAAGTGTCCCCTGTGCTATACAGTAGGTTCTTATCAGTTATCTAGACGTAACTTTCTATCGAGTTGTTACTGAGTTGAGGAATCTACTGGCAGGTACTTGACATACTTACCCAATTTCATCCTCACAACATGCAGGGTGAGTTTAGCAATCCTACATGAATAAACTAAAGTCCAGAAAAATCAAGCAACTTAAACTGAAAAATCACTCAGGTACCCTGTGAGAAGAGGTCAGAGGCAAACCCAGGCCAGTCTGATGCCAAAGCCTATGTTAGTTCCACCAAAGCTGAAAAGAGATAATCACAAGCCTTGTATGCCAATACTAAGAGTTCTTTTGTCATTTTTTACATTTTTTGTAAATTTTTATTTTATATTGGAGTATGCTGCCACTGCCGAGTATGCTGCCACTGCCCAGTATCCTGAGAGAGTATCACATTGCATTTCACTAGCCCAGGAAAAGATAGAAACTCAAACTATAGTTGCTAATGAATATGTATCACTTTTGTACCACTGTAAAGTCAAGAACTCTTAAGTCAACTCATCTTAACTCAGGGACCTTAAGTAGCTGTCAGGGACCTTAAGTAGCTCTTTGGCTACATGGGTATCATAAGTAGGATAAATTCCCATAAAGTAGAATTATTGAGTAAAAGGGTATGTGTATTTCAATTTAAAGAGGTGGTTTAATTCTCTAGTAGTGAAAGAATATGCCTGTTTTGTCAATCAAGCAATTATCTAACTATCTTCTTTCCTTTGATAGTCTAACAGGTAAAATACACATTACAGTTTTAACTTACATCTCTAATTGTGAATGAAACTGAATTTTATTTCCTATATTACAATCCACTTTCTTATAATGTGAAATATTAATGCTCTCTGTTTCATCTTTTCCTTATTGATATACATATTAAGGGCTTCTCTGGTGGCTCAGCAGTAAAGGATCTAGCTGCCAATGCAGGAGATGGATTCCATCTCTGTGTTGGGAAGATCACCTGGAGAAGGAAATAGCAACCTGCTCCAGTATTCTTGCCTGGAAAACTCCATGGATAGAGGAGACTGGCCAGCTATAGTCCTCAAAGTCACAGAGAGTGAGACACAACTTAGCAACTGAACAACGGCTGATTTACAATGCTGTTTTAGTATCAGATAGATAGCAATGTGATTCAGTTACACATATACATATATCTACTCTTTTTCAGGTTCTTTCCATATACAGGTTATCACAGAGTACTGAGTTTCCTGTACTATACTGGAGTACCTTGTTGATTATATTTTATATATAGAAGCATGCAGATGTTAATCTCGACCTCCTGACTTGTTTCCCACCCATCACCCCTGCCACCTTTCCCTTTTGATAACAAAAGTTTGTTTTCTTCCTTTTTGGGTTCCAAGGGATGGAGGCTGGGGGTGGATTGGGCTGTGTGGCTTGCAGGATCTTAGCTTCCTGATCAGGGACCAAACTGGGGCCCTGGCAGTGAAAGCACTGAGTCCCACCCATGGGACCACCAGGGAATTCCCAAATATGAGTTTGTTTTCTAAGTATGTGAGTCTGTTTCTATTTTGTAAATACATTCACTTGTTTCATTTTTTTAGATTCCATATATAAGTGATATCATATATTTGTCTTTCTCTGCCTGAGTTATTTAGTACCTTAATCTCTAGATTCATCCATCTTACTGACACCAACAGTATTTCATTATTTTTATGGCTGAGTAGTATTCTATCGTATATATGACCATATCTTTACTCATTCATCTGTCCAATACGAAGACTTTCAAAATGCTTAAGTCCCTTCCTGAATTATGCATCTGACCTACAAAACAAAGTTTCTAGGTCTTAAAATTGGGAAATAATGGAATATTATAGGAAGGGATACAAATGACCCTTGGCACCAGAAAAAGGAAAGGCTGCCTCGAGTAAAAAGAGGCAAAGACCCAAGGTCCTTGACAGATAAAAAGAATAACCTTGAATTCTGACTTTCTAGTTCCTGGACTCTGTCCTCTTAGGCTCAGTAAGGCATTACTGAAGCCTTTAGGTAAATATAGATAAATAATAGCCAAAGTCCTAAGATCCATATATAGATTTGACACATCATCATCAGAACCGTGTGCCTGACCATCTTTAAACAATAATGGCAAAAGAGGGAGTTCCCTGGTGGTCTAGTGGTTAGGATTAAGCACTTTCACTGCCATAGCCCAGAGTCAATCCCTGGTTGGGGAGCTGATAAACTGCAAGCCACACAACGTGACCAAAAAATAAAAGAAGAAAAAAAGAAACACAGAAGAAAACCACCATAAATGACTAAATCAGGTAGGAAAAGACAGATGTCAAAGTCAGAAGAAATTCAATCAGGTCATCTTAAAAGTAGAGATGGCATTTTCCTTTCCTCACTTGTAGATTAACTTACTTTGTCCTCCATAGGGAGTTCCACCATAAAAACAAGCCACTGCCAGCTTTTTTGTGATGTCACTGAAGTCTCTGCTTACTTGACTTGCCAACTCCCTTGTGGGTGCAAGAACCAGTACCTGAAAAGAAAAACTAATAATGGAATCCAAAGTATTATGCAATAATTGTTTAACAAATTTCCAATGCACCAGGAGGTTCAATTCATCCTAACAATTACTTTCAAAATATCTATAATAATACCTACAATAATTCACAACAGATTTCTAAAACCAAAAGGTAGAGCCTAGATTTAAATTCAGGTAGCCTGGATACAAAATCTATAGTCTGAAATCTCCACACTACAGTGAAATGGAAGCAGAGTGGAAGCCAGAAGAGTAAGAGAGGACCAATATGGTGAAGGGCTTTGAATCCTAACAGGAATCACAACAGACCCTCAAATAGGGCAACAGCATGAAAACAAATGTGTCTGAAGAACCACCTAATACTTCCATTCAACAGGTATTTACTGAACATCCAGTATGTACCAGGCACTATTCCAGGTGCTAGAATAATTTATTGTTACAGCTGCTGAAATTGCAGACAAATAACAGTAAACAAATGAATTAATGAGGAGGGGGCATGGATACTGGAAAGCCAGTGAATGAGGTGAGACCAAAAAGTCAGGTACAACAACCCAAAGCCAAGGTGACAACACAGGCATTTCAGGGAGGTCAAGGTTTGGCAAATGCCAAGTTCTTTAGAAATGAGCTCAGTAAGCACCATCCTGATCAGAGGGCTTGGCCTCTTCACATCTAACACTCCTTTCTATTCAGGCATCTCTATTAAAAATGCTTTCCCCATTTTAGGCAAAAATGGAGACACTTGACAAAACCCTTGAGCCTCAGGGACATCTAAGAGTCTTAAAGAAATATGTAAGTATTAATAATAGAGGTGATCATTACCATGAAACAAATTACAACATTTAAATACATAAGGTTTGCCGTCGACAGTCTTAAAAGAATTATCCTGATTTATATCTTCAGATAAAAATCTATAGTAAAAAAATCTTAAGAAAAAGGCCTTAAGAACTCAAAACAAAACAAAGGGATATATAAGCGATGTCCAAGCAATGTCTTTCTTTTGCGGACTTGGAACCTGTTAACTCTAAAGACTGTGTTAAAGATACTTACCTGAGGGGCACGCCCTCTCTTCCGGTCTTGCAGTTCTCCAAGAAGTTTCTCAACCAAAGGGATAGCAAAGGAGAATGTCTTCCCAGTTCCTGTCCGCGCCTGTGCAATCAAATCCTTCCCACTATAGACATGGTGAAACGTCTTTGCTTGTATAGGAAACAGGAAGGTCACCCCACGGGCTGTGAACAAATGAGCCATGTTACCTGACCGTGCAGTTCTTAAAGCCCCAGCCATACTGGAGGATGAAAGCACAGCCAGGCTTCTGATCCTACAGAATTCTAGAATTCTACATTCTGGTCACATCTACAAAGTTAAGTTCAAATATATTCTGGCAGTGAAGAATCTTCTTGACCAAAAAATAGCAATAAACTTTAAAGCACTGAAGTACAGTAAATACTTATTAAGAGATTAAAGCCCCTTGTCACAAAATCTCATCCACAGGCCAATATCAGCCCAAAAGTCAGGCGTTTTGCTGTCTTGACTGCACCACACCTGATTCAGAAAACACCTAAGTTGAGCATCTGTGACTTCCTACTCGGTTCATAGGCACACTACTAACATGAGTTCTGAGACAGGCTAGTATCATTAACCTAGAGATGCCTCAAGAAGTGCAAGAGGGTAAAAATCAAAATACCAACATGGCATCCACTATTTAATTGCACCAGTACTATTGGTCATTATACCTCTGAATATACATAATGTATTTTTTAAAAAATAATATATTGAATAAATTTTAATCATTCGTTTAAGAGGCAGTAAAGACCATCACCAGTTCAGTCCTTTACCAAATATACAGACCTACTTCATTATATGGCTGCACGTGTTGTCCTCCAATAAGAACATGTCCCAGTTTATCTCAACAAAACCAGCAGAGTGCTTCCAAATAACGTGTTCTAACGTTATACAATATTTCCAAGAATATTACCTTTAAGAAGTTTAATAGTTTCTTCAGATATGGGAAAATTAGAGAAAGCTCCTTCTTTTTGCTCCACAGTCATTTCCTATGAAATAAAAGGCCACAGAAAGAAATCAGTAACTTTATCCCTACAGGTTAAATACAGAAAGCCTTCTAAGAAACTATTCTAAAACATTTCTTCTAAATCAACCAGAGACACAAACTCTGGTAGGTATTTCAAGATCTGAAAAGGATAAAGACGACACTAATCTATAAAACCCTAACAGAAGAAAATTCTGTGGCAAATATATATAGCACAGATATACCACATATGGCCAGTAAAAGCAGATTCAGTCTCAACTAAGAACTTTTCCAGTTACTCCAAATCAACAATACACTGGTGAACAGGTTATTAACCACATTCTATAGCAACATCTTTCATACATTTATCCACAGAAAATAAGGGATAAGCATTTACAACAAATGATTACACTGGCACTATGTGATAGTAAAAAAATCTGAATGTCCGACAAATGAACAATTAAGTGAATTTCTAAACATGGATTACATGATCACTAAAAATATTTAATATTTAAAAGTAAGGAAAATGCCTATATAAAAATATAGGCAATGGACTCCCCTGGTGGCTTAGTGGTAAACAATCCACTTGCCAACGCAGGAGACGTAAATTCATGCCACAGGGCAACTAAACCCACCACAACTCCTGAGCCTGTGCTCTAGAGCCTGGGAGCTGCAACTACTGAGCCCAAGTGCCGTAACTCCTGAAACCCGCAAGCCTTAAAGCCCATGCTCCCCAACAAGAGAAGCCACCACAATGAGAAGCCCAGGTACGCCAACCAAGAGTAATCCACAGAGCAACGAAGACTCAGCACAGTCATAAATAAATAAAACTATTTAAAAAAATAAAAAGATAGGTAAACCAGGAAAAGGAAAGATACAATATTGATAAAATTATAATCTGACAAAAAATAGTTGTATGTTTTTTACAATCAGGAACAATTTTTAATGTTGATTAAAACCCTAGGGCAAAGAGAAATTGACTAGATTTAGCATTTTTCTTTGATGACTGAGCTTCTGAAAGATAACAGAATTAGCTTCCAAAAGGACATTTAAGCATTGTATTCAACTCAAGTTAGTTATTCACCTAAACAAAAAGACTTGTGCAATCAAGCAAGCACCTTTTCAGTGGTTCCACTTAATCATGATTTACTATGATTTACATGAGTGATCTCAGAGGGATGCTGGAGCACATATGCATAACTATATCCCTCCTGTTGATTTCTGACTTGAAAATAAGCAGATCAAGTGTGGAGAGAAGACATTCGCTAAACTTAAACCTTGCTCAGTTGCAAAGGAGGTATTCTGACACTGCAATTTTTAAAATAAAGACTCACCCTGCACCTCAAGAGAGGTGCTATGAAGTGCTGACACATCCAATTTCCTCTCATTATTAAATAATATGTGTAACAATTATATACTTATTTACCTGAATTAACATCAAAGGGTACATTCTACATATTAAAGTCCAACTTTACCTGCTTTAACTCACTGTTTTCTTCACTGGCAGCTTCCTTGGAGTTGGAGTCAGGTCCAGAGTCAGGGAATCCATTCTTGAGGCTGGGGCTTTTCTCTTGAATTTCTCCATTTATTTCTTTTTCTTTCTTCATCTTTTTGGGCTTAGGTGCACCCAATTCTTCCTCAGAAGGCTCTTCATTTTTTATAACTTTTTTGGTTTTAGGAGAAACAACTGTCTTTTCACAGGGCTCCTTTGATTTTTTTGAACTTTTGGTTTTAGGAGAAACAATGTCATCTTGAGATGGCTCCTCTTTCTTTTTTGCCTTTTTAGATTTAGGAGAATTCACGTCAACCTCAGAAGGCTCTGCTTTCTTTTTAACCTTTTTAGCTTTGGGAGAAATAATTTCTTCCTTTTCTTCTGCTGCCTCTTCAGTCTTACTAGATTTTGGCTTCTCTTTCTTACCTTTCTAAAAAATAAATAAAGACAATACAAATGCTGAGCAAAGCACTGATACAGTTGCATAATATATCAATTATGCATTATTTTAAGATCACATAATTATTAAAAATACGATTTGGAGGCATTTTTCAACATGTGTACTTCCACCTTGCACTAAGGCAAAAATCAAACAGTATGTTTTTTAATATTGTTTCTTGGCTAACATGGAAAGAATAATATACCAATAACTTCATTAGCCTGGAAGAGAACGCTTCTTGATAACTATTCAATTATACAAGCTGTACAGTCCAACTTTCACAAGGGACTTGGAATGGCTCACAGGATTCTCCAACATGTTCTAAACCACACACTACAGGAAATGATCAAGAACAATTTACCTTAACTTGATTAAGTTAACAGAACCATGTATGTCCACAGACATATGATATATGATGTTAAGCAGATTTCTTTCTCTGCTTGAATCCCTCTACAGGTAAAAAAGGGTTTCATAATCTCTGCCATGCTTTTCTCACAAATGCAAAGAAATTTACATATAGACACTTTATGAACCAAAAAGTTGTAAAAACCCAATCTATCGCCTCATGCATAAAAAGGATACACCTAACTTAAAGGGAAAAATAGAGAGCACAAAGTCACAAGAAAATGGAACAAGGGAAACCTCAAAACCAAACTAGATTACAGTTCCTACTTGAAATGTCTGACCGCCTCCAACTTTTCATATTTCTGAAAACTTAGTATTAGTGAAAATGTGTTTTACCTTCTGTTAAAACCTCTGTGGCAGAGCCTCAGGCCAAGGCAAGAAATATGGGGACTATTTCATTGAGCTGAAATCTGCCTCCATAAAACTTCAGGCTTGGCCTCTGCTCTTAAATCATGGATGACCGGTAACTATCCTTCAGACATCTGAAAAACAATCTGGTCCAGTCCACCTTAAGGCTTCATTTCTATCATCCCTTTGTTCCACCAATGAGAGTGGATCTTCAGTCCCTGTGGACTGCTTTGGAATGCAATGGAGTTTGCTGGTCATGTCCTTTCTAACTTGAGCATCCCACAACTGAATAGCTAGCAGATGCAAGGCAAGGAAACCAGGGCTACTTCTTCCCCTTGGAGACAAGTCTCTGCTACCACCGCTTCCTACAACACCAAAATATTGCTGCTGGAGAAACTCTCCCATTAAAGACCCAGAAACAGCAGGAAACAAATTCTAAGTCATGAACAACACAAGTTCCTGGGGACAATCTTTGTTCTCTCTGACCTTACCGCAGAACAGAGAATCAGTCACAAGTTAAATCGCTTCCTAAGGAAGTAACAGCAAGGAAACAGACAGCTATCGAGGTAACTTAAGACTACCGTACACTGCTGGCCTATATTAAAAAAAAAAAAAAAATACGGTGTGCAGTCAGCACAACACGTCTACATTTCCACGGGAAACTTGGCCGACAAACATTAAGAGGAACTGAACTACTTCTTCGTCTAAGGGCCGCTTTCCGGAAAACTGTACTACCATCACTAGGGTAGGAAATGTCACGACGGACGCCACCCACGTGTGCAGATGGGTTTCTGGCTGCGCCACTTCAGGAGGAAGCATTGGTCCCTCTTTAGATTTACAGTTCCCGCCGCGCACTCTCACGCTGGGAAGTCCGAGTCTGGGCCAAAATGTGCGGCCTGACGGTGACTGGGTGCCGGACGTCCAGACTCAGGGACCACGTGGGACACCGGCCGGCTCACTGGTTCCCAGCCGCCGGACTTATCGGCAACGTGCACACCGCCCGCGGAGAGCACCGACCACCCTCGAAGCCCACTGGCCGGAGCCCACGCGGGTCTCCGGCCGGGCAGGGCCCCCGCCGCGCGCCTCATTCCCCGGCCCGGGCTCCCACTCTCAGCGCCCGGCCCCTCGTCCTGCCTGGTCCCAAGTCCCCCGGCCCTCAGTGGTACCTTCTCATTTTGTTTTCGCGGCATCTCCACTTTCCCCGCGGCTGCGTCTGACTCCAAACCCGAGTCACTGAGAAGTTTCCCCGGCATCACTCAGCACGAGCTGTGTAGGCCGACCAGGCTCGTCTACCGCGTGGAGAGGAAGAGAAAACGCTGCCCCTCAGCCCACCCAGCTGTCGTCACTTCCTGTCGCAGAGCGGAAGCGGAAGGCGCCGGGAGGCGAGGGTGTCGGTGCTGGTACCGGAGTAGCTGCGTCTCACCCCGAGGACTCTGAGTTAACTGCTTGTGGCGCTTGGACTAGAAGGCATCTACAGAAGAGTAGGAATCACAAAGGTTGATTTCATTCTCGTTCAAACACTGCCCAGACTCTCGCTAGCCCCGGCCTGATAAATGAAGATTCGAGGTTGCTTTTGAGTGGCGCCTCTTCAGCGCTTCCTATTAGATGGCTCGCGTTTGTAAGGTCCTTTCACGCGCGGACGCGCGAGATGTGTAATCATCCTGTGGAGACGTCGACCCTTGAAAGGAGACGCCCAGACTCAAGCCTGCATAAGAACTAGATGTCAAGCGGGTCTGTTCATTCATGCGTGCGCTCATCACTGTGTCAGGTGTGAGAAACAAGGTTGGGATTCGGCACAGAAGCCTGTCTTCAATAAGCTTTGTAGACTGGGGGGAGATGGAGAAGTGTAAGTTTGTTTTGCAGGCATAAATAGGCACTTAAACCAGCCTTGGGACCTGTAGAAAGCATCCCAAAACCATGTAGACCTCTACTAGATCCACTGAATGACGTATAACAATATCGCTAAACTTCCTGTGAAGAACTAGTGAGGCAAAGAATTGGGAACTACTTCATCATAAAAGCATTTTTTTTAATGGGTTGAAATCTTTCCTGTCTTTGAAAAACTGAACCGTTTGCCCCGTGATTTTGGCCATATTTCTTAATCTGAGTTTCTCATGAATAATGGGGATAACAAAACCTATTTCATCGGTTGACAAAATTAAGATAATGAATGAAAAAGGGTTAGCATTGTCTGGCACACAGAATACAATAAATAAGAGCTATTTAAACTGATAGGGGGAACTATACCCAACATTCTGTAATAACCTATCAGAAAATAATCTGAAAAAAAGATATATGTGTATCAGTATAACTGAATCACTAACCTAAACTCACATAGTAAATCAACTATACTTCAATTAAAAAAAATTAAAACATGAAAAAAAAGCCTCATAGGTATGTCAAGGTTTTTAGAAAGAACTCAAAATGTAATCACTTTGTGACCAAGGTAAATACTGGGAGTTTTATTTCTGTATTTCATAAGATTAGTTTTTACTGCACATTCTTTAATCTGACAGTTCAAAAGAAATTGTTCATGTTTCACATATGTTTCACAGTGTCAATTTTTTAACAGATAAACTTATGTAAATATATGATGCTTTCACTTAACACCCTGTGATATCTTTCAGCCAGGAGCTTTGATTTATCCATCTTTGTATCCTTAAAATTTTGGACAGTTCCTGTCACTTAGTTTAGTAGTGGGGTAAGGAAGGAACCCTTTAAAATAAATTTTAGTTATATGTCCAGGCAGGAAAGCAATTAGGAAGTTGCAGTCTAGTCAATAAATCACAAAATTACATGATGCTACTGTATATGAGACGGCTGTACACAGTACAGGGACATTTTTAATACCAACAGATGTTCAACAACAGAATAAGCCCAGAATGCTAATAAATGGGAAGTTTGTCAAGGCTCATACAGTATATAAATTCGTTTTTAACATACCTGCACATAGGTACAAGGCCAAAATTCCGAAAGGAAATATGCAAATTGCCCTTTTTGGCTCAAAGGTAGCCAGATTACTATATTTAATCTAATCGTCTGTACAAAATTCAGTAGCAAGTGGAAGAAATGGGTCTTACATCCATTCGATAGGGAATTGGAAGTACTTCTTGAATTCTGCCAAGCCAGTCTCCTCTGATGTAGATAATGTAATATGTTTCCATAAAATCGGGAGAATTTCCTATTTCAAAAATTATGTATACACACATACACAGTAAATCCAAAATCTATACAACAAAATGTAAGCAGTAATGATCTCTGAGAGGTAATTATAGGTGGTTTTAATCTTCTTCCATTTGCTTCTCTTTTTTCAAATTTCCAACAGTGAACATACATTCCTAATATTTTTAAAGGAATATAATTTTTTAAAAATAACTATTAAGCGCTACTCGCAAATTATACAAAACAAAAAAGAGAGGCTTTCATTCACACCAAAGTGTGAATTTATCAAATTTCTAATGCTGAAAGGAATCAAACATATTATTTACAAATTCAAAAGCTGAAGATCAAGGTAATAGATTCGAGTTCAAGTAGATACTAGGGGGCCACAATACTAGGGGCCACAATACTAGGATACAGAGTATCATACAGAAGGCTCTGAAGAGCCAAAAGGTGGAGCCATGAAGGTGCTGAGCTCACAAAAAAGGAGCAAAGATAAAGAGGTGGAATGCAGCCCAAAGCTGAGAATTTGGTAAGGAATTTGCCCTGCCCCTCCTTCTTCCAGAAGACAGAGAAAGCTATTGTTTTATTTTCTTAGGATCTGCCCCTTTCCTTGCTAATAAGGATGCCAGCCTTCTCCTTGGCTTTTACCTGCCTGCATGTCTTTTTCACTCTCCTCCCTTACCCTCCAAGGGCTCTTCTAATACAAGGTCTATGAAGCCTTCCAATACAGGACTCTCGTGTTCTCACCACCACTTCCTCACAGGCAAGATCCTGGCACCAAGAGCTACTTATGGTTCACCATACTTAGACCACGTTGTATTAGCTGCTACTCTGGGCCTGTTTCTTTCACCTCACTTAATTCACAATCATCATAGCCAAAACTCTTTCTCTGAACCTCCCACCCCAGGTTCCTGGGCTGAGCAGGGTGTTCTGGTACAGAGTTTGCCAGTCATCACACTTCGTCCGTCATTGCCATGGACCTAGGTTTATGTGTCCATCTATTTCAATATATTCTGAGCTATCAAGGGCAGAGACTGAGCACTCCTTATTAACTTTTATATTAATAAACTTATTCTGAGGTACCAAACACCTCAGTAGGAATGCAGCCCTTATTCCTTTTTGGGTATCAATACAGAGCTCACACTTATAAATGCAGACAGAACCATCTAGATTTCCCTCCCCCAAGTCATTAGCTATTTGGAATCCCACTGCCCATAATCAAACACTTCTCAATCCAGCACCAACAGTCCTTTCCTCTTGAGCTAACTGTAATCTGGCTCTTACTGGGAAATACTCCCCTATTGCTTCCTCACACGTAACGTTGCTTATTCCTTCACATCCAGTGTATACTGGTGTGTCTTCCTCTTCTCAGAGTTACTCCTTGACTTTCATGTAAATGCCCTTGTCCCCTTGGAAATCTGTGATAATCTTACCTTTTCCCACTCCTAATCCTAGTAATTTGCCAACCTCCACCACTCATGGTATTTTGGCACCTGGATTAGTCTTATACTCCCTCCTCAGTTCTCATTTGTCTTCATTATCCATGGAAACCATCCACAGAACATCTGGCTTCTCGGTTCTTTGACCACCTAAACTGAAATAACCTTTGCCCCCAACAGGCGTGCTCTCCAATTGTCTTCTCAACAGCTCCTCTCCTGAATCCTCAGACTCAGTCCTCAATCCTGTGCCCCTTCTACATCCTCCCTACATCCAACCCCATTTCCACTTCAATTCCTAAGCAGTCTAGACTCCTTGGACTGTTACCCTTATCACTTATGCTGAATCCTTAACTTCTTCACCTTGTCATCATTTAATCTTAGAGCAAAACCCCAGTCCTCCACCAGCTGTCTCCCACCTCCACTCCTACAGCACAGTGCTGAGTGTTGTCGTAGAAAATCACTCAATCACTCTAATGCCACTACAGTTCCTCATCATGACTGGATGCCTGTGACCCCGTTTGCCTGGTGAGTTCATCATGTTCTCTACTCAGTACCTCATAGTTTTCTCCACTTTCCTCAAACTTCCTAGCCTACTTCCCTTTTCACCTTCAGTGGCTGACCATGCAAAACTACCACAGAAAAAAAATAGGAAGACATTAGGCAGATCATCTCTCAACTTTTTACCTTAACACCTGCAAACTCACCTCCATGATAATCATAATACCTTCCTCTTGATGTTAGAGATGGACTTCCCTGGTGATTCAGACGATAAGGAATCCGCCTGCAATGCAGGAGACTCAGATTCAACCTCTGGGTTGATCCCTGGGTTAGGAAGATGCCCTGGAGAAGGAAATGGTAACCCACTCCAGTATTCTTGCCTGGAGAATTCCGTGGATATAGGAGCCTGGCAGACTACAGCCCATGGGGTCACAGAATCAGACACGACTGAGTGACTAACACTTTCACTTGTCACTTTTCTACTAAGGCCAAAATCTCCAGAATCTGCTTGAGCTCGTTTGTTTGGACCTTCATAGGCATTTTGACCCACCATATATTCCTTCTTTCTCCTCCTCCCGCCTGTCCCACTCCCTCCCGTATTAGTATTTCAGCATGCTCAAATTCCCCTCATCTCCCCACCCAGCCAACACAAAAGACTCACTGCAATCCCACGTCCTCTCTTCTAAGTCTGGTTTTAGCTTATGCTTCCCTATTCCTAACCAAGTTTCTGGAAGACGTGTTCATTGTTTGTTGTCCCTACTTCTTTATCTCCTGCTGAAGCCACGGCTAAACAGCTTCTACTCTCAATACTGGATTAATATGGCTGCTCCCCACATCAAGGTCTGCCTGCCAAATCCAAAGGCCATTTCAATTGTCTCTTCTGGTGCCTCTGGAAGACCCATGTTTATGGGCTTTGGGCCCTCTTCTTGTCATCCCTTCTCAGTGGGATCCCCTTTCCTCTGCTATGCAGTAAGTACCCTAGTGCACCTTTGGGTTCCGTTTTCAGACCTTTTTCCTTACTGTACTTTCCCTGGATCGTCTCATCTACTAACTTAACTACAATTACCATTTTTTATTATTGCCAAATCTTTCCAGCAGCCTCTCTCCTTCATATAAATCCAACAGCCTACTGTTTATCTCCTGACATATGGACTACTCAATATTAAAATACACCCAATCCTGAACTAGTCATGTTCCCTCTCTCCCCTACCTAACTTTTCTTGCTCTTTGTCCTAGTACCTATCTCAGAGACAAATATAGGTTTAATTCTTCTGCCTCTTTTATCTTCCAATTCAAAGCACCAAATCCTAACAATTCCATATCCTAAAAACCTCTGAAATCTATCCATGTTTCTCCAAGTCCACTGCCACTATTCAGCATAGTCGTTAAGAACACTGGTTCAGAAGCTCGACTTGATTTAAATCATCACTCCACTATATATTATCCAGCTGAGTGATAATAAATAAGCAATAACCTCCCTCTCAAGTACCTCAGTTCTCATCACTCAAAATATGTTACCTATCATTTATTAGTGCAGACCACCATCACCTCTACCTGGGATTACTCTAACAGCATCTTAAGAGGGCTCATAGAGCCCAGTCTGGCCCTTCTGCAATTCAGTCTCCTCAGCTTAGTCAGTAATCTTTCTAAAACACAAATCTCATCATGTCACTTCTTACTGTGAACTCTTTAATGATTCTCCCTTGTCTTCAAGAAAATATTTCAACTCCTGGGACCGCTCTGGTGGTCCAGTGGTTAAGACTCCATGCTTCCACTGCAGGGGTTGCAGGCTCAATCCCTGGTCTGAGAACTAAGATCCTGCATGCCACGTGGCCAAAAAAAGAAAGAAAAAAGTTCTGTGATAAATACAGTATTGAAAATAATAATGTACATTCCTTAAAAATGCACATAGGACTTTTAAAATCTGGTTCCTAAATCCTTATCTTTCTATTACTGTCCTCTGTCTACCACATGTTAAGCCATAGTGAACTATGTGGAGGCCTTCCGATTTACCGTACTATTCTCTGCCTCTGGGCTGCCACATACACAAGCATCCCATCTGGTTCCATTCCAAATCACCACAATAAAGCAAATACAGCAATAAAGTCAGTCACACAAATTTTTTGGTTTTGTAGTACATATAAAAGTTATGTTTATACTATACAACAGTCAAAAGTGTACAACAGCTTTTTATGTCTAAAATAATGTACATACCTTAATTCAAAAATAGTATCAGAAAAAATGGGACCAACAGACTTGTTCAACACAGGACTGCCACAAACCTTCCATTTCTAAAATATACAGTATCTGTGAAGTGCAACAAAACCAGGTAGGCCTGTACTGTTCTAACTATAAACCCTCTCCCCTCTAAACTGGCTAGATCAACCTGTACTCCTGCTTTACTTCTTTCTATCACTCCATCTAAAAAAGCATGGCTCCTAAGACAGATTAGGCACACCCCGATTAGATCCTTCACATTCCATAGCTACTTTCATCCTAAACATCAGGTGTTAATCTCAACCAGAACTGCTGCTTTAAACTGTAAGTTCCCTGAAGATGGTGACCATGCCTTATTCACCACTGTACCCCTATGGACTAGGATAGTGATGGGCACATAGTAGACATTCAACAAGTAACTTTAACTTGTGGAATAAATTATTGAGGATGCACTGCTTGCACACCTTTTAATTATCTTTATCTAAAATTTAAAATGTTACATCTAACCAGTCATGTCACCAGTCTTTACAGCCCTTTAATGCAGAAAGCATTTCTTATTTTCCACCATATTATTATATGGAAGAAATGATCTGAATACAGACAAACCATATTTTGTATTATGCAAGTAACGTTAAGATTGACTTAACTGCCACATTTTAGAAGAAATTTTAAAAGATTACATTGAGAAAATTCTTAACACACAGTGAAAAGAGACAATAAAAGGAGGTTTTTTTTATTCAAAGGTATAACTAGATAAGTAGATTTGTTTACAACCATTCTTGTGAAATACTTTTTAAAAAAATACAACCAACTTCTTTCCAAATAGCAGACACAGACCTCAGCTATGATGACCTAATTTTTGGTTGATAATGTACATGATTATGCAGAAACAGGCAAGCTCACACTGGTAGATTAACTATCTCAGTCAAAACTCCGTTTGTGGCCCCCACTTCTTGATCGATTTCTATTCCCACTTCGTCTTCTACCATCTTGTCGACTTCCTGACCGACTCCCCTGCCGACTCTGTCTACCCGACCGGCCACCGGATCGGCCCCCTGACCGGCCCGACCGGCCCGCCCGGCCACTTGACCAACCGCGCCTCTGTCTGGGATTAGAAGATGTGTTTCCATCGTAATATTCTTCAATTTCAGGCAACTTGGCTGGCACTGAGAGTATCCAGTCTGAATCATGCCACTCTGCCTGTTGGGGTAATTTACAGGATTAATACAAATGCAAAATAGACACCATAGGCAAGCACATGAGTACAGGAGACTCTTTCCATATCTATTAGCTAAATGTCATCAATCCATTAAGTCCAGAGTATCTGGAATAAAATTAGAAACCAGAAAGCAAAAACATATTCAAAGCTAAAATATAGGAACTTAAGTTCCTAAATTTTATAAACAAACAAAATAGAAACAGACTCAGATGCAGAGAACAAACAGGTGGTAGCCAGAGAGGAGAGAGATGGGGGGATGAGTGAAACAGATAAAGGAGATCAAGAGACAGAAACTTCCAATTACAAAATAAATCACAAGGATGAAATGTACAGCCTGGGGAATATAGTTAATTATACTGTAATATTTTTAAATGATGAAAGTAGCAAGACTTCTTGTAGCAATCATTTTGTAATATAAACATCAAGTCACTATATTGTATACCTGGAACTAACACAGTTTTGTAGGTCAATTATACTTTTTTAAAATTTTTTTAAAAATGCAGACACTGGGAAGAAATGCTTCAAAATGCTAATAGTGGTTATCTCTGGGGATGCGAATTTATGTATGATTGTTACTTTTTTTGTTAATTGCTCAGTCGTGTCCTACTCTTTGCGACTCCATGGAGTATAGCCCACCAGGCTCCTCTGTCCATGGGATTCTCAAGGCAAGAGTACTGGAGTGGGCAGCCATTCCCTTCTCCAGGTGATTACTACCTTATACTTTTATGTGTTTCTAGTTGTTTGCAATGAACATGTACTGCTTATAAAATTGCAAAAAAAACAATAAGTGTCATTAAAAATGAAAAAATTCCTGTTAAAAGTTAAATCTCAAATTTAATGTAACAGTACAAAGGTTGGATCCTCCTCACCCCAAAAAAAGTTTCTAAAAGCTAAGTATTAGTCTGAGGAGAAATTTTCAGGCCAATTCTGGGACTCTAAATTCCTACTTGGTTTATACATTCTGAAAGAGCCCACCAGTTTCTCAGCACAAAAGGAACAGGACACTAATAAGTGGTCATTGCTTTCAGAAGATATACTGACAGAAACAAGGTCTGAGAGCTGATAATGCAGATTAAAAATCTGTCAACAGGGACTAAAAATGTCGCTTTTGGAACAATTTGGAATCAGGGTACACAAAATATAAAAATCAGCAGCCCTTAAGAGCATCAATATGCCATATCTTGCTACACTGTTTTTCATTGTGATCATGAGTTGCCAAAGCAAGTTATTATTAAAATACATACAGACTGAAAGTGAAGGGCTGGAAAAAGATATTTCATGCAAATGGAGACCAAAAGAAAGCAGGAGTAGCAATACTCATATCAGATAAAATAGACTTTAAAGGCTGTGAAAAAGAGACAAAGAAGGACACAACATAATGATCAAAGGATCAATCCAAGAAGAAGATATAACAATTATAAATATATATGCACCCAACATAGGAGCACCACAATATGTAAGGCAAATGCTACAAGTATGAAAGGGGAAATTAACAATAACACAATAATAGTAGGATACTTTAATACTCCACTCACACCAATGGATAGATCAACTAAACAGAAAATTAACAAGGAAACACAAACTTTAAATGATACAATGGACCAGTTAGACCTAATTGATATCTATAGGACAATGAACCCCAAAACAATGAATTTCACCTTTTTCTCAAGTGCACATAGAACCTTCTCCAGGATACATCACATCCTGGGCCATAAATCTAGCATTGGTAAATTCAATAAAATTGAAATCATTCCAAGCATCTTTTCTGACTACAGTACAGTAAGATTAGATGTCAATTACAGGAGAAAAACTTAAAAATTCCAACATATGGAGGCTAAACAACACACTTCTGAATAACAAATCACAGAAGAAATCAAATATGCATAGAAACAAATGAAAATGAAAACACAACAAGCCAAAACCTATGGGACACTGTAAAAGCAGTGCTAAGGGGAAGGGTCATAGCAATACAGGCTTACATCAAAAAACAAGAAAAAACTCAAATAAATAACCTAACTCTACACCTAAAGCAACTAGAAAAGGAAGAAATGAAGAACCCCAGGGTTAGTAGCAGGAAACAAATCTTAAAAATTAGGGCAGAAATAAATGCAAAAGAAACAAAAGCGATCACAGCAAAAATCAACAAAGCTAAAAGCTGGTTCTTTTTTTTTGCATAGTTTTATTTTATTTTTTTTTATTTTATATATATATATTTTTTTTTTTATTAGTTTTGCCATACATGACATGTAAAAGCTGGTTCTTTGAGAAGATAAATACAATTGACAAACCATTAGCCAGACTCACCAAGAAACAAAGGGGAAGAACCAAATTAACAATATTAGAAATGAAAATGGAGAAATCACAACAGACAACAAAGAAATACAAAGGATCATAAGAGACTACTATCAGCAACTATATGCCAATAATATGGACAACTTGGAAGAAATGGAAAAATTCTTAGAAAAGTACAACTTTCCAAAACTGAACCAGGAAGAAATAGAAAATCTTAACAGACCCATCACAGGCATGGAAATCAAAACTGTAATCAGAAATTTTCCAGCAAACACAAGCCCAGGACTAGACAGCTTTACAGCTGAATTCTACCAAAAATTTACAGAAGAACTAACACCTATCCTACTTAAACTCTTCCAGAAAACTGCAGAGGAAAGTAAATTTCCAAACTCATTC
This sequence comes from Antilocapra americana, assembly GCA_007570785.1. Lineage (NCBI taxonomy): Eukaryota > Metazoa > Chordata > Mammalia > Artiodactyla > Antilocapridae > Antilocapra > Antilocapra americana. The sequence continues at coordinate 1,631,273 of ML663567.1, forward strand.
TATGAGGCCACCATCACCCTAATACCAAAACCAGACAAAGATGCCACAAAAAAGGAAAACTACAGGCCATGATGCAAAAACGTAAACGAACATAAACAGAATCCAACAGAATCCAACAACATGTTAAAAACATCATACATCATGACCAAGTAGGTTTTATCCCAGGGATGCAAGGATTCTTTAATATCTGCAAATCAATAAATGTAATATATCAAATTAACAAATTGAAAGATAAAAATCATATGATTATCTCAATAGATGCAGAGAAAGCCTTTGACAAAATCCAACATCCATTTATGATAAAAACCCTCCAGAAAGCAAGAACAGAAGGAACGTACCTCAACATAATACGAGCTATATATGACAAACGCACAGCAAACAGTATCCTCAATAGTGAAAAACTGAAAGCATTTCCCCTAAAGTCAGGAACAAGACTAGGGTGTCCACTCTCACCACTACTATTCAACATAGCTTTGGAAGTTTTAGCCACAGCAATCAGAGAAGAAAAAGAAATAAAAGGAATCCAGATTGGAAAAGAAGTAAAACTCTCACTGTTTGAAGATGACATGATCCTCTACATAGAAAACCCTAAAGACTCCACCAGAAAATTCTATATCTAATCAATGAATATAGTAAAGTTGCAGGATATAAAATTAACACACAGAAATCCCTTGCATTCCTTTACACTAACAATGAGAAAAACAGAAAGAGAAATTACGGAAACAATTCCATTCACCATTGCAATGAAAAGAATAAAATATTTAGGAATATATCTACCTAAAGAAACAAAAGACCTATAGAAAACTATAAAACACTGATGAAAGAAATCAAAGAGGACACAAATAGATGGAGAAATATACCATGTTCATGGATTGGAAAAATCAATATAGTGAAAATGAGTATACTATCCAAAGCAATCTACAGATTCAACACAATCCCTATCAAGCTACCAACGGTATTTTTCATAGAACTAGAACAAATAATTTCACAATTTGTATGGAAATACAAAAAACCTTGAATAGTGAAAGCCATCTTGAGAGAGAAGAATGGAGCTGGAGGAATCAACCTGCCTGTCTTCAGGCTATACTACAAAGCCACAGTCATCAAGACAGTATGGTACTGACACAAAGACAGAAATATAGATCAGTGGAACAAAATAGAAAGCCCAGAGATAAATCCATGCACCTAGAGACACCTTGCCCTCAACAAAGGAGGCAAGAATATACAATGGAGAAAAGACAATCTCTCTAACAAATGGTGCTGGAAAACTGGTCAACCACTTGTAAAAGAATGAAACTAGAACACTTTCTAACACCATACACAAAAAATAAACTGAAAGTGGATTAAAGATCTAAGACCAGAAACTATAAAACTCTTAGAGGAAAACATAGGCAAAACACTCTCCGACATAAATCACAACAGGATCCTCTATGACATACCTCCCAGAGTAATGGAAATAAAAACAAAAATAAACAAAAGGGACCTAATTAAAATCAAAAGCTTTTGCACAACGAAGGCAAGTATAAGCAAGGTGAAAAGACAGCCTTCAGAATGGGAGAAAAGAATAGCAAATGGAGCAACGGACGAACAATTAATCTCAAAAATATACAAGCAACTCCTGCAGCTCAATTCCAGAAAAATAAACGACCCAATCAAAAATGGGCCAAAGAACTAAACAGACATTTCTCCAAAGAAGACACACCGATGGAAACAAACACATGAAAAGATGCTCAACATCACTCATTATTAGAGAAATGCAAATCAAAACCACAATGAGGTACCATCTCACGCCAGTCAGAATGGCTGCTATCCAAAAGTCTACAAACAATATATCCTGGAGAGGGTGTGGAGAAAAGGGAACTCTGTTGGTGGGAATGCAAACTAGTACAGCCACTATGGAGAACAGTGTGGAGATTCCTTAAAAAACTGGAAATAGAACTGCCATATGACCCAGCAATCCCACTGCTGGGCATACACATCGAGGAAACCAGAATTGAAAGAGACATGTGTACCCCAATGTTCATCACAGCACTGTTTATAATAGCGCCAGGACATGGAAATAATCTAGATGTCCAAATGGATAAGAAAGCTGTGATACATATACACAATGGAATATTACTCAGCCATTAAAAGGAATACATTTGAATCAGTTCTAATGAGGTGGATGAAACTGGAGCCTGTTATACAGAGTGAAGTAAGTCAGAAAGAAAAACACCAATACAGTATACTAACGCATATGTATGGAATTTAGAAAGATGGTAACAATAACCCTAAATGCGAGACAGCAAAAGAGACACAGATGTATAGAACAGTTTATTGGTTTAATAATGGTATTATGTTTTTTCAAAGTGTTTTTAATATTTTAGCTATATAAAAGTATTTATGGTTGAAATGATAGACTTCCTAGAGTTTGTTTCAAAAGAATACAGGAAAGGGCTTCCCTAGTGGCTCGGTGGTAAAGCATCTACCTGCCAATGCAGGAAACATGGGCGGTTCGATCCCTGATCCAGGAAGATCCCACCTGCCATGGAGCAACTAAGCCTGGGTTCCACAGATATTAGGCCTGTGCCCTAGAGCCTGGGAGCTGCAACTACAGAGCCCAGGTGCCGCAACTAGGGAAGCCTGTGAGCGCTACAGCTCACGCTTCACAACAGAAGCCGCCGCAAGAAGCCCATGCACTGGAGCTAGAGAGGAGCCCCCACTCTCTGCAACCAAGAGAAGAAAAGCCCACACAGCAAGGAAGACCCAGCACAGCCATAAACAAAATTTTTTTAAAAAAGAAAAAGGATACAGTGTAAGTGGATGGAAGCAGACATGAAACACAACTGACCATGAGTTGGTAACTGCTGGAGCTGGGTGATGATTACATGAGGATTTGGTATGCGCTTCTATTTCTTCACATTTGACAAACTGGATATTTATAATTTATTAGTTCATTAAGGAATTTTTAACAGATTTACACATGATAAAGCTATTATATGTTTTTTTAATCTCTATCTTTTAGAGAAACATATTCAACTATTTAACAGATGAACATTTTTATATACCTGTAACCTTCCTGATTCAGTTGTGGGAACGTCAAAGCAAACACCCTAAAAGCAAAATGAAAACATTTTTACTTAGATGCACATGAGTTAATTTTTTAAAATACCTTCTTATAATTTTACATAAACTAAAAAAAGAAAAGACTAAGTGGGTCCCATGACTATTTACAGGATTAAACCAGCTAATACATAATAATGCATGACACAGAATGGCTGCTAATTGTACTTCCTAAATCTAAAAGTAAACCAGTATCTAGTAAGAATTGACTACTAATGAGCATCTATTCTCTAGAAAAGTTTTTGTAGACACTATAATGTTCCATGTCCCTTGTAAAATGACCCATCTAATAAATTCATTTAAAAATTTAGTGACAGGAGATAACCTAAGATATTTCCTCTTTGATTTTGGCTGCCAATACACTGAAAGTTAATTAATATCCAAGTATAGCAAATGGTTTGGCCTAAGGATCTAGGTATATTTTCCTTCCCCCTCCACATTTTTTCTGACTGTATGTAGTTGTCTTACTTGCCATAGATCTTTTCTGAAGATAATATTAAACTTTGAGAAAGATAAACTTTCCAATAAACAAGTTAATAAATTCTAGATTAGCATGAACTTACACAGTCAGGTGAGATGAATAAATACAATGTCTTTTCACCAAACCATTAGAAGAAATCAGTCACTAAGATCACAGGTGGCTTTAACTTCGCTATTTCATAACTGTATGAAAATACTTAATTCAGTTATCCTCATTAACAACCAATAGCAGGCCACTTAAAAACCAATATTTTTTTCAAAATCTCTTAAAAAAAAAGAACTATTTAGCTGTTGCAATTATGTTACTCAATTGTAAGAAATAAACACACACTAAATTCAAAGGCAGAAATTTAGATAACTTGAATATTACAAATAAAGCAGAATGACCTACAGCTTTCTAGAGGAATGGGTTACTTACATAACTCCCCCAATTTCCAACTGGAAATATACTAACACATGGATAAAACAGTATTATCCATCCCATTAGACGTCAAAAAAACAATGAACAAAATCTACTAGTCTTATAAACATATACGGCAGTTGTCTAGAAAAGCCTACCATATTTCCTTTCAGGAGGCACATTCTGGTAATTTGAGACACAGCATTACTACTCAGCTTTCTGTTAAGTTCTTTCCAAGCACAGCTGACATCCTGTATTTCTTCTGGGCTTTCCAGAGTCATGGTCACAAACCCCTTAAGGAATAAAAGTCACACTGTGTTTGAGAGAAAAGCAGCAGCTGAAAGCCAATAACATTCTAACTTGACAGCCTTTTTTGACTTATGGCATCCCATGTGGCACTAGTGGTCAAGAACCCACCTACCAATGCAGGAGACGCAAAAGACAAGGGTTCAATCCCTGGGTCGGGAAGATCCTCTGGAGGAGGGTATGGCAACCCACTCCAATATTCTTGCCTGGAGAATCCCTAGGACAGAGAAGCTTGGAGGGCTACAGCCCAATGGGTCGCAAAGAGTCAGACACAACTGAAGTGACTTAGCATACATGACCAGTATAACATGACCACTAAAAAAAAATAACTTAAACTATATTAATATAAGACTAATGCTTATAAATAATTGAAAGTACTATTCTTCTATACATTGATGTAAAGACTACATTTAATTCAAAACATAATGCTTCAAGAGGAAATTAAACAAACAACAGCATCAGGGATAAGATAAGGTAGTGAAGAATTAAGGAAATGCTGAAGGACTCAAGGTTAGCTTTGAGTGGAAAAACAAGAGGACATAAACTACTTTAAACTTTTGAAGGACTACACTTGAGCAAAAATGACTTGCTCTGTAAAAGTTCACTGGACAACAAAAAGGTCAACCTGAAGAAGATAGAGGGAGGCACTGATGTAACAAATAGTTAAGTGCCCCCTACCTATGTGCCGGAGACTGTACTAGGTGCTAGAGACTCAGCAGTACACAGTCCTTTGTCTCACAGAGTTACCTTGTAGTGTACATGCAGCAAGGGGTTGGGGTGGGGGTAGTGAATAATGATGGGAGTTGTTGCTGGTTAGTCGCTAAGTTGTGTCCAACTCTTTTGCTACTCTTTCGTAGCCCACCAGGCTCCTCTGTCCATGTGATTTCCCAGGCAAGAATACTGAAGTGAGCTGCCACTTCCTTTTCCAGGAAATCTTCCTGACTCCCGGGATCAAACCGAAGTCTCCTGCTTGGCAGGTAGATTCTTTACCACTGAGCCACCAGCAAAGTCCAATGGTGGGAGAGGAGACAGTAAACAAATAAGTAAATATATATAATGTCAGACAGTAATAAGAATCATGAAAAAAAATATAAAGCAGGGGAAGAAAATGAAAATAGAGAGTAAAAGCAGGAATACACTGTTTTAGACAGGGTGACAGGGAAAGACTTCTCTGATACAGTGATACCTGATAGAAAGCTAAATGAAGTGAAGGAGAGAGCCAAGACTAGTAAGAACATTCAGAATAATACAAATAAGCACAAAGGCCTTGTGTAGGATTATGTTTATGTTTGAGTATCAGCAAGTAGGTTACAATAGTTGAAACAAGCAAGGGGAGAGTGATAGGAGATGAGGCCAAAGAGGTAGCAAGGACAGACCCTACAGCACATTCCTCGTGAACACTTTGGATTTTGATTTAACCCATAAAAGAAATATAAAAACACTAACACCCTGTTGCTAAGATATTTAAGCAGAAGAACAATGACCCATCTGCCAAAGAGGGATTCTTTTATTAGATAAAGTTTGGGATTAGATGACCTCTTAGATATTTCTTAGGTTTAAAAGTCTACCTTATGTTGATGTATGGCAGATATGAAACAAATACTATAAAGCAATTATATTTTAATTAAAAATAATTTTAAGTAAAAAAAATATTACAATGGTAATGATGAAATATTATGAACAGTTTTATGTCAATAAATTTGATGACTTAAAAAGTGTACCTTAATGTTTCCTTAAGAAATGTGGTTCTTGAGAAGTATCTGGTGGGTTATTAGGGATAAAGTATTTGCTCAGTGCTAAAATAACACCCATGGATTTCTTAATAATAACAGAGTAAAAAGTACTTTTTATAATGGGAATATACGGCTCTGGTATGGTTTGACATCTGATACTGACCTGGCAGGGGGACAGGTCAGATGGTGTTTTATACACACACACATACTCTCCACATATACAGGCAATCCTTACTGTGCATGGGATTATGTTAGCTGCAGAGTCTATTTCTTGATTTGCATGGCTCCATGACAAAAAAAAAAAAAAACGAGCAACAGGTTCTAGTATACAAGTTTCAGTTAACACAGTACTGTGCAAAGTAAAGATGTCCTATATTTCTCTCCACATAGATATCTATTTCAATTTTAATCTTTCTCAACCACATACAATTTTCTCACAGATTTCTACCTTATCAGAGGTGATCAAAGATCGTGGTTCAAAACTTGATGCACCAGAGATGTGGGCTAATGCTGCAGCCAGTGCATCCACTGCCCCTTTCTCTTCTATCAGTCTCTGAGCTGATGGTCGGAAAAAATCAACAGCAGCAAAAGAAACAGAAGCCAAAGACCTACGGTTTAAAAACAGTAAATTTTCTTGGTCAAGACAAAGGAGAAAGATTAAAGATAAAAGAATGAATGGGAAAAGAGAGCAACGTTTTCATATTTTAACATAATTAAATGTCTGTTGGTAAAACTGGTGATTAAATTTTCTGATATGTCAACTAGGAGAGCTTAAAGATGTATAGCCTAATACAAAAGAAACAATCATTCAGCAAGGTCAGAAAGCATACCTGATGGCATCCATGCTTTTAGATTTAACTAAATCCATTGTAGAAGGAACACCTACACGTTTAAAAGTAATTCCCTGAAAATGAAAGAATTACATTAAAGAAAAATGGAAGTCTTTACAATTAATTCCTAAATTAATCTAGTTTGTTGAATTTCCATTTCTTGGACTTAAAAGATTTCCAAGCCCTAGCAGATCAAGATTTCCTAATAAATCATCAATAACAAATTCTAGAAAGAGAAAAAAAAAATTTTTTTCAATTGTCTCTTAGCTACAAATCATGGAATTACAGTTACAAAACAGCTGATTTTTTAAAAAAAGATGCTGTTTACAATAAATTTTTTCTTATTATCTTCATCATACAAAGTATATGAAATAATGTATGAAAATACACATCATACATCATAAAAACAGGAAAAATACTACAAAAACTCAAAACCACAAAAAATATGTAATTTCTTATAGAAACTGGCTATTTTAACATTACTCAATATAATCTTGACTATTACACCAAGATAATGTCACAATCATCCATTTACAATATCAGACTAAGAGGTACTAAAATCACAGTATACTTCTGATTTTAGTCAAGGGAGAAATTCAAGGGAAAAGGAAGAAAGTCAGCTCTTCTGTCTTCATAATAAAGCTGTATTAAAACAAAGTCTTGCAGCTAATATAAATTTAGCTCTCCACATGCCTCACATCCAAATTTGAAGCTTAAATGAGAAGTCAGAAAATCTATTTGTGAGAACAAATATAAAAATATCTCTTTTCTAAGGCACCATTTAGATAATAAGCAAGCCTGAAATAATTTAACTCTACTTACTGCTTTTTGTTCCACATATCGTAATTGACCTCTTTCTCTCGGTTGATAAAAACATATGCAGATCCCTGTCCGGCCAGCTCGACCTGTGCGTCCAGAGCGATGAATATAGGACTCAACATCCTAAAAATAAAAGAGGTAACTCTTCTTAAAAATCTGGCAAATTAAACAGTCATTCCAGCAACCAAATAGTAATACTAGAAGCAACAAAACTACTACTATCAATAATAACATTTTTATTTAAATCCTGTTGCTCTTTTCAATAGCCCAGAGAATATTTATGCTTGAATTCTGCAGTAAAAGGGATGAGATTTAAAACCTTTTTATCCAGCCTATCCCAAGGTTCTTTATATGGCAACTTTTTATACTTCTCTTGCATGATTCCATACTTCAAATTTAAATAAAGAAGTTAATTATTTACAAAGGTACCAGATTCTGATAGATTTAACACTATACTCACAAAAACTGGCTAAGAGCAAGAATAGATAATATACTTTTTTTTTAATATAAGCAAACTCTTGTAAATAAAAGGCAATTTATATACCTACTCTTATTTTCTCCAAATCAAATCTCATTTCCTTGCAAAGTAAAAACCCAAAGAGATATCAACTTACACCTATTAGAATGGCCATCACCAAAAAGACAAAAGAGAACAGATTAACATTTTTTAATGCTGGGGCAGAAGTGGAGAAAAAGTTAACTTTATGCACTGTTGGAAACAGTATGGAGGATCCTCAAAAGTTAAAAATCGAACAACTGCATGATCCAGTATTGCATTGCCAGGAGTATATCCAAAGGATATGAAAACACTAACTCAAAAAGATATCCACACCCCTAAGTTCACAGCAGCATTATTTACAATAGTCAAGACACAGAACCAACATAAATGTCCATCAAGAGATGAATGAATAAAAAGGTTTATATGGAATATTATTCAGTCATAAAAAGAGGAAATCCTACCATTTGTGACAACATGGATGAAACTTAAAGGCAATATGCTAAGTGAAATAAGTCAGAGAAAGACAAATACTACATGATCTCACTTATATATGGAATCTAAAAAACAACAACAACAACAAATAGAAAAACTAAACTCATAGAAACAGAGATCAGACTTGTGGTTACCAGAAGCAGAGGGTGGGAGGGAAGAAGAAATGAAGGAAGGTGGTCAAAAGATTTAAACTTTCAGTTAAAAGATAATTCCTTTTTTCTTTTATACCTACATGAAAAGATGGATGGTAGTTGAACCTATTGTGGGCATCCATTCACAACATATATAAATCAAAGCATAGTGCTATTATGGCTTAAACTTATACAGTGATGTATGTGAATTACTTTTCAATAAAACTGGTGGAAAAAAAGACTCATTTCCTACCTGTGGAGGTGAACTCTGAATCACCAGGTCAACCTCAGGAATGTCCAAACCACGGGCAGCCACATTGGTTGCCACCAAAACTTTAAAACTACCCTCTCTGAAGCCTTTCAGTGTAATTTCTCTTTGTGACTGAGCGATGTCCCCATGTAAACACTGGGCATTCTATTTGGAAAAAAAAGGAAAAATAAGTGTACAGCACATACTTAGCAGTGACAGCATCGAAACACTATAGAGTCTGTGCTCTTGTTGTTTTCATTTATCTGCCCACACCCTGCGGCATGTGGGATCTTAGTTCTCTACCAGGGACTGAACCTGCCCCCCTGGAGTGCAAGTGAGGAGTCTTAACCACTGGACCACCAGGGAAGCCCTTCCTCTTTTTGTTGCTGTTTCTAAATCTGGTAATTATAAAAATACATGCTTATTGTTTTTTAAAATCAAACAATGCAGAAAAACATTAAGCATAAACTGCAAAAACTTTCCTTAATATCAGTCTTCTAATAAGTAAGTGCTTACAGTTCAGTAAATATTCCTCCACACACTATTTTTTAAATACACACACCTCACAAAGCCTAGCATATAGTTTTCTGATCCAGTGGCTAAGACTCTGCACTTTCAATGTATGTGGCCTAGCTTTGATTCCTCAGGGAACTAGTTCCCACATGCTACAAGAGTTCACAAGCCAACTAAAGATTCCACACACTGCAATGAAAACCTAGTGCAGCCGAATAACTTTTTTTTAAAAAAAGAGATTATACTATATATATATGGTTTTACAACCTACTTTCTAAATTTGTTTTATCTCAGCCATAGATACACATCTACTTAATTTTTTTAAACTACATATGATTTCTTCATATGGCTACAGTATCTTCTTTTCTTTCTGGCTGAGACCCATGCAATCTTAAGTCTCCCCACCAGGGACTCAGCCCAATCCCAGTAATGAAAGCTCTGAGTCGTAACCACTGAACTGCCAGGAAATTGCCAGTATCATTTATTTTAGCAATATCCTACTAATGAACATTTGGGTAGGAGCCAAACTTTCACCTTTAGAAACAATGCTATAATGAATAACCTTGTACTGTATCTCCAGACCCCTCAGTATATGTATATTTCAGTGGAATACATATCTAAAAGTTGAATTCCTAGGTCAAAAATCATAAACAATTAACGTTTTAATAGCTACTGTAAAACTGTATTATAAAAGGAAGTTTGTAAACAAATAGCATATACACGTATGACTGGAGCCATAGGAGTAATTAGTTATATTTATCTATACACATAACAATACTTAGTCCTAACCACTAGACCACCAGGGAATTCCACAGCTATACGTCTATATTTCTACACTTATTGACTGCTTATTATAAGAAAAACAGTGTAATAAACACCTTAAATTATTTTGTCTTGAAAGTATTAAAAAATTAATACCAACTTTTAAAATGGGAACATGAAGTGATTTGCCCTGGGTTACAGAGCCAGGAAATAACACAACTGGAATTTAAACCCTGTTCTGACTCCAAAGTGCAACTAATCACTATACACAGAAAGAACATGTTAATAAGGGAGAACAATTACAAAAGTAGAACTGTGAGGAATGCCAGTGTTCAAAGTGCAAGTAAGAATACAAAATGACTTCAACAAAGTTGGAAAAGATCAGCCAGAGAAGAAGGAAGAAAACCTGTGTGATATCATGGAACCCAAGTTAGGAGAACTGTTTCAAGATACTTTTTTTTAAAGTCAAAAGCAAATATACTTTTCCACAAACATCTATGACAAAATTTAGTGACAAGGTATTTTCATGGTTTCCAAACATAAGCAGGTAGAGACAAAAACCTACTGGTGGGGGGGGAGGGGGGTTGCTAGTCCTAAGAAGATACCCCTAAAAAGCATAATGGGTCAATTTGAGAAAGTCAGCTGAAACTGGTAGAATTCTCACACATTTAAGGATGATTGTGAGGTAAAGCCAAAGGTAAAGTGTGAAACCAAATACCAAAAAAATTAGAATTCAAGAAATTTTGCTGAAAAAGCCTGAAAGAGTCTGGGCCCAAATGAACTTTCAAACTAACAAACCAATGCTTCCTTTCAGGGACAAAGCCCTGCACTAAGCAGAAATTATTGGACCTAAAATTCAAACTGAGGCTGACAGGGATCCCAGAACCAAAGGAAAGACATGACTCAGATGAAAGTGAAGGGAAAATCAACCAGAGCTCAGAAAGTGGGATTCTTTTTTTAAACAGCTTTATTGAGATATACTTTGTAGACTGTATTCTTAAATACTATCAAAAATAAAATAGGCAGCTCTAGACCTGCAAAGTGAGAAAACTATTCTGACCCACAGCTACCCATCAAAAGTTTGAAAAGATTAATTCCATCTAAAAATGAGCAAAAGAACAGGTTATGGCTGAATACTATAGAAAGTAATCATAAGGGGACAAATAAAAATATTCACCAAAACAATGAAAGAGCTCTAGAAAGGCATGCCTGCAAATAGATAAAGAGTATACATTTTATTTCTGAATGAGCTAAAAGAAAATTTTTAAGTATATGATATATGAGAGAACAAGAAAAATCAGAATGAGAAAAAGTCAAATATGGGATGAAATGACTCAAAGAAGTAGAAATAAAAGGCAAAGACTTTTCACAAATGCTGAAGACTACACCGGAAGGAGTACAAGACTGCTTAAACACAACAAATGATGCCTTAATTTTGAAAAGTTTGAAAATTTAAATCAAGATTAAAGAAAGTTGTTACCAAGTGATAAAGAAGAGAGGAAAAAAGAGCCAACATATGTATAACAGGAGTCCTTGAAGAAAAAAACCAAAGCAATCAGACAAACCAAATACCAGAAAAATCAGAATTCAAGAAACTTTGCTGACATTTAAACATACATATATTTGAAATTACAAATTGTGTGCACTGTGCACTCATAAAAAGTGAATAACACTGAAATATAGTCTAGTGTAACTACTGATTTTTAAAGAAAAAGGAAAAAAACTAAATGCACTTTTGTATTCAGGCAAAAAAAACTAAATCAATCATTTATAACAGGAAAAAATCAGACTGGCATCAGACTTTTTATAGTATGCTTTATTCCAATGGAAAACATATTTAAGATACTGAAGGAAAAGGTAAACCAAGAATTTTAAACCCATTCAAAATGATTTTAAAGTTACAAACAAGCTATCATCAATAGGCAGTGTTATTTTCATGAGCCCTTCCTTGGGAATCTTCTAGATACTAAGTGACAGACAGCAAAAATGACTGAAGAGACAGTGACACAAAGGCCAATGGTGTTGTTATCAATGGATGTTAATATCATAAAAAGGGAAAAGAACTAGATATTACATATCTCTTGATGGAAGTATATCATCTATGAAATAAATTTGCACAAACAAACCTGAATTTATAGTAAATACAGAAAGCAGAAGCATACTGTTTTCTGTAAAGTGGTATCACTCATGAAAACTTGGTTTCTTAAATAATAATTTAAAAAGCTATAAGAAATAGAGGAATCCATGTACTGAAGAGATTTAATGAAATCACTTATTTGGATTCAGATTTTTAAAAAAAAGCCATAAAAGAAAAAACAAAGCATGTATTCATGAGGCAATTGAGAATTTGAAGACTGATATTTGAAGCTATTAATTACTATTAATTTTTAGATGTCATTAACAGTATTTTGAGTTTTCTTAAAAATAACTCTTTTATTTTAGAAATACACACCCAAATATTTCTGGGCATAAAAAGATGTTATCTAGCATTTGCATCAGGAACAATAAGTGAGGGTCATTTGGATAAAATAATTGTTGCAGCTGATAGACAATACACAGGGGGGCTCATTACACTGTCAACTTCTGTATATGTCTTAGATAAGTTTGAAATTTTCTATTATAAAAACTTAAAAAAGACATAAGGATTTAGTGTTCTGACCAATTCATTCAGTAAACATTTGTGTTTCAATTTATAGACAACCCTACAACATTACCCACTCTCATCCATAGAAACTCATCTTGTTTTGCTCTTTTGTGTTTTCGACATCACATTTGTAAAGTCTTAAGAAAACTTCTGATGAAAATGGATAGAATTCAAGATTTTCCTGGTGGTCAAGTAGCTAAGACTCCACATGCCCAGTGCAGCGGGGTGGGTTCGATCTCTGGGCAGGGAACTAGATCCCATATGCTGCAACTAAAGATCACACATGCTGCAACTACAATCCAGCACAGCCAGATAGAGCTGCAAGAGAATTTAGAAATCATATGTTAAAAAAAAAAAAAAAAAGGACACAATTCTATCCCAACTTAACAGATCATGAGAGGCTGGCTCTAACATCTTTCTGAATTAAACTCAACTCTAAGAATGACAATCAAACCTAGACTACAAAGGACATGACTTTTTACTCAGTGATTCATAATCTATAATCTCAATTAAAGAAAGCACGAAAAAAGACTTACCTGTTTTATGTGTGGATTCATGGCCATTTCAGTTACATTCTTTTTGGTCTCACAGAAGATAATAGCCCTCCCTTCAGACCCACTGTAGACTTGAAGGACATCTCCAATAACTGCTGGCCTCTGAGACCAGTGGCACTGGATGGCCAAATGCTTTGAGAAAAGAAAACATCAAATTTTCTTCATTCAAATTATTGAAAAGATTTCTTTTCTACATTCATTTCTATTTGTTCAAGAATTAGTCTTCCAGGAAGACAATGAATGACACAATGATATTCCCTGATGCCATTTTGAAACAGCCATCAACAAGTGAAAGGACAGGCAAATTGTAGTACACTTATACAGTGGAATACTATTCAGCAGCTAAAAGGAACCAACTACTGATCTATACAACAATACAGATGAACCTCAAAAAGTATCCTAGGTGAATGAAGCCTTACAGAAAAAGTGTACACACAATACGATTCCATTTATATGAAGTTTTAGAACAGGCAAAACTAATCTATGATGGAAAAAAACACAACAGTGGGTTGCCTCTGAAAGGGGACGCCAGGCAGGGGCAGGGCATCTTTCTGTGATGATGGCATAGTATTCTTTGTTTTGATAGGGGTTTGGGTCGCACACATGAATCTACCAAAATGAAGCAAATGTATACTCAGAATCTTGCATTTTCTTGTATGTAAACCTTATCTTAAAAACTGTAAATAATAGTGCATGAACCTCAAAAACATTATGCTAAGTCAAAGAAGTCCAACACAAAAAAACCACATGTTGTAATGATTACATTTACATGAAATATCCAGAAGAGGTAAATCCATAAAGACAGAAAGAAGACTGGTGGATGCCTGGGGCTAGGATAAGGTGGGAATGGACAGGGACTGCTTAACAGCTACGGGATCCTTTTCAGGTAATGAAGTGTTTTGGAAGCAATGGTTGTATAATACCCTGAATATACTAAATGACTCTGAATTGCACACTTCAAAGTGTTTAATTCTAGCTATTCGAACTTTACCTCAATTAAAAGAATTGTGAATACTGAAATTTAGCTAAAGACATGCACACTAAAATACTTATGGCGAGGGAATTCAATGTCAGTCCAGCGGTTAGAGCTCCAAGCTTTCACTGCTGAGGGCAAGGGTTCAATCCCTGAACTAAGATCCTGCAAGTGGCACAGTATAGTCAAAAAACAAAAGCAACTTACAGGGAAGTATACAATTTCTGCAATTTGAAGTAAATTAATAAATCAGATAAATATAAGGGATGAGTAGAAAGGCAGTAGGGAAATACAGCAAAACATTACTGGCAGAATCTAGCTGATGGGTACATGGGTGTTCACTATAAAATTCTCTCAGCTTTCAGTGTTTGAAAATCTTCATGAGCAAATGTTGAGGAAAAATCTACTGTAACATTTTAAATCTATACATTTTAACATACTATATTCTCAGTAAAATTGTTTAAAACAATTTATTATTGAACACATGGAAAACACAGACAAGCACAAAGAAGAAAATTAAAAAATTATCTGTACCAGGTAAATCAAAGTCTTGCTTCTTCCTCTCCACTTCTCAAAAATAAAAATAAGAAAGCAGGACTTCCCTGGTGGCTTGTGGTAAAAAAATATGCCTGCCAATGCAGGACACCAGGGTTCAATTCCTGATCCAGGAAGATTCCACATCGAGTGTACCACAACTATTGAGCTTATACGCTAGAGCCCCAGAGCCGTAACTACAGAGCTCACGTGCCACAACTATGAACCTTGCATGCCCTAGTGCCAGAGTTCTGCAACAAGAGAAGCCACCACAATGAGAAGCCGCACACAACTAGAGAGAAGCCCCCACTTGCTGCAACTAGAGAAAAACCCATGCAGCAACGATGACCCAGCACAGCTATAAATAAATCTTTTAAATATCAGGTTGGTGGAAAAGTAATAACAGTTTTTGCATTGTTGAAATTTGCCATTTGATATTGGAATACATTCTAAATGAGGTTATCTTATACATCATTTTACTGTGCATTTCTCACTTCATGTTTTTTTTTTGCTAATAACTTATTACTTACTTTATACTTATTTTAGACTATGAAAATGATGTTACACAAAAAAGCAAATTCGAGCAATTTTCTTATTTGACTTCAAAATGGGTCATAAAACAGCAGAGACAACTCACATTTGGCCCAGGAACTGCTAATGAACATACAGTGTAGTAGCGGTTCAAGTAGTTTTGCAAAGGAGACAAGAGCCCATAGTGGCTGGCCATCGGAAATTGGCAACAGCCAATTGAGAAGATTATCAAAGCTGATCCTCTTACAGCTGCAAGAGAAGTTGCTGAAGAACTCAAAAGTTGACCATTCTATAGTTGTTTGGCATTTGAAACAAACTGGAAAGGTGAAAAACCTTGATAAGTGGATGCCTCATGAGCTGACCATAAATTTTTTAAAAATCATTATTTTGAAGTGTTGTCTTCTCTTATTCTATGGAACAATGAACCATTTCTCAATCGGATTATAATGTGCAATGAAAAGTGGATTTTATACGACAACCAGTGACGATCAGCTTGGTAGTTGGACTGAGAAGAAGCTCCAAAGCACTTCCCAAAGCCAAACTGGCACCAAAAGATCACAGTCATTGTTTGGTGGTCTGCTGCCCATCTTATCCACTATAGCTTTCTGAATCCTGGTGAAATCATTACATCTGAGAAGTATGCTCAACAAATTGATGAGAAGCACTGAAAACTGCAACGCCTTTTTTGAAAAATGCCACCAGCATTGGTCAAAAGAAGGGGTCCAATTCTTCTCCATAACACCACCCGACTGCACATTGCACAACCAACACTTCCAAAGTTGAACTATGAAGTTTTGCCTCATCTGCCACATTCACTTGACCTCTTGCCACCAAATACCACTTCTTCAAGCATCTTGACAACTTTTCGTAGGGAAAACACTTCCACAATCAGCAAGATGAAGAAAATGCTTTCCAAGAGTTCGCTGAATCCCAAAGCATGGATTTTTATGCTACAAGAATAAGCAAACTTATTTCTTCTTGGCAAAAATGTGTTGATTGTAATGGTTCTTATTTGATTAATAGATGTGTTTGAACCTAGTTGTATTGATTTAAAATTCACAGTCCCAAACAGTAATTACGTCTGCACCAACCTAACAAATAAATAAAAATAAAAAGATCCTGAATCTGATCAAGCCTGACAATCTAACCATCAACTCACAGGAAAATTAAAGCAGAGGAACATGTCAACTAACATCAGAATTGCAAATCAGCAAAACTGAAACCATGGGAAACTTGAAAGACAATCAACCTTTTATTCAATTAAAAACTGCAAAGAAAAGAAGGGACAGAGGAATCTATATTTAAAAGATTTAATAGATGAATGGATAAAGAAGATATATAAGGTGGAATATTACTCAGTGATAAATAAGAAAATGAAACCTTGCCATTTTCAACTACATGGATGAATCTAGAAAATGTCAGACAGAGAAAGACAAATACTGTACGATCTCACTTATATGTGGAATCCTAAAAAACAAAACAAAAAAAATGAAACAGAAACATTGATACAAAAGTGAGGGGGAGGACTTGAAACAGGTGACAGGGATTGATACGTAAAAACTTCTAATTATAAAATAAATAAGCCACAGGGATGCAACATACAGCATAAGGAATATGGTCAAAAATATTGCAACAACTTAGTATGGAAACAGATGGCTATCAGATTTATGTAGTAATCATTTCATAACATATGCAAATATCAGATCACTAGTACTCCTGAAACATAATATTGCAAGTCAACTATATTTCAATTTTAAAAAAGAAAAAGATACGGTGACTAAACATTCAACACAAGAATTAAAAAATAATTAAGATACATATAAACCAGTAGCATTATAAGGATCTTACGTGAATCCATATTCAAACAAAACACTTACCAAAAATAGGACAACTAGGATAATCTGAACACTAGCTATTTAAAGATATTTTTAAAAATTGGTTTTTTCTACTGTGATGGTAATATTGTGGGGTTTTTTGTTTTTAAAGAGCTCTTCTTTCCCAGAAGTAATCATTATTATTAGTTTGATGCTTAGCCTTCCTACCTATCCACCTATAAATATCTAAAGAATCTATTTAGGATTATTTGTGTATCTTTTAAAATAGTATGATTCTGTACTTAAGAATTTTGTAATCTGGTTTTTATCACTCCAATTCAATCTTTTTAACCATTATGTTGTGTTTATAGATCATACTCCTGTTCATCTGGACTATTTTTATCTATGTACATATATGTACATCTATTAAATGTAAAGGTGACACATATGTGATACATACTTGTCAAAAATAATGCAAATATTACCTTAATTCTTTTACAAAAACTTACTACAAGTTTAAATTTTCATAGAATCAAAATCATAAAGCTTTTCCTTTATGGTATCTTCTATCTTTATGTCTAGAAAAGCCTTCCCTCCCTGAAATCAAATATGATCTATAAGCTGCTGTAAATTTTTTTATGGCTTAATTTTTTTAAATATTGGCGAATACTGTAGGTACAGGGTATTTATTCCACCTAAGCTTTAATAAATTACCCCAACACTAGCAAACTGTGATCAATCACCTCACTTTTCACATTCTACATACTTTAAATCTGTCTCTATGGACATTTGTATCTCTCTTCTGTTAGAACTCGCCTGTTCACAAACTTTTTCCCCTATTTTACTTTGCTCCTGAATCTCAGACTATAGAAATACCTAGGCATCTTACTGACTAAGAACCAAAAACAAAACATTTGGCCTGAACTGGTACCTTAAACATACATTTAGCTTCAACTAATTTCAAAACACCAACTAAAAGCTAAAATCTATCACAATGGAAAGCTACTTACTTCCACAGTAGTTGCAGCCTTTTGAGTCATTTTCCCAACAAGGTCAACCTGCTCATATCTGGATTTCATGTATTTTTTTGCAACTTTGTATACCCACTGTGGGCAAGTTGCAGAAAAAAGTAAAGTCTGAGGATTGTCTTCAGAATCTTAAATAAACAAAAAATTCAAATGCTTTATTTCTTAATATCCTACAAGACAGTAAGCTCTTAAAAATCCCCCCAAACTTCAAAGAAATAATGAAAAATTCAAAACTTGGGGTGAATTTTGAACTTTACTACAGATATTGAAACTTTCAACTTTCAAAACTAAGGGAAAACATGAAGAAAACTGAACCGAAGACAAAGATGATAATTTATGAAAGAACAATGAGCAACGAAGTCAGTAAAATAAGTTAGTAAAACCACTTCTATAAAATAATACAAGCAAGAAAACATGGAAAGCGAAGAAAATGGTTAATGTATACTACTAAACATTCTTGTTCAGGAAGAAAAGATACCAAATACTTTCAGTTTTGTTAGAACACTGGGGACATGCATTAATACTAAAAATTATAAAATAAAGAATTCATAAGCTTTTAGATAAGAGAATAATTGCTAAATGTGCTTATTTTGAATTAGTATATACCAGTTTTGTAGGACTCATGGAGAATGTCTTCAACTTGTTCAGCAAAACCTAAATCTAACATTTGATCCACTTCATCAAGCACAACGTGGCGCAGTTTAGAAAGATCTAACCGGCCGCTCTGCAGATGGTCTTTGATACGACCTGGGGTCCCAACCAAGATGTCAATACCATTTCGAATATGATTAACTGTGAGAGGAGAGAAATATCAGTAATATATAAAATTCAAATATAGATTTTCACATCCTACATTTTTTAGATTTCAGTAGCAAATAGATTTTTGTGCTACCATCATATATAGTTACTCACTTTGGCTTTGATATGATGTTCCACCATAAAAACATGCCACACTAAGTTTCCTAGTTATATCTTTGAAGTCTTTGGCTACTTGGTTTGCCAGTTCCCTTGTAGGAGCCAAAACAAGTACCTGAGCAAAAGGTTTAAAAAACAAAAAGATAAATTTCTATATTCATTTCTAAATTCAAACTGAGACTTTTAAAAGATGCATTTAAAACTAGAAATCTCATCATTAATGTCATACAGAACACAAACAATAACTAGCACAGCTTATGTTTATTATATCTTCCTTTATTTCCTTCTGGAGAAGGAAATGGCAACCCACTACAGTATTCTTGCCTAGAAAATTCCATGGATAGAGGAGCCTGGCAGGCTATATGGCCCATGGGGTCACAAGAGTTGGACACAACTCTTTCAGTTTTAGGGACTGAAAATTACCATTACTTCCTTCAGATATCTTTCCAAAAGTCACTTTCTCAAAAAGATTCCTAACCTTTTCTTCATATCTTCCCAACCCTGATTAACTGTTTCTTCTTAACAATTATACCATATAAAATATTTATATTCTACATATTTGCTCACTGTCTACCTTGCCCACTAAAATGTAAGCTCCATAAAGGCAGGGATTTATGTCAGTATGAGCTACTATATTTCCTGGGCTTCAAACAGTGCCTGGCACAAAACAGATACTCAAAAAATATTTATTGAATGAATGAACGAATGTCCAATATGTGGCATTTTTAAAAAAGAAATAGTTCAATTTATTTAAATTGCAAGTAGCATATAAAATTGAATTTGTAGCTAGCACCAGAGAATGGAGGACTTCCCAGGTGGGCTAGCAGTAAAGAGCTCGCCTGCCAATGCGGGAGTTGTAGAGAGATGTGAGTTTGATCCCTGGGTAGGTAAGATCCCCTGGAAAAGGACATGGAAGCCCCCTCCAGTAGTCTTCCCTGGAGAATCCCTTGAATATGAACCTGGTGGGCTACAGTCCATAGGGTCTCAAAGAGTCAGACACAACTGACGTGACTTAGCACGCACACACCAGAGAATGGACTTAACTGTTTGGTGTTTAATGAGAGGAGCTTCTTCTACACAGGATTCCAAGAGACTTACTTGTTTTATTAAGCAGATAAAACTCATGCTTCAAACAGGTTATACAGAAATTGATTTACACTTCATTTCCCATTTTTCATATTTTGAAACTGCAGATTTAACAAGAGGTAGCCATAACCTTTCTATGTACAGGATCAATTCTAATTATGCAAATAATAGTGCTTTACACGATATAACTTAAGTCTTTCCAAAAAAAAAACCAACCTATGATGTGGTATTATCTTCCCAAATCTACAAATGAAGAACATGAGTCTTAAAGAAGTTGAGTCTCGCTCGCCCAAGATCAAATAGCTACAAGTGAGAGTTGGAATCTCCAGTAATATCCTTCTAGCATAAAAGTTTTAACGATAGTGTTGGGATTGTGTCCTATTTCTATTACTTTCAGTCTTCCTAATTTCACCTAAGAAACAGAACTCCCTAAAAATGATTTGTCCTGTTCCAAGACCATTATTATTTAATTATAGTCATATATGTGAATTTATTTTCACACTATTTGGGGATCCCCAGGTGGCTGACCAGGGACTGAACCTGTGCCCCCTGCAATGGAAGCCTGGAGTCTTAGCCACTAGATGGCCAGGGAAGTCCCAATAATGCTTTTTTTCTTCTCCACTTTTATGAACCTGAAAGTGGACATAGGTTCTAAAAAGGTCAAAGTTTAGGCCAAAATTTCACTAGGTCCTCTCTGTTCTTTACTACTGATATTACTAAGACAGATCTTCAGTATCATTTCTATAATACTCTTAAAGTCAATCAATAAAATAAATATTACTTACTGAATGACCAAATACATCAATACCTCTAGCAAAATCACTGTTAAAAAGCAAAGGTTAGGGAAAAAAAAAAAAGCTTAGGTTAGGACTAAAAAAAGAAGAAATTAGGTATGCTGGCTTCATAATATACAGTTATCAAAGACATCTATGGATACATAGACATTACATTCATATGCAATTCAAACTCACTTTAGCTTCACTTGAGATTTATCTTAAAAATCAAACTTTTGCTGTAGGCCCCAAATTTTTACTTTATGCCCCAGGAGTAACTTTTCTATCTTTGGGGCACTTGAACTTAAAACCAGTATACTGTTTTCTTTGTTTTTCTTTTTTGGGGCCATGCCATGCAGCTTGCAGGATCTTAGGTCCCTGACCAGGGACTGAACCAGGGCCATGGCAGTAAAAGCACCAATTCCTAATCACTGGACCACCAAGAAATTTCCAAGACTTGCATATTCTTTCTTTCTCTTTCCATTAGAGTAATGGAATCCTTTTACTCCCTCTAATGGTTACCTTTGGTGAGCGGCTTTTTTTAATCGTCTCTTGATTTCTTTGGAGTCTTTCAATCAAGGGGATGGCAAAAGAGAATGTCTTTCCTGTTCCTGTCCGTGCTTGAGCAATTAAATCTTTTCCTTCATATACAGGATCAAAAGTCTTAACTTGAATAGGAAAGAGATATGTTACCCCTCGACCTGTAAAACGAGATTTCATTGAAATATTTACTTAAGACTAGCATGAGGAAAAAATACATTTATTTGAAATTAACATTTCTGATTCATCAACATCTGCCTAAAGATACACCACCTAACATCTACAGCTATTCCTACCCCAAAGAGGAATTATTTAAAATTTAGTCTCAACTTTTAACACATACATTTAATTCTTTAAAAACTGATCAGAATACCCAAAAAAATGATGTAGAAATAACTGCGATTATAAAAGCTATTTCTCTATGTTTTGTACATTTTCCTCTGGGTCAGAAAAGGTACAAGAGTTTTCTAAAATCTAGTTTTAGATTTTCAATTGCAGATGCACTAAAATTCACTGTACCTTTCAGAAGCTTTATAGTCTCTTCAGAAATAGGGAAATTGGAGAGGGCTCCTTCTTTCTGTTCACGTGTTAGGTTCTGTCAAAATGAAACCAAAGCTCTAGTATAGTTTACATCCAACTAGGTATTTAAAATCTTTCATGCATTTACTGCTTTTAGTTTTACTAAAGGAGCTAGCAAATCAATTTTTAGCTAGTACTTGCAAAAACTTTGTAACTTATAAGACAAATTAATGGGAAATCCTTTTAATATCAAAAGTATCCCTTTAAACAAGCTTATTTAATACATTTTCCCATAAAACATTTACATAAATCAAAATATAATTCCACTTGACTAAGATATTACAGAAGAGTTATTCACCAACACCATATTCACAGATATAGGTAGTATTAATTACAAGATTAGCACCAGACTATAAACCAGCCTCAAAAGAAGCTAAGCAACAAGGAAAGTAACTTGTTTCTAAAAGTTAAGTAAGTTGATCTATGAATCTAAAAAGCGTATTTTAGTTCACTCATACAAGGAAAAATTCCTGTAAGCTTGAAAATACATATATTTAACATCTATTGAAAACTTTGTGTATTAGTCAATGCGTATACACAGCAAAGACAATATATCTACTTATAAACTTTATTATTGGTTGTTTAAAGAAAGTACTTACAAAATCATACACAATAGCAATTTTCAAACCAAGAACCAGAAAAAAGACATAATATCAAGTGCAATATCAAATGTAATCCATTTAAGCAAACCTAAATGCTGTTATTTAAGATTAAAAGAAAAAAATTTTATTACAAAAGTAATACATTTTCATTGCAGAAATTTTAGAAACCATATATCAATAGAAAGACATTTTAAAGTTATCTACAATCTGGTCAGCTAAAACCACATCTGAAACACATACTTGTCCAATCCTCACTCTATGCATATATACATTTTTAAATTAAATAAAATCATACTGTATATACTATTTTGTAATCTGCTTTTTTTGCATTTAATAACTGAATACCTTTTTAACATACTTATGCTCTTTAGAATCAATGCATTCTATTGCATGAATATAGCAACATTTTATTAAACCAATTTGCCTATCAGACATATAAGATGTTTACATTTTTTGCTATTATCACTGTGATAAGATGCTGATTCATACAACTCTGCACACCTCATGATTATCTCTTTAGGAAGAAAACTCCTAAAAGTAGAATTCCTGTACTCTAACATAATCTAAACAAAATAATAAACAGTCAAGCATATTACAATACAGAGCAGTAGAGCAGGCTAAAATCCCTACACAGCAAGATGTACATTCCACTACTGAATAACTCAGATTTTCAGGGCCTTCTTTAGATCAACTTCCTAACAGATGTGCTTCCTGACAAATAGCAAACTCACAAACTGCACCACACTGTAAAGCAAGGATTCAACATCTTCTCTCAAAGCTTCCCAATGATAGCACATTCAGTTCAAATGTATCTAAATTAACAGCAACTATCAGATTTTTTAAATATAAAGAATTACTAAACACCAAGAGTTATTAAGAATCTCAAAGTTGTTTCTTTCTGAAGATCTGAGTAATTTACTGACAATTTATAATACCTAGATAAACCTATGAACTCTGCTAGAGGAAAATGCAAAAACAAATTGAATAAATTCAGTGCAAGAAAACACCTACACTAACAGATACTGATAAAAGCAGTGACCCAGGAATGAAGATGCTATACTAAGCATGTTTTCTACACCTCCCCCAAAAATTAATACCCAGGAGAACAGAGATCTTCAGATCATTTGTATATGTGTCATTTTTGCTTAAAAAAAGCAAACATTTGCAGCCAATTAAGCCGACTGTGCTCTTTTCCCTGTGGGGGCCCAGTGTGCAATGGCTGCAAACAGCAGCCTCCTTGGTAGTGTATGCAACCTGTTGCCTGTACAGGTTGCCCTAAGGGACCTTGGAGACAACTCTTAGTGGGCATTTATGACTGGGTTGCTATTCCCCAATCTAGACTCCAGACAGGTATGCGCGGTGCCTTTGGAAAGCCTCAGGGCACAGTGGCCAGGGTCCACATTGGCCAGGTCATAATGTCCATCCGCACCAAGCTGCAGAACAAGGAGCATGTGATTGAAGCCCTCCGCCGGGCCAAGTTCAAGTTCCCTGGCCGCCAAAAGATCCACATCTCCAAGAAGTGGGGATTTACCAAGTTCAATGCGGATGAATTTGAAAACATGGTGGCAGAAAAGCGACTAATCCCAGACGGCTGTGGGGTCAAATACATCCCTAATCGTGGTCCCCTGGACAAATGGCGGGCCCTGCACTCATGAGCATCAGCTCTGTCCCCTCTTCAGTCATGCTCACGAATAAATGCTGTTTCCCACCAAAAAAAAAAAAAAAAAGCAAACAGCTTTAAGACTGAATTACAATAAGACCTAAAAATCATTTAAAGTTGCTATTGTTACAGAAGTACAAAAAGCGGAAGGCAAAATATACAACATCAAGAAGACTTTATGTACTCTGTTTTCAGAAAAGTCAGAATTCAATTAATGAGTACTGGCAAGGACTAAAGTAACCACAAGAATACAAGTAGGTGACCATCAATTATCAATCTGGAAAATCTATTTAGGAACCCAATGTACAGGAAAGGTTTAAATTTAACCACCACTCCCTCTCCACCAACCTCTGCACCAAGAAAAAGGCAATATAATGAAAAAACAAGGGACAAAGGAAAAAACGCTCAGGTTTCAGCTCTACAGATTCCCCAGTCCAACTGAGAGTATTGGACACCAAGCAGGAAATATTATAGAATCAATTCTAGTCCATAAAAGTCAAATTATCCCATATTTCAAGGATAATGTCAAATGCAAAACAAAAAATATCCATACCTCTTCTAGTTTATTATCATCTGATTTATGAGTAGAACTATTTAAAGATGCCACTCGCTTTGATTTTTTTTCATGTTCATCAATATCTCCATTTGATAGATCTTTTCTTCTTGGCTTCTGAGATTTAGAAAATTCATCTGAAAGTCTATCACATCCTTCCTCGGTGTCACCATTTAGCTTCTCTTTCATTTTAGCTTTTTTGGGTTTGGGAGCATCCAAGTCATCTGTAACACCATTTTCTCTTGTTTCTGATTTCTCATCTGAGTCATAATGGTGCCTTGACTTCCTTCTATCACTCTGTGGAAAAACAAAGAAGCAGTGACAGGAGGGTCACAAGGTCTGCTTTTAAGACTCTAGAGAAGTTAGAGTATGACTCCCCCCAACCAGCAAAGCTCAATTTATCGCAATCTTAAAAAGTTAGCTGATAGAATTCTAAACTAGTTGCTATCCATTGTTTTCTTTCTTATCCCAACTCGTGCACTCTTAAGACTTGGCCTCTAGTCCCTCTCTAATCCCATTATAACATTTAAGGGAAACTGAAATAGTTCCTTTTCAGTAAAAGAATGAGAACTCAAGACTACAAATTAAAAAGCAAAAATTTCTAATATCTTCAAGAAAGAAATTAAGATTTATTGAGTACCTACCCAGCACTGTGTAAAATGTTTTCAGCTTATCTTGTTTAAATCTTCATAACAACCCTATAAGGGAAGTACAGGTCCATAATCCCTTATCCGAAATTCCGATATCCATAATGCTCTGAAAACCGAAAGTTTTTTGTAACTTATTTGGAGACAAAACCTTACCTGACCTCAAATCATTTTGTGGCAAAATTTTACTTCAAAAAACCGTAAAACTATTTATAATCTTTATTTATTCCATTCAGTATGAATATTCATACTTAACATTAAAGTGTTTGATTATAGGTCAGGGGCCCCAAACTCTATTGAGGTGTTATCCTTTTTAAGAATCCCCAGAGTTATGAATTCCAAAACTAGCCTCAAGGATTTTGGATAAGGGATAGGGAACCTGTATTAGCTTTGCCATTTTACAGATGAGGAAACAAGTTCTCAGACGGAAGTAACTTGCCAAAGACCCACATATGGGATTTCCTGCAAGTGAAAGTGCTATTTGACTTGAAAGCCCATGCTCTTTTCATATCATGCTTCCTCTCTGAACTCTGATACAGAAAACCGAAGTATGTAATTTATAGAAAACCATGATTGTTAATACCCCTACGGAAGGACAACTGTATTAGTAATCCCAGAAATTTTTTTAAAGTTTTTAAAATCTGGATAACAGAAAAAAAGAAAATTTGGTTAACATGACTTAAAAAGGGGGAAAGGAGGTGGCTTTCTGCAACTTTAGTTTTGAAATGCCAAGCTAGTGGCCAGTGTTTTAATACTGGCAGACAGCAAGAAATGTTTTGGAAATTTAGCACTTCAAAATTACTTGGGCAAATATTCAAAATAAATTACATAGTAATGACTAGTCTTGTTAAAACTACCATCATCAAAATATTTCATCATGATTTACATAGTTTATACAGAATACTTTCACATACAAGTTTCTCATCCATAAAATAAAAGTTGCTATGAAAAATGAATAACATATATGAAAATGCTTTGTAAACATTAGAGCTTTATATTAACACAAGCTATACACTTATATGTTACATCATTCAATCTTTAGTTAACTGAACTAGCCCACATCTCATCAAACCAATAGGTTTTATAGAAAAACAAGATTATTTATAGACCCAGCCTTGGGGTTTGAATTGCTCCTGGGCCCTGCACTTCAGGGAGATGAAGCAAGGTAAAATGAGACCTATAAGTCCAAGCCCAACAATATCCCAAGGTGATGAAATACATTTTCCATATCAGATCCACAATGCTCAACACTCTCCATTTTCTTGGCTTCCAAGACACACAATATCCCCTCTTTACTCTCTTACCTCTATCTTCTTCAACATTTCCTCTCCTTTCTCCTTTTGTGGATGCTTAAGTCTCTGTTCTTTATGAATACTTTCATACCATTTTCATGGCCTTCAACATACATTTCCAGGCTCCCTTCCTAACCTGCACTCCAATTCTGAGAACCGAAGGCCCAGCTCCGTATCTCAACATATCCAAATCCAGTTACCTTCATGTCAATGCCACACCACTATTTGAATGCTCTATTTCTATTAGTTGGTACTTTAATCTGTTTCCAAATCTTTCATTATCTTTCATAATTAAAGGAAAACCAACGAGCACATCTGGGGAAACTACAATGTGAAAGCTACCAATTTACAAAGATAAAGTGAAATACAAGCATGGGCAAAGATATGGTAATTTCCCTCAAGAATCTTTGGGAAATTTGGGGGAAGGATACACACAGGAAGAATGAGCTAACTTTACAAGGAAGTGCATAATAAATGCTAACCAAATTATAAAGCCAGCACTGGAACAAGACTTTAACGGGGAATGGGATTACTGTATGTGTACACTGGCGCGGTCGAAACACACACAAACTAAACCTTGACAGATGGACAGGATATGGATGCAAAACGAGGGACAAGTATTTTTGGAGGAGCAAAAACTAAAATAACTGCTTGATGATTTCACTTACAGGAGTTATCTAGAGTAGTCAAATGCATAGAGACAGAGAGAAGAATAGTGGATGCCAAAGGATGGGGAGACAGGGCAACTGAGAAGGTTGATGTTTAATGGGCACAGAGCTTCAGTTTGGGAAAATGAAAAGTTTTAGAGATTGATGAAGATGATGTCTGCACACAAATGTGACTGTACTTACTGCTACAAAACTATATACTTTAAAACAATTAGGGATTTCCCTGGTGGTTCAGTTGCTAAGATTCAATGCTCTCAACACAAGGGGCCTTGGTTCAACTCCTGGTTAGGAAACTAGAGCCTACATGCCAGGGCAGCCAAAAAAATTAATTAATTTCAAAAAGTAAAGGTACATTTCATGGTACGTGTATTTTACCACAATAAAAAATAAATAACTGCTTGGCTAGAATGGCAAGTCTACCTTGCTGACAAGGTCAGAAGGGTAGGTTCGGCTCTCTGGAGCTATGCAGAATATTTTCATTCTTTGGTCAAGTGTCAGGCTTCAAACACTGCTTCCTTACCCTCCAAAGCTCTGTTTCCTTTTCTCTAAGTCTCTTGAGAAGTGGGGCGGGAAGTCTCTGCAACTCTTCTGACAGACTCCTTGAGGGCAGGGACCTTCTTGGTGCCCAGCAAAGAGTCTGGCATAAATTAGGCTCAATAAATATTTGTGAATTAAATGAGAACACTAAGAGAAAAGACTATTAATAATAATAGTAATAACAACAACAGTAATAATAATAACCCACATGATCTCCATCAGCCAAATCCTGCCAATGTTAGCTGTAACACTTTTCCTCAATCCTCTACTGACCCGTTATCGAGGTTTGTAAAGCTAAGATGGCTTTCCCCAAGATTCTCGCATACAGGACAGGATGACGGAGGCGTTACACATATTCAAGGCAATCGTTTTTCTTAAATCATCTTCTAAGACGGCCAACGAGAACCAAACGACAGGCCTCGCTGCTTAAGAAGAGGAAAGAATTGATTCCGCGATGAGAACTTGAGTCTGCCCATCTCTTAGGCGCCGACGGGAAGGACTGGGGGACCACGGGAGGCTGGGCCAAAGCCCAGTGCTGCCCTTCTCCGGCTGGGGATGTGGAGGTTGGAATGGCTCCAGAGCGACCTCCCAGGAACGAGGCCGGCGCGAGGAGAGGCCCTCGGATGCTCCGGCCCGGTTGGTGACAGACCATCAGGGAGACTTCCCTCCCCGCCCAAGCCGGCGCTGCCCAGGAGGCGCGGCCCATCCTCAGCGCACCTTTTGCCTCTCCTTCCTCTGGCTCTCGGTCTCCTCCAAGGGTGCCTCCAGCTCCATAATGTCCGCCCAGAGGAGTTTCCCAGGCATCATTCGCCTCCACCGCTTGCTGCCGCCTCCCTCTGGGCACGGTGGCCACAACCACCTCCGGGCAGCGACGGCGTGAAAGGAAGCGGGGGCTGGACGGCCTCCCCGGCCAAGCCCGTGCGTCACTTCCGGAACACGCACGGCTCGGCGGGGGAAAATAATCCCGGATACGCCCAGTTTAAACTCCTTCCTTGCGACGCCGTCTCCCAGCCAATCAATGCGAAGAGTCTCGACTGACCCACCCTTATTCTGAAATGATTGGCTACTAACGTAAAACCTTGGCCAATCTCCATAAAGGATACGCAAACTTATTAGCATAAATGTGCGGCCTTTTTTTTTTGGCTTTCTCTCCCCCTCCCCCATCCCGAACAATTCTCCGCAACTCAGCGGAGATGATTTGGAGCTCCCCAGCGTGCAGTGCAGGCGTTGGGGAGAACCCCAACGGCGGTGGAGCGTGGCTCACAGGCGCGACTGGCTGGAAGGACATGCCCCTGAGAGAGCTAAGCGAGCGCCACGCGTCGCGTAGTTTTTCGCCGCCGGAAGCTGCAGGCCTCGGCCCCGCCCACTGCGGAGTGAGGCGTTAACGTCTAACGGCTGAGCGCGAAGCCGGCCACCTAGCGTTGGTGGGAAGGGGCGTCGTGGGGGCCTGCGACGGGGTAGGTGGGCTTGGGGTGAAGGCCAGGTCCGAGCAACCTTCCCGCAAGGTTTTGGTTGTGAAGTTAATCCTTTGTTCATTTTAGGTCCTTCCCACCCTACCCATTTGACAAGAGAGGAAACTAACCGCCTAAAGGGGCTTCCCTGGTGGTTCAGTCGGTAAAGAATCCTTCTGCAACACGAGAGACCAGGATTCGATCCCTTGGTTGGGAAGGTCCCCTGGAGGAGGGCATACCCACTCCAGTATTCTTGCTTGTGGAGAATACCGATGGACAGAGGAGCCTGGTGGGCTGCAGTCCACGTGTCGCAAAGAGTGGGACACGACCGAACGGACTAAGCACATAACCCTCTAAGAGGGATTGATTTGCCTTAAGTCACACTATCAGTGGCACAGCGAGGACTAGAGAGCTCATCTCCTGAATCCCAGATCCTTGCTTTCTCTGCCACACCAACCTGAAAGCTTTGAGTTTACCAAAACGTTTTGGGAACGATGTTCCCATGAAACATAGAATGAATAATAGGGAAAATCTAGAGAAGTCTAGGAAAGAAACAAGCCTGAAATGTCTTCGACAGTTTATGTGTTTGCAATGGAGAAAAAAGGATTTTACTTATGGGGATTAACTGACAGTGAGTTACAACCTTGAACAAAACTGGAAACCTTTTGATAGTACAAAGGGTTAACTTCGGCATATACTTTTTCTTACATCACTGGTGCTAGCTTGTTTTTGACTTTTTTTTCACAGCCCCTTTTTATCTCTTCATGACCTCATCAATCTGTCTACTCTTGAGTGCAGAAAAAAAATTGAGATGTACGTTCAGGGGCACTCACAAATCTCTTGACAATGTCTAGCACACCAGCTTTATAACATAACTTGTCTTCACAACATCTCGGTTTGCTACATATCCGCAGAGTTGGACACGACTGAGCATCTGAACTGAACTGACACGTCCTAGAGTTTGATTATTCGTCCTGAATAGCTGAAACCCCAAAGATAAATCTGTGATTGCTACAGGTCTTCTGTATAATTATGGGTTGGCCTGAAATCAGGGACTGTATGTTTATCTAAAGTGACCTTATGGATTCAGTACTATGAACAAATGGGGTGTTCAGTTAAGGGTGAAAAAATGCCTCTCTCTCCCTAAACCATAATAGCTATGAATCTCTAGATTGGTGCTTTTCTAAAACCTTTATGTCCCACTCTCACACCCACTCCCAATTCTACCACTGTGAAGTCTTTGTAGCCCTACAACAGGGTATGATGTGAATAGAAACACGGGAGTGGATGTGGCTAAGAATGTCACATGTACAAAATTGGGATAATCATAGGAATAGCTGTTATTATGCTATGGTTGAAAATCAAATACAGATAAAGTAAAGCTTTAGCACCTCAACTATTTTTAGCATTCATTTCTATGTTGGAGGTGATACAACAGGTCTGAAAAAAGGACTAGAGTGTTCGAGACTCCCTAGGCAAGAGATTAATAAGTATATTAGTATTTTTTAGAATAACCTTCTATGATTTGGGCCACTCTACAAACCCTACCATTCTAAGCACCAAACTCATTGAATCAAAACTCTTGACTGCTGTCAGAGTGGAGAGGGCAACTGTGGGGAAATTAAACTGAGTCATAAATAACTAGACCAAAGTATGGCTTAGCTGAAAAAAAATTGGAGTACCACTACATATGTGTTCTCAGTGGGCATCAAACGAAAATGTTGGGAATGGAGATGACGGAATGGATAATTCTTTTTTTCATATTTGGTCCCTGTAAGTCTCAAAAGATTTATACAGATGATGAACTTAATTGAGGGGAACACAGAGGGGGTAGAATGAATAATTAAAATGTACAAGTAACTGAAAACGTAGTATTACTAGAACATCTTTGTTTTCCAAATATTTTGCCAGAGTTCCTGATACAATTTCTCAAAATTTGAGAGTTGGAGTGCCTCATCTGTTGCTCTGTTGTAACATTCCATAAGATTTTCTTTGCCTTGGTTTTGGCTCATTAAACTCTATAAAAACAAGATGATTATAAACTTGCCTCTCTCTCTGGTCTTTCTCAAACTTTAGTGGGCTAGATTTTTACTTTTTTTTTTCATACTTAGAAAAAGAAGGTAAAAAGAACCATTTTTGCCATCTTCATATCAAGATTATGTGAGGAATTGAACCACCCTTTAAAAATGTTAGGACATGGAAATAGTTTAAGGGGCAGCTACAAATGGATTGAGAGATGTTGAAGGCAGGGGTTGAGGAGAGTACTACGAAATAAGAAAATGAAAGAGGGAACAGAAAAGGTGGTTTATACCATTGCTAGCTACATGACCTTGGCCAACTGTAAAACCTGGTTTTTAGTAAAGTAGGGGCAAAATGCCTTTCCTGCTGCTAGTTCAAGGAATTGGGGGGGATCCCCTGATACAACAATACAACAGAGATGATGTACAGAGGTACTTCTATTTCTTTTAGCTTCAGCTTTTGACAGTGTTGTCAAGGAGACACCTTTCAACATATTTATTTAGCACACGTATACTTATGTATGTATCTAGCTCATAATTCAAATTATTTGGGAAAGCTTTTTAAAGGTTTAACCTTTGGAATAAAGTCTGTTTCTTTAGTCAATGACTTTGAATCAAACTTTCAGTCAGAGTAGTCACTCAGTTTCTTCAGAAGAGGGCACCATTCCCCAAGAAATGGAATAGCTACTGCTAACCCACTGCAATGCCAGAGACCATGGTTCAATTCCTGGGTCGGGAAGATCCGCTGGAGAAGGGATAGGCTACCCACTCCAGTATTCTTGGGCTTCCCTGGTGGCTCAGCTTGTAAAGAGTCTGCCTGCAATGCCGGGAGACCTGGATTCAATCCCTGGGTTGGGAAGATCCCCTACTGCAGTATTCTGGCCTGGAGAATTCCGTAGACTGTATCGTATAGACCTGGGTTCAATCCCTGGGTTGGCAAGATCCCCTACTCCAGTATTCTGGCCTGGAGAATTCCATGGACTGTATTGTATAGGCCATTGGGTCACAAAGCACGACTGAGCGACTTTCACTTTCACTACTGAAAAGAGAACAAATTTCTAAGATTTCAAGTGAGACAAGGATCTGTAGAGGCCACCAAGATAGTCATGAGTTTCTTTTTGATATATCCTTTGGCCATTCTTGTTTCATGACTCTCGAGTCTCTCCCACACTCCTTTTAGGCATTAGTCTGTCTTCCCTCTTCCAAAGCTTTCTTAGGTAGCTATAGGATGTATTCTCAAAATGCAGTTGATCCCAGTTTTTTCCCTGCTACGGCTCTTTCTACTCTTCCTCATGGAGCTGACACTGTGAAACATTCTATCTGCTAAACTATATTTAGTAATAATTGAGTCATGATTATTCTATTATAAGAATAAGATGCAAATGAAGCTTAACAATGTCACACCAGCATGTGATAGGGTTGCATTAGTGAGCAGGTGTAATTTTAGCCACTGGCAAAAAACCTTGATATTTCAATTAGCAAAGAGTTAGGCAAAGGGTATGTAGAGTTTCTGTTAGGAATATTTAATATTGAAAATTATTTACAGAAGCCAGCTACTCTGTAGATTCTGAGGGATCTGAGATCCTATATGAAAGAGGAAGAAGAACATGATCTCATATTATCACACACATGATCACAAGCCACAATAAGCCCATGCTTTGCATATTTTATTCCTTATTATAGCATAAGGAATTAACTGAAAACTTGTTAGCCAAAAGCATAATACCTCCCCCAGGAATATCTGGATTTTGGCTAATGATACTTTTCTATAATCTTAAGGACTGAATCTCTAAATGGAGGATTTCCAGACAACCTGGAAAAAACATGAGACCTCTATAGTAGGCCATGTATAGATGAGTTTTGTGGATAAAAATACAAAACTACACACATATATTTATAACAATATTAG
Organism: Antilocapra americana; assembly: GCA_007570785.1. Classification (NCBI taxonomy): domain Eukaryota; kingdom Metazoa; phylum Chordata; class Mammalia; order Artiodactyla; family Antilocapridae; genus Antilocapra; species Antilocapra americana. The sequence goes on from ML663567.1 coordinate 1,664,898, forward strand.
GTGCCTCCTGCTTTGGACACTTTAAATAGATTATTCTCAAATCTTACAACAATTCTTATAAGGTATATATCATTACTATCTTCCTTTACAGATGAGAAAAAATGAATTAGAGAAGCTTGGTAACTTTCTCCATCATACAGCTATGTATGATTGGAATTACAATTTAAACTTACCTGACTCCTAAACTCAGGTCACCAACGCTGTTTCAAGAGAACAGTTTTCTCTCAGCAAACAGAAGTGGGAAAGAAAATCATTAAGCAAAATTTCCACACACGAAAATAGTGGGAAAAAAATTCAAGTCACCCACTGTAGAGATTAATCTCCCAAACAAGAATTTAAGAACATGTACACTCATCTTTAATATCTTGTGGTCATATGTTGTGTTTTACAGAAGGGAGGTTTACTGGCATGATAATGGGCTTCATTTAATACATTTAGAGAGTCTCAAATGTATCTGACAAAACTAGATGAATTTCATTGGTCCCTAGATGTGGCCAGAGTCATAAAAGACTTTGGATTCCCCACTATATTAAGACAATTGTCCAGGTTCAAGGTCAAAGAAGAGTAGTCGGTACTCCTTTTACCAAGGATTGGTAGGGAAAGTACAGACATGGAGACCTGGAAGCAGTACTTGGGAATTTTGAGTGAGTTCAGTATTTCACAGGATCCTCAGTGAATCTTCTTTCCCCTTTTTTAAAAAATTGGATATGTTTTTATATAACCTTTGCTCTACTGTTGGAAAAAATCTTCAAAATTGTCTAGTTCTGTCATACTTTTAAGAAAAGTACTAGAAATACATCTATAACATACCCATCAAGGGATCACCAAGCCTCTGCTTGAATGTCCTAAATGATGGTAAGTTCATTTGTTTACAGAGTCACCTACTTCATCTTTAGATAGTTTCATCTAATAAGTTCTTAATAATGAGCTGAATTTTTTTTTTCTCTTAACTTCCATTCACTCGTGCTGACTCCAAGCTGTAAGACCCCCTAAATCTTTGCCTCCCCCAGGGGGATAACCCTTGGTACGGTGCCCAGGGTTTTCTGAATATCCCAGTGGACCACAGTTAATCTTGGAATGCCGTGGTAGATTGGTCAGAGCCACGAAAACCAACTGTCAGGAGTGAGTGGTCCAACTACGGTGAAATGGGCGCATCTGACCTCAGGTCCTCTGCATTCTCACAGGGCCTAGCGGCAGCTCACCACAGTGCTGAGCTTCATCATGCTGGCCTTCACTGTTACCTGGATGGTAAGAGCTGGAAAGTCTTCTCTATTCAATCATGCTTGAGCTCTAAGGCTTTTGACAATCCTGGAAGAGACATCCCCTCAACTGTAAGTCAGCATTACCGTCTACCCAACATGCTGAAACCAGTCTTGACTGCTCCATGTGTTTCCAAAACCCAAAAGAACTGACCATTCTACTACTTGGTCTGAAAAGACCTGACAGAAAAAATTCTGGAGAGGCTATGTAGGTCTTATGATGAACAAAAAGGGTCAAATGTAGAAAAATTATCTACCAGCCATCTTCCATCTTTTCTCTAAATCTCTTAATTCAGAACCTCCCTTTTGCTCACAAGCCATCCTGCTTCCCATCTATCTCCACCATTGAGAACATCCTGACTTCTCAAAGCCATTTTATGGAGAGCCTCAAATGTGGGGAGAAACCAGAGAAACAGTTGAGCCATATGCCTACTGCCACAGGTATTTTGGATATTGTCATTCAGTTACAGTGTAGAGCCATTTCTTCATGTTAAAGCTGGTCACAAAGAATATCCTTGGCAGCAATGATTGGATAGAAGGAATTCTTGTTGCAAAGTACCAGTACCCAGTACATCTATATATATTCTTTCTGATGATAAAAGACTTAAGTTGCAAACAAAGTATCTATGCACCTAAAACACTATTTTCTAGAGTTATGTGTTGAAATCTGGTGAGATCCGCTTACCGTAAATACTCGGCATTGATGTGAGTACAGAAATTCACTACTGGGTAGTAAATTAGCATCTACGTATTTGAAAAACTAATAAATGTCTGTCTGATAGTCAAGTTAATCACATTTAATTAGGAGAGCAATTATTCCATGTTTTTTATTGTAAACAATCTATATATCCCCAATAAATTTATAATCTTCAAAAAAAAATCAATGTCAAAAAAGGAAAAAAGCCAGTTAACTACAACAAAATATGTAATGAGATTAATAACATATATGTTTGGCTTTAGAGAATTCCTATAAACTCAGTTGATTAAAACACTCTATATTAATGCTATACATTTTTACAAAAGTTTCAAAAAAATAAGAATTAAACATTTATCACTGGAGTTAGTTGTAGTAAGGAACTGGATGTAAGTGTTTGACTGCTCTTTGTGCCTTCAAAGTTCGGCAGTAAATTTTGTCTTCTTTTTAGTCCATCCAAAATGACTGAATTATTAGATGCCAGACTCTGTGTCCTAAAGATATTAAAAATAATAGAATTATTGACTTTAAAAGGATTTCTAACCAAGGCATTATATCTTCATTTGTTACTCTTTGAAGCAGTACATTTACTAACAGGACCTAACTTATCAAATAAGTTAACCTTAAAACTCTAAGGTGCTCTTTTACATTTTAAAGGATTTCCAAAAGCAATTCAGTTATTTGATAGCTGCTTTCTAAGAAGTTCACATTTTCTAAACATCTGTTCTTAGACCTAGTATCAAGTATATTCTAGTCAGAAATAGTAAGTTCCCTGAAAAACTCTCCTATACAACTGCAGTGACCAATATCTTCTTGTGTAATTTGCTTCTTTTTTGAAAAGCCATATGGTAGAGAAAAGCCAATTATAATATTTTTGATATTGACAATGATTCTTTCCTAAGAGCTGTATGCTATGTTAGTCCCTTCATACCTGCCTTGCTTCAGCCAACTCATTATTAGGGTTTGGCATTTTGCTTTTTGACAGTCCCTTCTCCTACCTCGCCTCCTCTCCCTCTCTTGTCTATTACATCAAGATGCATCAAAAATGTGTCTTTCCCACACATCACTCTTAATTCCACATCTCTTTGGTAGTTATGAAGTTTGCACTTTGGTGTTTTTTGGTCTTTTCAACTAAGTTGTAAGCTTCCTATAGGCAGCAATATCTTGTTCATCTTTGTCTCCCTAATCCTTGTAACAATTACAGCACATAGTTGATATCCTAATGTTATTTCCCCTCTCTTTTTCTATAAGTGTCTTTAATGATTATAGTTATAATGTCTTTCCAGAAAGCCACATTATAAGCAATTTTTAAAAATTCAGTTTCTCAGAGACTTCCTTGGTGGTCCAGTATTTGAGACTCCGTGCTTCTGCAGCAAGGGGCATGGGTTAGATCCCTAGCGGGGAACTAATATCCTGTGCAAAAAAATTCTCAATTGCATGTCAATTTCTCCTCTCTGTTTTGGGTTTTGTTTTTGCTTTTGCCAGAGAGAGAAAAAAAGGGAACCCATGGGTTACTGGTTCACACCACCATTGTTTACCTCAAAGACAGCATGTTTTGATACTTTAATGACAATATAAACTACTATTTCAAGCAGAAAATCTTGGATCTTGTTCCCCAATGAAGTAGATATGTTTAAAAAATGCAGACTCCCAGGAATTTAGCCTAAGTTATAATCAAGAATGACTGCAAACATTTATGTAACAATTTACTACAAATTGAGTTAAAGCAAAAAATTGGGAATAATTGAAATGTCAAAGGAAGGAAAATAATGGTTATATAAATAACAAGAGTCCACATAATATAATACTAAGTAGCCATTTTTTAAAATGAGCTGGATATATATGTATTGATTGCAAAATATCCATGATAAGTTAGGTGAAAAAAGAAAGCCACAGCTCTGTTCAATCTGTTGTTAGAAAATAATTATAGTTATAAATGCATGGGAAAAAGTCTGAAAGATATATGCCAAACTGCTAAGAATATTTGGGTCACCTCCTTGGAATAGGAATGGATAAGGCTGGGAAATGGAGACTTGTAGTTTTACTTTTCTATATTACTTTACTGTTTCAAAAGGAGGTACACAATTTTATTTAATAATAAAACTATATATATACCAAATTTTAAGATGACTTTTTAGAAAACTAATAACATGGAAATGTTCATTATATTCTATTGAAAAAGCAGCATGCAAAATAGTAACTATAGTATGAGTTCAATAGACAAAATATACAGATCAATACGTTCAGACAGAAGTGTTATAAATACACCAAATATAAAAAGGACTTTTTAAATATCTAGATGTTAGAGTGATTATAGGTGCCTTTTAAAAATAATTTCAGGGACTTCCCTGGAGGTCTATTCCTGTTCAATGTTGGTTCAATTTGTGGTCAGAGAGCTAAGATCCTACATTCTCCATGACAAGGCCACAAAGAAAAAAAATACTTTTCAGTATTTCTCAAATATTCTATTGTGACCAAATTACTTTTATATTTATACTCTGAGCAATGTTATTTAGACAAATTGGTTTGAAAAAGATTAGTGGAAAATAGCTACATCTCTATCTCATATTGTATAGAACCAGAAATGTAAGTGAAAATTTCCAACCTTCACTTCAGGAAGTGCTTGGTTTATGGTAGTTCCTTCCTATCTTTAGAAATAACTCAAGATTTTAGTAGTGGAACAGTGGAATAGTCAAATCTTTGTTCACATTAAAAATGAACTCTATCCTATTGTGTAAGAGTTTCATTATAACTTCATATAGTTGATTCAGTAAAGGCTGGCAGAACTGCATTATTATAAAAAGTTTATGCAGGAGTCTCCCAATAGATAACTCAATATGCCCTTGATTTTAACAATTCCTGTGGCTTAGTGGCTAGTCACTTATATGTGCACTTACCGTGGAGAATCTATTCCACTGTCTCCTGTCAGGCTCTGATTTTCTGTTCCTTCCAAGTGACTGTGTTCCGGTTGGACATCCTGAGCCAACCCTGGCATATGTGAAGTGTTGCAGAGTTCCAACTTGTGTGTGTACTGTTTTCTCATTTCCTGACTCTGAGCACTTTGACTCCAGCTAACTGGTTTCTTTCCTGTGTCACCAACGGAACCTTGTAGGGCTTCAGCCTCAGAAGTGGCTTTCCCTGTGCTGTAGTAGTCAAATATACTTCCATCGTCGGGTGCGGAGGCCTGTACACATTCAGCTACACTGGGTTCCACCTCATAGTTAAAACCAGACTGGATTCCTAAACTGATGATACAGTTTTCAGAAGAAAGTTTGGGTTTTTGGCTTTCACCAAGTTTACTGAGCTTGTAATGTTCATTTCCTTTAAGCACCTGAGGCTCAAACCTCTGTATGTTGCTGTCGTACTCGGTCAGAGACCTTTCAGTCACCTTCTGTTTCCCTAAATGATTCCACTTGTTTCCCTCTGGAAAGGAAAACTGAATGTTGTCAGACGGCATTTGAATTAAGTCGTCATTCTCAGAAAAGTCATCCTCATCCAGATAGAGTGAACTGCAGGCCCCATCTTCATCTTCCACTTCATTCTGATACAAGGCCTGGTCGTCATCAGAAAGCCCTTCATTTTCTAGACACACAGTCTGTGCTTCTTGGACACATGCCTTTCCCATCAGAGTTTCTTTAGAGTCTCGGTCTTGTCTCTCAGTTTGTCTCAAATGTTTTGCACCAACTGGGTAATCCAAAAGACCAAGATCTTGGAACTGGTGTATTGTATTGTCAACTAATCTACAAGCAGAGGATGCTTGGTCTAAAGAAGAACCTCCAGATGGCAGGACATGCTGTGTTTCTTCTGTCTCTTCTAATGTGTCAAAATGAGAATAACTCTTCCCTGAGACTTCAGGGATTGCCTCATTTTCTCCACCATACACATCGCATCTCAACATGCTTTCCCTGAAGGAACAGCATTTACCACCATTTTGCAGAACCTTACATTGAGAGTAATTTAAGAGGTGGTCTCTAAAATCATCACTGATAGATTTGACAGTAGAGTGATTCACATAAGTGGATTCTTCTCTCAGTTTATCATTACATTGTTCGCCATATAGCTGTTTGGCTTCACTCTCAAAGATTCTTGAGGAAACCAAAGACCTTGACCTTTCAAAAGGCTTTCCCTTTGGTCCAGTCTGACTGGGTTCCAAATCACTGGTCTTCTGGATGTTGTGCCCTTTGGTTACTGGGCTCCCTCGGGGAGCCAAACCCTGGAAAGGATTACTGATTCGCTTTTTGTAAATCAAATGGGGACCTAGTGCTGATGGATCCTCACCAAGTGGTTTCTGAAGTACTGCTTCATTTGGGCTTTTAATACCGGAGGTAGGCTGTGTAGCAGGGAGCTTGGGGTGTTTCTCCAGTCTAACATTTACGGGCTGAGGCCCACTTTCCTGACTCCTGGCTTTGTGTCTGTCCCTATGCAAATGGCCCTGCCTTCGAGACTTTACAGACCAGCCTTGTCTTTTCTTAACTCCCACTTTTGAAGGATACTTATGTCTGAGTGTCAGCATATCAGTGGATGTACCCTGGCTATTATATTTTTTTTGTTCTTCATACTTTTGCATTAGGACGGTATGTTTGGTTAAGTTGTCAACAGTCAGAATGGGATTAATTCGTCTGATTATCTCATGTTCAATGTCTCGAGGGATATTGTCCATGTTATCTTCATCTCGGACAGGCCATTCTTCTGGTGGGAACTGGGCAGAGAAACTGCTGTGTTCTATTCTGGACTTCTCCTTTCTGGATGTATTACGCCAGAAGAGGTTAAAGCCAAACTTCTTGGCTTTTTCTCTGTCTTTGGTGTGTGGTAAAGGTTTGATACTCTCACAGATGTGATTCTCCGCAGACACTGAAACTGCTTGATTGTGTACCAAAGATTTGTTGGATTCCACAAGACCTTTCTGCCCTTTGCTAGTCACTTCTGCAGCAGCTGGTGGGTCCTGCACATCCTGAGTGCACACATCATGGAAACACCGGCAAGAATGACAATGGGAAATGAGGGCCGCATTTTCTTTGGCTAACTCTGCATAGCTCTCCACGTTCACCAGATATGTAATAGAAGTTGGCATCTGGGAATTTTCATCTGATAGAACTCTCTTATTTTCTTGGGGGGTTGTATTTGTGATGAAGTAAGTCTGAGGAGTAACTATGAAGTATCCTTCTCCAGTATGATAAATCTTCCTTTCTTTAATGAGAGTTCCCAGAGTGGCATAAAGAATATCTCGAGATGGAATTGCAATGCCTAAAACAAACAAGAATTTTACCCTGATAGATTCTGAATAAGAAATATTTTTAATGAGTGAACCAATTAATACATGTAATTAAAATGTCAAAAAAAGAAATAAAAATAATGATAGTTCAGTTGGATAATAGGAATATAATTTGGTCTACACAAAGATATATGGGTAGGTTACCAGTTAAATAGAGGGGAAAAATGAGTTCACTCAAACACAAACCCCAAGTTAAACGATGTCATTACACATTTAAATTTTGATTAAGGAAAGCCTTCTTGAGAGCAAACATAGAAGTTTTTGAAAACCACAGTCTCATAGCTTAAATCTTAGTAAGAATCCAAAGAAAAAATGAAAATCGGTCTATGCTTGGGTAAGGGCAAAGTACCTAACATCTAGATTATGGTAGTTTTTCAAACAAGGTAACAATTTTAAAGAAATTCCCCTTCCAAATAGCAGGGTTCAAAATTATATTTAGATTGTGAAAACAACGTTTAAAAGTATAACACTGGAAGAAAATACATCAGTATGTTAATATCGGTCTCCTTTGAGCGTGTGCTCAATCCCGTCAGTCGTGTCTGACTCCTTATGACCCTATGGACTATGGCCTGGCAGACTCCAGGCAAGAATACTGGAATGGATTCCCATGCCCTCTTTCTCCAGGTGATCTTCTCAACCCAGGGATCGAACCCACATCTCTTATGTCTCCTGTACTGGCAGGAGAATTCTTTATTACTAGCACCACCTGGGAAGCCGTTTGTTTGAGCAGTGGTTCTATAAGTGATTACCTTTCTATATTTTCTACAATATGCATATTTTATAATGGGAAAATGAAAAATACTCTTGTGTAACCATGAATTTGGGATATCATGCAGCTATGAAAAGAATGAGATTGATATATGCTTCAACAGAAAGACATCAAAAACCTGTCTTTAACTTTAAAAAGGAAAGGTATACAAAGAATGTGTATATGTGCATGCTCAGTTGCTCAGTGGTGTCCAATTCTTGGTGAACCCATGGACTAGTCCACCAGGCTCCTCTGTCCATGGGATTTTCCAGGCAAGAATACTGGAGTGGGTTGCCATTCCCTTTCTCCAGGGGATCTTCCCGACCTCAGGGATTGAATCCCACATCTTGCATCTCCTGGGTTGTCCCGCAGATTCTTTACCACTGTGCTACCTGGGAAGCCCAGAAAGAAAGTATAGAATGATCCAATTTGTTGTTTTAAAAGGATACATATATTCAAATACAATATATGAAGAGTCCATGAGAAACTATAAACAATAGAAGTTGTCACCACTGGGAAGTAAGTGGCAATTTAATAATAGGCAGGGACCTCTGTGGTAGACACGGTTTTTAAGACTAAAATTCCACTGCAAGGGGCATAGGTTCGATCTCTGGTTGAGGAACTAAGATCTCACATACTGCAGAGCACAGTCAATTTATTTTGCCCTCCTTTCTACAGAGTCTGACTTAATTAAATTGCTACCGTAAACATTATTTTTGAAAAAGTTCATCTGGAAGATAAAAAGAAATACTCATAAATTTGCTGATGCAGACCTTTTTCTGACAGGGCTCTAATATAAGTTTCTATAATAGAAAAACAAAATGGGAATTCCCTGCTGGTACAGTAGATAAGAATCCATCTTCCAATGAAGGGGACACAGGTTCAATCCCTGGCCCAGAAAGATTCCACATGCCTTGGAGCAACTAAGCCTGTGAGTGGCAACTACTTGAGCCCACGCACTGCAGCTACTGAAGCTGGAGCACCTGGAGCCTATGCTCTGAAACAAGAGAAGTCATCAAAATTAGAAGCCCACACACCACAATGAAGAGTAGAAGCCTCTGCTTTCTGCAGCTAGAGAAAGCGCAAGCATAGCAACAAAGACTCAGCACAGCCACAAATTTAAAAAAAAAAAGTCCTTAAAGGAAAAAAATTGTATATTGCTCAGTTTATGTGTTTAAGATGATTTATAATAGAAACCAAACACACGCAATGAACTAATAGAGAAAAACTTGTTACTGTACCTGGGTAATGTTTCATCAAATGTTCCAACAGTGATTCTTGTGTTACTACAATCTGATCAGCATTCATATCAGATATAGCGCAGCAGAGAACTTCAGCCAAAGGTATAAACTGAGATTGAGCTATTGGATTCATTTGCACTGGAAAGACATCACCTAAATTGGAGATTTGAAAAAAAAAGTGATAAATTTGATACAGCATATAAAATATTTGAAATTAGTTAATCAAGAATAGACTGAATATGAGGTGGAACTGCTATTCTTTCATCAGTCTTTACTCAGTCTGTTAACATATACACAATGATAAAAACCACAGGAAAAAAAGGCTTACTTTATGATCTCTACTTTTAAGAAGTCTGTGATATATAGGAGATAATAAGTTTCCATAAGAAAGCTCAAAGTGCTACTGGAGTTCAGGTCAGACAGTGCTTATATGGCAATTCACATCTTTCAAAGCATTTTTTCATATTAGCTACCAGAGATAAGCACAGATGGAAGTATTTTTTATTTAAAATATATGTAGCCATAACAAAGCTCAGTAATTGTGCCAATAGTTGTTGTTCAGTCACCAACTTGTGTCTGACTCTTTGGGACCCCATGGACTGCAGCACACCAGGCTTCCCTGTCCTTCCCTATCTACCAGAGTTTGCTCAAACTTATGTCCACTGAGTAGGTGGACATGATATCCAACCATCTCATCCTCTGTTGCCCCCTCCTCAGGGTCTTTCCAGTGAGGCAGCTCTTCACATCAAGTGGCCAAAGTATTGGAACTTCAGCTTTAGCATTAGTCCTTCCAATGAATATTCAGGACTGATTTCCTTTAAGGTTGACTGGTTTTATCTCCTTGCTGTCCAAAGGACACTCAAGAGTCTTCTCTAGTACCACAGTTTAAAAGCATCAATTCTTCAGTGCTCACTCAGCCTTCTTTATGGTCCAACTCTCATATCCGTAAATGACTTCTGGAAAAACCATAGCTTTGACTAGATGGGCCTTTGTCAGCAAAGTGATGGCTCTGCTTTTTAATACACTGTCTAGGTTTGTTATAGCTTTCCTTTCAAGGAGCAAGCATCTTTTAATTTCATGGCTGCAGTCACCATCTGCAGTGATTTTGGAGCCCAAGAAAACAGTCTCTCACTGTTTCCATTGTTTCCCCATCTATTTGCCGTGAAGTGATGGGACCAGATGCCATGATCTTAGTTTTCTGAATGTTGAGTTTTAAGCCAGCTTTTTCACTCTCCTCTTTCACCTTCATCAAGAGGCTCTTTAGTTCCTCTTCAGTTTCTGCCATTAGGGTGGTATCAGCTGCATATCTGAGGTTTTTGATATTTTTCCTAGCAATCTTGATTCCAGCTTGTGATTCATCCAGCTCAGCATTTTGCATGATGTATTCTGTATATAGGTTAAATAAGCAGGGTGACAATATACAGCCTTGACATACTCAACTCCCAATTTTGAACCAGTCTGTTGTTGCATGTCTGGTTCTGTTTCTTCTTGACCTACATATAGGTTTCTCAGGAGGCAGGTAAGATGGTCTGACATTCCCATCTCTTAAGAATTTTTCACAGTTTGTTGTGATGCACCCAGTCAAAGGCTTTAGCATAGTCAGTGAAGCAGATATTTTCCTGGAATTCCCTTGCTTTTTCTGTGATCCAATGGATGTTGGCAATTTGATCTCTGATTCCTCTGCCTTTTCTAAAAGCAAGTAAAGGGACAGAAATCAGTCTTCTGATTCCCAATCCAATATTTTTGTCATTCCATCATTTCCTAATTGAAATAACTAGGATGGGTAATTCTCTAGTGGTATCCAGTGGTTAAGACTTCCTTAACCTTCCACTGCAAGAGGCTCAGGTTTAATCCATGGTGCCACATGGCATGTGATGCAGGCAAATAAATAAAGCTATTGCCACATTTAAAAAAAAAAAGTCAGATTGGGGTATTTATTCCCTGGTGGTCCAGTAACTAGGATTTAGTGCTGAGGGTATGGATCAAGCAATCTAAGAATCTAAAAGCACAAGTCACGTAATACACAGCCAAAACAAACAAAAAAGTCAGATTGAAGGAAGGGAGTTGTTGAGGAAAAAGTGAAGTTAATGAGTCTTCCTTCTGGAGCAGAGTTTCTCATCTTTGGCACTTTTGACAAATGATGTCATCTGACAGATGTCAGATGGGGCCAGATGACAAGGGTGACAAGGACTTGAGGGATTTCTTGGGACTCAGGATTTTCAGTGCTATAACCAGAAAGTTGAAAGCAAACTGGAATGGTTGGTCACCATAAACAGAATTATTTGTTGTGGAGAGCTCTCTTGATCATGGTAGGTGGTTTATTAGCATGCTTGGCCTCTCAATGCCAGGATCATCTCCTACAGTTGCAGCATCCAAAAATGTCTCCAGATACTGCCAAATGTCCCTGAAAGGAAGGGGTTGGGGGTCAAAAGTATCTCAGTTGTAAACCACTGTTCTAGACCATTTGTTGGAAAAATCCGATTGTGAGAGAGTAGAAATAGAACACAAACAAGGAAAAATTAGGATCAAATGAAAGTGACTGTGCAGGTTGTGATTTCCTTTGCACATGGATGCCAAAAAGAAGGAGTTAGTGGCAATAATGAAAATTATTCCATGAGAGAGAAGAACAGTAAGACAACAAGATCCCAAAGGAGGGGAAAAGGAAAGCACCTAAAAGGCACAGGTAAAAGAAGAACTATCTTAGAAATGAGAAAGACTGTACTTCATCTGAAACTTGAGAAAATTTAAGATGGCACATGACCAGAAATACTGAGGCATGGAAGGAAAAAATATATATTAGTATAGCAAAGTCATCTGATCTCTGTAAAGTGAGAAAGGGAGAAAGAAAATAGAGATGGGAGGAGAGAAAATGGGACTGAGGAAGTGAAGAGTAGGAAGGAGGGAGTTTGGGAAGTTACTTCTCATGGTACATTAGGAAATTTAAAAATGAACACAAAGATTATGAAGGCGCTCTAAGTCTCTTAAGTGTGGTTTCTAGCAGATGAAGCAATCTGGAATCAAAAAGGATGAGAGTCAGGGAGGCTACTAGTTTCTAAAACTTGAATGTACATGTGAGAATCACCGGGCGATTGTGCTAGGGTACAGATTCTGTGTGATTCAGAAGATCTGAAACTGAGCCTGTGATTCTGCATTTCTAACAACCTCCCAGGTGATGTTTCATGGTGCAGTTCTGAGGACCGCTCTTTAGAGTGGTAGAGGGTTAGGGTGTTAAAGTTGTTAAACTGGTCAACAAACAAACATGGCCCCAAGGCAGCACGGGAGTCCACTCTAGCCAAAGAGAAGCCAAAGAATTTGAAAACCTGGCTATATAACCCCGCATTTGACTCTCCTAGTGTCAGTGAGGAAGCCAATATGTTGCACTGTTTGTTGAGGAGGAAAGTGATGAGGCCTGGCCAGGGCAAAGGGTTGTAGCCAAAGTTGGTAAGTGGCTCATAGTACTTACTCTATCTGCATGAAAGATAAAAGACCTCTTCCATCAGGAAACTGATAAGCAGTTTGCTGTTAAAGATCACCTTGGTCTGTTTTCTTGTTTACTTAAGCTTCTCTGTTTGGCAGGCTGGGGCATCTTTGACCTTGGAAGGTCACAAAACAGGACAGAACTGCTGTCTGCTTCGGCAGCAGAGGGAAGGGTCTGCTCTTGGCCTGCCAGGTGTTGTTCCATAGGGTGATGCTAAGATACCTATAGCACTCTGAGAAGCTAGGATGAATGGCTAATCGGTTAGCATTTCAAAGGGTGGTGATAAGAGATGATGCTCTGAAACTGACTGTCCAAGCGGAAGGTTAACTGGCCTAAAACTCAAAATTCTAGAAACTCTACCTCTGAGCTAAGGGAGCCTTTCTCCCTATCTTCATTTCCTCTTTGCTTCATTTTTAACTCTCCACATGCGAGACTTACTTTCTTCTCTTTCATCTCCCTCCTCAACCAGACAAAATATTGAATTAAAGTACAATTTCACATATTTTATGCTTCTTAAACATAACTTTTTGTGTTTAATTTAAAACAAACTTATATAACTCTCTTCCCCATCTTCCAAGTCACTCTTAGTGACTTTTTTTCTTGTATGTGATCTTAAATTGATTACCTGTCCCACTTCATGTGGGCTTAGAAGTTCTTAATCCAAAAAGGAGGGACAAGTTCTTCTCTGCTAGAAAGCTATGGGCTATAGTGTTGGAGAAGTAGAGGGCAAAACCTAAAAAGGATTTGCTCAACCACACAATACACACTCAAACCTCACCTCACCCCTGGCCTAAATCCAGTCACTCTGAACTTTGAGACAGCGGGGAGTGGGAGGGAAGGGAAGGCTAGAGATGAGTGTCTGGAAAGTCAGTTTGTGTTTGATGCCCCTGCTGTGCCCCCTGACAGTGACTGCCCATTTCTGTACACATGAAACAAGGAAGCTGTACTAGGATCCACGAAAGGGGTTAGACCTGAAGCAGCCCATTTTCTATTTCAACCCTTAAGCTTTTTGCCTCTTTTCATAGGAAAATGAATAGTCAAAATGGATTTTTTTAAGGGCCTGAGGGCAGGCATGCATGGGATGTTCCTGTACATTTCTCTGCAATCTCCTGTATATAAACTTCCAAACAAAACAAAGATTTTTCAGAAAGTACTACTTTTCATTAACAAGAAGTGTATGAGAAACAGAATGCTTCTCACACATTTTAAAAATCCCAAGCAATTTTTTCTTAATCTCAACACTGCTTGCCAAATCCAAAGATACTTTTGGAAATTTTATTCGTAATTCCTACCCTAGTGTGGGGATGTATATTTTAAAAGAGTAAACAGATCCACTACCCACTAGAAAGACAAATGCCTTTTTTTTAAATTACGACAGTTTTATGTCAACTGTCTTTTAGAAAACATATTGAGTCGCATGTATCCTCTGCTTTGGAGCCCCCTCTAGACAAACCCTAGAGAAAGTTTCTCAGTACATTCTTTTCACAGCTGTTGCTAAGATACGTCTTCAGGTGCATCAATCATCGAGAGTTTTTTGTGCAGGAAACCAGGGTGAACCCTGACACGGGAACATTTGTGGTAGATGTAGGAATCGGCTTCCAGCTGTACATAGTTTGTTTCAGTTACTTTTGCACTTGGATTTTTGGAATGCAATGACCCTTAGCATTTTGCGCCAAAACTTAACAGGTTTTGTGCAGAGGATTCCTCTTTTAGATGTAATTAGATTTCACAATAAAAGGCCAGCCCTTTGTCTTTATCCTCAACTGGAGTAATTGAAGAGCACCTTTAGTCCAGGCCTGCTATGGACCTCTGACCCTTGAGCTGGAGCAGGGATCAGAAGTCTAGAGGAGCTTGTGGGCCATAGTAAACAGTTCAAAACAATGTTCTCTCTGTTTACACAGTCTTGTACTCTTGGGTGCCACGGAAATGCGAGAAGTATTTATGCCAAAAGGCTGGTTTCACGAAAACTTCCAAAAAAGTAGAACCATACAGATTAGCGCCTGCTACATTCAATGCCACCTTTTCTGCACAGGACATTTTTCTTTTTACCTTGCTGTATCTCAAAGAATTTAGTTTGTATATAAACTAAAAAAAAAAAAAAAAATCCAAATTATAACAATGAGGCAAATTACATGAGTTTTAAAAAGATTATTCTTTCAAAGTCCACTTTTTAAGGGAACAAAGAAACAATGCAGAGGCAAATTAAATGTATTTAACACGTAGATAAAATGAAAACTGAAGCTCTAAACTATCAAAAGCAGATAGACATCCAGTAAAATCCAAAGCCAGGCTCTTTTGGAGCTTGCAGTCCTAAAACTGTGACTAGAAGCAGCTTCCTGTGTGATGGACATGAATTCATATAGACCCAGACAATCATTTCCTGCTCCCTGGTGCCTAATGACAGTGGTCTAGGAAGCCCCTGGCCAATAGGAGCAGAACCCTGGCAGTGTGGCTTGTTCCTGCAGCTGGCGACAATCCCTCAACAATGATCTGCTGCAATCAAAGACCTCATCAGAATCCCAAGGAAAAAGGAGGTGGTTCTTTATGTTGGGACAAAAAGGCCTCCTCCGTACGCCTCAGTCAGAAGTCCTCTAAAAGAAGACCCTCTTCTGGTTGTTTTCTAACAGTAAAGAAAAGTGGCTGAGAGAACTTCCTGAACAATTCATAAGGCGTGAATATTCATGCCCCGGTGAAAAAGAGGCATATTCATAACAAACATGGACACAGCAAGATTGCCTTTCACCAGACCCACAGAAGGCAGCTGGAGTACACCAAGCTAACTTCCCCACCCCACCACCTCCGCGGAGCTGTGGTACTGGAGAGATGGTCAACCCAGGAATACAAGACTCCCAAATCTGCCAGTATAGACAATCAGTTGGAAGTTTTAGTAAAATTAAAACAAGCCTAGACTTTGTACCCTCCAAGTGAGAAAGGCAGAGCCAAAATCAAGTTACAAACTGCCTATCCCAAACTTGAATTTGCTTTGTCCACTGGAAGTAAAAGCATCTTTATCAAAATTGAACGTGTTTATTTTGATATCTGAATGCTCTAGTTAGATTTCAGGGACAAAATCAGTTTTCCATAAAAACGTTCCCTTTAGGGGAAGAAAATTACCATACAATATTTACATTTATCTTGTGCTTTTAATTAAGGCACCTAGACAAATTCCAAGAGGGCCTCCCCATGGAATCTAAGCTCTGACATTTTATGCTCTGACATTTAAGAAGTTGTTGCTACCAAACATGCAAAAGAGAGGAAATAATTCTTTGGAAATTTGGAAAGCATTTCCCATTAGAACTTTTCTGGGTAACACTAAAACATGAATTGGCTACAAAATTTAATTCTAGGCAAAACTAATCCTAACATTATTTTATATTTAAGACACAAAGTTTTCTCTACTATTAACATGTTTAATCCCTATACAACTGTGTTTATGGACTCCATACTAGGCAATCTGCCAGAAATTCATGCATTATTGACCTTCAAATGGTTTAACTGAGCCGCTCAAACTCAGCTAATTACCTGGGCACATGAAATCTGAGAGCATCTTTTGGGGAGCTTGTATTGAATGACACTGTGGGAAAAATATCTTCTACGTGCATTAGAGATGACAATAGAGCATGAAAAAAAAAGCCTGCAGATACACTCAGCTTTAACAAAAAAGGATGTTTTGTCCTAAGTAATCCAAGAAGCTTCCCTGATTTTAAACTATGCTTTTATCTAGTACAGAATTTCCAAATTTCTTTAATAAAATTAATCCTGAACTTTAAACAAATGAGAGTAACCTGTAACAAAGTGCCTGAGCCGAGATTAGATGCTGTGCAAAAAATTTCCATGACTTTCAGTAATTAGATCTCCTGAGTTAAAACACTTAAATAGGTTCAGAAAATCAAACAAAATAGGAACAAAAAGAAGAAAGGTTTCCAGCCAGCAAAGCCAAGCCCCTCTCCGGGTCTCCCTTTTATTTTACAAAAATGAAAGAAAGCAAACACTTTCCTCCACAGTTAGAAACAAAAGAGGCCCATGACTCAGAAACTGGCGAAGAGTAGTCAAGTTATCTACCATGGAAGCTGAAATTCCTTCTCCAGCTCAGTGATGTTTATTTTGGAGTCCCAGACAAATGGCTCCCCTTCTGGGAAATGCCCTCTGTTGAAAAGCTACAGGCTTCCCTGAGAAGAAAGCTGGGCTCTTCACCAGCAGGAATCCTTAGTGCTCTCTTTACTAATGGCACGTCAACCTGCCAGGATTAGTAAATGAGAAGGCACTTTCTTTTCAAGTGACATGTCCACTGATGCTAACCAGCAGTGGAGTTGCAAAGGTCTTGGGCCATTTACGATGGAGACCTCAGAATCTGGTTGTCACAGTACATGGATATGCCTGAAAAGACACATAGCTGGCCCTATCAGGGAGCCCTTTGAGCCCCCAGAAGCCTTCCTATATAGAGATACAGGCATGTCTGGCTGGGAGGGAAGGATGTGAATGACTGAAATCAGCTGATCTTTTTTTTTTTAAATGCTAAAATTAATTTACACTCAGCCCCAAAGCCCTCAGGCATGGTGGTGCCCTTCCCCTCTATTCCCTTCTCAGGTTCCACTTGGGATATGTTAATGACTTTACCCAGGTGAGTTAGTTTTCTAAATAAATGAGTGGCTTAAAACACTGCAAATTTATTATCTCACATTCTATCTATAGGTCTGAAGTCTGGTGGGCTCTGCTGGTTCCTATGCTCTAGGACTCATGGCCTGGGCTCTGACTGGAGGCTCTGAGGGAGAATCTGCTTCCATGCTCATCCAGTTTTTTGGCAGAATTCAGTTCCTTGTGGTTGTAGGACTGAGGTCCCATTCCCTCAATGGCTGTGAGATGGGAGCCCTTCTCAGCAACTTAAAGACACTTGGACTTCTTTCTATGTTGCCCCCTTCAGCTTCAAAGACCACATGAGGTCTTCCCTACTCTTCCATTGTCTCTCACGTGCCCTTCTGTTGCTTTGCTTCTGCTTCCAGCCAGAGAAATTTCTCTGCTTTTAAGGGCTCATGTGATTAGATTGGGCCTACCCATATAATCGAGGATAATCTCCCTAAAGTCCATAACCTAATTACATCTGCAAAGTCACTTATGCCATGTTAGGCAACATATTCACTGGTTCCAGGCATTCAGATGTGGACATCTTTGAGGGGCCCATTCTGTCCACCACAGCAGGTATAAGGGTTGGGGACAACAATAAGCTGAGTAAAGCACAGGTTGTAAACTTCCACAGTCCCTATATCTTCTTTAAAATGGGTGTGCAGAAATACATCCTTTCTTTGCCCTCCAGACAAACCTGGGGCTGATTTAAAATGAACCTTCTTCCCAAGAGTCTAGAAGCTGCACAGGCAATGATAACAATTCTCATCTTTGCTTGGCATCATGGTGATGGATATAAAATACCACTGTGCAAAACTGAGGGAAATTTTAGCACCAAGGTTGTTGTTTGAATAACAGATAAATAAAAATTGCCTGTAATGAAGAAGCAGCCTTTTAATATGCACATAATCTTCACGTTACAAATGAGCATTACACTGGAGGCAAGCCATCCGATGTGGGTTCTAACTCAGGTTTGCTATGTGACTCTGAATAAGCCACCTCTCTTCTCTGGGCCTCAGTTTCTTTGTCTATAAGTGTGGAGCTAAAATGCTCTGCAGGAAAAGGGTCCTAAAGGCCAATGTTTGAGAAACCCCAAAGTCCCAGGGACATGTTAACAGTTCCGAGAACAGTAACACAAAACCTAGCTTGTTTAACTCAACGTTTTCTAATCATATTTGGCAACAGTTTTTACTCCAGTACTTATTACCTTTCAGCTGTGACTTCTCTCCATTCCAATTGGCCTCTCTCTCTGAATAGTCTGTATTTTCTTATCTCCATGACTTTGTCCCCATTTCCTCCATCTAAAGCACTCTTTCCCCACACTTCAGTGCTTCAAAATCCTGCCACAAAGACTGGCTCAAAAACTGACTAACTCTCCCATGAACTGTTCTCTAATTCCATCAGTTGGAAATACAGTCTCCTTCCTACATGGACCACTTAAGAAATATCTAACCAGTAGCTACCATGGCATGGTATCCAGCATGCCGAACACACTGATGTTATGACAGCACAGTCCTTCAATCATTCCTTGTCCAGCAAATATTTATTGAGTACTTACTATATGCCAGATAATGGGGATACGACAGTGAATAGGACACAGTCCTCACCCTCCGAGGGCTCCCATTCTAGTGGAAGAGCAGTGGTTGGAGGCAATTATAACTCAACATTAGGGCTATAATTGGTAGGACTGAGACTCAGTATTCCTGAGTTCTACTCCTGAATGCCATTCTCAGAAGTTGGTGGAGCCTGGGCATGACCATCACAAGGAAGATGAGTCAGACCTGTCCCTATCTCGACTTGGGTTACCTAAGACAGCTTGGGGTAAGAAAGGCAGTCCTGGAATTGGTCAGGCAGACCTGGGCTCAGATCCTCCACTTCCACTTACTGAGCGCCCTCTTAAATAAATTGTTACTGTTCAGTCAACAGTATTTGGTTCAGATGTTATTGTGGGAAAACATCCAAAAGTACCTGGACTAAGATTTGACACACATCAGTTCTACCAATATTAGCATTCTTTAACTTCTCTTTGCAAATTAGAGATATTAAATTGATCATCCCTTATTCCATGTTATTATTATTACTTTGAAGGCTTCTTGGAGGGCACTGGTTCTACACATGGATAAATTACTTAGCCAATCCTGACTTTTCTTTTCCTAACTTCCAGAGCCAATTTGATCAGACACCAGTCTTGACCATGACCTTCTCCCTTCCTGAAAGTGAAAAGTGAAAGTGAAGTCACTCATTCATGTTCAACTCTTTGGGACCCCATGGACTGTAGCCTACCAGGCTCCTCCATCCATGGAATTTTCCAGGCAAGAGTACTAGAGTGGGTTGCCATTTCCTTCTCCAGGGGATCTTCCTGACCCAGGGATCAAACCCGGCTCTCCCACATTGCAGGCAGATGCTTTGCTGTCTGAACCACCAGGGAAGTCCTACCTAGGAGAAAACAATTTATGTAGGTAAAGTCTACAGCTAGCCCTGTTTTCTTCTATTCACTAACACTTTATTTGTGACCCCTTGTGGCAGACATCGTAGGCTGGCTCATTCAACCCACATGCCGAATCACCTTTCTCTACTATGGAGGCAGGAAAAGTATATTACATACCCAGTTTCCCAGCCTCACTTAAAACTAGTGGACATGTGACATGGTGATCAACAAGATAAAGGCAGCCACCTACCAGTACCAAGAGAAGAGCTCTCACAGAGAAAAGGTCTTTCTTTCATCTTTTACCTTTCCATTCTTGACTCTTTCTTGAAGCCTGCATCCTGAAGAGATTGCAGCCACCTTGTGACCACGAGGTGACAAGCATGATGTCAGAAACCCTCACTCGCTAAGGAAGACAAAGCAGAAAGAGTGAGCCCTGGTGTCTGACAGCCTTGCTGAGCCACTGCCTTCCTCCAAATTTCTTCTTCCACCAAATCTGGAAAGCATCACTGAATTTCTGCATTAACAGTCTCTTTCACTTCTCCAAGACTGTCTGCTATGCTCCAAATGCTTTCAAGTTGATTACAGACTCTCTTTTGGCCTCCTGAAATACTTTTTTAAAAGATAAAAGCCACTCCAGGGATACAATTCACATAAATGTATTTTCACTAAGCAGCACTTCTCAGCTGTTAGAAACTTTAAAGGCACAAATGTTTTGATTTTAAGATTGTGAGTTTCCTCTTCTTCAGCACAGAAGGCTTCATCTTACATATGGGCAAATGTGACTGCACCTCCACAGAGACTTCAGTGTATTTCTACAAGGTCATTGCCTTAGGAATGAAAATGTAAAGTTCATTCCTGAAATTCATGCCCTGAGAAATCTTAAGAGAGGCTGAAGGTCTTGCTTACTACCAATGACTCTGATCTTTACATGGGAGGGTCATCTGGTCACTGCTTCTAGGAGCTGACCTCCTACTTCACACTAAACCAACAATTACTGCACCTTTCACCCAAGGCAGCCAGATGGTTTTTCTCAGATTACCTTCTGAGAGAAAGAGCATGGGTTCGTGCACATTGTGTGGTGAGGCTGTCCAGACAGAAGCTTCACCATCTGCACAGGCTACCTGACCCCTCCTTTGCCTTCCACACAGACAGGGCCCCCAGCCTCATACAGAACAAATGCCCATGCTTTCTCTTCCTCCATCTCTTGGGTTTCAGCCAGAAAAGGTGTTCCAACACATCTCTTAAATATACTTGCTTCCTAGCTTGCTACATCCCTAGGCACCTCCTCTTCCTTTCTAGGAGTCTACGACTAACATTCTCCATTTACTCATGAAATATTCCTCCCCCAAGCGCTGCACACAAAGTATTCCCACTACCCACACGCAAAAGGTTTTCTCAACTCCTACTCACTCAGCAATCCTCTCGCCAAAGCCAACTCCTCCCTTTCTCACTGCCACCTTCCGCCTTAGCCTGGCAGCCCAAAGCATGGTGCCAAAGCTCAGATGCAAGAGAGCCAAGCCAATTCTTGTGGGGTTGCCTGTGGCAGCAGCAGCACAGACCGCTGGCGCTCGGGACTTGTGCATCCATCCTGCTCCCAGCATGGCCCTATGGAGCAAACGGTTAGCAAGAGAAGCTTGCTCTCTGACTCTCAAGAGCTGGGGCTTTCTGGATAAATGACGCTGAAAGCTTGGAATCCTCAGCGAGGTTAACTGACAATTTGCTAGTAAGAGGACCTAGACAGCTTTACCTAACTCTGAACATGTGTTTAGATTTCAAGGGGAAAATGAGGCCCAAGACTTAGAGTCAGCTCGAAGTTATAAAAACTTGAGTCACCAGGGTTGATCTGGGCTGCTTCAGAGATGTATTTATATTCCAAAAGTTTAGAGGGAGAACCCAGGATTCTTCCATCCTGTCTCCAAACAACAAGGTTCTTTCCCTCTCTTTCTGGGAGAGAAGGAAGCTGTTGTCTCTTTCTCCTGTACAGAGGCAAAGAAAATTCACTTTTCTTCACCCCTCACCTATGGAGTGTCTGACTCACCCCTGTTGGAGATTTTTCCGTCTGGCTTTCATCGTATTGCCCCAATGGTAAGCACTGAGGCAAAGGGTCTCGATTCAGGTATAATTACTTACATAATAATATTACTTTTAAATTACTGCATAATAACTAACCTGTCTCTGATCAAAATACCTATGTGCATTAAAAATAAAATGAATAGAGATGACTATTAAAAGCCCGACAGCTCTGCTGGCAAGAATGATGGGATCCTGTGTGGCCTGCTGGGAGAGACAAATGAAAGCCCTGATGCTGGTTAGCAGGAGTTGAAGAAGATTCGGATAGCCCAGCTTTCAGGAGTCTGACTTGGAAAATGACAGCCTAACGGCACTTTTGGATTTAGCTCTCTCCTCCGGCGGGACCCTGAAATTCTTAAAGGTGGCCTTCAAGTGGGAAAGGGGAGTTAATTAGCTTCACGGCCAGAGCAAGTCTAGGAGAACTGCAGAGCTACGCTGCCCAGAACTGCGGGGACGGAGTCTGTCTCACAGTCTTGAAGACACTTCTTTGCTCCCCTCTGATCCTTTCCTACTCCAGAAATGATCGTCCAAGATTGGAATACTGGGAGCTCTACTGGACGCCAGCGCCATGTAGCCATGTGAGGAAGGGGACACAGGACATGGAGTAAGTGAAGATACTGAGGAAGACTGAGCAAAACCTCAGTGAGTGAGCAGAACAGTGCCAGAGCCTCCTCACACAGGCAGGAGGGTGAAATCTGGGCTGTTCTAAACGCCTGCAGTTTGCCTCCCTTCTGCATTCCCCACTGGCAGTGAGGAAAATGGCTTCTCCTTGGAGCTGTGACTTTTATCCATGTAAATGCTGACTTTAACTGCTAGGAGTTTGTGGAAAAGTTTGCAGTGTGAAAAAAGGGGAGTTTAAAAAAGGCTTTGCATGGTTTTCTGGGCTACTGCATCTGAATGTATGGCAGAAATTGATTTGGATGTTATATGCTTGTCATAAGTGCTTGAGAGGTATCATCTCTCAATCAGAGAAAGATGCAAAAAAAAGTGTTCATGGGATTCCCTTGCTTTTTGCCACTTGTAGCTGAAATGGATGCCTTAACCCCGCGGTTCTGGCCATGAGGAGAAAGCTGCTGGCTTCTTACCGTCAAATTGGAGGCCTGCAGTCTTCATGGACTCTAGGTGTAAGAGAGAGAACAAGTCCCTGTACTGGATTTTGGCTAGAGGTTTGCCTCAGGAAAGGTGTAGTAGTAAGACAAGAGAGCAGGAGAAGGAAGGCTGTTTCCAGATTAAGGTGCACTTTAGAAGTTTCTGCCATGGTTACTAGACACAGGCCCTTTTGAAAAGCGGCTTTTAAGCTTGCTGAGGAGCTCCTGCACAAATCAGATCGCCCATTTGTATATAATAAAGTTGTTTGTCAACTCATATGACAGACAGGTGAAAGGAGCTTTAGAAAAAAATCCTTGCAAGAAAAGTCCTGCTAGCCAGGTGGCATTTCAGCTTTGCCCAAGAAAGTGGCAGCTATCCCCTCTGCTGCCCCAAGCAAGGAAAAGCTGATTTGTTGACTGGCTAGTCAGAGGGAATCACAGATTCACAAGGTTTCCCTCAATTGCCTGCGTCAGGCTCAACCGATACCTGTTGTGGCGTCAAGCTTTGCTAAACTAAAACAAGTGTGGTCTCCCAGCTCCCTGAGCAGAATTTGGACTCTGAAACTGTTGAAAGACACCCTTTAGTGGGCCCGCGAGCTGTGGAAGACAGATCATGAATGCTGATGGATTTGTCGGCAATAGCACAGAAGCCTGTGGAAAGGCCTGTTTTCTGAAGAGGTCACTGCCCATCGGGAAAGCCTGACTTGCCCGGCAGGGTTCCTAGGGAAGCTGCAAGTTGAGGAAGGTCCAGTCAAGAGAAGCACGGCCCATCCACCCACTAGGGAAGGTGTTACTGATGTTGGCTTTTTGGGTTCGGCCTTTTCTGATTTTTGCTGTCAGGGCAGTTTGTGCCTTTTCTGGTGGTTCAGGCTGAGGTCACTACAAATCAGCTGCTGGTATGACTCCCTTTTTACCTTACACCTCCTAAGGCAGCTTGATCATTCAATGCAGCCTTCACCCAAAGGGCTGATCCATAACAGGAGGGAAAAGGGGCAGGGCACAACTTTTGAAAGAATGATGTAGCCCAAGGACATAACATAAACCAATTAGAATCAAATGGGACCAAGGCATTAAAGGCAGACAACACTAGACCTTAATTCTCAATCAACAAGTGAAACGACACACCCAGAGGTGCCATAACAGTTCCAGGGCACTGTTAAAAGACCAAGGAGTGAGTGGTGGCCCAAATCCTGGTAATCTCCACCCTTTCCCAAAAATAGTTGGAATAATCCTCCCATAGCAAATGAAATTGCCCAGCCTATAAAAACTAACCACACCAAATTTCGTGGCCACATTTACCCTCTGCAATGGTCCACACACACTCTATGGAGTGTGCTTCTCTCTGTAAGTAAATCCACTTCTTACCTATCACTTTGTCTCTCACTGAATTCTTTCTGTGATGAGGTATCAAGAACCTGAGCTTCATTAGGTCCTGAAACCAGGTACTGTGGGTTTTGGCTTGGTTTGAGTCCCAACCATGTGGGTTTGGGCTGGGTTCAAATCCCAATATGAGGTAAACGGTTTCAGATCCACTTTTAAATCTTTCCACTGGATCACTGTAGGATGACAAGGGTGAAGGCCATATAGATCTATTTCAAACAAATTTTTAATTCAAAATTCTGCATTGACCATTGTCCTGGACATAAAGCAGCTTCCTTTCTGTCCCCTAACAACAATCCCAGATTGCTGTACCTGAAAAGGGTCCTAGGAGATTTAGACTTAATAGTTAAGTCTGTTTGAACTGTATGAATATGTTCTGTGAGGAGGCTTTCTGACTCTCTTGCACCCACCCTCCTGGAGGAAAGGTCTGGGTGAGACAGGAGGATGGGGGAAGAAACCTGTGAAGTTGCAGTGATGAGAAACACTGGTTTTATAACAATGGAGGGAAAGCAAAAAGCAAGGCTTCAGGCAAGGGAAAACTTGAGGCCTGGGAAGATATCGGGGTGGGGGCAGAGGTTAATGATCTCTGGTTTTCAGAATTTGCTCCTGAAGCCCCCCTCCCAGGGCAAAGCCACACCTCTGGGTTCTCCTGACTAGCAGCCCTGCGCCCCCTTTCCTCCCT
Organism: Antilocapra americana; assembly: GCA_007570785.1. Taxonomy (NCBI): domain Eukaryota; kingdom Metazoa; phylum Chordata; class Mammalia; order Artiodactyla; family Antilocapridae; genus Antilocapra; species Antilocapra americana. The sequence goes on from ML663567.1 coordinate 1,689,858, forward strand.
GCCCTCTGTGCTACTGTGAACATTCGCAAATTCAAACTGACCGCTGCCTGACGCTGACCAGACAGGCGTTTCCATGCAGAATACCTCCAAATGTCTTCCACACTGCAGGGACAGATGAACTGATGGCATGAGCAAGCAGGACTGTTTGAAAGAAACTACACTGAAAACAAGAACTGAACTGACCTGAATTATCTGGGCTGAAATACAGAGTCCCCAGATGTACCCACTGGTGGGAGGTCAGAGGCCCCAGTAGGGATCCTGCCCACTTGTGCTGCCTAAATGATGTGCAGCTCAATTTGGGGGCTCTCATAATTGGAGACTCCCTGTTCTCAGGGGTGCCCTGTGTGCCCTCTGCAGCTGGATGTATGAAAGGCAAGCACTAATTTATCTCTGGTAAAAACACTTACTTATACCTGCAGGTGGTTATCAGAAACTTTAAGGGTTTAAGGAAATACGCAGATAGTTTCTGTGGGAAACTTACCTACGATGGGAGCTCTTCCATTAGAAAAATGGTGAAAAAAAATATATAGGAAAATGGTATGAAATTTATCCTGACTTTAACTGATGTGATTCATAACCCTGCCTCATCCTCAAAGGCATTCATGGCAGCTTCCACTCACTGAGGCCAGTTATATGTGTGATAGAATCTGCCATAGATTTCCTTCTTGAAGGTCATGGCAAAGTCTGTGCAAAGTATTAATATATCCAGCTTTACCTAGGTGTGTACCTCAGTCCCCGGTAGGCAAGGTTAGTACAGAAACCTTGAGGAAGCCACCAGGCAATCTGAGGTAGCGTGCATGCTAAGCCACTTCAGTTACGCCCTGCGACCCCATGGACTATAGCCTGCCAGGATCCTCTGTCCACGGGATTCTCCAGGCAAGAATAATGGAGTGGGTTGCCATGCCCTCCTCCAGGGGATCTTCCCAACCCAGGTATCGAACCTGCGTCTCTTATGTCTCCTGCATTGGCAGGAGAGTTCTTTACCACTAGCACCGCCTGGTAGACTGGTGTGTGTGTGTGTTAGTCGCTCAGTCATGTCCAACTCTTTGGGACCCCATGGACTGTAGCTAGCCAGGCTCCTCTGTCCAAGGAGATCCCTTTTCCAGAGGATCTTCCTGGCCCAGGGATTGAACCCGAGTCTCCTGTGAGGCAGGCAGATTCTTTACCATCTGAGCTACCAGGGAAGCCCAGTAGACTTCACAGTAAATGGGATTAGTTCAACTGACTAAAACCAGGAGGAGTCTTGGAGGCAAGGACTAAGACCAATACAGTGGGACTGACCTTATCCTGCCTTTGGGAGTCCTGCTGGGTAAGTGCTATTTAAGACAAACCCAACGGATTTGGTCCTTGCTCCCACTTGTCTGACTAAAACAAAATGACCAATAGAGATGCATATTATGGGAAAATTTACCAGGTGCCAACCATGGAGAAACATAAGAGGTGGAAATGCAGGCTAGAGAGAAAATAGTCTTGTGTTTCTGCAGAGCTGTGGCTTTTGTTCGTTTTTAAAAAATCTGCTGAAAACTTGGGATCCTGGGCTAAGAGAAAGTCTTAGGAAATTAATTTGCAACTACATAGATAGTGAACTCCAGATTCACCCAGCCCTGGAGTGATGTGTTTATATTTCAAGGGAAAATGAGATCCAGGACCTTGGAGACATTTCTAGGTCAAAAAGCTGGAGCTTATCTGACCCCTAAAGCGATGTGTTTGCACTGCAAAAAGTTAGAGAACCAGAGTGCTTCTCATCCTGTCTCCAAAGAACAAAAGCAAAGGTTTTTCTCCTTTCAGGAAATGAAGGAAGGGCAATTGGCTTTCTCCTGTGTAAAAGCAGAGAAAAATCTGTGTTTCTCTCCTACACCAATGGAATGTCCAGCCTCTGGTGTGGGAGGTTTCTCTCACCAATTGTCATGGAGTCACCCCAGGACTGATGTTGTTGTTTGGTAAGGAATAATCAAGCCGGTTCCACTTTGGGATGTCAAAGTGAAGAACTATGTGAACCACTTCCTAGCAAAACAAAGCTGGTGGAAACTATAAGAACAACTATTCCAAGTCTCTGGAAATCTTTCCAACGGTATACACCTAACAAGGAGACATTTATTCAAGAAAATCTTGTACAACTTGTTAAGAGCCATGAGATTCTGTGGGAATTGAACCACCTCCTTCTCCCTCCCCAAGGTGTCCCTCCACTTCAGCTCAGTTTGACGAAAGTCCCACTTCAGGCAAATATGGCTAAGAAGTCAAGGCTCCCTCTCCTCAGCTCCCAATCAAGGTTTTCTATATCTCGCTGGGAGGGGCAAGCTGCCAGAATTTTCCATCCCCTCCAACTCCAAGCCAAAGAGGCTAAATTTAAATTCTTAGCGAGTGTGGCTGAGAGAGTTGGGGTTCCCTTCCTCTTCACAGCCTCTACCCACCCACTCCTGTCTCTATCCCAGGAGCCACAGTCCAAGAATACTGAGACTCCAACCACCTTTACCTCCTCTCACTCATAAGTTCTGACCTGGGAAAGCAAGCTGGTCTTCAACTTGTGTCCAGCAGCCAAAGCAGCGGCTCAGGTTGCTCAGAGTGCAGAGGGAGTCCATAAGAAGAAGTTCCAAAGCACTCCCCAAAGGAATGGGCTTTATGTGAAACGTGTGCAGGAAAGTTCAAGCCTAAAGGCTCTGGTGAAGACAGCTCAGCTAAGAAGAGTCCCCCTGGGATCAGAAAAAAACCTCAAAGATTGACCTCAAAAAACAAGCCCTGCCAGAATTTAATTGGACCAGACTGGTGAGCATGTTTGCTCTAGTTTTGTTGAAATCAACACAGCAAGCAGCTGGTTGTTGTTACTCAGTCCCTAAGTGGTGTCCAACTCTTTGCAACCCCATGAAGTGCAGCACATCAGGCTTCCCTGCACTTCACTATCTCCCTGAGTTGGCTCAAACTCATGTCCATTGAGTCGGTGATGCCATCCAACCATCTCATCCTCTGTCATCCCCTTCTCCTCTTGGCCCTCAATCTTTCCCAGCGTCAGAGTCTTTTCCAATGAGTCAGCTCTTCGAATCAGGTGGCCCATGTATTATTGGAGCTTCAGCCTCAGCATCAATTTTTCCAATGAATATTCAGGGTTGATATCCTTTAGGATTGACAGGATTTCCTTGCTGTCCAAGGGGGACTCTCAAGAGTCTTCTCTGTGAGCACCACAGTTTGAAAGTATCAATTCTTCCACACTCAGCCTTCTTTATGGTCCAACTCTCACATCCATAAATGACTACTAGAAAAATCAGCTAGTAACTACAGCCTAATAAGAATGATGTAAGGGAATTCCCGGGTGGGATGTCCAGTGGTTCAGACTCCACACTTCCAACTGCAGGTTCCCCTTATTGGGGAGCCAAAGAATGCTCAAACTACTGCACATCTGCACTCATCTCACACACTAGCAAAGTAATGCTCAAAATTCTCCAAGCCAGGCTTCAACAGTGCATGAACTGTGAACTTCCAGATGTTCAAGCTGGATTTAGAAAAGGCAGAGGAAAAAGATCAAACTGCCAACATCTGCTGGATCATTGAAAAAGCAAGAGAGTTCCAGAAAAACATCTACCTCTGCTTTATTAACTATGCCAAAGTCTGTGTGGATCATGACAAACTGTGAAAAGTTCTTAAAGAGATGGGAATACCAGACGACTGACCTGCCTCCTGAGAAATCTGTATACAGGACAAAAAGCAACAGTTAGAACCAGACATGGAACCACAGACTGGTTCCAAATTGGAAAAGGAGCACGTCCAGGCTGTGTATTGTCACCCTGCTTATTTAACTCATATGCAGAGTAGAAAAGTGAAAGTGAAGTCACTCAGTCGTGTCCGACTCTTTGCGACCCCGTGGACTGTAGCCCACCAGGCTCCTCCATCCATGGGATTTTCCAGGCAAGAGTACTGGAGTGGGTTGCCATTGCCTTCTGCAGAGGATCTTCCCAACCCAGGTATCGAACCTGGGTCTTCCACATTGTAGGCAGGTGCTTTACCGTCTGAGCCACCAGGGAAGTCCATATGCAGAGTACATCATGCGAAATGGAGGGCTGGATGAAACACAAGCTGGAATCAAGATTGCCAGGAGAAATATCAATAACTTCAGATACCCAGGTGATATCACCTTTATGACAGAAAGCAAAGAACTAAAGAGCCTCTTAATAAAAGTGAAAGATGAGAGGTGAAAAGTTGGCTTAAAACTCAACATTCCAAAAACTAAGATCATGGCATCCAGTCCCATCACTTCATGGCAAATAGAATAGATGGAGAAACAGTGGAAACAGTTGCTGACTTTATTTTTCCGGGCTCCAAAATCACTGCAGATGGTGATTGCGGCCATGATATTAAAAGACACTTGCTCCTTGGAAGAAAAGCTATGACCAACCTGGACAGCATATTAAAAAGCAGAGACATTACTTTGCCAACAAAGGTCTATCTAGTCAAAGCTATGGTTTTTCCACTGGTCATGTATGGATGTGACAGTTGGACCGTAAAGAAGGCTGAGCACCAAAGAACTGGTGCTTTCAAACTGTGGTGTTAGAGAAGACTCTTGAGAGTCCCTTGGATGGCAAGGAGATCAAACCAGTCAATCCTAAAGGAGATCAGTCCTGGGTGTTCACCCTGAATATCCATTGGAAGGACTGGTGCTGAAGTTCCAATACTTGGGCCACCTGATGCGAAGAGCAACTCTTTGGAAAAGACTGATTCTAGGAAAGATTGAGGGCAAGAGAAGGGGGTGACAGAGGATGAGATGGCTGGATGGCATCATTAACTCAATGGACATGAGTTTGAGCAAACTCAGAAAGTGAAGGACAGGGAAGCCTGGAGTCCATGGGGTTGCAAAAAGCTGGACGTGACTGAACAACAATAAATGATGAGCCTTGCGCTGAGTGTTCTGTGTGCATTGATTTTTAACTCAAAATCATTCCAAGATGTTGCTACTTCTACAGTTTCTATCTTATAGATGAGGAACCTGAGCTTCAGAGACTAAGTAACTGGCTCAAAACTAGTGGCAGACTTGGGATTCCAATCCTGGCCATCTGACTTCAGACCCAGGAACTTCTCTCTACTTTATACTTATATCTGTGGTGGTGATGGTTTAGTCACTAAGTCATGTCCGACTCTTACAACCCCATGGACTGTAACCTGCCAGGCTCTTCTGTCCATGGAATTCTCCAGGCAAGAATACTGGAGTGGGTTGCCATTTCCTTCTCCAGGGGATCTTCCTGACCTAGGGATCAAATCCAGGTCTCCTGCATTGCAGCAGAACTCTTTATCAGTTGAGCCACCTGGGAAGCCTCATCTGTTCTGTAATTTTTCACTATTATCTGTCTCCCCAGAAGGTTATTAGTTCCTTGTCTATAGAGAGCTGGTCTACCTCATTGGAAAAGACCCTGATGCTGGGAAAGACTGAAGGCAGGAGAAGGGGATTACAGAGGATGAGATGGTTGGATGGCATCACTGACTTGATGGACATCAGTTTGAGCAAGTTCCAGGAGTTAATGATGGGGACAAGGAAGCCTGGTGTGTTGCTGTCCATGGGGTCACAAAGAATTGGACACGAGTGAACTGAAGATCCCACATACTATGCAGCACAACAACAACAACAACAACAAAAAAAGCAGTGTAATACAAAATGAGGCAGACATCATAACTAAGAGATCAGGAAAAGAGAGTTCTGCTAAAACCACTGTCATCCCAGGGAGACTGTGTGCATGACCAAGGCTGCAAACTCAAAGGAGTGATACCAAAGGCTTCATGCTGCAGGGGAGTTAGACATCACTAATACAGCCTAGTCTTCAAATTAGCCGTTTTATGTTCTAAGAACTAAAGGAAACTGAGTTTACAGAAAAATAAAGTATGAAGACAATGTCTTGCCAAATAGAGATTATTGAAAAAGATAAACTATAGAAAATTACATGAAAATCCTGGAGCTGAAAAGTACAATAATGAAAATTTAAAATTCATAAGAGGGGCTAATACATTTGAACTGGTAGAAGAATCAGTGAACCTGAAATGAGATCAACAGAGATTACACTGACTTTCTAAAAACAGAAAACAAATTAAGAAAAATGAACCAGAACCTCAGAGGATTATAAGACTCCTTTAAAGTCATCAGTCTATATGTAAGGAGGAAAGAGAGAAGAGCAGAAAAAAAAATTTTTGATAGTTGTAAAATCTTGCCAAATTTGCTGAGAAACAATCTATACATCCAAGAAGCTCAGAAACCTTCAAGTAGGATAACTATACACACAGACACATCAGAAAGAAAACTGAAAGTCAAAAAGAAAAATAAAATCTTGAAAGAACTAAGAAATTATCCATCACATATGGAGCCCCAAATAGACCTAATGGTTGACTCCTCACTAGAAATAATGTACCCTAGAAAGCAGTGTGATAACACATTTAAAGCGGTAAAAGAATAATCTTTTACCCAGAATACTGTCATGTGTGAATTCTAGATAAAATTAATAAAGATGGATATTATAAAACCAACAAGAACTTCCCCGGTGGTCCAGTGTCTAAGACTCCACCCTCCCAATGCAGGGTTCAATCCCTGGTCAGGGAACTAGATCCTACATGCTACAAACAAGATCCGCTGCAGCCAAATAAATAAACATTTTTTTTTTTTAAAAAAAAGAAAAACTATGCGGATTTCCCTGGTGGTCCAGAGGTCCGTGTTCCCATTGCAGGGGACTGGGTTCAATTCCTGGTCAGGGAACTAGTTCCGCATGTCACAACTAAGACCTGGTATAGCCAAATAACTATATCAAAAAATAAAAAACAACAGTGCTCTAATCAAAATATTTTAAAATTAAATGACTTTTTACTGCCATAGTTGGAGAACAACAATATTAGAAAGTGAGTTACAACCCAGATGATTACATTTACTCATGGTGTGTTCAAAGGTCCTAGAATGTTGAGACTCCCTCTCTCCCTCCCATCTTTTTGCAAGGATGGAGGTGCATTTGACTTGGTGTGGAAACCTGTTCCCTCTTAGCATATCATATTGATCTTTGTCCTCAGTTCCTGGCACAGAGCTCCTGAAACCTATGGAATTTCATGAGTGATAAAGGTAACTGGCAGGCCGGTAGAGAGCCTCAGGATGGGGGCTGGATGCCAGGAAAACCATGCCTTGATTAGAAGCTTGGAACTTTCAGACTATTCTCCAACTTATGGGGATAAGTAAGGGGCTGGAAACTGTACTGATCACCAGTGGCCAATAACTTAATAAATCATGTATATGTAACGAAACCTCCATTAAAAACTCCTAAACAATAGAGTTAGGAGAGCTTCCGGGTTGGTGAATACATCAGGTGTTGGAGAGACCATGAAACCTTGAACCTCTCTCCTACACCTTGTCCTATGCAACTCTTGGTTTAGCTCTTCCTGAGTTGTGTCCTTTATAATAAACTGGTCTTCAGTCACTCAGTCGTGTCCAAATCTTTCTTACCCCATGGACTATAGCCTGACAGGCTCCTCTGTCCATGGAATCTTCCAGGCCAGAATACTAGAGTGGGTTGCCATTTCCTACTCCAGGGGATCCTCCCCACCCAGGGACTAAACCCGCGCCTGTTACATCTCCTGCATTGGTCGGCAGATTCTTTACCACCGAGCCCCCTGGGAAGCACCAATAAAGTGTTAACAGTAAACAAAGCACTTTTCTAAGTTCGAGTTGTTCAAGAAAATTCTTAAATCTAGGGAGGGTGGTTGTGAGAACTCTTGATTTTGTAAGCAAGTAGAAGTCTGATAACCTGGGGACCTAATACTTTCAACCGACATCTGAAGGAAGCCTGTGGAATCTGACACTAATTACCCAGAGCTAATTGTGCAACACCCAGTTGTCAGAGAATCAGAGAATTAGTAGGTGTCAGAAGGAAAAAACACTTCTCACGCTTCCTGCTTTCAACCCTCATTCTCTGTGCCTCCAATCTGTGTACCTGAAGCTGGCAGCCCCAGTCAGCAGGCCCTACAGCCTTTCCCCATGGCCCCCATACGGCAAGAGGCCGAGCAGAACCACACTAAAGTCTAAGTATAAATAAACAAGAAGTGAGGGAATCTCAGCTACTGACAAAGTGTCAACTTTAAAATGAGGGTGTAACACAGAATTGAACTCCAAGGGAGCTTTTGCAACACAAAAGCCACCAAGGGTTTCCTGGCAGGTTAGTGAAGTTGAAGAGTTAATGTCTTAGAAACCCTGGTCCACTGTTTCCTAAACATCAGTCACTGGGCCACCTTTGAGATCTGGGACCTATCCACATATGTAATATTTAATCTCCAAATCCACCTTATTAAAATAATTACTGAGAAAACTTGATGTCCCTATTGTAAGCAGAAAATGAGTGCCATTTGTTAAATAGAAGGTATACCTTAGTTCAGTAAGAGAGGGTTTAAATGTATGTCTAAATCAAGTTGTGTTACCACTACCAATGCTGTACATGCTACACTTTGGGAAATGCCCTAAAATTACGCCATAATCCACTGTGCAGGATGAAAGAGGAAGACCAAAAACAGGAGGGCACCGTCCTGGTGAAGCGCCCTGGGTTGGAGAACCATGCTTCCTCTTGAGAAGACTGTTCGCAGCTTTCTTCATGAAGTGCACATGTAGCCACTAACCTTGATAGCACTTTGATCCAGTTAGAATACTATACTTAAAAAAAATGTTCTTTTTATTACCAGGACTCTCAACCAGGAAATATAACTACGGGCCACTACAGGGCTAGACAATTAAGTTCGTTTTAAAGACAAGACACGGCCCCTGGGACTTCTGAAAGGCACGACCACCAAATGCTCTACTGCTCTCCAGAGATGGACCATTTTATGTGATCCACAGTTACCACTGAAAGGGCACGCCATTTCTTTGTGCTCTTCTCTTAGGGTTGTGAAGAGTCAGCTGATAGAAAGTTTAAGAGAAACAGATTTTGGCAAAAGCTGCGACAAAAACAAAAACAAACATACAAAATAAAGCAAACACCAAAGGTGCTCCTTGCAGGTAATTTTTCAAGCTGTATCCCAACAGGAACCAAAATCTGGAGAACAGGGTGAAAGAACAATCGTGAAACAGATTCTAGGGACAAACACACATACCTCATCCTGCTAAGCTTGCACCCTGACTAGCCTTCCCTTTCCATCTATACCCTACTCAGATGGGAGAGGACTCACCCATCCAAAGACAATGCAGGGACACGCCTGGAATGCCCTGGTTCTCCTCAGTCTGATCCTTCCACTTGGACTTAGGTGAAAGTCGGCAGGGAAGCTGGGTGTTGCCTGACCTGGCTGAAGTCTGGCTGGAACTAACACCTTTTCAATTATGGATAATTAGCAGCGACTAGGGGCAGGTTCCTTGCCTCTGCTCTAAAGAAGATATGAGTAGAAAAATGACAGACATGTTTTCCAGTGCAGGAAATGGTGCTCAGCCTAGGCACAGGGCAAGGAGACTCATCGCCCCTCACTCTGCCCTGCCTGGCACCCACGATGAAGCTGGCCTAGTCTGGCTCTTGATCAACAACTAAAGGAAAAGCCTCAATTAATTCCAGGGAGGATGTAGGCAAAAGAGAAGACTTGAGAATATGTCTGCCCTCCAATGCCCAGACCCACCCCAGACCCGACACAATGCACTCCTTAATAACCCAAGCCATCCCAACCAACATGTATCTGCTAGTGCTCTTAAACCTTAAACAAGGGTCATCTTTTGTCACCTTTCAAAATGTTTTTCCTCTCAGTTGGTATGAATTTGCTAATTCTTCCCAAGGGATTTGTCCCTCTTTGATCCTCAGTGACTTTGTGCCTCTTGAGAATTTAGATGGGTCTTCTGGGGTTTCCATTTTCTACCTACCTCAGTGTTCTTGCCTGGAGAATCCCATGGACAGAGGAGCCTGGCAGGCTATACAGTTCACAGGGTTTCAAAGAGTCAGACACAACTAAGCAACTTAGCACACACGCAAGAGTGTACCTGCATTGCTTACTCTTTGGCATCTGGAAGGTATTTGGTTTCACAGGAGGCTTTCAAAGACTCCACAAGTCAAATGTCAAAATTTATATTTGTAACACACAGTTAGAAACAGAGAAAATTTAACAGAGAGACATGCTGTGTCCAAACACCAGAAGATTCAGTTTGTTAAGATGTGAATTCTCCTCAAATTGATCCATAGAGCTAATACAATCCTAAAAAGTTTAAGTAGAAATTTCTTGTAAAAATTGGCAAGCTGATTCTAAACTCTATATAGAAAAGCAAAGGACCTAAAACAGTAAAAACAAAAAGAAACAAAGTTGGAAGTCTCAACAACTTTGATTTCAAGGTTTACTATATAAGTAATCAGGACAGTATAGGACTGGTGACAGAATAGGCATCTAGATCAAAAGAACAGTCAGTATACAGTCCAGAAATAGATCAACACATGTGGCCAACTAATGTGTGACAAAGGGCCAAGATTATTCAATGGAGAAAGGATAGTCTTTTCAGTAAATGATTCTTGAAAAATTGGACATACCAATGAAAAAGGAAAAAAAAATGATCTCTGACCAATAACTCACACCACATACAAAAATTTTATGAAATGCATCATAGATCTAAACATAAACCTAAAAGTATAAAATTTCTAAAAGGATAAAAATCTTCATGATTTCAGTTCAGCAAAGGTTTCTTAGGTCACAATAAATACAATTTTTAAAAACTGATATATTGTATTTCATTTAAATTAAACACTTCTGTTCTTCCCAAGGTTTTGGTAAAAAATAATAATAATAGTAATAAAAAGACAAGCTACAGATTGGGAGAAAACACGTTATCTCATAAAAGACATATCAAAATGTATTAAGAACTCCTACAGTGGAAAAATAAAGCAATTTAAATGGGCAAAAGATTTGCACAGTTACTTCCTCAAGGAAGATATAAATGGAAAATAAGCTATTGAAAAGATGCATTAATGAAATTGAAATGATGCATTAATGAAATACAAAGTAAAACCACAAAGAAATACCACTATCTACCTATTAGAACAGCCAAAAATAATCAAATCAAATATAATCTCAAAACTGAAGTAGAATATACACACATTGCTGTTGAGAATACAAAAATGGTACACTTTGGTTTCAAAATAGCTCTCTAGTCCCATGCTAAGGTATTTACCTAAGAAAAATGAAAACAAACATCCACACCAAGACCTGTTAGCAAATGTTTGTTGAAGCTTTATTCATAATCACTAAAATGCGTAAGCGAACCTAAATGTCCATCAACTAGGTGAACGGATGGACATGTTGTGGAATATCCATGTGATGGAATACTACTTGGCAAAAACAAGGGATGAATTAATGATATACACATTGACGAATCTCAAAAGCGTTAACCAAAGTGCAACAAGCCAGACACAAAACACTACACACGACATGATGTCCTCATGACACTCCAGAAAAGGTAAAAACTATAGGAACAGAAATCAGATCAGTAGTTGCCAGGGGTCAGGGATAGAAGGATGAGAATGATTACAAAGGGTACTAGGGAATCTGGGGGATGATGTAAATATTCTATATCTTAATTGTGGTGGTGGTTACAAACTGTTTATGTTTGTTAAAACTCAGACCTGTTTATCTAAAAAGGATCAGTTTTTCTTCTTTTTTTATTTTTGGCTGTGCTGGGTCTTTATTCGGTGCACAGGCTTTCTCTAGTTGTGGCAAGTGAAGGCTACACTCCAATTGCGTGCGGTGCATAGGCTTCTCATTGCAGTGGCTTCTCTTGTGGAGCTTGGACTCTAGGGTGCTTGGACCTCAGTAGTTGGTGGCACATGTGGAATCTTCCGAGACCAGGGATTGGAACTTGTGTTCCCTGCAATGGCAGGCAGATTCCTAACCACCGAACCATCAGTGAAGTCCAAGGATCAGCTTTTTTTTGTAGATAAATTATACCTCAGTAAACCCCCAGAAAAGAAGGCAAATATTTCACTAGTAAAATACAATTTACTAGTAATTGCACTCATGCAAGACTAATCAAATTCCTTACAATAATACAGTGGAAGTGACAAATAGATTCAAGGGATTAGATCTGATAGACAGAGTGCCTGAAGAACTATGGACAGAGGTTCATGACATTGTACAGGAGGCAGTGATCAAGACCATCTCCAAGAAAAAGAAATGTAAAAAGGCAAAATGGTTGTCTGAGGAGGCCTTACAAATAGCTATGAAAAGAAGAGAAGTGAAAGGTAAAGGAGAAAAGGAAAGATATACCCATTTGAATGTAGAGTTCCAAAGAATAGCAAGGAGAGATAAGAAATCCTTCCTTAGTGATTAATGCAAAGAAATAGAGGAAAATAATAGAATGGGAAAGACTAGAGGTCTCTTCAAGAAAATTAGAGATACCAAGGGAACATTTCATGCAAAGATGGGCACAATAAAGGACAGAAATGATATGGACCTAACAGAAGCAGAAGATATTAAAAAGAAGTGGCAAGAATACACAGAAGAATTGTACAAAAAAGATCTTCATGACTCAGATAATCACGATGGTGTGATCTCTCACCTAGAGCCAGACATCCTGGAATGTGAAGTCAAGTGGGCCTTAGGAAGCATCACTACGAACAAAGCTAGTGGAGGTGATGGAATTCCAGTTGAGCTATTTCAAATTCTAAAAGATGATGCCGTGAAAGGGCTGCACTCAAAATGCCAGCAAATTTGGAAAACTCAGCAGTGTCCACAGGACTGGAAAAGGTCAGTTTTCATTCTAATCCCTAACAAAGGCAATGCCAAAGAATGCTCAAACTACTGCACAATTGCACTCATCTCACACACTAGCAAAGTAATGCTCAAAATTCTCCAGGCCAGGCTTCAGCAATACGTGAACCGTGAACTTTCAGATGTTCAAGATGGATTTAGAAAAGGCAGAGGAACCAGAGATCAAATTGCCAACATCCACTGGATCATCGAAAAAGCAAGAGAGTTACAGAAAAACATCTATTTCTGTTTTATTGACTATACCAAAGCCTTTGACTGTGTGGATCACAATAAACTGGGAAAATTCTGAAAGAGATGGGAATATCAGGCCACCTGACCTGCCTCTTGAGAAATCTGTATGCAGGGTCAGGAAGCAACAGAACTGGACATGGAACAACAGACTGGTTCCAAATAGGAAAAGAAGCACGTCAAGGCTGTATATTGTCACCCTGCTTAACTTATATGGAGTGAAACACTGGGCTGAATGAAGTACAAGCTGGAATCAAGATTGCCAGGAGAAATATCGATAACCTCAGATATGCAGATGACACCACCTTTATGGCAGAAAATGAAGAAGAACTAAAGAGCCTCTTGATGAAAGTGAAAGAGGAGAGTGAAAAAGTTGGCTTAAAGCTCAACATTCAGACAACTAAGATCATAGCATCTGGTCCCATCGCTTCATGGCAAATAGATGGGGAAACAGTGGAAACAGTGGCAGACTTTATTTTTTGGGCTTTCAAAACCACTGCAGATGGTGACTACAGCCACGAAATAAAAAGATGCTTGCTTCTTGGAAGAAAAGCTGTGACCAACTTAGACAGCAGATTAAAAAGCAGGGACATTACTTTGCAGATGAAGATCTGTCGAGTCAAAACTATGGTTTTTCCAGTAGTCATGTATGGATGTGAGAGTTGGACCATAAAGAAAAAGCTAAGCACTGAAGAATAGATGCTTTTGAACTGTGGTCTTGGAGAAGACTCTTGAGAGTACCTTGGATGGCAAGGAGATCAAGACAGTCAATCCTAAAGGAAATCAGTCCTGAGTGTTCGTTGGAAGGACTGATGCTGAAGCTCCAATACTTTGGCCACCTGATGCCAGGTGTTGAAGAGCTGACTCATTGGAAAAGACCCTGATGCTGGGAAAGATTGAAGGCAGGTGGAGAAGGGGACCACAAAGGATGAGATGGTTAGATGGCATCACCAAATCGATGGACATGAGTTTGAGCAGGGTCTGGGAGTTGGTGATGGACAGGGAAGTCTGGCATGCTACAGTCCATGGGGTTGCAAAGAGTTAGACACGACTGAGCAACTGAACTGAGCATGGTTCTGCCTACCAGAACAAGACCTGGTTTCCCCCACAGCCAGTCCCTCCCATCAGGAAGCTTGCAAAAGCCTCTTATCCTCATCCATCATAGGGCAGACAGAAGCAAGAACTACAATCCCACAGACTCCAGAATGAAAACCACAATCACAGAAAGCTAACCAAAATGATAACATGGATCACAGCTTTGTCACAGTGAAGGGGCTTGCATGACTCAGTGAAGTGATGACCAAATGTGGTCCACTAGAGAAGTGAATGGCAAACCACTCTAGTATTCTTGCCTCAAGAAGCCCATGAGCAGTGTGAAAAGGCAAAAAGATATAACACTGGAAGATGAGCCCCCAGATCAGTGGGTGTCCAATATGCTTACTGGGGAAGCATGGAGAAATAGCTCCAGAAAGAGAGCTAGGCCAAAGCAGAAACGACGGCCAGTTGTGGATGTGTCTGGTGGTGAAAGTAAAGTCCAATGCTGTAAAGAACAACACTACATAAGAACCTGGAAAGTTAGGTCCATGAATCAAGGTAAATTGGAAGTGGTCAAACAGGAGATGGCAAGAAGGAACATCGACATTTTAGGAATCAGTGAACTAAAATGGACGAGAATGGCAAATTTAATTCAGATGACCATTATGTCTAATTCTGTAGGCAAGAATCACTTAAAAGAAATGGAGTAGCCATCATAGCCAACAAAAGTCTGAAATGCAGTATTTGTATACAATCCCCAAAACAACAAAATCATCTCAGTTCATTTCTAAAGCAAACCATTCAATATCCCAGTAATCCAAGTCTATGACAAACCACTAATACTCAAGAAGCTGAAGTCGAACGGTTCTGTGGAGATGTACAAGACCTTCCAGGACTAACACACACAAAAGATGTTCTTTTCATGACAGGGAATTGGAATGCAAAAGTAGGAAGTCAAGAGATACCTTGATTAACAGGTAAGTTTGGCCTTTGAGTACAAAATGAAGCAGAGAAAAGGCTAACAGAGTTTTGCCAAGAGAACATACTGGTCATAACAAACACCCTCTTCCAATAACACAGGAGACAACTCTACACATGAAGTTCACCACGTGAAGATGGTCAAAACTGAAATCAGACTGATTATATTCTTTGCAGCCAAAGATGGTGGTGCTGTATACAGTCAACAAAACAAGAATTGGAGCTGACTGTGGCTCAGATCATCAGTTCCTTATTGCAAAATTCAGGCTTAAATTGGAGAAAGTAGGGAAAACCATTAGACTATGTAGGTATGACCTAAATCTAATTCTTTAGGATTATACGGTGGAGGTGGCAAATAGGTTCAAGGGAGATTAGATCTGGTAGAGTGCCTGAAGAACTATGGAAGGAGGTTTGTAACATTGTACTGGAAGTGGTGACCAAAATCATCCCAAAGAAAAAGAAATGCAAGAAGGCCAAGTGGTTGTCTGAGGAGAATTTAGAAATAACTGAGAAGAAAAGAAAGCAAAAGTCAAAGGAGAAAGGAAAAAAAACACCCAACTGAATCCAGAGTTTCAGAGAATAGCAAGGAGTGATAAAAAAGCCTTCTTATTTGAATACTGCAAAGAAATAGAAGAAAACAATAGAATGGGAAAGACTAGAGAGCTCTTCAAGAAAACTGGAGATACCAAGGGAATATTTCATTCAAGGATGGGCACAATAAAAGAGAGAAATGGCAAGGACCTAATAGAACCAGAAAACATTAAGAAGAGGTGGCAAGAATACACAGAAGAGCTATAGAAAATATATCTTGATGACCTGGATAACCACAATGGTATGGTTACTCACCTAGAGCTAGATAACCTGGAGTCTGAAGTTAAGTGAACCTTAGGAAGCATTACTACGAACAAAACTAGTGAAGGTGATGGCATTCCAGCTGAGCTATTTAAAATCCTAAAAGATGATACTGTGAAAGTGCTGTACTCAATAGGCCAGCAAATTTGGAAAACAGCAGAGGCCACAGGATTGGAAAACGTCAGTTTTCACTCTAATCCCAAAGAAAAGCAATGCCAAAGAATCATATAATTGAGCTCATTTCACATGCTAGCAAGGTAATGTCCAAAATCCTTCAAACTAGGCTTCAGGAGTATGTGAACTGAGAAATTCCAGATGTACATGCTGGCATTAAAAAAGAAGAACCAGAGATCAAATTGCCAACATTCGTTGGACCATAGAGAAAGCAAGGGATTTCCAGAAAAACATCTACTTTTGTTTCATTGACTATGTTAAAGCCTTTGACTGTGTGGATCACAACAAACTATGGAAAATGCTTAAAGTGATAGGAATACCAGACCACCTTACGTGTCTCCTTAGAAACTTGTATGTGGGTCAAGAAGCAACAGTTAGAACCAGACATGGAACAATGGACTGTTCAAAATTGGGAAAGGAGTACATCAAGGCTGTACATTGTCAGCCTGTTTATTTAACTTCTTTGCAGAGTACATCAAGAGAAATGCTGGGCTGTATGAAGCACAAGCTGGAATCAAGACTGCCGGGAGAAATACCATCAATCTCATATATGGAGATTAATACCACTCTTATGGGAAAAAGAGGAGAGGAACTAAAGAGTCTCTTGATGAGAGTGAAAAAGCTGACTTAAACCTAACATTCAAAAAACTAAGATCATGGCATCCATTCCCATCACTTCATGTCAAATAGATAGGGAAACAATGGAAACAGTGAGAGACTTTATTTTCTTGGGCTCCAAAATCACTGCAGACAGTGACTGCAGCCATGAAACTAAGACGTCTGCTCCTTGGAAGAAAAGCTATGACAAACTTAGACAGCACATTAAAAGAGCAGAGACATCACTTTGCCAACAAAGGTCCATAGTCAAAGCTATGGTTTTTCTAGTAGTCATGTATGGATGTGAGAGTTGAACCATAAAGAAGGGTGAGCACCAAAGAACTGATGCTTTCAAATTGTGGTACCACAGAAGACTCCTGTGAGCCCCTTGGACAGCTAGGATATCAAACCAGTCAGTCCTTAAGGAAATCAAACCTGAGTACCCATTGGAAGGACTGATTCTGAAGCTGAAGCTCCAATACTTTGGCCATGTGATGCAAAGAGCCAACTCACTGGAAAAGACCCTGATGCTGGGAAAGATTAAGGGCAAGAGGAGAAGGGGGCAACAGAGGATGAAATGGTTGGATGGCATCACTGACTCAATGGACATGAGTTTGCGCAAACTCTGGGAGATAGTGAAGGACGAAGAAGCCTGGTGTGTTGCTATCCACGGGGTTGCAAAGAGTCGTACACAACTTAGCAACTGAACAACAACAAAGAGCACCCCAGGGGGAATAGCATGCAAAAACAGCCTATGTGAGAGCCCAGTGTGTTGACAACACATACCCAGGTCTGGCTGAAGGGAAGTGATGGCTAGTCTTTTATGTCAGCTGGATAGACTATAGACACTGTTATTCAATCAAATGCTAAACTAGGCTTCACTTTGAAACTATAGACGTGATTAAAGTCAATAAAACTTAAATAAGAGAGATGATCCTTGACAATTTAGGCTTCTCTCAGTTGAAAGGGCTTACGTGCAGAACTGAGGCTCCTCAAAAGAAGGAACTCCACTTATGCAGAGCAGCCTGAGCGTGTGCCTGAGAGTTCCAGCCTGCCTTTCATGATGGCCAGACCGATGGATTTCAGACTTGCCTTGCCAGCCCTCACAATCATGCAAAGCCAATTCCTTGTAATAAATCTCTTAATATATATTTCACAGTGGTTCTGTTTCTCTGACTGATCCCTGACTGATAAAGAAAGGCAGGCACCTCTCAGAAGATGGGGAGATGGGGTGGAGGGGGAGTTGAGGCTAAACTTGGATTAGAGAGCCTCGCAGCACATGTTAAAGGCTCTGGACTTTTCCTGGTAAGATAAGGAGAAAAGCAGAAGGGACTCTAGCAGATAAAGAGCAGAGTCATATCTGCAGTTTAGATGCTGAGAGTCTATTCACCTGGAGGATGGGGAATGAACTGGAGTGTCCAGGGCCAGCCAGGAGACAGCACCACAAAAAGAGAGGAAGCCAGAGCCATAGTTCAGGCAGGAGATGGTGGATCTTGGTTGGATAAAGCCATAGCACTGGAAATGGTGAGAAAGGGGTGGGTTTGAGAGACACCAAGAAGTAAGCCTCATGGAACTTGGTAACATACTGGCTGGAAGAGGAATCCAAGTTGATTTTCAAGTTGATGGTACTTTTCATCCCACTGGACCTCAACATACACGGTGGCAACTAGAGGTGCCGCCTCTCATCCACCGGTTGCCAAATCAAAACATGAAGCCAAGGACACTCATTAACTACCCAGATGCAACATTCAGATCATTCAGCTTGATAACAGCAGTATGTCTGCAAGACACCCTGTTGGGAGCCCTTTGGCTCTTTCAAACTAAACCCTTTAGCTGCCCCTGCCCAGAATAAGGAAAAAGGCAACATCTGGCAGAACAAAGCCTGAAAAACATGGCTGGAAAGATCCCGGGTAGAAAGGAGGGGATTGAGAGCAAAGGCAGGGTCAGAGCAGCTGTTTCTGCCATTTCCCAAACCTTGGAGTGAACCAAACACCTGGTAGGAATCTGACAGGCTCACGGGGAGAGTGAGTGCCAGGGCACTGGCTGGTGAAAATGACCAGAGTCTTCACAGGAACCCTGGAAGAACTGGTGGAAAATAGACAGGAAGGTAAGAAACTCAAGGTAAGAAACCCAAACAATACCAGCCACATCACAGGCTTGATTCATTCCATTTCCTGTCTGCAAAATGGGCAGGGTTATTTCAGGTTACTACTAAACAAAAAAAAAGGATAATCAAGCTATAAAAGACTGAATACCAAGGTCTGTTTGGGAGAAAGAAGAGATGGAACAGAGGCATTTGTTTTGATGACTGGCTAAATAATCTGTCTGCAACACAGGAGACCCTGTTTCAATTCCTGTTTCGGAAAGATCCCGTGAAGAAGGGATACTCCAGTATTCTGATCTGGTGAATTCCATGGATAGTTCATAGTTCAGTCATGAGTTTATATCTAGAATTTGGGGTTCCACCTCCATGGCTCACTCCTTTTCGGCATCATTTTCTTGCTGTTGTAGCTGCTCCAAAGTGGCCTTAGATCCTTTAATCTTACTAGATTTTAGACCAGCTTTTGGGTTTCTACCATAGTTTCAGTCTCCTAGCCTGGCTTCCTTCACCTAGCTTGCCTTTAGGTGAAGGGCCATAAAAAATGAGAAACTTATGTATTGTCATTTCCTTCTGAGAGGCCTGCCCTTCCAGTTTCTACTGATTTTGGTTGCTTTTCAGTACTTTCAGGTTAAAGTTTTTATATTTTTGTCCACAGTTTATGGTGTTTTTTTTGCAAGAGGGTTGGTCTAATAGTATCTTGTCCACCATTATTAGAAACGAAACCTCATTAATGGGTATTTTTAAGTCCTGCCTTTTTCTCTTTTAAAACATCATGACCACAGAGAAATTAATGGTTATGACAAGATCATTTAGTGTTCGTCACTCAGTTGTGTCCAACTCTTTGTGACTGTAGCCTGCCAAGATCTATCCACGGAATTCACCAGATCAAGTCTTACTATAAAGTACAATAAGTATGGTATTGGTGAAAGGACAGACTCAAGATGAATGGAAATAGCCCCTTACATATATACTCAATTGAATTTCCACAAAGTTGCAAATGGAATTCAATGAGAAAGGCTAGTCTTTTCAACAAATCGTCGTCATGAACAACTGGACACCCACATGCAAAAAAGAAAAAAACCTTTCAAACTACACCTCATACCATTCATGTCCTGTGTGCTGTGCTTAGTCGCTCAGTCGTGTCCGACTCTTTGTGACCCCATGGACTGCAGCCCTCTAGGTTCCTCTGTCCATGGGGATTCTCCAGGCAAGGCTACTGGAAGGGGTTGCCACGGCCTCCTCCAGGGGATCTTCCCTACCCAGGGATCAAACCCAGGTAGCCTGCATTGCAGGCGGATTCTTTACCGACTGAGCCACTAGGGAACTCAAACAAATAAAATGGCTCATAGACCTGAATGTAAAACCATGAAACTATAAAACTTCTAGTAGAAAACACTGGAGAAAATCTTTGGGGAATATACAATGAGTGTAAAATGGTACAACCACTTTAGGAAAAGGTGCCATAAAACTAAACACAACCTACTTAAGGAGTCAGCAATTCCTCTAAGTAAGGACCCAGAAGAAATCAAAACATAAAAAAAAGTGTACAGGGAGACGCTGCAGACCCGGGACCCAGAGCAGCTCAGAGGCGGTGAATAATAGCTCTTCAAGTCTGCAATAAAAAATGGCCTCCAATAAAACTACATTGCAAAAAATGGGAAAGAAACAAAACGGAAAGAGTAACAAAGTTGAAGAGGCAGAACCTGAAGAATTTGTTGTAGAAAAAGTATTGGACCGCCGTGTAGTGAACAGGAAGGTGGACTATTTCTTGAAGTGGATGGGATTTACAGATGCAGACAATACTTGGGAAACTGAAGAAAATTTAGATTGTCCAGAGTTAATTGAAGCATTTCTTAATTCTCAAAAAGCTGGTAAAGAAAAAGATGGAACAAAAAGAAAATCTCTGTCTGACAGTGAATCTGATGATAGCAAATCAAAGAAGAAAAGAGGTGCTGCTGATAAACCAAGAGGTTTTGCCAGAGGTCTTGATCCAGAACGAATAATTGGTGCCACAGACAGCAGTGGAGAATTAATGTTCCTTATGAAATGGAAAGATTCTGATGAGGCAGACTTGGTGCTGGCAAAAGAGGGAAATATGAAGTGTCCTCAAATTGTAATTGCTTTTTATGAAGAGAGACTAACTTGGCATTCTTGTCCAGAAGATGAGGCTCAATAATTGTTTGCATTGCCTTTTATATATATTTATATATATATATATAAAATGTGGGTCTTGGTTTTTTGATTTATTAGTGTGAAGAAATAACTACATTCTAATGAAAATCAGGTTTGATATGTTTGTTTTGAAGTAGTATTGGGGAAGTTACATTGAGTTTTTTTCTCCATCTGTAGCACTGGTTATTTTGAACAAATAAAAGTTTTCTGTAGTTGCTTCCTTCAGCAGGAAAGAATTTGATACTATGGTATATTATTTCCTCAGCATTAGAGAACAGTTTTTCTAAATGTTGGAGGAAATCTCCATAGTCATTACTCAATCAGAATTTAGAATTTGCATTTAACTCATATATGCCTGAGGACCATTCTAAAGTTTTTTGTATGTGTATACATAAAAGACATATGTAAATGGTTTGGGAGTTAATTTTTTGTTGTGGTTTTTGTTTTGGTAAATATATTTAAACAACAGTCTTTCATAACCATGGATAAGCCCATGTTCTGGAATAACATCATTTTGAGGAATATAATAAATAACTTCAACTTAGATTGAAAATTTAAGTCTTAACCTTTCAAATTAAATAATTTTATAATTAATTAGACAAATTAAGCAGTTTAAATTGGGTACTTTTTTAAAGCATCCCTATCAGAATCTGCATCCACATCTGCATATAAATGCAGTTTTTTATGCAGAAACCCTGCAAGGAAAATTTTTATCACTATCAACAACCTTCCCAACCAAATGAAAAAAGTAGAAAAATTCTGGTATATAATACAGCAAAGCAAAACTAAGTTAAATGGACACTTGATGATTCCTTTTGGTGAACCATTGTGTTACAAGAAATGAAGTTTCTGTTCTATATTTATGAAACATTGTGATATATGGGATGTCTCAGATTTGTTCACGGAAACCTAATCAGATAGTTTTAAAATATTGGCAATTTACAATCTACAGGAATAAATGAGTGAACAAACTTTTTCTAATCTACACTTGACCTGTATGTTTTTTCAAACTTGACTCCAATCCATTCCTTACATGAAGGCTCAATTTTTCTCAGTATTTTGGGTTACTAGTTCAGCAGAAGCCAAGAAAAACAAAAACTTTGTAGTAATCAGAATGTTATTCAACTGTATATTGTTTACTTTATTGTAAATACTGGTGAACAGTGGTCAATAAATAGTTTTATATTCCTTTTAAAAAAAAAGTGTACAGAAATAGTCATAAAAGTTTTTCATATTAGCCATAAACTGGAAACGTCCCAAAAGTCCATCTAAAGATAAATGAGTAAACCATGATATATTATTTACTAATTATTTACTAATTGACATTAGCAAAATGGATTTCTGAGCAATAAAAAGGAACAAATTAATAATGCAACAGAGATGAATCTCAGAAACATTGGGCTGAATGAAGAATCCTCACAGAAAAGAGTATATAGTCTATGATTTCACTTATGTGAAGCTCTTGAACAAGCAAACTTAATTTATGGTTTACACAGAAAAGTGGTTACTTCTGAGGGTGAGGACAGAGCTGACTGGGAAGGGGCAGAGGGAACTTTCTAGGGTAATGGAAATTTTTCACACTCTGTTGAAAATTTGGGTTACACTCATGTATATTATATGAAAAATGCATGAAATGCTACATTTATGATTTGTGAATTTTACTAAGTGTTAATTTCATCTAAAAATTCCATTAGCTACTGAACCCAACAAGAGGCCCTACTGCCAAGTCACGACAGGACTCCAGAAACAAGGAAGAACAGGAGTTGGACCATTCCCTCTTCTCACATCTCTCTATACCGCCCCCAACCCCAGCCATTCCCAAAATCAGACAAAGTAAGTCCGATGTTTGCCCAACTCTTGTACCATCAGGGCCTATGTATCCTTGAACTGTTCCCCCAAATAAGATCCCAGAACAGAGTTTGAAATTTATACCTAGCATAAATTACTAGCTGGACTCTACTCAGAAGGAGCACTTGTCATTTTACCTTGATACCTTTGTGCTCAGAGATGTTTCAAGCAGCAGGTAAGAGAGACATGAGGAGAGGTGGGATAATCCTTCCATCACCTCCCCTTCACCAACCTGATAGCCTGATCTTTAGTGCCCTTCAAAGCACACACCAGGGTACGCTTGTCCAGCTGAGTCAGAAACTTGCAACAATTAGGTCTTGCAGTACCCACATCTGTCACTGTGGGATGCAGAGGACTGTGTGAACCAGTCAGCTTCCAGAACACAGGCTCCCACTCAGCTCTCCCCTCTTGAACTAAACATGAAGTACACAGGCTGACTCCATTCTCTCCTTGAAGACACTCAACTCTGAGTGAAACGTACACTAAAAAAAAAAAACTAGAACAGTACCTAGCATATGAATACATTGATGAAGCAAGTATTATGAAAAAGCCACAGGCATTTTGTTTTGTTTTGTTTTTATGGCAGTGCCGCACAGCTTGCAGGATCTCGGATTCTGGGAATGAACCCTGGCCACAGCAGTGAAATCCCAGAATCCTAACCACTGGATCACCAAGGAACTCCCCACAGGCATTCTTATTTTCATTCTCATTCAATGAAAAAGATGAAAGGCCAGACTGGGTGTGAAACAGTTGGGATACCTCAGCTATAAATTTCGGAAAACAAACTGGCTTGGCCAAGTGGCCTCCCCTCCCTTACCCCAGGAGGCCATCATTAACCTTTCAACTCCCCAGTGGGTGTGGTCCTCCAGTAAGAACTGATTCATCCAAACAAACACAGGTGTCCCCCACCTCCACCACCTGCAGTTTGGGAAGCTTCCAGAGCTAATTTAAAAAAAAGGAACAGAAACAGAAAACACTTGAGGACTAGAGCACAAAAGAAGAGTTAGCTCCTGGTTATCCTGCTAAGACCCTTCCGCCCCTTAGGGAAATACTGTCAGCATGGAAACTATTTTTCTCACCAGAGTAAAGCTGGGGTAGAGAAAGTGAAGAGGGAAAGATGTACAAAACATGGGAGAAACAAACTCTTGCAGGCCTTAAATTCAAGTCTTTCCCTGGGGTTCAGGTCACTCCTGTCTGCTTGGCCACAGCAATCCTTCCTAAAATCTTACAAAGCTACCATGAGCCCCAGGTTTGGAAGCCTACAAGGACCCAAGGAGCACAGTGGGTTTATAAAACTGAATGGCCATTCCTCCTTTCCTCCCTGCACTTTGTCTGAGCTGGTCAGCAACACTTCCTAAGCCCAAATGCTCTTATATAGGAGTTGTTGTTTAGTTGCTAAGTCATGTCCAACTCTTTGTGACCTCATGGACTGTAGCCTGCCAGGCTCCTGTGTCCATGAGACTCCTTCTCCAAGGGATCTTCCCGACTCAGGGATTAAATCCATATTGCCTACATTGGTAGGCAGATTCTTTACCGATAAGCCACAAGGGAACCCCTTATATAGGAGTACATGAGCCTCAAAACACAAAACAACAATGAAAAATCTATACCAAAGAAACCAAACTGATCTGACCAAATTGATTCTTTGTGTCTTTTTCTAACATTTTGCTCTTTCCCACAAGGTAGTGAGAGTGGAGTGAAAACCTGCATTAGTTCTCAGCTGCTCTTCCTTGCTTTTCTGGAAGCCCATTTTAGCTTCTGGAAGCCAGACCTGCCAGATTTGTGAAAGCAAGTGGATTGAAATTTCCAATATCTTTGAGAGAAATCCACTCCTCCTCCTCCTCTCACCACTTTCTGGGACTCTTAAGGTGGCCCAAGAGTTGCCTTGATGCCTCCTCTCCTGCAATCTGACCCAAGGACCCCCAAATTAGACTAGTAATTAGTGAATATATTTAAAACAAACCTCTCCCCCCATGTATATCCACTGACCAGCATCAAATAAGATCTTTCCCATTTTGTTCCTCAAAATATCCAAGTAGGTGGTTTTGTACAAATTATGGCTAAGTGTTCAAATTCTTATCAATATTCTGTTAAATAACCTCAAAACTATTCCTTCTAAGAGCTCCCCATTGGGGAGATGACCCAGAGTAAAGACCACTGTGCTGCACACTCCATAGAATACAGTGTCCATCATATCCTGAACTGTGCAATGAGGCAGCACGATCTAGTGGGTGGAGAATTAAGAGTACCTGGTGATATGTTTACTTTGTCCAACGCATCTTTCAGATGGCAGCAAACAGGGTCAATCCAGGAACCGGCATTCACCACTGCTGGCTACACCCCAGGTGGCAGCATCACAGCTGCCTCCGGCTTAGCACAAGCCCTCTCTATTTCACCCTCAGGTCCAGAACCCAACTCAATTCACTCCCTCTCTGCTCGGTGCTCACCCTTTGAAAGGGGGGTGGGGGAACCAGAGAATGTAGCCACTAATTCAAACCAGAAAAACCGAGGACACAGGACTGAAAAGAGCTTTTCATCCAGCCTGTCTGAAAGACCCCTTTCCCTTTGAGAATTTTGGCTTGGCTAAACTTGGTTCACCGCTATCAAAGCCAGAAACCTATTTTCTTCACTGATTCCTGCAAGTAAAAGGAGATGAAATGTGTGTTTGTGGCTTTGCAAATGAGCTCTTTAGGGAAGAAGAGTGGGGGTGGATAGAGGTACCACACAGAATTGGATGTATAGAGGTGAGAAGCCAAGGTTCAACCTCACTGGCCTAGGATGCAGAGACATTACCTCTGAGCAGATGATACACAACATCAACTACCTCATGCTATCCTGCTCCCTTACACCTGGGGACTAAAACAAATGTATTTTATTTGCTGCTCCTTGTTCTCCTCCTCCTCCAAGGATGATTTATGGGTTGAGACAGAGAGGGGTACTTTGGTAGGAGTCAAAATTGAGGTCTGGAACAACTGGTGACTTGTCAATAGCACATGATCAAATGGTACTCACAGGCCCATTTAAATGCAGACAGAACCAGGCTGTTACAGGCAGCTGACACCCACATGAGTTTAGTGGGTAACAGAGAGCACTCAGCGATGCGGTGGCTTATGTTCTTAATGAGAAGCTATTTTACACAAGCAAAAAGCTGCTGTCTCCTAACAAACGGACTCTGAAAAGACTGGAAAGGAGGAATTCTCTCTATTTAGTTAATGGGATGGGATGTGTCCAGAACGCCATTTGTCATTTCTTTTTCCCTAGCAGTTACCCCCCTAAACCCTCCACTAGGCTCTGTTCCAAGACCACCACACCACCCAGTACACAGCCTGTTGTCTGCTCCAAGCGTGTAATTTGAAACAAAACAAAACAAACAGCAGCCAGTTCACAATCGGTAGATTCTGGCCAGTTCCTGGTGTACATTTCCTAAGCACCCCCATCCATGAAGCCAGGGCTGAGGCCCCTGTCTCCTGACAGCACAGCTCCGGCTTCCGGAGCCCTAAACTTCTCTCTCTAAAACATCACTTCTCCAGACTGAAAGTTCCTTCGATCAGGAACCTGTGCACTTCACTGCCTCAAAGAGTTGAGGAATGGAGACACCCTAAAGTTGGCCCAGGGCAGCGTCCAGTCATGTCTTGTTGAAGGTCGAAGCTCTTGTGTCCCAGCAAGAAGGAACGTCTCAGGACAGTCCTTCTCCAGCCACTCTGCGCTCCCAAACCCGCACCCTCCACCGCCAGTTCCCGCCCCGAAGGCCAGGGCTCGGCCCCGCAGCTCGCGCCGGACGCTCTCCCCTCCCGGCGCCGCACTCACCCACCGCCAGGATGCGAAAGCCCCGCGGCGGGCGCAGGGCCCGGCGACCCCAGGCGTCGCGCAGCACCTGCAGGCTGGCGGGAGGCGCGTGCACTAGCAGCACCCCGCGCCGCAGCCAGCCCTGGAAGGCCAGCCGCGAGGCGGCGCGCGCCAGCCGCGAGTTCCAGAAGCAGCGCGCGTTGGCTCGTCGGAAGGCGCGGAACACAGCGCGCCCGCCAGGCTCCCCCGCACCCTCCGCCTTCTCCTGCGCCTCCAGCCTGCACAGCACCAGCGCCAGGGAATCTGGCGCCAGCTGCACGGGCCGGGCCATGCTGCCTCGGCGGCCAGGGCCCGCAGCTTAGCGCATCGCCGGGCTCCGCAGCTTCGGCGCGCTGGTGGCCGCGGTCTGCGGGAGGGATCGGCTTACTGAGCGCGGCGCCGGCTGCCGGGGGAACGGGGCTCCAGGGGGCGGGGTCGACCTGAGCGCCGGGCAGGGGGTGGGGCGGGACGTGCCGCCTGCGGACCGCCGCGGCTCTCGCCCGAGCGGCGGCCAGCAGGGGTTTCCAAGTGCTGAATCCCCAGGTCATTCTCCATACCCTAACCCAACCCCCCAACTCCCACTGCGGGGGACTTCCCGCTCCCCTGCTTCCCGGCCACCCGGAGCTCCTCTTCCCCCACGGGCCGTCCCTGGGGCTTTGCCCGGCCGGTGGGCGGAGGGCGCCCGCAGCTCCCGAGGAGCCCAGCTGCCCCAGCTGCGGCGCGAACGGCGGGCCAGGGCTCCCAGGGCGCGGAGGATCTGACGGCCGCCTTGGCCGGCTTTGGGATCGCCCCCGGGAAGACGCCACGAGGGGTGGACCCCCTCGGGTCAGGAGTTAGGTCTCCGGCTGCTTCTAATCAGTTTGCCTAAGTTCCTTTCCGTCTGTGACCTCCGTTTACTCGCGAGTAAAATAAGGAGCTGGGACTCAACTCTAAGAACCTTTTTCGTGACTTTCTGAGGTTCTAGCGTCTGGTCGCGCTCCTGGGTTATCCCATTCACTTGAGGTGTTAAGGGACAAAAACAATGTTCCAGAGGCTCCACCTCGATCGGCTGGCGAGGCGCTGTGGTGAAGCGCGTGGGATTCAGGCCGCGGTTGGGATGGGGATTCAGGCAAGAATCCCCAGGAGTGTGCGGAAAGAAACGTGCGATCCCTCTGTCACGGCAGACTCTAGCCAGTGCCTCGCAGCATGGGGGCAGTTCAGAGGCCGAGGGGAAAGAAGGCTGGAATCCTGACTGTGGCGCTGGGTGAGAGCTCCTGGGGTAAGGACGGAAAGGAACGGAAGGGCAGTCTCTAGTCAGCACTCTGAGAGGGGGCAGAGGGGCTTGAGGAGACTGGGGAGTCAGTCCAGATTCCCGCTCCCTCAGCTTCTCAGTTATCAGTAGCAGCGTAGTCACTCAGTCGTGTCTGATTCTTTGCGATCCCCTGGACTGTAGCCCACCAGGCTCCTTGTCCATGGGATTCTCCAGGCAAGAATTACTGGAGTGGGTTGCCATTTCCTTCTCCAGGGAATCTTCCCTACCCAGGGATCGAACCCAGGTCTCCCGCATTGCAGGCTGACGCTTTAACCTCTGAGCCACGAGGGAAGACCACCAGTTGTCAGTAACGACTATAATAATGTGAGATAATCTTCACCTTGCTCCTGGTGAGTCATTATCACAGTAAATGATAGAGGATGTTGTTAATAGCTAGAGCTAACATATATTGAACACTGTATGCTGGAGGCCTTAATTTCACAACTCCGTGTTAACTTCTCTTAGTATCTCTCCCTGTCTCTGTTTTTAACAGATAAGGTAACTGAAGCTAGGTTGGATTCAGAAGCACTTCCTGGTCATACAGATAGTAAGAAATGGAGTCAGACAACTTCCAAGTCAGGGCTCCCTATGACAAATTAAGTCTGACGCAATTTTCAGTTTAAATAAACAGGCAAACCTGAGACAACCATCTCACATTTCATTTCTGACTGAGGTGGATAGATGGATGGATAAATACAGCACAGAGCCCAAATGAACGAAATGTCTGTCTGTATAGCCAAGCTCCTCCTCTCTGTCGTGAGAGATGACATTACTGTGTTCCCCAACCTGGGAAACTATGACTTTAATCTTTATATCTAGCATCTATGACAGTGTCTATGATATCTATTTTTAGTATCTATGACATGATAATGATAATTTCCATTGACACTCAGCTCACTCTACCTAGAACTGTATTGAGAATTTGACATGTGTAATTTTAGTCTCAGAATTAACCATCTGAAAGAGGGTAATATTATTGAGCCCCCATCTTCCCTCCAAAGCAAATGATTGCCATTTTCCCCTCTCCTATTTCCAGACAATCTCTCTCTTGCCCACCTTATTAGGCCTGAAATTCCTGCCGGTACAATCCCACCTTAGAAAGACTGTCTCCAGAGTCTCAAAGCACATTCATTGGGTCTCCCATTTTTACTTTTCGTGAAGATTTAGGTCATCTAATTTGCTAATGTCTGCAAAAATACAGTGGCATTTCATGAGACAGGACCATAGGATCAGTAAAGAGTTTTTGGGCTTCAAGGCTATTAGGAAGATTGAGATGGCTTATCCTAGAGGGAAGGGAACAGGAAGCTAATGCCTTTGACTGAATTGAGGGAGTAGTACTATGGGAGCACCCCATATGGAGGGACGCTTGCAGATACTAGTAGAGACTACACTCTCAGGCATCAGCCCTGAGAACCACAGTGACAAGCTCTGAGGCAACGCAGTCAAGCCCATTGCTGGGGCCTCTCTGAACGAACTTGGTGGTGAGTGCAAGTGACACTGACATCAGTACTGTGTGTCAGCAGGTGCTGCTGCTGCTGCTAACTCGCTTCAGTTGTGTCCGGCTCTGTGCGACCCCATAGACGGCAGCCCACCAGGCTCCCCATCCCAGGGATTCTTCAGGTAAGAATACTAGAGTGGGTTGCCATTTCCTTCTCCAATGCCTAAAAATGAAAAGTGAAAGTGAAGTCGCTCAGTCGTATCCGACTCTCAGCGACCTCGGGGACTGCAGCCCACCAGGCTCCTCCATCCATGGGATTGTCCAGGCAAGAGTACTGGAGTGGGGTGCCATTGACTTCTCCCAGCAGGTGCTGAGGTAACTGTAATGAGCACCCCAGGAAAAATATCAAGCCCTTTTTTCCTCATTTTCTGGGTATCATGTAAACCCCCAAGTTTTTTTGTGTGTGATAGTTCCAAGGAGCAGACTTCCCGAAACATGGTCAAGACATGGCCAACTCTGACAAATGGAACTTGTGAGCTTATTTGGTTTAGAAAACTAAAGGGTAACAGATTCATTCTTGCTACACTATAATTGCTAGAAAAGATGAACTGAGTCATTTGATGTTCACACCTGCCTGGTGTCTGTCCTATCTTAGGCCAGATGATCCAGTTCAATAATCCTGATTCAGTGTTCTTCACACCCTGATTCCAGCCTGTCCTCCATTTCCATCCTTGCCTTCCTCCTCCAATCCACACCAAGGATCTTATGCTGCAGCTACTTAAAATTACACACCTTCCCAAATATGCTTTCACATCTTTGCTCACACTATTTCCTCTCCTAGAAGGCCTCTCCCCTTTCCATTAGGTGGTATACTACAAAGGCCAGCTCATAAAACCTGTGACACATCCAGGAAAATTATATCTGTACTTGGAGCTTTGTTAACCCTCTCATAATACTTGTGTGTTAAAAGTTATAATATTTACTTACCTGTCTTGTCAAGCAACTTGAGATTCTTGGAAGGTCAGGCTTCTGCCTGATTCATCTCTGTGACCCATCATATAGCCCAGTACCTGAGCCATAGATTTGTTCCATCTGAATCAAATCTAATTTAACTAGATTTGGTTAAATCTAGTTAACCAAATTTGGTTTGGTCCAGGATAACCCTGTTTTTCTTGCTTTCTGGCTAGCTTGGTGTCACCACCATACACAGAAGCATTCTGTTTTGAGGGTGAATCACAGGAAGACCTTGCTGTCCAACAGTCAATGCCGAGGTCAAAGCCTCAAGGAACATGCACCCAGGTCCCACGCATCCAGGTTCAGTTGTTTCTCTGGAGTCATTTTATGACATACATGTTATATACTCAGTATTAACTACCTCATAATTTTTTGCACATTAAAATTTATCAAGTTGAAGTTCCTTCCCCTTAACTCAGAAAATCAAGCCTTGACACTTTAGGCTGATTTAGAGAGCATATTTTATCTGGGTTCACTTTATTATGACCATTTCTGCTTCTATAGCACATTTCTTTCCTTTATCAGAGGAAAAAAAAAAACAGAGACTTTTGTTTCTATTTCCCAGAGGGAAATGTGAGGCTTTCCCATGTGATGACTCAAGGACAGAAAAAAGGAAGTGGGAGCAGAGGAAGGACATTTAATGCCATTTCTTTTTAAAGAAAAAAACATTACCTTTATTCTTGCTGTTTTGTTTGGGCAAGACTCCGGGCCCCCATAGCCTTGCCTGTAAACTGAGAGAACACCTGACGGACCTGAGAGATCGCTTAGAGCCCCTCGCAGCTTCATGATTCTACAGCTCCACCTTCACTCCCAGTAGAAACCCTAATGCAGTTTCAGCCATCATTGAGCCTGAGGAGGTCCTTAGAGATGAAAAAGAGCCTGAGGGTCAGATATCCCAAAATTGATTCAGATTTGCCTTTAAACATTTATTAAAAGAACTTTTTTATTTATGTGTTTTTGGCTGCTCTGGGTCTTTGCTCCTGTGCAGGTTTTTCTTTAGTTATGGAGAGCAGGATCTACTCTAGCTGTGGTGTGCTTTAGCTTCTCATTGTGGTGGCTTCTCTTGTTGTGGAGCATGGGCTCTAGGGTGTGTAGGCTCAGCAGCT
The DNA here is from genome assembly GCA_007570785.1 of Antilocapra americana. Classification (NCBI taxonomy): domain Eukaryota; kingdom Metazoa; phylum Chordata; class Mammalia; order Artiodactyla; family Antilocapridae; genus Antilocapra; species Antilocapra americana. Next base: position 1,721,240 of record ML663567.1, read on the forward strand.
GTGGCTCCCAGGCTCTAGAGCACAGACTCAAGTGTTGTGGCGCTCAGGCATGGAATATTCGCAGATCAGGGATCAAACCCATGTCTCCTGCATTGGCAGGTGGATTCTTTATCACTTAGCCACCAGGGAAGCCTGCCTTTAAACATTTCACGTCTGCATCTTCTCAATGGCAAGAGGTCAAAAAAAGAAATAAACATGGGGGGAAAAGATCCTTAGCTTGGAATATTAAGAGGCTAAGAATACCAGAAACTCCGTAATTCTGATGTGAGAAAAGAGTTAAAAAAAAAAAAAAAACTATTCTGATCCTTGTTAAAATGGTAAGGAAAATTTTGCCCAAGGCTATCGAAAAGTCTAGATAGCAAAGATAGCTATGGAGCAAAGGCAGCAAAGAAGCTGGGGATTTTTGCTGAGGAGCAGAGTGAGGAAGTCAGTGGATAGAAAATTACTGATAGGAGACATCAAGGATGAGGAATCCTTGCTAAACCTCGAGGATTTATATATTGGGGTGGGGGGTGTAGAACTTGAAGGATTTGTACTAACCTGATTTAGCAAGATTCTTGGGCAGGGCAGGCAGAAGATTAAGATAAGGCCCAATTTGGGGCCTAGTCAAAAAGAAGACTCAGAAAAGAAACAACAAAAACCTACTGTATAGCACAGAGAACTTATTCAGTATCTTGTAGTACCTATAATGGGAAAGAATCTGGAGAAAAATATATATATGGATGTACAACTGAATCACTATGCTGTATACCTGAAACTAACCCAACAACTATACTTCAATAAAAATAAAGATACTACAAATAAATAAAAATTTAAAAACAGGTCTCATAAAGAACTGACTGTATACTTTGGTCAAGGAACATCTTTGTCAGGAGCCAGTACAAAACTTTCCATCACTCTGCCCCTCCCTACTTCACTAAAGAAATTAATATCTATAAAGCATTTAAAATACCCCATAATCCCATTTTTGTTTAGGGAGGGGACAACTGAAATAATTATCATTATGTTAACAAAAATTATTTGTAGACATATTACAAGCAATTTTTCTTTCTATGAGCTTCTCTATACTTTCAAGAAATTCTACAATTAAAAAGAAGCCCCCATAATTTTTGAGTTAGAGGAAGTAAAGACAGCTGGCTCTTCTGCACTAGGTCCATTAAAGCCAATACGTTTTCTAACCAAAATGAGCCGACTCCATCACTCCACCTCCCCATTAAACTTAGGGTCAGAGGGCAGGTCTCAGACCTGGAAAATATTACTTCTGGAAAGAAAGCTGGAGCAGCAATCTGTCAAAAAAGGCATAGCACCTAAGTGCCCTGCAGCCAAAGCCAGTCAGCAAAATTCCTATTACTTGAAACATGGAAAATCAGATTAACTATTTTCCTGACACCAAAAAATAAAGTATGGAGGCCTAAGGCAAGATGCCAAATTCAGTTTCAGGCATTTTAAAGGAGCCTGCCCGTGTGTGCACTCAGTCGTGTCTGACTCTTTGTGGCCCCATGGATTGTAGCCCACCAGGCTCCTCTGTCCATGAAATTTTCCAGATAAGAATACTGGAACAATTTGCCAATTCCTTCTCTAGGGGAATCTTCCCAACCCAGGGATCAAAACCATGTCTCCTGCTTAGCAGGCAGATTCTTTACCACTGTGCTGCCTGGGCGTCCCACTATTTACATGCAGATCTGATAAAAATGAGTTGTCACTCCAGGTGCCCAGATCTCGAACAAACTCTGTTTCCAGTGAGGCCCCTGCCTTCCAGGTGCAAGTCTCTCTTCTCTGCTTTCTCATGGGGAAGAAGGATGCTAACTTCCCTCACACTGAAATCATCATGGACTGTGAAACAAAGTGTTGCTTTTCCCATTCTGACAGTCTGTCTACCTGTTACCAGTTGTTTAAGCAGGAATCCAGGATTACCTTTTATTCATCTATGTATCCTCTAGAATGCCCCCACAGCCCTGTTCAAAAGCAAGGAAACAGATCCCTAAACAAGATGATAAAGAACAAAAGTGTGGTACCAGAGAACTAGTTCAAGTTGGTACCAGTCAACCCTGCTTTAGGCCAAATCGATGTAACTCACTGAACATTCTACAGAGGGACTGAATAAAACATGAAGCTTCATAAACGCATCTATAATACAGGAACAAATACTTATTGAGCCTGCTGAATCCCAGGCACTGCCTTGAGTAATAAAGAGGAGGATACAACCATAAAGGATGCATTTCCATTATTTCAAATTGTTTACAATCTAATGTTTTTCTCTTCATGACAAGAAAAACAAAGCAGGGGAGGAGAAAATGTAACTTGAGAGGTTAAAAGGACTTCCCTGGCAGTCCAGAGGTTGAGACTCCATGCTCCCAGTGCAGAGGGCAAGGGTTTGATCTCATCCTACATACCACATGGAAAACCCTTCCCTACTTAAAAAAAAAAAAAAAAAGACTTAAGAGACATGCCAACCAAAGCAACAAAGTGTGGGCCTTATTTGGGTTACTGAACACTTTGAACAAATTGAATGTGATACAGACACTGTCTCGATATTTGATACGAGAACAAAAGGACAAATGAAGGGACACACGAAATGTGACTTACGAAGAAACAAATATGCTCTTAAAATATCTTCACCTTTAAATATGTATATCAATTTACTGAATAAGTTGGTGATTTTCTTTTCTGCTCTTTGGTAAAAATGATTACTAACCCTCAGTCATCACCTCTAACAACAAAGTACATCTAGGTAGCTAGCTGAGTGCTTATAAAATATAGTTGCCAATAAGACAAAAAAAAATTAATATTTTTAAGTAACATCTTTAAAGAAAAATGTCTGCTTTCTAATAATCTCTGGCATTGTGTTCTCTTCAGTCACCAAAACAAACAAACCAAAAAAACAACAACAGGAAAGAATAGCACTGGAAAAATAAAAATGGTATTAATGAGCCTTTGTATAGAGTTAGCAGGCTACGAATTTTGATCTTACTATCAGAGCTGTGACATTGTTCCTCATATTAGGACAAAGATTCACACAGAGGATATATTAAGATTTGTTTCCTTTAAGTAAACTAATTTCCATTCCACATACATAAAATAACATTGCTTGGGTTGACTTTTCTCCTGTAATGGAATCAAGAAGTCTAATAATATAGCTATAAGGAATTGTGTTTCATCTATTTTGTCAAAACACTTCATAATCTGAGGGAGGGCCACAGAAGTTAAAGAGTTGCACAGGGTCCATAGCTAGTTAGTGTTTGAGCCAAGAGAGAAAGTGAGAGAGATCTTCAACACTCAAGTCTAGAGCAGAGATGGGCAAACTATGGATGGTGGGTCAAATCTAGCCTACTGCTTGTTTTAGTATGGCCTGCAAGCTAAGACTGATACTTACATTTTTAAATAGCTGAAGAAAAAAAAATCAAAAGAAAAATAATATTTTTTGATGGGAAAATTAAATGAAATTCAAATTTATGGCCATTACTTTTTTTTAAATTAAATTTTTCTGGAGTATCGTTGACTTACAATGTTGTGGTGCCCATTATGTTTTACTGGAACACCAGCACACTCTTTCATATATGCATTCTCTATGGCTGCTCTTGTCAGCAGAGTTAAGTGGTTGCAACAGACTGTACTGTCTCTGCAAGACCTAAAATATTCCGTTTCCAGCCCTTGACAGAAGACTACAGTATCCTGGTTTAGAGCTCTATTCATGTCAAGATTGCTTCACAGAACAGGGCCAGACATATGGAAAGTATTCTTAGTGCACAAATGGTAGGCCTCCTGGTTCAACCCAGTTGCTCTGCATGTTGGATGCTGCTGAAGAGGGGAGAACTAGTAGCTGCCCCTGCTTGTCCTCTGGCCAACATGCTGAGCTGAGGTGGGGGGATTTGGTTTCTGTTCTTACTGTCCATTTAATCATGAGCCTCTCAGCTAACCCTGTCAACAGGGAGACCAATTAGTGCCAATTTCGATGTGAAAGGCATTTCCTTAAGGCAGAACTGAGATCTCCACCTCATTTCACACAAACAATTCAAGGTCACAAGGTTAACCTGGTTAGAGTCAAACCAGGGCTTAAAAAGTGAAAGGCAGCCTTTCTTAGAGGCCTAGAGCTCTCTAGACTCCATAGGAAAAAGTGTCCAAGAATTTACGTCATTTACCACAAGGGGACATAACACTACAGGGGTAAACAGCCAACAGGCCTTGCAAATTTAATATCCCTCCACAAGATTACTTTCAGATTTCCCACAGATGTTTATGGCAAAACTTTATTAGAGCCATGTGTAGTGATCAGCCTCCTTGGAATTCAAGACCATTAGGTTTTCCACTTGACCCACCTCCAAGGGCCAGTGAGTTTTCAAAATGCATTTCTTACAAGTGAAAATATTCTTTTATAGGCAACTTTGTTTTGTACTAGATTGCCTAAAACTTTACTCTGTAAATAAATTTTTATGTGCACTACTAATATTTTAATAACATGAGCAGAGCTTACTTCTTAAAACCTTTTGATGGATCACTTCATTTAAAAAAAACTTGTTTCTGGAGACTGCATAGTTTGTTATTCGAAAGAATTCCTAATTTTCAAAAAGTGATGTGCTATTCACATAATATAAATTGTTTATTCTAAATAAATCAAGATTGTTTATTTTAAAATGAACAACTCAGTGGCAATCACTACATTTACAATGTCATGGTTTCTCATGTCAATGTAGCCTTTTATATTTATAATATTTATACTACTACTATATTAATAGTTTGACTGTTAAGAGGGCACATACACCCATACTGTCCATGTTCCTCAAATGAATTTGAAGCCAAGAACGTCCCTCTTGGACATTCAAATTGCCAAATGGTGAAGAGAGGTAAATCACACTAGAGGATAAGAGAAAAACAAAAATTGTTTTAAACTGATTATACCCACTCAGAAAGGAGATTTACTAGGTTTTCTAGGGTTTGATCCCTGGGTCGGGAAGATCCCTTGGAGAAGGGAATGGCAACCCACCCCAGTATTCTTGCCTGGAGAATTCCATGGACAGAGGAGCTTGGTGGGCTACAATCCATGGGGTCGCAAAGAGTAGGACACAACCGAGCGACTAACCTAACACACACTAGGTTGCAGACATTTCTTTGGGGACATTAATATCTCCCAATATTCCTCCAAACCACATACTTTTCATTTTTTAAAGAATGCCTCTATTATTTCTGAAAAATGACATACCTCATAATTAAAAATTTGAAGTACAAAAAGAAAAACATTAACTTGAAATTTTACCATCCAGAAATGATCATCTTTAACAACAGGGTGAACACTGTTTTAGGTAAATATAGACAGAAAGAAACAAGTTTAGAAAAATGGAATCATACTATATATCACATTTTAAATTAAAAATATTAGTATCAAGAAAATGGAACAAACTTTTCTGTATTCTTCACATTTAATAATAACTATTAGACATTGGGGGATATCTTCAACCCCCATATTAATCACATTATCTATATTAGTTATAACAGTAGGAAAGTTGTTAAAAAGAGTAAATCCTATGAGTTCTCATCACAAGGAAAAAATCTTTTTTTGCATCTATATGAGATGAAGACTGTTAAGCGAAATTATTGAGATGGGACTTCCCTGGTTATCCAGTAGTTAAGACTCTCTGCTTCCACTGCATAGGACATGGGTTCAGTCAGGGGACTAAAATCCCGCATGCCACACAGTACAGTCAAAAATTTTAAATTAATAAAAATAATTTTGGTAATCATTTCACAATACATGTAAGTCATTATGCTGTACACCTTAAATACAGTGGTGTACATCATGTTAACAGAACTGGGGGCAAATTTTTAAATATATATATTTACAGGAAAAAAACCTCAATGGATGACCCAGCAATTCTACTCCCAGGTGTATACCCAAGATAAATCAAAAACTTGTTACATCAATGTTCATGGTAGCATTATTCATAATAGCCAGACTGACTGGTTCTATTTTGAAAGCACTAGCTGAAAGGTTAAAAACTCACCTCCTAGAAACATTTCCAACAGCCAGGTGAATGCCTCCTGAACTTGAAAAGCTGGTAAAAACCCTGGGATTAAATAACAGATGGACTGGGGAAATGGCAGAAGTGCAGCCCAAGGCTAGTATACTTCATTTATACCTAAAGGAAGAATGGTTCAAAATAGGTTTTAATTTAATATTTATGTTATAGCCAGAAACAGCAAGTGGTCTTTGTGTAGTTAGAGACTGGCTTTCAAAAGGTCTAGAAAGAAAATGAATGAACATTAAATATTCATATGTTGGAAGTAGATTCTGTTCTTTCCCTGCCTGAAGGAAGATAAAAAGGCTCAAGATAACCAGTGAGCTGCAATTGGAAATACTAAGAGGCCAGATTCAGTTTAAGTGAATATGAGGCTTCTACTGAGGCCAGATAATGTGAAATATTAAACCTTTTCTTATTTATCTGGAGACCACAAAGGAATAACTTTCTGTTGTTTTTGGTTGACTTTTTAACTTTTAGAATGGGAAAAATAACGATCAGTTTCTTTGCTGAAGCATAGGCTACTAACTGGGAGTCCCCTGGTGGCTCAGTGAAGAATCCGCATGCAATGCAGGAAACTGGAGTTTGATCCCTGGGTTGGGAAGATTCCCTGAAGACGGGAATGGCTTACCCATTCCAGTATTCTTGCCTGGAGAATTCCATGGACAGAGGAACCTGGCGGGCTACAGTCCATCAGGTCACAAAGAGTTGTACACAACTGAACGACTAACACTTTCACAGGCTAATAACTGCCGTTATCAACTTCTCAAACCCTTATATGACCCTTGCAAAGGAGAATCTATCCTAGCAAACCAAACCCAAGCCAAGTTTGTTTTTAGTTTATCTTGAATCTGAAAATTTAGAATGATCATGAACCACACAGCATGCAAATTCCTCATATTTTATCTCTTTAGATGTGAGAAAGTTTTGATCAGTGTTGTAATAATCTCTATATGATGGCCACATTTAAAATTGTTCCCTGCTCTTTATGATGCTTCATTTGCCTGAATTGCTGCAGCAACAGCAAAATATCAACTGTTGTTGGACCAAAGGTAAAACTTGCACCTGATTAGCAGCCCCAGAGAATTTTCAGTGCAAAGGCTATGAACACAAACAATGCTAATTTTAAATGTTTGATAAAGTTCAATTCTGAAGTTAAATTAATCCAAATATGAGAATCTAGAACAAACTTCATATAAAGAGGTACCATCTTAACCACATGTTAACAATAATGAAACTGCAGTACTGCAATAAAGGAGAAAAAATAACGTGATTATATGGCATTCTTTGATGTTAGGTCCAGGGCACATGGGTTCTAAAACTGGAGAACTGGAATGCCATCTACTGTCACTGTAAATCAATGCCAAGATCCGAATATTTAAAAGGTGATTGAAATATCTAGACCTAGACTTCAAAATATTTTTAAGATTTAATTAACTTAGTAAAACATCAGTTCAGTTCAGTCAATCAGTCGTGTCTTGACTCCTTGTAACCCCATAAATCGCAGCACGCCAGGCCTCTCTGTCCATCACCAACTCCCGGAGTCTACCCAAACCCATGTCCATCGAGTCTGTGATGCCATCCTCTGTCGTCCCCCTCTCCTTCCCAGCATGAGGGGATTATCCAATGAGTCAACTCTTCGCATGAGGTGGCTTTAGTATTGGAGTTTCAGCTTCAACATCAGTCCTTCCAATGAACACCCAGGACTGATCTCCTTTAGGATGGACTGGTTGGATCTCCTTGCAGTCCAAGGGACTCTCAAGAGTCTTCTCCAACACCACAGATCAAAAGCATTAATTCTTCGGCACTCAGCTTTCTTCACCATCCAACTCTCACATCCATACATGACTACTGGAAAAACCATAGCCTTGACTAGATGGACCTTTGTTGGCAAAGTAGTGTCTCGGCTTTTCAATATGCTATCTATCTAGTTTGGTCATAACTTTCCTTCCAAGATGGCAGGTGTTGCAAGAGGGTACCAGAGGGCAGACACACTGAAACCATAATCACAGGAAACTAGCCAATCTGATCACAAGGACCACAGCCTTGTCTAACTCAATGAAACTAAGCCATGCCATGTGGCGCCACCCAAGACAGACGGGTCATGGTGGAGAGGTCTGACAGATTGTGGTCCACTGGAGAAGGGAATGGCAAACCACTTCAGTATTCTTGCCTTGAGAACCCCATGAACAGTATGAAAAGGCAAAAAGATAGGACACTGAAAGATGAGCTCGCCAGGCCGGTAGGTGCCCAATATGCTACTGGAGATCAGTGGAGGACTAACTCCAGAATGAATGAAGGGATGGAGCCAAAGCAAAAACAATACCCAGTTGTGGATGTGATTAGAATTAAGGTCCGATGCCGTAAAGAGCAATATTGCATAGGAACCTGGAATGTTAGGTTCATGAATCAAGGCAAATTGGAAGCTGGTCAAACAGGTGATGGCAAGAGTGAACATCGACATTGTAGGAATCAGCAAACTAAGATGGACTGGAATGGGTGAATTTAACTCAGATGACCATTATATCTACTACTGTGGGCAGGGATCCCTTAGAAGAAATGGAGTAGCTATCATGGTCAACAAGAGAGTCCAAAATGCAGTACTTGGATGCAATCTCAAAAATGACAGAATGATCTCTGTTCATTTCCAGGACAAACCATTCAATCACAGTAATCCAAGCCTATGCCCCAACCAGTAACGCTGAAGAAGCTGAAGTTGAACAGTTCTATGAAGACCTACAAGACCTTTTAGAACACGCAAAAAAGATGTCCTTTTCATTACAGGGGATTGGAATGCAAAAGTAGTAAAACATAGATGTTTTTAATATCTACCTAAATTCTCCTTATTTATACACTTCACACGCACAAAATTTCTTCATACATTGTAACACAACTCAGAGCCTCTTTAAAAATAAGCATTAGTTTTGCTTCTGATCTTGAGTTTACTTTTAAAACAAGAATACTGCTGGAGCAACGCTGAAAGCCTGGGATAGCAAGAAATTTGTGGATCACAGCTTTTACCTCCAGAGGCTTGTTTCCTAATTCCTAAGGTGATCTTTATTTGCAGACTGCTAGAGGTCCCAGGCAACAAAGAGCTAAACATGATCAAGTTCTGAAACAGAAAAATTAACTGTGGAGCTGAAGCCTGAACTTTAGAAGGGTTCTTCTTTCATTTCAAATACAGATTTATCTTGGATTTGACTCCACTCAATTTGAAATTAGGATGGTTCACACTAACAAAATATATTAAATATATGAAAATGCTTAGGTATTTTTGATTAATAACACCACTAGGTAGAATTTATTACCTTAATTGTCTGTAAATACAGTGTGAATGCAAATGCCACCACTCTCACAAAACTTGTCTTCAATAAAATCTGTGTAGATGTTTCTTGGCCTCCACTTCGTTTGCTAAACTTGGGGCTCATGCTGAATCCTGCCTCTGTGGTTGCTTGGGATCTCGACAATCTGCAAAATCTCTTTCTTTCAGGGCTGGATGAACAAGTTCTTGTCTTCATGAGCTTGATACTGGTTGAGGTCTAATTCTAACTGATCAATTTACCCTGGAACTAAGATTATAATCTGCCTGATTTTCAATAATACTAACACAGCCGAAAAGATTTATCATCTTTTCACCCTCTTTACTCTTTTCTACCCACCAGACAGACCTTTGGACAATTAAGTCAGTCATTCCACATTAGTTAGATTATGCTCAGTGTTTGATAGCTCACAAAGGAATTACAGTCAAGTCAGCGTGGAGAAGTGGAAAAGAAAAAAGCAAAATGTGTGTGAAGACTAATGTAATGACAAAGACTAAAATGATAAAGATTCAGTTGTGTAAGCAACTGTGACCATTCCCATAAACTATTTTTCAAAGTAGCTTCTCAAAGTGACTACCCTGCAGGTTACCAGACCTTCATCCACTCATTAAAATATTTCAGTGTCTACTATACCCAATGTAGAAATAATTTACCCCTACAAAAAGACCAAAATGCTCAGAGATATTATCTCCACAACAACTGCTGCTTTTCTTTGGAGTTTTAAAAATCATGTATCAGTAAAAAAACTGCTCTCTTTGTATACTTTGGGTTAGGTTTTCCAAGCATGTTAACCTAGAAAAGCAGCAGCACTAATCCAGGGAACTTGTTAGAAATGCAAATTCTTGAGCCCTATCCAACTGTCTCAATCAGAAATTCTAGGAACGGGACCCAGCCATCTGTTTTAACAAGAATCCCAGGTGATTCTGATACTTACTAGTTTTAGAACCACTGCCTTAGTTGAGGTCCAGTGATCACATTCAGATTCCATCCTTAATAGGACTAAACAAAGAGGTGACTCAATGACTTAAGTAGTACCCTATTCCGAGCACCCAACATAATATGTCCTCACTACAACAGGAAAAACCAAGTGTATTAATTTATGGTCAAAAGTATTTTGGGACTTAACCTTCATTTATGTATAAGCCTGAGGCTTGTAAAACGAGTGAGCACCAAGGAATTCCTTGGCAGGCTGGTGATTAAGACTCTGTGCTTCCACTGCAGGGGAGCCCGGGGTTCAACGTCTGGTTTGGGAAGTAAGATCCCACAAGCTGTGGCCAAAACAAAACAAAACAACCCAAAACTAGTGAACACTAAAACCAGGCCAATTTTACCCATAAGGTGAATAATAAATAAGTTAACAATTTGTCTTAGACTGGTTTACACTTTGTCTTGATACATTAATAATTATTCCTGGCACTCTGCTCTTCTCTCAAAAGGTTCCCAGTTCAGGGTCTAAGTATCACCTGTTCTTAGTGACAGAATGTTAATAAAATATAGAGGCAAAAAAAAAAAAAAAATATATATATATATAGAGGCAATAAAATGTGTTAATAATGATACCTAAAAAGTTCTCATCATTCCAGTAAGCTTCATTAGACAAAAACAATTTATAAAGATATTCTTACATATTAGTTTTTATTAACTTCCAAAAATCCAAATACAAAACTACAGTGGAACAAATTTCTTTCCTAGAACCCAGACACAGCAACTGCAGTGCAGTTCACTGGGAAGTTTGCTGCCCACTACACTTCCTAGGGAGGGGCCTTTTTTGGTGCCTCCAGTTAGGATGCTCACTTCAATCTTTTGCCTAAAATTCAAGACTTACTTTCTGTATCTACTTTGACTTCACATCACTGGGAACAAACCTATATGGCTTCTACCAATGAAAACAACTTCAGGCTATCTCAGACCCACAAAAAGATTCATTCAATGCCATCCCAGTGTTAACCTGCGGACTTGCAAAGGTCCGATGTGGCAAGAGTATGCTGGGCTAGAAGGGCCATATAGGAGGAAGCAGGAACAAGTGCCCCTTCTACACTATTAATATGACTAGCAGAATGTTCTGAAAGCCCTTCAGTATTATGTCAAACCCTATAGTTTCCACAGTAATATTTCTGATGAATTCTAGCCACCACTTACAGATCTAAGCAGCTAAGAAAATTCAGGCTCTTAGTAGCCTCTTAAGGGTCAATTATCACCTGGATGAGAGAGAACTAAGATTAGCCTGGTCTCTTCCAACCACTGAAGATATAGCTTTTCTGTTGGAATTGTCAGCTATTCTATTTAGGTACCTAAACAAAATGTCTTTATTATTTGCTATGTACAATTAACATTATGTTTCCACCAAATTCTTTAATGCCTTGTGATAACAGATATCCACAGGTAAATTCCCTAATACAGTTACAATAAATTTCATCCATATTTAATAAGCAAACTCATCCATGTTTTAATGTATTTCAAATGTCTTCCTTTAGCAGAAAATTATAAATTTCCAAACATTTTGCTCTCTAAACAAATGCTGCTTTTATGACCAGAAAGAAGTGACTGCTGTATTACAACACATCACAATTGTCACTGTGGCAGAAATCCCTATTTTTCCTCCTTTTCTCAGCTAAGAACCTGTGGCTCATAAAACAATGGTACCTAATATTTTCCTCTCACCTGAAGCATAGGCAAGGTACCTGAGAGCTAAGACTCTTTGGATTGTCATGGTCTTTGCTCCTGTGTAAAAGTTCACATCTTCACTGATGCTGAAAACAGATCCTAAGATTTACCAGAAATGTAAAAGCATCTTCAAGTGTCTTTCCTCCTGAGTCTACTTTTGACCGAAGTCCCCAAAGCTTGGTCCCTTAGCAAAGGTACAACTCCATATGCTGGCTACTCTTGGGGTTTTAAGAGAGGATGAATTGCCCAGAGGTACACAACTGATGAACTGTTCTCTGCAAGTCATATACTTGTACAAGGGGTGAGGTGCAGATGTATGGTAACAGGTGAAATGCTACAGAGAAGCCCTTAGGGTGCACAGCATGGGCAGATGAAAAGGGCATCAGCTAATCTGTCCCACCTACTCCAGCCTACCCAGTTCAGGGTCTTTACATGTTTCTTTTGAGAGTGAGAAGTATATAAACATAAAGTTTAACTATTGCTGTAATTACCTTTAAAAAGGATTTTTTTGTGCTGTTACTTTTTGATGAATAATTTCTAGGACTTAGGAAAAATTCAGAAAAAAATACTAAAATCTTAAAATTTCAGTGTCTTAAAATGACTGAACCAAGCATTACAAATGCAAAACAGGTATCCAGAACATAAAAAAGATGAGAAAACAAAATTAAATGTTATCACAGACTTATTTTGTTACCTGATTAATTTTTTTGGTTTGGTCAATGTAGGTTGGTAGAATTTAAGAATAGATTGCATGTTTCCTTCTGAATAAAAACCCAAGAGTTTGGAAAGACAAAATAAGTTGCCTTTACCTCATTTTCACAATTTCTTACTTTCCACTTCTAATTTACCTTTAAGCAACAATATAATGAAAAGATTCCTCTTTTTTTCTCTATTCTCATTCTCATTTAACTATCTCTGAAAAAAATAAGTCTGATCAGTTGACTTTTATGATTTTTCTTTCAAAATCATACTATATGAAAGAACTATATTCCTCCCAGTCTTTTAGTTAAAAAGTATCTCCAAGATTTCCACCTGAGAAAAACTAACTATCCTATAATGATTTGTCTTACGGTAAAGAAACAAACACTTATAGAATAACTGAACAGTTACAGATCAATCAGTGGTTCAACTTCATAGAAGTTCAACAAATCATTAAGACCGGAAAGAGTAATTTGTGGTTCAAAAAATTGGTTTGAAAGAATTTCAGGAATTTTAATCTATTTCGTAGTAAGAACTATGTGGATTACATTTAGCTTAATATGTGTGTAACGAGGCACTTACATTCTCATATTAAACTGTAGGAACACCAAACCAATATTCTAGCAAAAAGAACCATAAAAACTCCAGTATAATATATATTTCTATGCCAGTGAAACATTCCAGGAAGGGTTATTCATATACAAATAAACTGATTATTTGCTAAAGCTGCAATTCAGCTTTCAGTGTTACTGCAAAGACATATCATTTTGGGGACTTCCCTGGCAGTCCAGTGGTTAAGACTATGCACTCCCAATGCAGGGGCAAAGGGTCTGATCCCTGTTCAGGGAACTAAGTAAGACCCCACACGCTGTATGACATGCCCTCTCCCAAGCCAAAAGACCAGAATTTATCCCTACATTCCTTTAGACCAGAGTTTTTCAACTACTGACATTTTGGGCTGGATAGTTTGCTGTGTGTGTGTGTGTTCGGGGCAGGGCAGGGGGTGGGCAGCATATGCAAAGTAGGATATTCATCAAAGTCCTTGGCCTCTAACAAGTAGATGCCATCAGCACTCACCCAGCTGGGCCAGATACAAATGTCTCCAGACATAGCTAAATGTCTTAAGGGGGCAAATTAACCTCCTGTTGAGTACCATTGCTTTAGAGTGTATCACCACATTTCCTACCTTTTCACTGAATTAGTTAATAAATTGTTATGTATCTAAATTTCTGAAGGAGGTACACAGACTAATAAAATAATATTTTTAATTAAATAAGACTTAAGGTGTCATACTGACATCCACTGGCTTGGTACTACATGTGACATATACTGCATTAAAAAAAAAAGGCCCTCAATATTAAAAGTAATATACATGCTATTCTGGCAAACTAAAACAGTTAACATTAACATCAAAACTATATTTTATGTAAAGTTTAACATATATAATAACACTGATAATCTATTATTTTCTTAGGTTTCGACGTACTGCCTTTTGGATGAATTAAATTTTTAATAAATGTTTTTAGAGAATAGTCAGGATTTTAGAACAAGTGAAGAAAAAAGTGTGTTCCAAAAACTTGCAAAATTTAAGCAGCACACTATTTTATGATTTATGCTGAGGTTTTAAAAGGCTAGTATCTTAACTAATAATGATAATGCTATAAATAAAATCACAACTTTCCAGGTTTTTAATAAATGACATCTGTAATTAAATACTATTGTCAATTAAACTGATGAACTTTATTGGGGTTAAAACTATAACAAAGTTCATCCTAAAACATTTTGCAATGCAAAATTATCTCACTCAAGGAGTGTTTAATAGTTTGAATGCCAGGAATTACAAGCAATTTTCAAAAGCAAAGACTCACATTCATAAAACTTTATACATCATTTGAACTAACAGATATTTATACTACTAGAATCAAACGTGCATCACTTTCATTCTTGTATCATGATTTTATATATTACATTATTTATCACCATTCTTTGTCACTACACGTATTTTATCATACACTTGCACCATTCTCCTTAGATTTCTGATCTTTATCTTCATTCTTCCCATTATCCTATAAAATATACAAAGAAAAAGTATATTTTATTAGATTCTCTTAGATGTAACTTTAAAAATAATACCATCCATAAACAGAGGTACTCCAGATAGCACATTTCACCATCTACGGAAATATGAAACCTTGGGGAACTATTTGAAAGAAATCTCTCAGTTCTCTGCAGAATGACTTTTAGTATTCAAGAAAAAGCCATGTAAGTCCTAAGAAATCAGAGGTTCTTAGGAATACATTACTAACAATAATACAGAAGTTGAAGTGGAGATTTTTTTTTTCTTCCTGTTCTCTGAGGGAAACCCAGGCTAAAGGTCTCTCAATTACTGAAGTTAGTTTACAATGGCACTAAGCTGCTAGATGAGTAAACCTTGTTTATAAAGAAGTCTGCGAACATAAATCATGTTGACATCTGAAGTAAGCTCTAGGAAAATACTATCTTTGGAGAAAAGGACAGAATGCTACCACTAGTTTCTGTTAGAAAAGCCACTAAGAGCTTAATAATATTAAATTTTCCAGAGATAGGCTTTTCTGAAAAAGAATAAACTATGAAAATGTTGAAAGTAAAAAATAGCTAACCTTCTTGAGAACAGTGTGGATTTCCTCCATTACTGTGGATAAGTTTCTGATTGTCTTATTCAGCTGGTTTTCAAATTGCAAATTCATGTTTTCTGAAATCTTTAAGTTTTCTTGTAACTGACTAAGGTCCTTTTTAACTTCTCTAAGTTCACCAGAGAGGTTTTTGTTAGAAATCTCCAAATTTAATATGGTTTTTTCATCTTTATCTGTCAAAGGAAAAAAAAAAAGAAATCAAATTCAAAATTCACCATCTTACCACTTAAAATTTCCAATTTAACCTTGAGATTAAAAATATTTAAGTTAGGAGACTAATAAGTGTATATAATTCCTTAAACTGGCCATAAGTGTCAATTTCAAGAGTTAAAAAGCAAAATGCAATGCTTCTTTGTAAAGAATCTGGCTGCAATGTAGGAGACCTGGGTTCGATCCCTGGGTTGGGAAGATCCCCTGGTGAAAGGAATGACTACCCACTCCGGTGGACTGTACAGTCCCTGGTGTCACAAAGAGAGAGAGACGACTGAGCAACTTTCACTCACAATACTCCATTAATTTAAGCTTTACCTAAGTATTACTTCTAAAACCAAGTTCCATTTTTAGATGATTGCACAGACTAGAGAAAGTAGCAGGAACTGGTGAAAACTAAGCAGAACTACGGGAGGAATTTACGGGAGGAATTAAAGGACACAAGAGAACAATTAAACCTGAGAATACACATGAAGATTTATGACTAATTCTCATTAAGCTAAGCAATTTTACAACCTTTAACAGAAATAGTCAAACGTAAAGTTACATTATGTACCTACACTATAAAGTATGGATATGCATGTGTATAGGTGTGTATATATGTGTGCACACATATATACCCCAGGAGAGTTTTAAAAGTATCAACATACCAATGCTTTTCCTTACCTGTCTTTTCTTCTAGTAGCTGGAGCTTCTGTTCCACTTCAGCTCGTACTTTTTCACTCTTTTCCAATTTTTGCAAGAGGCTTCCTACATCAACCATTGCACCATTGTACACAACAAGGCCAACGTTTTCTTCCACGTCCTTTGACTCCTGTTTTACTATTGGTGTTGGAAGTAACAATCTGTTTCCTGTAATATAAAAGATACTTTTATTTTACAGCATGTGGGATCATAGCTCTCTGACCAGGGATTGAAACCATACCCCCTGCAGTGGAAGCAAGAAGTGCCAACCACTGGACCTCCAAGAAATCCCTGAAAGATAACATACTTAAAAAAAAAAAAAAAAAGATACCATAGTTTATTATGTTATTTTCTTTTTAAATTAATAATACAGTTATAAAATGGCATGATATTAAAATAATATACTCAAACCTAGCATATCTTCCTGCAATGCTTCAGATTCTTCATGGTTTTCTTCATCTTTCGAGGTGTCTGTTAATTTCCGGTAAAAGCAAGATTCACGGAGTACTACTTTATTAAGAAGCTTCTTTACCTGTTATGAAAGAAAGTAACAAACTAAAAAGATGTAAATAAGTTTTTGATTCTTCTTGAATGTCTGTGCTCTAATTTTCACACATGATGAACATCAATAGCATTTCTCAGGTATCCACTACCACTCAATTAGAGCACTTACGTTTTTAACTGTCTTCTCTAGAAACCTAAGTCACTTGAAAAAAAATTTCTAAAAAAGCAACATTGAAAGAAATGCTAACACATACATTAAAGTTTATGTACAAACACATATTACAGCATAGTTTGTGGTTCTAAAAAAATGAGAGCCATTCAGCAACTGGGGCCTAGTTGAGGCAAACCTACACCATGGAATACTATGAAGTAATAAAAAGAACAAAATGGGTCTCTATTTTCATGGCAGAATGATGATGATACATTATTAAATGAAAAAAAGTCTCAGATATTGCCAGAATTATTTCATGTATTATTTATACAACTGGAACTATACAGATAAACACATATGAGTTGCTTACAAAACGATCTACAAGTTTATATACTAGGCCAAAGGAGTAGAATTACAGAGAGATTTTAAACTTCTTACACTTTATTTCAATAGTTTAACTGTATTACTATGAGCCTGCATGTTCTTTTATATTTCAAAAGTCAAAGATACTAAAAAGTTATTTAAAAATGCTGTTCATATCAAATATTTGTAAGATAGATTACCTGAGCCCGAGAAAGATGTAGTCCAAGAGTATAAAATATTTCTTCCAAATCCTTTTCAAGAAGGTAACCACAATGGCTTTGATCAAAATAAACAAATGCCATTAACAGATCTCTGTTAATCGTGATCATCTGAGTTTTCTCTTTTTCCTAAAGAAAATGCAGAAGATGTAGTACATAATTTTAACCCCTGAAAAGTGACAAAATTAGACTGTGTCCATAATATACCAAAAATATGAAAAGACCTTTGTCTCGTCTTAGCTAAATTGAGTTGGTCTGGTTATGTGTATGAAGAAATAAATAAAACATACTGATTATCTGCTGTTGTGTTGTAGCCGTTTACTCGCTAAGCTGTGCATGACTTTTTTGCAATCCCAAGGACTATAACCCACCAATCTCCTCTATCCACGGGATTTCCCAGGCAAGAATACTGGAATGGGCTGCCATTTCCTTCTCCAGGGAATCTTCCCAACCCAGCGTTCAAACCCACATCTCCTGCATTGGCAGGCAGATTCTTTACCACTGAGCCACCTAGGAAGCCCACTGATTTTATACTATAACCACTAATACCAAAATACAACTGACTGAAGTCTGCTGAGTCGTACTATATAGAAATACAAGGATCAATAAAGTTCATCATTGTGTTACATTTAATAAGTATGTTTTATCTAAGAAATGGAAATTATTGTGTTGTACTTAAGAAACTAATAATGTACGTCAAACATACTTCAGTATTTAATACATACCTTATCTTTAGAGGGCCTCTCCTTGCAGTACCTATTAATATCTCTTTTGTCATCTCGTTTGTTTTCTTCCTCATCTCGATCTATACAGTAAATACAACAGGAGCAAAAGACTCATTTAGTAGATTAATTTCCAACTATCACACAGATTGAAAATACTTTTCTATTACTGATCAGTCTTCATAAGATACAACAGCAAAGAAACATATGACAAAAAATAGTTTGGATTTTATAAGAAACAATAATTATAAAATAGCCTTGAACAGGAAGAAATTTATAAGGAGATTAGAGGAAGAAGAAAGTGGACTTCTACTGATTTAAATATAAGGACTTAATTCAATAAGTATTTGGGGGAATGTTTCCAAAAATGAATGGATTTTATACAAAAAGATTGAAACTTAAAATTTTTTTAAAAAAGAGCAAGTATATTTTCTTAAAGGACAGCCAATATAGGCACTCTAACTGCAGATGCATTATTGCAAAATAAAAGTGTACGTGAAATTTGAAACGTGCTTTGATAATTAAGAAGACCTCACAATGTTAATATCCAGATTTACATGATAAAAGATAGGAAATCAGATGAAAGTTAAAGCTCAGTTTTATCCAACTCTTTGCAATCCCATGGATGTAGCCCACGCCAGGCTCCTCTGTCCATGGAATTCTCCAGGCAAAAACACTGGAGAGGGTTGCAATTCCCCTCCTTCTTCAGGGGATCTTCCTCACCCAGGGATCAAACCTGGTCTCCACATTGCAGGCAGATTCTTTACCATCTGAGCTACCACAGAAATTGGATAAATTATTCTTAATAAATAAATAAATAGAAAACTGACAAGAAGGTCAACTCCTTTCTCTTACCTATACCCAGTTTTTGAGGACCGTGGCCACCAGCCTCAGGTAAACACCATTACCAGCTTGATATTCCGCTAATAATAAACAATAAATCTGCTTATGGATCCAGTTATTAGCTAATAAAATGCCTAAGTTGAAATCCTAAGCCCCGAATACTTCAGAATGCTGCCTAATTTGGAAAAAATGGTCCAGGCAGAGATAACTGAGTTAAAATGAGAGTATCAGAGAGGGCTCTAATTCAATGACTGG
This sequence comes from Antilocapra americana, assembly GCA_007570785.1. Classification (NCBI taxonomy): domain Eukaryota; kingdom Metazoa; phylum Chordata; class Mammalia; order Artiodactyla; family Antilocapridae; genus Antilocapra; species Antilocapra americana. Next base: position 1,740,556 of record ML663567.1, read on the forward strand.
TGTTCTTACAGAAAGGAGAAATTTGTATGCAGACAGAAGACAATAAGAGAATATGGGGAAAAGATAGCCATCTACAAGCTGATCAGAGTTGCCTGGAATAGAATCTTTCCTCAAAGCCCTCGGAAGAAACCAACCCAGCCAACTCTTTCATCTTAGATTTAGCCTTCAAAACTAAAGAGTTTTTTTTGGAAGATATTTAATGATCAACAATTTTAAAAGAGAAATTTTAGTTCTAGAGGTTTCTGAATCTTTCAAATGGATCTCCATCAGAAAGCCCAGAGTAACAAAGGGTTTGTTGGTAAAATACAAGATACAGTAAACACAAGGAGTTGATTAGTCCTTGTGATATTACAGAGCACATATTCATAAATAATTCACGCTATATTCCCTTCTTGAACATACACAATATAAATAAGCAACTAAGAAATTCTGTAGTAAAACATGCAAACCTTTGCTTTTAGCCCAAGTTTCCCAAATTTATTTGACCCTAGAATATTTCACTAACCTTAATACCAGTTAATATTTTGGAACACTCTGGGAAGGACTGTCTTAAGTGAGAAGTTGTATATAAACAGTAACAATGTAGAGAAAACTTTGTATTAAATAGAATATATATGCATACTAAAACACAAACGAACCTTGATAACATTACGCTAAGTGAAAAGCCAGTCACCGAAAAAAAAAAATCACATATTGCATGATTCTATTTATACAAAATATTGTCTAAAATTGTGGCTATATTAAAAACCAGTGAGTTGCATGTTTCTAAGTGGGTGAAATGACTGACATATGAATTACACCTCAAGTTGTTATAAAAAAAAAAGAAAACAGTGGGCTTCTCTGGTGGTCTAGTGATTAAGAATCTGCCTTGCAATACAGGGACGCCGGTTCAATCCTTGGTCAAGGGAAGATACCATATTCTGTGGAGCAATTAGGCCTGTGAGCCACAAATACTAACCTGACACACTGCAATTACCTAAGCCTGTGTGCAAACACCCTGCGCTCCAGAACAAGGGAAGCCACCACGATACGACCGCACGCTGCTCACCACAAGACAAAGCCCGTGTGTCGCAATGAAACCCACCATAGCCAAAAATAAATTAAAAATAAATAGATCTTAAAGAAAGGGAAACAGACAAGTGTTCTAAAACTATTGGACTGTGATGGTTTCACAATCCTATAAAGTTACTAGAAAATATTATATTGTTAAATAATTAAACTAGATTACATATATTTAAAATGTGTGAGTTTGTGATATATATTAGAACAGCAATAAGCAGTATTAAAAAAGAGAAAGACTGTGTGTTTTGAACCTAATTATTTCATATAAAGTACAGTGGTTCAACTGCTTGTTTTATTACCATAAATTAATTTACTGCTAAAAGCTGCAGTTTCCTCATTTATGAAATGGTTAAGTATTCTCTTTCATGTATTCACATTTTACAGACATGACCCATTTTGAGTGTTTCACTTGAAAGATGTCACTTTCAAAACTCTCTCTCCAGAAACCTAATTTTAAAACATTTAAAAAAATTCCAAGTAATCACTGCTCAAATCTTAGAACACGCTGCATAAAAACTATTTGGTAATCTTTTCCACATCACTATCCCTTACCTATTTTCTCAGTGACTGCCCAGAATTTAACTGCTTGTCTATGTCAAAATGCATTTAAATAACGCCCTATTGTTTTACACAAAGGTTATCCTAGCAACTGTACTGAAAAGAAACTTTAGAGGAAGGGTATGAGGAGGGAAACCAGGTAGGGGGCTATTAAAATAATCCTGGCATGGGTTGCCTTAGGGCTACACCAGTGGAAAAAACAGAAGTGAAAGGGACAGTGTTAGTCACTCAGTCATGTACGACTCTTTGTGACCCCAATGACTGTAGCCGGCTGGGCTCCTCTGTCCAAGGAATTCTCCAGGCAAGAATACTGGAGTGAAGCCATTCCCTTCTCCAGGGGATCTTCCCAATTCAGGGATCAAACCCAGGCCTCCAGCATTGGAGATCGGAATCTTTACCATCTGATTCATCAGGGAAGCCCATAAAGTTGGTGACAAATGGTCTGATTCTGGGTATATTTTGAAGACAGAGGCAATACGACCTCCTGATATAATGGAAATGGAATATGACCAAAAAAAAAAAAAAAAAACCAAGGATGACTCCTAGATTTTAGCTTAAGCAACTATAAGGATGAGACTGCCATCAAGAGTCAGAGGCCAGAGGATTTGTATGTTTTGTTTATGGTGACGAGGAAAAGCAGAAGTTCAGTATTAGACATGTTTACTTTGAAATGTCAGGTAAGTGGAAATGATAAATAGGCAGTTGATATGGAAGAATAAGAGAAGCCTGATTTAAGATATAAATTTGAGAACTGTCAATACAGGTAGAGAGTATTTAAAGTCAGGAGAATGGAAAAGAATACCACTAAGGGAGTTATACAGTAGAAAAGGAATTAATAAAACAATTAAAAGATGAGAGCCAGGACATTCTGACATAAAAGAAAATGAGAACAACGTTCAGTGATTTAACTAAAGCAGTGACTAAAACAATACTGGGAGAAAGGGGAAGGGAAAAATGGGATTGTAAAAAGGGCTATCATTGAGCAAAGCAGGTAATGAAGATAAAAGAAACAGTGATATACGTATATTATATCACTGCTACTGAGTTGCACGTCTTTTCTTGGGCAACTTGAAGAATTTCTAGTGTCAAATGGATGAGAAATACATAGGAACACAAAGATAACATAAATAAGATAAAATATTAACTAATGAATCAACTGCTGGGTATAAGGTGTTCAACTTCTTTTGTGTTCCATTCTTTCAGCTTCTTGTATGTTTGAATATTTTCATGAATAAGAAAATTATAATGCTAGTGTATAAAGGAAAAAATGGAGAGGTAAACCAAAAATACCTTAAGTAGTAATAATTCTCAGAGAGAGGTATTACAAAGAAAACTTATGATTTTCTCATGTGAGAAAAATTTTTCAAAAAAAGTCCCAAATCTACATGGAAACCAATATTCAGTGGTACTCCATATGTACTATAGAGCTGGCATATATGATTAGTCAAGACATCTACTATAAAGCATTTTCAGTATTACTGCTATTGGAAAAAGTCTATTATTTAAAACTTGGGTGATAGATATGCAAGTGTTTATTATTAGTCTTTAAATTCAATCTGAATGTTAGATATACTCTTTTGCTTAGATGATAGCCTTCATAATTTAAAAAAATACCGTTAATTTTCTAAGGAAGACTATAACCTTTTCATGACACACTTTAACACTGTTTTTAGGGAAAATTTTTTCACTCAAGTTGAATAAGCATTAATTATATGTGGAACATATGACAGTCAAAATCAAACATTTCTTAAAACAATCCTCTCACCTAAAACTTAGTAAAATAGTACTTATTAACAGTACTTAATATAACATATTTGCCACAGAGAATATTTTACCTTTCCTATTCTAAAAATTACTATAATTATACATTTCAGTGATGTGAAGTCACCAAACAAAAACTGTAGTTTTCACCCTAAGGGGAAATAAATGAATCATACCATCTTCTTCATCCTCAGCTTCTTCTGCTTCCATTGGATCATATTCATCTTGATTATTGTCTTCTTCAGTTTCATCATCATCTTTAGAATCATCTTTTCTTTTATCTTCTTTCTGTAATTTAAAATGTCTTAAAATTAAGCAAGAGCTAAAAAAAATTTCACCAAATTTACTTGAAAGTGTCACATTATAAATCTTATAACAATAATATAATCTTATCATTCACAACATACATAAGCCATCATGCTATATACTGCAAACTTAAAAATAGAATAAACTAACAAAACTAGTTATACATGCTTATACAGGTTTAATTCAAAAGACTTAAATTTCTAATAATACACTAAAACTTTTTAGTTTGACATTTATATTTCATTATTCCAATGAAATTTATTGTTCCATGTTACACTACAGAAGACTAATTAGAAAAATAAATCAAGCTGCTGGTCATACAAATAATTACAAACCTTCCTTTCATCCCTATCTTCTTTTTTATCTTTATCATCGCCTGATTTTCTCCGTTTGGGTTTTGGCTCATCTGTTTCATCATCTCTTTCTTCTTTTTTATCTTTTCTCTCATCTTTTTTGCTTTTCTTTTCTTTTTCTTTTTTATCCTCTTTCTCAGGAAGAGACAATAATGATTTGTATATTCTGACACCAAAATCTCTTTGAAGCATTTCATTGAAAAGCTCTGCAAATAATGAAACCTATAAAAAGGACAAACAGTAACCCAGCCAACTTAGATAGAAACACTGAACAAATTCAGCAAATCAGTAATTTATCATACAATGACTTGTCACATCCAACAATTAATGTGCACTAAACAATAAATAATTGATGTCGATGATGCCAAGAAGCCTCAAAACCCTCAAAAACTTTTCTGAAGATATAAATACTGTGTTTAGTATACTTTTGACCAAATAGTATAAAAAATAATCGCATGGCCTTATCACATGTATCAACAAGCTGTTGATACATATAACTTATTCTACAAGTTTTTATGAAATGCCTACTATGTATCTGATACATATAACTTATTCTACAAGTTTTTATGAAATGCCTACTATGTATCAGGACTGTTCTCAGCAATGTCGGTACAGAAGTGAAGAAAGCAGATAAAAATACCAACTTTCATAAAATAACTAATCTAGGGGGACAAAGTATGGAATAACAAAATCAGTATCAAATTATAATAAAAACAAGCAAGGTAAGAGCATAGAGAGTAGTAAGAGTACAGCCAGAGATGGCCTTTCTGATCAAGTAACATTTGAAAACTGATGTTAAATTCATATTCAAAAATGACTAACATTCTAGTGATAGATTAGATGGAAATTAACTAAGGGGATATGTTAGATGGAGAAGAAAAAATAAAGGAACATTTTGCTAGCAGATGTCTGTTTCTCAAATCACTGTTTTCCACTGTATGGCATTAATTTGACATCCTCTTACAGCGTTCATTAGATATACAGTATATACATTACAAGTAGATATATCAAAGACTTTTTTCATTAATTTATTTTTTAAATGACTACTGCATGAGAGGCACTATTAAGAGTTAAATTTATGGCAACTGGTAATAAAAATAAAATCATATAGCATATGATGTTTAAGGACACTGATTTACTAGAATTTCTTCAGAAACTGTAAACACGTTAATATTTGTAACATTTTGCATCAAGATGAATAAGCATGTACTTCATGTTTAATAAGCTCAGTAGCCATCTATATTTGTTTGCAAACATCATTTTTATCATACCATCTGGTGGACAATGAATGACCTTTTGGGTCAATTAGGTGTGACTGATTTTTACAATGTAATTTATCAAATGAAACAATGTGAAGTATGTTGATAAGATACAATAATTGTACACAATTATAATTTCATACAGGCTATTTACAAAACTCATATTTTATACCATGTTGTTTAAAAAATGAACCAATCACTTACATAGAAAAGAGAAGTGCATTTCAACTATTTTGAAAAATGACAAATTATGTTGTAAAACTGCTCCAGAGTAATGATACAAAGAAATAGATTCATGTTGAAAACATACACATCAATTATTTTATCTTATACCCAAATCAGTCAGATGTAAAAGTTTCATCCCACTAACTGGTATTTTAATTCTACAGTAAATAATAAAGTGTTGCTATATTCCCAAGAGTGGCAATTAGACATAATTGTATTATGACTCCTGATATCCTGATAAAAAACAAAAAACACACCACTACTTGTGAAGGAGTTGAAGGAAAACAATGATTGAAGCTGAATTGAAGTGAAACTTTACATCCAACTATCAATTTATGGGAAACAGAGAAGCCAAACATTTAAACATGTAAACCATACCAGAGGAATGCAATCAGCAAAAGTGAGCTTGTCGGAAACATCACCTGGTTGTTTTTCCCATTAAAAAAAAACTGTAAGGAAAATTTTAAAAACAGAAACAATGAAGGAGGCATTCAAAAGAGATTTGAGATATACTGACCAATCAAAATATGTGAGCCTTATTTGGACCCCAATTCAAACGTAAAACATTACCTCAAATGAATGTTCTTTATTGTCCTCTAATCTGTAGTCCAAAAGCACACTCAAAGACATGATACTACAATCAAACTTGCCACTTTTTGCAGCCCAGTTTGGATGTACAACGATAGCTGGCTCATCAGGCAAAATATATCTTCTTTCCCGACGCTGGCGTTCCAGTTCCTCTTGACGTTTTCTTTCTTCTTCCTATGTATTTGAAATTTTAAGTAATGGTTAAACTTTCACGTACATTATACATGATACCAAAAGAAAAAGGGTGAATTTCTAACAATGATAATACCAACTTTAAGGGTTAAGAAGCGAGCAAAGTTCAAATTTACTAAAGAAGACAGCCGCTTTTATGGCTCCTAATTCTCTTTGCAATTTTCCAGGGTAAATTGCTGCCTTCTAAAGAGGGAAAAGACCCCACAAACCTCTATTACCATCATATAAATGAGGATATTCTGGCAAAATGGTGACAATCCCCACATTTAAAAAAGAGACAGTATAATCTAGATACCAAAACCAAAATCCATGTACATTCATAACAAAATGAAATGACAAGATATTTCCACAAACCCCAATATACAAGTAGAAGGGGAAAAGTCACAAGATCTAAAACATCTATGTGTTACTGACATCTGTGTACAAGGGAAGCAGAAAGAAGCAATGAGGTTACCTGCTGAATCAAAGAATAGGAAAACCATAAAACAGGCAATGGAAAGCACAGCAGGTAAATTTAAGAATAGTAGCTGAAACTAGGAAAAGGTGAGTGAGAACAAGGGGTGAGTGTTAAGATCTAAAATGGCCAAGGCGTTCTAGGCCTACCTATGAACTTGCAAAGCTGATTTATCATGGCATCCTTTCAGCACAGGCTAAACTGAGGAGAAACTTCTGGGAGCAGAATCAATAGTGAATAGGGCAAGAATAACAGAGAATAGAGACATGAGAGGAGAAGGTCCAAATAAAAAGTGACAGATGGCAATAAAGATAGAAATCTCAGCAAGCCACCATATTTTCTGGCAGAACAAGAAAATAACAGAATATACAGTTCCATAAAGTCAGAAAAGCTATCTGAAGCAACCTCCTTCTAACAAACTTTAGAAAAACCACATTCACATAAAAATGAGCAAGAGAAAGGTACTTTGGTCAAATTCCATGCAAAGTTATTATTGGGAAAAAAAGGGGGGGGAGAGAGAATAAGGAGCAGAATCATGTCTCTGGCAGACAATGAAAGTGGACCAGAAGACATGGCCAAAAGACAGATTAAAAAAAAACCTTAACTTAATATTTTAAAGTGTGCTAAAAGACATAAAGAAAATGTTACAAGATATGAAAGAACAACATGAGTAAATATTTTAAAAGTAGAAAATGAGGTGACAAAATTTAGGGAACAATCAAAAAGATAGTTCCAGAAATTTAAGAATAAAGTAAAGGAATAAAAAAGCAAACGAGCTCAACAGGTAATGCCTTATTTCCTCTAAAATGAGGAACAAGACAAGGGTGCCCACTTTCACCGCTATTATTCAACATAGTTTTGGAAGTTCTAGCCACAACAATTAGAGAAGAAATAAAACAAATCTAGAATGGAAAAGAAGTAAAATTCTCACTGTTAGAAGATGACATGATCCTCTATATAGAAAACCCCAAAGACATCACCAAAAAATTACTAGAGCTAAGAGTTGGACATGACTGAGCAACTTCACTTTCCCTTTTCACTTTCATGCATTGGAGGAGGAAATGGCAACCCACTCCACTGTTCTTGCCTGGAAATCCCAGGGACGGGGGAGCCTGGTGGGCTGCCGTCTGTGGAGTTGCACAGAGTCGGACACGACTGAGTGACTAAACTGAAATGAATCAATGAATATAGTAAAGTTGCAGGATATAAAATCAATACAAAGAAATCCCTTGCATTCCTATACACTAACAATGAGAAAACAGAAAAAGAAATTAAAACAATCCCATTTCAACGGAAAGAATAAAATACTTAGGAATAAATTTAGAAAGACCTAGAAGTAGAAAACTATAAAACACTGATGAAAGAAATCAAAATGACACAATCAGATGGAGAAATATACCATATTCAAGGGTTGGAAGAATCAATATAGTGAAAATGAGTACAGATTCAAAGCAATCCCTATCAAGCTACCAATGGAAGTTTTCACAGAACTAGAACAAATAATTTCACACTTTGAATGGAAAAACAAAAAAACAAACCTCGAATATACAATGGAGAAAAGACAATCTCTTTAACAAGCAGTGCTGGGAAAACTGGTCAACCACCTGTAAAAGAATGAAACTAGAACACTTTATAACATGATACATAAAAATAAACTCAAAATGGATTAAATATCTAAATCTAAGGCAGAACACTCTCTGACATAAATCAGAAGATCCTCTATGACCTATCTCTCAGAGTAATGGAAATAAAAACAAAAATAAACAAATGCGACCTAATTAAACTTAAAAGCTTTTGCACAACGAAGGAAACAATAAGTTGAAAATATAGCCTTCAGAATGGGAGAAAATAATGGCAAACGAAGCAACTGACAAAGAATTAATCTCCAACGTATACAAGCAGCTCATGCAGCTCAATACCAGAAAAATAAATGACCTGATAAAAAAGGTGAATAACTAAACAGACATTTCTCCCTAGAAGATATACAAATGGCAAACAAACACATGAAAAGATGCCCAACATCACTCATTATCAGAGAAACGCAAATCAAAACCACAATGAGGTACCATCTCATGCTGGTCAGAACAGCTGCCATCAAAAAGTCTACAAGCAATAAATGCTGGAGAGGGTGTACAGAAAAGGGAACCCTCTTACACTGTTGGTAAGAATGCAAACTAGCACAGCCACTATGGAGAACAGTGTGGAGATTCCGTGAAAAACAGGAAATAGAACTGCCATATGACCCAGAAATCCCACTGCTGGGCACAAACACCAAGGAAACCAGAACTGAAAGAAATAGACGTACCTCAATGTTCACTGCAGCACTGTTTACAATAGCCAGGACATGGAAGCAACCTAGAGGTCCACTGGCAGATGAACAGATAAGGAGTTGTGGTACACATACACAAAGGAATATTACTCAGCTACAAAAAAAAACTCATCTGAGTCAGTTCTAATAAGGGGGATAAAACTGGAGCCTATTATACAGAGTGAAGTCAGTCAGATAGAGAAACACCAATACAGTATATTAACACATATATATGGAATTTAGAAAAACAGAAATGACAACCCTATATGCAAGACAACAAAAGAGACACAAATACAAAGAAGAGACTTTTAGACTGTGTGAGAGAGAAAGCGAGGGTGGGATGATTTGAGAAAACAGCACTGAAACACATCTATTACTACATGTAAAACAGATGACCAGTGCAAGTGCGATGCATGAAGCAGGGCACTCAAAGTTGGTGCTCTGGGACAACCCAGAGAGATGCGGTGGGGAGGGAGGTGTGAGGGGGGTTCAAGATGGGGGGACACATGTACACTCATGGCTGACTCATGTCAACGTATGGCAAAACCCACAATATTATAAAGTAATTAGCCTCCAACTAAAATAAATTAAAAAAACAAAAAAGATAATGCCTTAAAGAGAAAGGGAGGTAATTTGGAAATATTAAAAATCAAAAAGAAATGAAAAAGTGACCAATATTGAGGAAGCAAAAAAGGTAAACACAAGACATCAGAATCCCTTAAAGAAAACAAAAGTGAACAGAACAAAAAAAAAATTATTACTTGACACAACATGTTTGTTCACAGCACTATTATTCACAATAATCAAAAGGCAAAAACAAGTGAAAAACAAGCTCATTTGCTACCATGAGCTCTGAGGTATCTACTAGAGATGAGCTTCAGGTACAATGACAAAAGGATTAGTTGTAAGCATTAAGTATACAGTAGTAAACCAAAATTAAGTGAGCATTAAAAGAGAGTATAATATGTATGCTACATGCTAGGGACAATGTATTTATTGGACATTTTAAAATGGGAAGACCTGGAGAAGGAAATGGCAACCCACTCCAGTATTCTTGCCTGGAGAATCCATGGACACAGTAGCCTGGTGGGCTACAATCCATGTGGTCACAAAGAGTTGGACGTGACTCAGCGACTAACGCTTTCACTTTCATTTCAGTAACTGCATGGAAATGGTGCTAAATATTCCAATTAAAAGACAAAGACTGTCACAATGCAGAAAAAATAAGATCGTACTAAATGACTGCTGTAGGAAACCTACTTTAAGTATAAAGACACAGATAGGTTAAAGATAAAAGGATGAAGGAAAATAAAACATGAAAATACTAAGATAAAACAGAACTGATTATATTAACATCAGACAAAGCAGACTTCAAAACAAGAAGTATTAGAAAGAAAAACAGGATCACTTCATCATAAAATAAATAAATAAAAAAAATGTGGTGAAAGCAGGTATAGGAACAGGAAACTCAAAAATATACTTAAAGTAAGCAAGACTTTAATACTGGTGGTGGGGCTACTAATATTATATTTATATGCATATATACTCACAAGCAGTGGAAAATAAAAAAGTGACAATTTGAACTTCTTATCAATAAGGAGAAGAATCACGAGGTATTGAACCCATTAAAAATGTTTAAATCCACATATTCATGTTTATTTATTTTTTTTTGAAAAGTTAAAAATTCCTTAATTTTTTATTCCTGGTACCATTACCACAATTTACAGGGCAATATACCTGATGTAATGAAAAGAAAAAGAAAAAGACAAAGCTACAACAGATAAAAGACCTCAGGAATGTACATCTAATTGACACTACATTGCATTAATCAATAGCTGCACTTTTTGCAAACTGTGGCTATGACAGTCCTGAACAAGGAGGGTTTCCTGTTTAAGCTGCAGTAACTTTTCTGACTATGGATCATCGTTCCTTCTGTGGCAGATTTTTACAGTTCCTCTAACACATTTGGGACGACTGTCTCAAAGTAACCTGCAGCTTTCCTGACAACAACTCGCTCTCTCTCCTGCTAAGAACTGTAGCCCTTTTCTTCTGAGTTTTTAGAACCTTCTGCTACCATATCCACCACTTCCACCACCAGATCCATAACCACCACCATAGGGACTGCCCGAGCTTCTTCCACCAAAACTACCCCCTTTCATGGGTCCATAATTTGATTGCTGTTGTCCACTATAATTTCCAAAATCATTATAGTTTCCACCACCACCATAGTTACCTCCAAAATTTCCTCCTTCATTGTAACCATCATATCCTCCACCACCACCATATCCACCACCTTGGTTTCCATACCCTGGTCCACCACCACTGTAACCTCCTCTACTACTATAACCAGGACCACCGCCATAGTTGCCACCATCACCTCCAAATCCATTATATCCACCATCACCTCCTCCGTAACTCCCTCCGCTGCCACCACCTCCACCACCATAGCCTCCTCTTCCACCAAAGTTTCCACCATGGCCAAAGTTACCTCCACCGCCTCCAAAGTTTCCTCCACGACCCATAAAGTTGCCAGATCCTCCTCCACGACCTCTTTGTGATCCAGCAGATTGCATCTCTTGTTTAGAAAGGGCCTTTTTCACTTCACAATTATGCCCATTAATAGTGTGGTATTTCTGAACAACAATTTTATCAACTGTATCATGATCATCAAAAGTTACAAAAGCAAATCCTCTTTTTTTCCCACTCTGCCTGTCTTCCATAACTTCTATGGTTTCAATCTTGCCGTACTTTTCAAAGTAGTCTCTCAAATTATATTCTTCTGTATCTTCTTTAATACCACCAACAAAAATTTTCTTCACTGTTAGATGGGCACCAGGCTTTACCGAATCCTCTCTAGAAACAGCTCTCTTTGGTTCCACTACACGCCCATCAACCTTGTGTGGTCGAGCACACATTGCTGCATCCACTTCTTCAACACAAGAGTAAGTCACAAAACCAAAGCCCCTGGAACGTTTTGTTTGGGGGTCTCTCATCACCACACAATCTGTAAGTGTGCCCCATTTCTCAAAATGTTCTCTTAAGCTATCATCTGTAGTTTCAAAGCTCAGACCACCAATAAACAGCTTTCTCAACTGCTCTGGTTCCTTGGGATCATGACCCTCCTCCCACCGGCGGCGGCGGCCGGAGTCAGGCTGGGGGCGACAGGGCGGCGGTTTTACCTCCATTTTGAGACCGGACTCACCTCTTCCAACTCCCCATATATTCATAGTGTTTAAAAACAAACAGGTAACCACCTGAAGATGCAGGGAACCAATTCACTATTGTGAAAACTGGATAAACAACAACAAAAACAGTGCTTGATGGAGCAGCATATATACTACATTAGTATGGCAGAGGAATGATGCAAATTCCTGAAACCCTTTTTCTTGCCACTTCACCACATATGGGATCTTAGTTCCCCAACAAGGGATCGAACCCATGCCCTGTACAGTGAAAGCATAGAATCTTAACCTCTGAACCAGAGAAATCCCAACATACTATGTTTTAAAAAGAAAGAAAACAATCAAGTATTGATCCTGCCTTCTTCTACATGAATTTACTAAAAGGCAAACCTGTACCACTGAGTAACCAACACAGATGAGAGGAATATGTGAAAACAAAATTAGAATTATAATATCATCATTTTTAACCTCAATAAATCAATGGGTTTAGGATTTGAGCACCACTGCCCACTAACATCAAAAAGTGAATATCTGCTTTCTTCTGTTCTAAAGCAAATTTCTACAAGTAAAGCAGGTAAGAAAAGTTTAGAGCTACAATGGCCCAGAGTAGAAGAGTTGCCCAGTTATCAGGCATTGATATCCAAAAGCAAGAAGGGCATCCATACAGGGAAAGCATAGGACAGAAAATAAGACTAATGTGGAATAAGGAGACTATACAGATTGGAGAGGGAGTGTGATGTATAACTGAGGAAGCAAATCCATTAAGTATAATAAAAGGTATGTTTCTCATTATTGGGGAAAGGTGTTAAGATATATGGAGAGAACCAGAATGAAGTCTGTGATATTGGAGTAAAACTGGAGTTACTAGTGTGTAAGCTCATCACTTTCAACGTACATACCACAGTAAATACGATGTACCATTCTTCACGAAAAGGTACTAAGGCTTCCTGGGGAAATGGGTGATTTCAGAAAACAGGGCAGGGATAGTAACCAATGAGACTAAAATACCATATATCATAATCCAAAATGAGCGAAGTCCTCAAAAGATGACACAAGGCTATTTCAAAGAACACAGAAGTCAACTTGAAATGTCTCCTGCTGGCCAACTCTGAGATAATTCCACTATCAAATCTACTATTACATCCATAATCAAATTTCTCCAATTATCTCAAAAATACTGTTAATGGTTTCCCCGCTCCCCCCGACCTTGATCCAGGGTCCAGTCAAGTTTCAGTCAATGCATTCAGTTGTCATTATTAACCTTCTTTAAACCATTTTTCTACTTTCATCACATGAACATTTATGAAAAGTTCAGACAAGCTGCTTTATAAAATTTCATACACTCTAAACCTGTTTTCTTACAATTAGGTTAAGGTAAAACAGTTTTGGTAGGCAGGTTTAATGAATAATGATGTGCACTTTCACAATGCATTCCATCAGTACACACACAATGTTGGTCTATCCAATCACTGTTGGTGTAACACACTTCCGACAGCCTCATATTTCAAATTCAGAAAACACCCAGGAGTTATTCTTCTGGGCATATAAGACTGAGGCACAAACAAGAGTGAGTAAATGGCCTCTGAGTCTTAAGAACTGAAATGGCCTCTGAGTCTTCAGAACTGAGATGCAATCAAGAACAAAGCTTTAAAGCAGCAAAATTCTCAGCCAAGCACTTCATTAGAACTCAATCTCTGAACTTAATAGCTCTGGCAAGCAAATTTTCTTTCATTTTTTAAAATCTAAAACATTATTTTTAAGAGGAAGGACTGAAAACACCTCACTTATAGAAAGCATTCAAATGTCACTTATAGAAAGCATTCAAATGTCTCTCAAGTAAAGAATGAATAAACACATACATTGATACTGTGGAATATTATTCAGCAACTAAAAAGAACTAGAGACACAATAAAAATGGGTGAATCTCTAATGCATTATGCTAAGTTAAAGAGGTCAGACTCAAAAGGTTATATAAGTCCATTTACATGATATACTTGAAAAGGCAAAACTATAGGAAAACAGATCAGTAGTTTCCAGAGGCTGACAGGTAGAAGAAAATGCTTATAAAAAGGTATTAACATAAGCTATTTTTAGGGGATGACAGACCTTTTCTATATGTATGATGACTGAGGTGGTGGTTAAACGGCCATATGTATGTGTCAAAACTTACACAATTGTTTACTAAAAGGATGAATTTTGCTATTATGTAAATCATAATAGAAGTATATACACATACATATTCGAAGAACCCTGTAAACCAATATTAAGTTTAATAGTATTATAACGATTTAGTACATACCTCTTTATCATCTTCAGATTTCCTATCATCCTCCTCTTCCTCTTCTTTCTCAGATTTCTCTAATTCCTTTTGTTCCTCTTTTTGCTCTTCTACCTTAAGCTGTTTTGTCAGTCGGGCTATTAATTGGGATTTTAAGCCTTTGGAACTAAGAGCTCGGCTTTCTAATTCTTTTCGGAGATCATTTACCTAAATATACAGAGCATAAGAACACAGAAAATGGAAACAGGATCATGAAATAAGGAATCATGCAATGATCTTCTGTATGATTTTTTTTAAAGATTTGGTGAAACGGACCCTTGTATAGCTCATAAAATGTAAAAATGCAAACTGACAGCATTATTTTTTTAAAGTAATTTGCAACATGTTTTAAGATGCTTTCAAAGAAGTTAATGCTCTCTGACCTAGAAATTCTAGTCTCTGGGAATTTACCCTAAGGAAATAACTTATACACAAGAAAAAAAACTTCTTCTATATTGTTTGTCATAATCCCTCCATCCAAAAATGTGAAGAATCAAAATATCCAATAAAAGAGTAATACTAATACCTAAGGAAAGAACAGTACATCATTTGAATGAACAGTGGAAAACATTTAAAAATAAATTACATGGGAAACACTATTATTAATTGAAAAGGAAGAGATGGTTGTTTGGTTCTAATCATGTTGCCATCTAATACAACATGATTAGAACCAAACAACCAAATACTAAACCCTGAAAAAAATAACAGAATACATCTAATTTTTAAGAAAGGTTGCTGTGTTTGAGTGACAGGCTTGAGTCATTTTTTCAATATTTTATGTATACACTAATTTTTAAAATAAGCATGCATAATATTTACAGTCAAAAGAAGTACAAGTTTTAAACTAAGAAACAATAGAGAAGCCATCAGTTAGACAAAAATTTCTTGAGGCTGCAGGCTTAATCTAATCTTCTGAATCTATAGGATTCTATATTAAACCTGATGTTGAGGAAAACTGATGCTGAGGAGAAGTGCAAGAGTGTCAAAATTATGACATACATTCTCTACTTACTAAAAACCAATGTTGACTTAAAAACTGTAGTTTCATAAGAAAAACTCTGATTTTGCTGAGGACAGAAGTTAACCAAAGGGTCAGCTTTTATGTGTTAGTAAACAGAAAGATGCAAAAGCAAGCAAGTTTCTGATCTACGTAGAATTTATGTATGTGACTCTCTAGATCTACATTCACAGTATAGACCCAGAGATGCAAAACGGTCAAAAGATAACAGGTCCAAAGACTTTGGGAAGCAAAAAAAAACTATTAAGTATTAATCAAAGATTTTCAAAACAGGGTCTTAAATTACCTTCTTCCTAGTTCAGATGAATTATGAATCCACATTTTACTTTTAAATTCAATTAATCTTTTTCTATGTTTCATTTCTTCTCCTGGAATTTAAGTTAATGAAGTGCAGAAATTTCAACTCTTGGTCAGTTTCCAAATCAGAAAACAATATTGCTCACATCATATGCATATGCATATTACATTCACCAGATATTGGCTGAACTATCTAATTTTTGCACACACAAACACAACACAGAATTTTATATATAACCAGTGGACTCCATTTTTAATGACTTATATCTGAAAAACTATTGTCTACAATATTCTCTATTTCTGTTCATAGATTTCTAATTAAATATCATTCCTTTCAAAGTTACCTTCATTGTCTTTGGGTCAAGTTTAGACCAATGGGTAGGAGTGGAAATCTCTTTAGCTTCACCATCATCCTTCTCTTCTTCATCCTGATATACAAAGTTAAAAACAGAATTACTATTCTGAAACCTCAAAATAAAGGTTAATTTATTTTTAAAAGTCTGTTGCTGATCTGTGCAAGGTCACAAATGTTTCAGATTGTCTTCTCCTAAAGTTATTATTTAGGCAAGTCCACGTACATACATTCTACCACTTTTAACTGATCACAAAGACACTCATCAGCCAATCAAAGCCAGATCTGTGAAACACAAAAGGGTGATAAATTACAACACAAAGGATATCAGGGATGCACAAACACTGCCGGTTCTCCACTAACCACACAGTGTGTGATCTTGCCCCAATTTTCAAACCACCCAAAGTTAAGACTGATTTAGTCAGACCTTTCAAATGTACCAAAGATGCCGCCACATAGCCTGAAATTTCAAATCTCTCAGACTTGTGGTTGTCCAATTTCAAATATCCATGACTAGAAATGATGACCGTGAAAGAGAAAATTTTTTAAATTTTAGAAAATGGCAAAATGTTTAAAATGGCTTAATACTGAATCTTGTTCAACAACTGGTCCCAGATTCCAGCAACTAGACCTATGATAAAAACAAAATTCTGTGCAATTAAAGCACAACTTATTTTCCTTTGAGGTCTCAGCACTCTTAAAGTTAGCATAATAGACAGTTTTTTTTAAGAGAAAAGAACATACAACTATACTGCTGAAAGCTGGATTACCAGTCGCTGTTACCAGTTATGTTCCTCCATGTGTGTGTGTTATGTAGTGTGTGGTGTGCATTTGTGCCTGTGTTCCTGTGCCTGTGAGAAGCGGAAATAGAAAAAGGGAT
This sequence comes from Antilocapra americana, assembly GCA_007570785.1. Lineage (NCBI taxonomy): Eukaryota > Metazoa > Chordata > Mammalia > Artiodactyla > Antilocapridae > Antilocapra > Antilocapra americana. Next base: position 1,757,668 of record ML663567.1, read on the forward strand.
TAGCGTTCAGTGCCTGTTCTCCATCAGCCTCCTTGCGTTCACCCTGAAGCTTCTCGACCAGCTGCTGCTTGTATCCTCGGGAGAGGGTTTCCCACTCTGAGCGGGTGGGAAGGCAATGCCAAACATCCGGGAAAAATAAAACCACTGTCTCCACATGAGCTGGAACTGTACGCCCCTTGTGGGTCTCCTCAGGGCGATGGTAGCGAATCTCTGCAAAACGGTACCTGTTGCAAGGGAAGAAGCATGTTGGAAAAAAAATTCTAAAATACATTTTAAAGACCCTAGTTCACTTGTAGCACATCAAGTAAAGAAATTTTGCTGCAAGAACTTGAGGTTGGTCTAAAGAAAAAAAAATTATAGAAGCCATAGTTCCTCTTTTGGTACATTTGTACAATATTTTATGGTTAAAAGAATATGTTCCCCAAGGCATTGTCACGTTTGATTATAGAGCTACCCATATTTTAGAGAATACCTGAAGAAGCTGGATAGCTGTTCAGATTTCATGTGCTAAAAAAAGAATGTTCTCAATTAAATCACAAGAAATACACTAAAATAAACAAGACAAATAAGCCTCAAGAGAAAATATGGCTGAACAAAAATAATCAGCAACTACATCATTTTATAACAAAAGAATTATAATGAAATGAAGTTCTCTCTTGACGATCTTCTCCAGCTATGCATGAAATGAAAAATATTTTCAACATACATCCAACTTCCAAAGTACAACGTAACAAAACATTAATATTTTCAGTTTATTTTGATTAGTTCTTAATCCTTTCCCCCAAACATTTTTGGCACCAAATAAAACTTTTGCTACAAATGAGCATTTTCCTTTGAGATTATCTGCATGATCAAGATTGCTAAAATATGGGGGGTGGGGGTGGGAGAAGGCTGATGAACAAGAACATCTACATAAACTATTAGAAAAACACTTCTAATCAAGAAATGAATTAGTACTTACCATTGAGTGCATACACTTAGATCAATGCCTGTCAGAGCCTTACAACAACGAATAGCAGTCTTAATCAACACAAAGGGGTCTTTTTCTGGGTCTGGTCCATCCAACGAAGGAGACCAATGGCCTCCAATGGCCATGGCTTCATCCTTGCCTTTCATGCCCACTAAAAACTAATTTAAAACAAAGAATCATTTACATGTATTATGTAACCTGTCAAATTACAAATTAAATACTTGAAAAGGAAAGGAACAAACCTTTCCAATACCATTTTTACTACCTCTGGTATCTGTCAGTCAAGGAAGAGTTCAGTTCATTGTGTTCCACACTGCATTTCAGCAATGGAATAGGATTTACACATCATAACTCATCCTTCTAAAATATTTCCTCAGATAAAAAGTTCTTTTAAAGAAACTTTAAAAGATTCAAACTTTAAGAGCATCCAGAGACACTAAATCCACTAAGATTTTATTATGCTTCAAACATATAGCATCAAAACGACAGCTGAACTAGCGACATACAAATAAGATACAGCCATAATCTGCAATGAGAAAAACACCTACATCATTGACTGCTGTAACTATGTTAAAAGAATTTACAAAACAAATCAACAAAATTTAAAAGGTAGTATTTTTAAATTTTATATATAGACAGAACTAAGCAAAGTAAATATATACCTAAAGTTAAAATAAATCTTTCAGTTTACCTTAACGAGTCTAGCAGGATGCTGAAATCCATCTCGAAGTTCTTGTGGGTCTTCAGCAAGAGCACATGACTTATGATACAAATCTTCCATACTAGGGCTAGCCATCAGCATTACCTATTATAGTCAAATAATTCAATCCTGTCAAAAGTCTAAAGTAATGTAAAAAAAATGAGAAGCACTACTAATTATCCTTCCATAACTGTTATCTGAAGTTATTTTTGTGTGTGTGAAAATGGAAAATGCTACAGCAGAAATGGTACTGGATACCTTACAATTCTATAGTTTTAACTTTGGAAGAAATGAATTTTGATCTACGTTTCTCAAATAGCAGAAAACTACTGACCGTAAACAATACACTCAATGTTATCCTGAAGACTAAAATATGGTGTATTTACCCAACAAAGCATTTTATCTGGATCTATCAGAAGCCCTAGAACATTTCAAAAAGCTCAATAAAATGAACTTCATCTTCATGTTTTATAAGGTTCAAAATGTTGAAGCAATAACACAGTTTTACAGCTCAAGAGTTAAGGCAAAAAAGAGGTTAAATTACTTTAACAACCAAACAGAATCAGGTAGACAAGAAGAAAACACAGGCTTTCAGGTCTTAAATATAATAAATACTTTCTGAAGATTAACTTCACAGACACTCTTAATACGAATAACTGCTCAGAAATTTTAGCTGCGTATCACAGAATACAAACCTTTGCACTGTATAAATGATCAGCATCTGGTGGATCAAGAACAGCCATATTTTTTTCTAAGGACTCTACTTCTCTGTGCATTACATAGAAATTGCAGTAATTTCCCAGCTGAAATGGTCTTGACAAAGGGAAAGCATCCACCCATGTAAACTGAGCATCAAAAAAGTCACTAGGTATATATAAATTCTGATAACGGCGCCTTAGTTCCATCATGTCACAACTAGGACTGAAAAACAGACATAAGTAGTGAATAAAGTGCCTTAACACCAAAGATTATGCAAAGATTCACTCAATTCTAAAGCTATAGATATATAATCTGACACAGTTAAAAGCCAGCTGAAAATGAATAGTCAACTATTAATGAACTTATATTTACATAAAACATATGAAAACATCATTTTCAAATATGTTTATTTACAGTTTTCAATAAACAGTACCAACATGTTACCTTCTTTATTATTTGTGTGTAGCTTAAAATTCACTTAGAGAAGACCCTTTGAAATAACTTCAAACCAAGTTCCAGAGAAGATGTGAACAAAATCAATTCTGCTTCAGTTGAAGCTGTATTTTTGAGAAAATCATGGTTTATACAGAATGAATACAAAGAAGGGTTAAGAATAGTACCAATAAGTATGACAGCTCCTCCATCAGGCTTATACAGTGTAGAAAAATATAAAACCTTTATTTCTTCCCATCTCTATACCTCTCTATTTAATGATTAAGATTCATACCTGATTTATTATGTAAAGAGAAAGTTTCTTATCTTTTAAATGTGACATACTGAATTTATTTTTAAAGGATGATTTCCTTTTTCTTAAGAAACAGAACATTTAAAGGAGACACTCAAAAGTAAGTCAATCTAGCGAAAAGGCTGAGAGATGTTAAAAACATAATGAAAAGTAGAAAATACCAATAGTGTGTAACAGAAAAACATTAACTACACTGTTCTTTTAAAAAACAAAAAGTACAAAATATGAGCTCTACGTATCCCCAAGGATGTCTTTTCATTTGAAACCTAAAATATAGAATTATAAACATGTCATTACAGTTGTTGATATATTTGGATAAAATTTTGCTGTCAAAATATCAAAAATGTGAAATTATTTGAGTGTTGTTATTGTTTTTTAAAAGAAGTGTTATAAACAAAAAATGTAATAGTTTTAATTTTCCATCACTAGAATTTTTGAAGTCATGTTTTATCCCATAGGAATAAAATCTATAAATGAACGAAACATCACCACTTCTTGGCATATATTCCCTATTATGATCATATTACTACAAGAAAATCTTGATTCCCACAACTACCGATGAGAAGAAATATGGAAACTTTCAAAGTGATGAAGTGACACCATTAAGATTTAACTTGGAAGGAGAAAGAGAGCTGCTCAAATTACATCCAAAATATCAATTCCTCCCAGAATAGCAATCAAGACTAGGAACAGATGAGTTTAAAAGCAGAGCTGCTCTAGTTAATATCTGGAGAAGTGGTTTTGTTTCAAATGAATTCCTCTGAAATATGCAGACAGATATTTTTTAAATATACAAGTAAACAGGAGTAACAAGAAAACTAATAAAAATTAAGAATCGTTAGTGATTTTACCACATGCAAGAGTAAATGAACAACTATCTAACAACTAAGCAAAGTCATCAAGCAAGATTTTGGGGGGCATGGAGTAGCTTAAATACTACAATGGTTTACTCAATATAAAACTGAATAAATACAACTTTGAATTTTTTAGGTCAGTATTATGAATACTTTGTCGGATAGAGCAATACCCTCTCAAGACACTAAACTGCATAGTTATTCGTTCCTATGTCAAACAGTTTTAAACATTTCTACTGATTCATTTTTCTTATTTTACTGTAAATTTGCTTTTACCATCTGTTAATTTATCTTATACACAACTACCAGATCCAAGGCTTTTAGATAATTCTTCCTTCCCTTTAGAGTACATCAGTCATTTATCAATTTGCCTCTTTATGAATTAGCAATTGCCTAGTTGGCCACCACATCCCAACCATCACTATCTACATCTGCCATACACTGGATTAAGTGCTTTATTTATATGAAATCAACTCAACCTCACAATTAAGTCTGACAGTTAATATAATTTTCACTTGTGAAGCTCAAGAATTCCTGGTAACTTTCCAGTTACTTCTGATTTCAAAAGCTAAAATACACATATGTATACACACACATGTATATGTTATGTGTCTGTTAAGTATACTCATAGAACTATGTTTCTATTATACTGCACGGCCACAGAGAACTTGAAATAACTGGTCGCTACTGTATCATTACTTCATCATACACAATGAACTATGCATGACCTTAATAAAGTCATCAATAAACTGGAATCTTACATAATTTTACTTTTAAGGAACAACTTCATTACAGAGGGATTGCCTTTTTTAATACCTAGTACTTTTAATGAGTGTATGAAAATAATGCAATCTTGCAAAGAACATAAATGTTAATTCAAATTGCCTCTGTGCTCTTATAAACTAAGAACTAAATGTTATGAAATCAAAATTGTAAAAAAAAAAAAACCAAAGTACAAAAAGTACAAAACTACTAATTTAAGAAAACAGTGGGGAAAAAAGAACTTACCAATCTAAAGAAAACTTTGAAAACTGAACTGTGTAACGTGGGACAACACGTCGGACTCTCCGAGGTGACCGTTCTCTCTCTCTCCGAGGAGATCTCTCTCGGGAACGTTTTCTCTGAGGAGATCTTTCTCTGGATCTACGTCTTTCTCTCTCTCTTTCACGACTTAAAGCAAATTTTTCTAAAATTACTTTTTGTAGCATTATCAAAGAGTTCTTTAATGAAGTAAATTTAATATGTGTAATAAGCATATATATAAATATAAGCAACATTTCACAGTGTACATTTTTAAATAACTTCTTGAGCACTGTGGTAAAATACACACAATAGAATAATATTACTATTTTAATGATTTTAAGGTTTACAGTTCAGTGGCAATAAGTGCATTCATTCACACTGTACAACCATCACCACCATCAAAAGTATACTTCTAAAAACATACCTTCGGTCATCTTTTCTGTTGGGCACTTGATCCCCTCTGTCATTTCTTCCTGAAAATCTGGATGGTGGATCTAACCTTCGTGCTGGTTGTGGCTGTGAAACTATACGGACAGGAGGCTGCAATAAACCACCTTTAAAAGATACAGAAAAACATATTTTAACTTATTTAAATGAAGTTTAAAAGCATTACTTGGTTAAATTTTATACAGAAAAATTTGGTATTTAGGTTTTGTGACCCGTAAATGGTAAATGTCAGGGGTGATTTGCATATCTGTATATTTTTAAACAATCATTTAAAAATATAAAAACCATTTTTAGCTCAGGGACCACACAAAACCAGGCCACAGACCAAATCCTAGAGCTAAGATGTGCCAATCTCTGACCTACAGATATTAAACCAAAGACAATAAAAAACAACAAACCCTTGTTGTTGGCTACACAAGACATTCTCACAGCACCAGAGTGTTATCCAGACATTTTCTACAGAGATCTATAAAAGATCTTATAAAAAGAGATCTACAGCCATCACTTTGACCAAGTAATCTACCACCTATAAAACTGGAAGAATCTGACACGTGCCTCCTAGTATGATGCAGTACAAATTAGAAAACATCACCTAAAATGTGCCCAAATACTTCAGACTTAACTTTTACTTTACCAACTGAGCTATGAGGGAAGCCCCCAAATACTTCAGACTTAACTTTTACTTTATAGTTTCACGGCAGAAAGAGAAACAAGGTAAAAATACTACAAGGAATCCACACAATCCAGAATGTAACATTACCAAAGAACGGACAAGTCAACTAGACCAAAATTTTAAAAAGTCAATGCTATAAAGGAAGAAAGAAAAAAATGAAAAACTATTTTGGAATAAAAAGACTAAAGAAAGACTGCTGTTGCTATTGTTTAGTTACTTTTTTGGAACCTCATGGATTATAGCCTGCCAGGGTCCTTTATCCATGGGGTTTTCCAGGCAAGAATACTGGAGTGGGTTGCCATTGCCTTCTCTAGGGAATCTTCCCAATTCAGGGATTGAACCCACTGTCTCATGGATTGCAGGATTCTTTAATTACTGAGCCACCTGGGAAGCCCAAAGTAACATAACCAGATACAATACATGAAACTTGACTACCTTTTCCTTCAGGAAACAAAAAGCAACCTTTTTAAAAGACATCTGGGAGACAACTTGGGGTGTCTAAATATAAATAAAGTATTTAAATACTTTTTTTGAAGTGACAATAGATTGTGGTAATAATAGGAAAAGAGTCTCTTTAAGGAAAGGCACACTTACGTTAGTGGGTGAAATGTCAAAATGCCTACCTACATCATGAACATTCACTGCAATGTTTTCAGAAAACAAAAACTAGAAACAGTACATTTACCAAAGAAAAACATAAACTGTACAATATTCATACAATAGAACATTATGCAATAATGAAAACAAAGAAATGAGTCACATGAAACAAGTATGAAAAACTTTAAAATATAATGAACAAAATTCTTATAAAAAAGATTATATAGAATCACATATAAAATTCAAAAACAGGCAAAGCTGAGGTATATTATGAGTATACATACTTTGAGTAAAACTGTTAAAAAAGTAAAGGAGTTAACTAATGTACCTTTTCACCCAAGTAATGATTACATGGGTGTTTATTTAATAATAATTAATTAACTGCAATCTGTTTTACTAATATTATATTTGTGCCAATTTACAATAAAGCAGAAAAAGCCACAATTACATTTAAAAAAATAACAATTAAGTAGACTTTTGCAAAAGACTATCATTTTTAGTATTTTTGGATAGGAAAACTGTATACAGTTACAAATTATCAATTTGCTGAAGAAAATTTCAAACAGTTCATTTATTTGATGCACTATGGTTCAATGAGTGAGGTGCTGCCACCAGACTCTACATACATATACAATGTCATGTTTATAAGAAGTCTCAATACATTTTCCTCTATAAATAAAATAAAAACACTTCCTGATCGCTATACAAGTAGAAATTCTCTACCTAAGATATTTAACTTTCTTTTCAGGTATTCTGCAAGTCCCTGCTTTTTTTGTAGTTAGTAGCATACTCTCATTATTTTAATAGCTGAACAGTTATGTTTTAGTCTGTAATACCTTTCTGCTGTGGCTGCTGTAATAAAGGCTGTGGCTGAGTCTGCAATAGTGGTGTAATAGAAGCCGCAGAAATCTGTGCCTGCAACAGTGACTGGGGCTGGGGCTGAGCCTGAACACCAAATGTTGTCTGTGGTGCAATTGGCTGAAGTACAGCAGGAGGAGTCTTCAGTAACGGTTGAGTTTGGGATTGATTCTTAACAAAAAGAAATAACATTTTAAAAAACAAACAAAAATCTTTGTAAATTGGAAGACTCAATCACCAAGTTTTTATAATACCTAATACTATTTTATATACCTGATTTGGTAGTGTTTGAATTCTTTGTGCATTCCATTTAAAAGGCATATTGGGATTATATGTAGCTTCAACCAATACTCTGTCACCCACTTGGGGGGTCTTCCCTTTGACAGCACTGAAAAAATAAGTTAAATACAAACACTATAAGAAGAAATTCTTCCAAAAGAGATTTATATGTTAATACTAAACATTATAAGATACACCAGAAAAAGGAAGCCTGAAAATCTTTTAAAAAGTAGATATACCTCTGAGACTTAAGCAGAAAATATAGAAAACAGGAGACCCACTTAAATAGAAAAATCTTACATACTAATTAAACTTAATATTTCAAAAGGAAGTTCATTAGACACATTTGAAATATCAAAGGAAAATACATATTTCCTGCAACCACCATTACATGAACAAAAATATTATTTCAAATCCATTAGTTTATCAATCATTTGATCTTATTATTTTTTTCAACTAAGTGAAGTGAAAGTGAAGTCGCTCAGTCGCGTCCAACTCTTTGCGACCCCCATGGATTGTAGCCCACCAGGCTCCTCCATCCAATGGGATTTTCCAGGCAAGAACACTGGAGTGGGTTGCCATTTTCTTCTCCAGGGTATCTTTCCAACCCAGAGATTGAACCCAGGTCTCCTGCACTGCAGGCAGACGCTTTACCACCTCAGCCACCTGGGAAGCTAAAACATTTTATATATATAGTATCATTAGGTATGTCAATCAGAAGATTAAATTTTAGAAAGTATATGACTATTTTAATCTTAAACTTTACTGTAAGTCTGCTCATTAATACAGCTAGAAACACAAACTCACCCCTAATAAAACATTTATAAAGAATTCACAATGACTAGAGTATTCAATAATCAAAAATTATCTTCCATCACATTCTCCATCAAAAAATGTCACAGGTACAGGTTAAATTATTATAAGCAGAAAATTATAGCTAAACCACAATTCCATGCCATAATTAAGCAAGTGTCTTATAAAAATACTTAATGCTAAATATAAGCAGCCATCTACCAACAACTAATTAAGTTTACCTAAGCTGAAAGAATACATCTTCATCCACAAATCCAAATGTATCGTGTAATTTTGTGACCATCCCTGTAAAAACACGCTGTTTCTGAGGTTGTGTTTGTTGCTGACTGGACCTTGGTGTTGGATATGATACAGTTATCTGAGCTGCAGGTTGAGGAGTTGACAAGCTAAGGCTTGTAGGCAGTCCAACAGCTGGCTATAAAACAAAATCAAAATCAAATTAAGGTAAGGATTACAAGTAGTCTAGAAATAAAAACAAGACTACTTAAAACTAACTCAAAATTCTAAAAAATACAGAGGTACACCTTGAAGATGCAATTTAAGTCTGAAAAAAACCTTTTTTAAAACAATTTCATGATTAAGTTCCCTCAGATGAATGTTTTTACAGTGAAGTTTCAGGGGGAAAAAGCCACCGGAGTGTAATGAGTTTTAAAAAACACTGCATATTCTAGCCCCCTCTTAGAAATTCAAAATCCATAACAGCGTAACAAAGATTCAGGAAAGTCCTAGATAAGTGAAATGAGGCAGACAGAGAAATACAATTACGTATGATCTCACTTTTACATGCGGAATCTAGAAAAACCAAAGAACTCATAAAAACAGAAAACAGATTGGTAGCTGCCAGAGGCGAGTCTGCTGGGGGAAACAAGTGGTAGTGATCAATAAGTACGACGTTCCAGTTAAACATAAGTTCTGGAGATGTATAGAATGGTTAACTATGGTTAACAATACTGTAACATAAATTTGAAATCTGTAAAGAGAGTAGATTTTGAAAGTTCTCATCACAAGAAAAAGAAAAATTCACTTATGTGAGGTGATACATGTTAACTGATTGCAAAGATCATCTCACTATACATACATATGATATTAAATCATGCTGTACACCTTACACTAATACAATGTCATATGTCCATTATAACTCAATAAAACTTGAGGGAAAAGGTAACAGTTTCATTGGTCTTTTCTGGCATAATCCAGCGTGAATAACAACATATTATTGATTAAAAAATAAAATCATTAAAAAGAAACAAATAATCATGATTCAAGTCAAATACCATAATTCGTTTTACACCTTCCCAATAAAGCAAGTCTCGATGTCCTACAATTAAAAAATAAAAGGTGAGTCCAGTCCTATAATTAGTAAAGGAACTCAGCATCTCTTAAAACTACAGCCACAAAATTCTCATGAAGTTTCTTTAACATCCCAAGACAACTAATGCTTTACGGGTACACTTTGGGAAATGCTATTCTAAGAAAAGGCTTCCCTGGTGGCTCAGAAGGTAAAGAATCCGCCTGCAAAGCTGGAGATCTGGGTTCCATCACTGGGTCGAGAAGATCCCTGGAGAAGGGCATGGCAACTCACGCTAGTATTCTTGCCTAGAGAATCCCCACAGACAGAGGAGACTGGTAGGCTACAGTCCCTGGGGTCACAAAGAGTCGGACGCAACTGAGCGAGTAAGCACAGCATTCAAAGTAAAGGCTAACTTTTACACCTTTTCTATTTAGTATGGAAATCCTACTATTGAAGACTGAAAATAGGACATAGGTGTTAATCAATTTTAGCTGAGTTTTTTTCTTTTTTTGACCGCACTGCAGGGCATGTGGGATCTTAGTTCCCAGACCAGGAATCAAACTCGTGACCTCTGAAGTGGAAGCTCAGCTTAACCACTGGGACCACCAGGGAAGTCCCCATTTAATCTTCTTTATAAAAACAAAGTGAGGCTGATTTCTCAATTGAAGTGTACTTTCTTAGAAGCAACTAACAGATTCAACACGTGAAAGGTACAAAAGGTTATAGAGTAAAAAGTTTTTCTATTCTTGTTCTTTTGCCATCTAGTTCCCTATCCATGGGGCAATCACTGTCCTCGGTTATTATTACACGTTCTGCTTTCTTAACAGCTGCATAAACCAGGGGCCACTGAACTGCAATTCATGGACCAAATCTAGCCCACAGCTTATGGTTTTTATACAACTTACTAGCCAAAGATGGATTTTACATTTTTTATTTCTTTCAATACTATGCCGTGCAGCTGGTGGGATTGTAGTTCCTCAAACACGGACTGAAACCTGAGCTCACAACAGTGAAAGCACGGAGTCCTAACCACTGGAAAAAGGGAATTCCTGGTTTTTGCACTTTTGAAAAATTATATAAAAGAAAAAAAAAAATGCAACATAGACTGTATGAGGTTCACAAAGCATAAAGTACCATTATGTATCAAAAGTTCACAAAATTTTTAAGTTTATAATGAAAAATTAAGTTTATAATGTACAATAACTTTTCTATACTAAAGTCAAATGAAAAGATATAACATGTACAAAAAAAAAATCCCTAAAAATATTAGCTATAAAGAAAACATAAAAGCCAAAAAATCAGTATTAAATTTAAAATAATGCCTCATATTTATTCAAACTAGATCACAGTAGGATCAGCAAAGAGCAGAAAATAAAAAGCAAAAACATGCTTTATTGAACATTATATGGCTAAACTACTATGTGAATCCAACAAATATTTATTTTTAAATCCTGAAAGAAAATCCAGAATAGGAATAAATAAAACTTTAGTCTACTCTGCATTCAGATATTCAAAAGAAATAAAGTGATGCCAAACTAACCTGTGTTAAAAGGGTCTGCTGAGGTTGCTGTAACTAAAAATAAAACAAAAAACCAAACAAAAACAGGAAAGAAAAAAAGATAAGGATCAATCGGAATTGCTGTTTCACAGATGCTTTACCAAAGAAAAAATTTCTATTAAATGATTACTTTATTTCTAACTAAGAAAGAGATGAAACATAACAGACGTCATTAGGGTAAGGTTTCCTACAAGTATTTGTAACAACTGCAGAAGACCTTAAATATAATTAACTCATTCAATAAGGATCAAAACATTATTTTTGCTGTTTCATAGAAATAACACCCAGAAAAAAACCCACAAGTCCCTAGTGGGGAAAACTTCCGGTTCTGCCCCACATTAATTACCATGCTACAGAAATGATTCAATATCATCAGTATGCTATCTATATCAAAAATATTACTGGCTAGATGTCTAATTAATATATATACATCTCCATAAAATGAGAAGCACCTCCTCACAGTCAGATCTTCCAAAGGCATGGGGACCATAAATGACCACACATTCTGGCATAGAGTTTTGATGGCAATAACAAAGTGTTATCATTACCAGAAAGCAAAAGGAATTGGTGGGAAGGGAGAAATTTTAAATTTTTCTTCTGTGGAAGAGAAGTAACTTTATGAAGTTTCAGCACTGTGTTTTTTATTACCATCAGGAGGGTCTCCAAAGAAATATTTATCTTTGGTGCTCCTTCTCCCTGTCATTTTTCAACATTAACAAGCTGCCCAGCCTGGAGTTCTCATCATGTACTAGTGCCCCAACAGTACTAAAGGGTATATAGCTAGAAGAGCAGGCATCTCCTGATGATGCTTAATAGCTAGAGGGAAAGGTCTTTTTTCCTACTGGCTAGGTAAGCAGTCAGAGGAAGGCATGGGCATCATTTCTGAGTTATGGATAAGGGTAAGATTATCTTATCCTGATTAGGGTAAGATTTTGGGCTTAAGTAAGATTTCTTTTGGGACATCATTAATGTTTATTAGCTTCTAACTACTGTTTTAAGCCCAATGGTAGAACATGAAGATCTCAGTTCTTCTGTTCATGACTTTTTATTCACTAGGACTAATAAACTTCCCAATAAATCCTTACTAGACTTGAAAAAAAAAAAGCTACGATAAAACAACTATATGACATTTTAATTCAAAACAGTATAAACATTGAATCTATCAAATTTCTTTTTCTGAAAGTTAAGAATTGATGAGTAATGGCAGTTTTTAGGGCAAAATATTTGAGTACTGCCACTTTGATGTGGTTCAAAACAACACATAGGCTTTGATAATGTATTTCCTGACAGTACTAAAATAAGTCTAAAGGCAGACTTTCTACTTTGCTTAATATGTTTCTCCTTGGGTTCTGTTTTTCTTACCATCACAGATGATCAGAGTATGAGCTTGGGGAAAAGAAGCCAAAGAAACTTATTTTAGTCCAAGTAAGGAGCTTTCAAATTGTTCAATGGTGCCCTGGGTATAGGGGAACTACAACAGGAAGCTTCCTCCCATTTTCAACACTATTTTTATATTTTACATACTGGATTTCAATATACAATTTCATTAGAAGGGGAAAAAAAAGAGGGCTCCATTGCTTTAAATAAATAAAGGCTGAAAGTCAATGGTCTGTCTAGGGTTTAGGCTTCAAATGGGGAAAAGGAGCTTTTCATTTTCACATGTAGTCTAGTACAGGACAGAAGGCCTAAAGATTTCAAACAGGAGTACTGGGCCAAAGATTCATTAAGAGTGATTCTTTCCAGATTATCTTCTAGATTCTTTCATAAAAACATGTGACAAAGACTTCCTGCTGGTTGAGGATTTGAGTTTTCAGGACCTCTCTCCTATCTTCCTCTCCCTTGGAGACATTTCTTTATACCTACCACATTTCTTCCACTCCAGAAGAATTCAAATCACACATTAAGGTTACTGAGGGGAACTAAAATCTGTATTAGTTGGAACAAATGACTTTTTAAAAATCAGTTTTTAATATGGAAAATATAAACTAACCTGTTGCTGCACACTATACAAGGCCTGCTGAGGTTGTGAATATTGCTGGAAAAAAGATTTTTTAAAGAAAAAAATGGATATTAGTTTTAGTCATTCTCAAAACGCAATATACACACATATACATTCAAATACATAACCAGCATTACACTAAAAAGGGATTTTCTAAACAGCTATACTTTATCTAAAATAAACAAAGTATTGATTATTTCTACTTTTGGATTCATCAAGAATGAAATTTTATTCAAACTAAGATATAATTATTTTAAACTTTTGACTCTGCAGCTACACTTCTGTTATGTCCTGGGCATAAATAATTCTTATTATCAGAAAAAAATAAGCATAATATAACTTCACAATTACTCATTCCTTAAAATGCACAGGTACATACCCTTGGCTACTCAGATTTGAAAGTTTTCTATGTCATATATTAAACCCTAAACATTCACCTGTTGCAACGCAGCTGCTGCAGCTGCGGCTTGTTGCTGCAATGCTGCAGTTTGAGTTAACTGATAGTTTGCCGGGGTTTGTGTAGTAAGGCCTGCTGCTGCCAAGGCAGTTTGCTGTGTATAAATGGTAGGAGATGCTCCAAGGAGAGATGGCTGCTGAACACCTAATGCAGCTAAAATGAGATTAAAAAGAGGGGGAAGGGAAAAAAAAAAAATCAAGATTATTTGAAACCTTTCCAGGAATTTTCAATGAGTGCTTAGTTATGCATTACAGTCTGCCACTGCTTAGCAAAGGAAAAAAAAAAAAGCTAAAGAAAAATTTCAGTAATACCTCACCTCAGATACCAATGGCTTTAAATATTTGTTCAAGTCATGATAAATATAAGAAAACATTAATCTATAAAATTAAACTACAGAATGAACCCAACCAACCTCAGCTAGGCCAGGAGGCTAAAGTACCCACGAGAAATATTTTCAGGAGAGCAGCAAATATATTGTCTTATTTTACTCATCTAGAATGTATTGTTTTACCTTCAAGCAGATTAGAATCACACATTAAGGACAGTGTTGCTGGAAGTGATCCACCCTTAAAACATCCTGCTGTCAAGGATGTTTTCATGTATTTCTTGTACTTCTACTCTGTATTTAAAAACTGTAAAACTAGCAAACAGATGATAGGAACAGTTTAAACACAAGGCTAAACTGCAGTCTAGCACTGCACTTCCCAAAACCGTATCTCCTAGAATGATGACTAGCTCCCCAGGACATTAAAGTTTGGAAAAAAGGGGTCCAGGGTTTTAAAAGTTAACACAACAGCAAATTAAGTATATATTTTTACTGCAAGAATCCTCAGAACATTTAACATGCCACTAAGCACTGTGAATCTCAAATGAAGTCACCATAAAATAGTATTTGCTCATGTAACACTCCCTTCTCCAAAGCATCTTGCTTGTATCTTAGAGTAACCTGAAAAAATGCAGCTCAACAGGTATTAGTTAATAACTGTACAGAAAGAACAATACTGTGTCTTACAGGAACAGAACAGAAACCATTTATGAATGAACCAAAGTACCTAGTCTAGAATCTACCAGAGAATCTTCAGAAGTGTGAATTTCATCATCAATCTTGTTTTAAGAGTCCAGATTAATTCTACTTAAAAATAAAGCAGACCAACAACAAAATGAGGCAAAAACAAGCAAATCCCAGAAATCATGTTTGGAATTTATATCAATTACAAATTAAAACATGATTTTTAAAAATTGAAAAAGAATGAGGGGGAACAAAAAGAATCTAAGGTGGGGGAGAAAACCTACTAGATGTCCTGAATACACAATCCTAAACCCTTACAAAATTAATATTTTATTCTCTGTTTTTAAGATAAGTCAGATGCTATAGATGGGTAAAAAGGAAAAACTAAGTAACAATGGGGAATGTCTTAACACCAATGGCAAATTCAAAATGAGGTTAACTGCACTGAGAATGGAAAGAAACATAACAAAACTACAGCACAGGTTCTAAGCAGTAGATCCTGTTACTTCTGAAACTGTACATAAAATTACAGATAAGGAAGTTTAAAGCTTTCATCAGATTTTCAAAAGAGTAAGAAACCCCAACAAGCTAAAGAACCACTTTTCTAGGATAACTGAAGCAAAATTCTCATGTAAACACAAGACAGGTAAAAGAACCTAGGAAAAATTACTAGCATTTAAAATTCAACTGGATGTTCTGCATTTGACAAAAGTAACCTCTTGTGATTCAAATCATGCCTGCATCTCCTTCCCCCAAGTGAGCTCTGACCTCTATCTGTTGTTTCACTCTGGTAGTACCAATTTCCAGAACACTGGAAAGTATCAACCAACAGCTGTCACAGAAGGGCTCACAGCTAGTATCTCACGAATAGCTCTTTTTCCTACAGCTTTTCTAGTTGTTCTAGACTCTGACAACATATAGCCCAGCATTAAGTAGGTGCGATGATAGCTGATATCCTTAATCTCTTTTCCGCTACTGACAATGTAATGAATTAGAAACAAAGCAGACTGACAGGTACTGAAAGGCTCAAATGCTAGGGGAAATTTATGGGAAGGAAATTTACATTCTAATGAGTTGACTCACTGGAAAAGACCCTGACGCTGTGAAGGATTGGGGGCAGGAGAAGGTGACGACTAGGATGAGATGGCTGGATGGCATCACCGACTAGATGGACATGAGTTTGGGTGAACTCCGGGAGCTGGTGATGGACAGGGAGGCCTGGCGTGCTGCAATTCATGGGTCATATAGAGTCGGACACGACTGCATGACTGAACTAACTGAACTGAGTTGCTGCACACTACTAGCTAGTTTATTCAAACTTTTGTGAAATCATTGTGCACAGGTTGTGGCTTTTATATGTCTATATAATATAGCTCTTTTTAAAATCGTTTGACATTTTAAGCTCAATAAAGTGTATTTCATTTATTAATGCTCCTCTTTTTTGTAGCTAGATCTAAGAAGCTATCCTTGAATATTTGTATATAGCATTCTCTATTCTTCTGAATTGAATAAATCAGTATTCTGCATGATAATTCTATAACTTGCAAAGAACAAAGGTATGAATCTCTGATTTAATCTTTCTCTCTCCATAATGGCCTAACATTCATCAGTTGGAGATTTTTTCCAATTATCCACGTTGGAACAGTCTGTTCATTTATCTGTACCTGATTCAATATGATTGTTGAACGTCTCATGATACATCTGAAACAGATACACTTATAACCATGTATCAATACTTCCACAGACAGACCTATGAAATGAGCCCTAAATGACCAAAGGTTACCAGAGGTTAATAACAAGGATAAATGTAAAATATATTATTTTTTAAAATGCAAAATCAGTTTCCTATGACTGAAGTATTTATTTTATGACATACTAGTAGTTATCATATATTGAATACCAGGGAACAAACAATTAAAACACGTAAGGGAAACCTGTCCTGTTTGCTGTCCCTTTATCAAACTCACAAATTTTAAAATTCTTATTATCTTTATACCTATCTTTACTGAGATGAGTCACCCTTCCGAAATAATAAAGTTCAAAACTTCATATATAAATATACACATAACGGAACCACTTTGCTGTACATCTGAAACAAACACAACACTGTATATTAACTACCCAACAATTTAAAAAAGTAACTTGGAAGTAACCTTAGGCAAAAAAAAACCCTTAATAAATTGCATTAAAGAAGCGAACAAAAAACTTCAAACTGATCCAAGAAACTTCATTTTCAACTTCTGCAAAATTATTTAAGGCATTGGTCAAGCAATGCTTTATCCTTCGAAATTCCCATATATCAGTATATGTTCAAAAGCGATCTTACACCTTATGAAGAGAAAAAGCAATGTGGGAGAAGACATGGAAGATTCTCCTTTTAACTTGTGGATTTACTAAAACAATATAAACCCAAATTTTAAATCAAGTGAACAAGTCTGCTAAATGTCATCTTCAACTCAACATCTTTCCTAAGAAGTGATCCTCACAGAAATCGAAAACCTTTTTGATGCCTCCTTGCACAGATACTCATTGGTCGATGTATTGTTGCTTTTGAGACTCTATTCTAAGTCCATAATATATACGCAAGTAACTGGAAATATTCATTACCTTTGTCCCCTTCATTATCTTTTAAGAATTTGAAGGCATTAAGAATAAGAAATTAAGACAGTGAAAGGTACAAACTTCTAGTTTTAAATAAGCCATGAGCATATTTTAAAAACTGAGGCATAAAATAGTTTTTTAAATAGAACATATTCTAAATGTTGTAATCTTCTATACTAATCACATTTTCAATACACCAGCCACCAGCCATACATGTCTATTTCAATTTAAATTAGTGAAAATTAAACAAAATGAGAAATTCAGTCTCTCAGTCACATTAACCACATTTCAAGCAGCAAGGGCTCAACAGCTACATGTGGCTAGTGGCCACCATATTAGATAACGAAGACATAGAATATATCCATCATCATAGAAAGTTATACTTAGTGAAAAAAGCTGTTCTACAAGGAAGAAGTAAAACCCTTAAGTAAGTCAGTGTCCTACGGGGTTCTTGGAGTCTCTATGAAGATTAATACTCTAGCAGACAACAGCTCTTCACTCTCTTGAGGTCCCATGAAGTGATGCTTAATGATCCTGGCCACAGTCTCTTTTAGCTACTACTCAACTAATTGCTGGTCAACCCTTTCAGGAACTTAAAGACACTATCTGTAATGTCACATGATTTCTTCCATCCTTTAATGACTCTGAAATTTAGTTTTCAACTCTCTTTCAATAAGTTTTTTATTACCCAGTTAGTACTCAAACTTTCAAAGTCACTTCCAAAACATTTTCAGCTGTAAGAGAGCAAAATTATTTCCCAGATCATAAAACAAATAGTTCAAGGGAAGTCACCAATGCATAAACATGAGTTGCTCACTCAATTTAGGATAGAAAGATGGAGTACTCACTGGTGTGTAGTTTATAGTATGTTAATAAGAACACTCACTGAATGAGAGCACGTCATGCTCAGAGATTAAGAAAAAAACTACATACTAATGAGCGTAAGATTTTATGTACTTTTTTTTTTACTCTTAGAACAATGTTTTAGAGACAATTTCCTATTACAAAGCATTAGCAGTGTTTAAAAAGAGCTAGCCCACACCAGCAGCAATCTTCCCTTTTTTTTCAGGGGGTGGGGGGAAGGCATGCTGGCCTGTAGAACCTTAGTTCCCCACCCAGGGATCAAATCAGGGAGCCAGGCAGTGAACTCTCTGAGTTCTAACCACCGGACAGCCAGGGAATTCCTGCAATCTTCAATTTCTAGCAAATGAGTTAGATATGTCCAACTCTATCAAGAGATATCTCATGTAAGCATGCATAGCACATCAGCCATTATTTGTTTGAGAAAGACCATGAATCTTGCAATTTAACAATGTGAGCTCCTGACTCAAGAGATGGGGATTTTAAGACAACCACTGGGCCAGATTAAAAAGGAAGAAAAAATGAGGTCATATTTATGAGAGCATCCTCAGTGTTTATTAACAGATGAATGGATAAAGATATGTGGTACATATATATACACAATAGAATATTACTTAGCCATTAAAAAAAAAAACAGAATTTTGCCATGCAATATGGATGGACTTCAAAGGTATTATGCTAAGTGAAAAAAAGACAGAAGAAAAAATATTGTATATCACATATATGTGGAATCTAAAAAATAAAACAAACTAGTGAATGTAACAAAAAAGCAGACTCACAGATACTGAGAACTAGTATCTAGTTCTGAGGAGAGGCAGGGAGGGGCAAGACAGGATAGGGGAGTGGGAAATACAAACTACTAGGTATAAGATAAGCTAACACTACAGCACAAGAAATGAAGTGAGTATTTTGAAGTAACTTTAAACGGAGTGTGATCTTAATAAAATTTGTATAGGGGGAACTTCCTGGGGGTCCAGTGGTTAAGACTCATGATTCCAACGCACGGGTTCAATCCCAGGTTGGGAAACTAAGATCCCACAAGCTGTGTGGCACAGCATAAATAAACAGTTTGCATAAAAAAATGTGTTTAAATGAAGTCACATTTAAAACAACTATATTAGCTTCACTTGTTAGAGCATCACATACATAATCACTATGACTTTAACTCCTGAACTAGTTCATTTTTTTGTCTATAGCCAGAATGCTGTTACCATAAAAATGGTCCTGGAATTGGCTAAATCCACCCAAACATCTTAATACTGTTACAATTATATACATATACACATGCAAATATTGAATCAAATATACTGAAGATACTCCTATATCAAATCTAAGGGATATTTAAAGATTCAATCAGTGATTTGCCAGCTATCCCTCTTAATGTCCCTTTACACAACAAAAATTGTTAAACTTTCAAACCTAAAAGCTCTGGTCCCAGTTATAACTGTCACTGAATATATAACATAGCACTTCAGCTAGGAAATGGAAAAATAGGGTAAATTTTAAAGACAAGGGTAAATATTAAAAAACAAGTATTTCATCTTTGTATTTGATATTTGCCAATTTGATTAATATGTGTCTTGGGGTGTCCCGCTTGGGGTTCATTCTATTTGGGATTCTCTGTGTTTCTTGGACCTGAGTGGCTATTTGCTTCCCCAATTTAGGGAAGTTTTCTACAATTATCTCTTCAAGAATTTTCTGATGGTCTTTCTTTTTGTCTTCTTCTTCTGGGACTCCTATGATTCGCATATTAACGCATATATATGGAATTTAGAAAGACAGTAATGAGAACCCAACATGGGAGACAACAAAAGGAACTCAGATGTATAGAATAGACTTGTGGACTTTGTGGATGAGGGTAAGGGTGGGATGATATGGGAGAAGAGCATTGAAGCATGTTAATTGTCATGTGTCTAATCAATCGCCAGCCCAGGATTGATGCTCGGGACTGGTGCAGCGAGATTTCCCGGGGGGGAGGGAGGAGAGAGGGGGGACCCGGAGGGGAAGCATATGTAAACCCATGGTGATATCATGACAATGTATGGCAAAAACAATAATAAAAAATAAAATAAAATAAAATAAAAAAAAAATAAATAAATAAATAAAAATAAAAAACAAGTATTTCAGTATAGGAAATCTAGAAACACGGCTGGAAATACAGACCCTAAATACCATCTCAAATAGTTTGAACTGTATTCTAAAGTTCTTGAGGATGAATAAAAGAACAGAGCAACGGAAGAAGCAATGAACCACAATTCTGAGGTCCTAACAACAGACTCTTCTTTGACTTTCTCTTGATAAACTTCATCACTTTTCTGGGCCTCAAATTCTTCATCTGTTAGAGAAAGAAGCTGAGACAGAATCTAGTTCAGGGCCCATTCAGCTTTGAAAAATCCTTAATTTAGAAAGAAATCATGCTTTAGGAATAATTATCAGATCTGACAGACACATTGGAGGTAGGGGGGAAATAGTAAGTAGCATATCTACTAAAAGAGGAAAGCAAATTAAAACAGTTAGAACTTAATGAAGAATAATAAATATAAAGTATGACCAAATGACAGACGGGGAAAAGAGCATCCTGACGTAAGTGAATGTTATGGTAAATCATGTGCTTAGTCACTCAGCTGTATCTGACTCTTGGAGACTCTACGGACAGGGGCCCTCCAGACTCTTCCATCCATGAGATTCTCCAGGCAAGAATACTGGAGTGGATAGCCATTTCCTTCTTCAGGGGATCTTTCCAACCCAGATATCGAACCTGCATCTCTTATGTCTCCTATATTGACAAGCAGGTTCTTTACCACTCGTGCCACCTGGGAAGCCCACATTACAGATTAGGGTATAAAGTTCTGGGAAGGGTATGGAAGAGTCTGAAAGTTAGGTGAGAGACTTTGGCATAGCTTATGTAAGCAAGAAAAAGTTGTTATGGATGCAGTCATCCAAATATGAAGTAAAGAGGGCCTAAAAGCAAAAGAGAGGAAAATACATTTGAGGCATTTTCAAAGGAGGAGAAAGCCAAAGTTTGATATATGTTTGAATATGGGGAATAAAGGAAAAGAAAATTAAAGATGACACACTCAAAATTATTAACTCCTTAACTGAACAGACTTAATTGAATTCCTTAACTGAACAGCTTCCCAGGTGGCTCAGATGGTAAAGAATCTGTCTGCAATGCAGGAGTTTAGCGTTCAATCCCAGTTAGGAAGATCCACGGGAGAAAAAAACGGCAATCCACTCCAGTATTCTTGGCTAGGAAATCTCCTGGACAGAAGAATGGGCTACAGTCTATGAGGCTGCAAACAGTCATATTGAGTGAAAAGCACAGACACAATTGAAAAACAGCATTAAAATTAATCAGAAATAATTCAAATACTGATCTTTGACTTTATGACAGATTTCAGTGATTAAGTGCTATTGTACATACTTTTAATGAAGTTTTTAATCTTACATATGTCATCTGTGTGAATGCACTGAAATGTTCAAATCACTGTTGGCTGATTCCAGAGTTAAGTACAAATGCAAGACAATTTGCTAGAAAATGGAACAGCAAAGCCATTAACTGAACATAACCTTAAGTCATATACTAAAAGGAAATAGCAGTAATTTTTTATATTGCTTTCAGGAGAAAATGAGTCAGATATACAGGCACAAAGATCAAAATATTTTCATTTGAATTGAATTTTCAGTTAAGCTTTTTCTATTGTGTGATCACTATTTGATTGACACTGACCCCTGATACTAATATATCTGACATATTTCAATGCATGCATTTTATTTTTTACTAGAATAAAATAGGCACCTATACTACTATCCTGATTAAGTTCTTTTGATGCCCTCTGCTGAAATTTCTTTTTATCAAATTGCATTTGAAGCTTACAGGAGAAAACATAAAGCCTTATATATATATATATACACACACTAGGCTGAAATTCTCCATTGAAACGAGGTGTAAATAAAACAAAGTTATAATTGCCTTATAGTTGAAGAAAATTCAACTTTGACAGAAATTAGCTTGGCTCTGAGACACAATTCTAATAAGGTAATGATTAGTCACAAAGGCTTGAAAATGAAGGCTAGAAAATATCAAGCTTTCAGGAAACAGCTCAAAATATGAAAGTGAAAGTCAGTCAGTCAGGTCCCACTCTTTGCAACCTCATGGACTGTCCAGGGAATTCTCCAGGCCAGAATACTGGTGTGGGTAGCTTTTCCCTTCTCCAGGGGATCTTCCCAACCCAGAGATCGAACCCAGGTCTCCCACACTGCAGGTGGATTCTTTACAACTGAGCCACAAGGGAAGGCCAAGAACAGTGGAATAGGTAGCCTATCCCTTCTCCAGGGGATCTTCCCGACCCAGGAATCAAACCGGGGTCTCCCACATTGCAGGCAGATTCTTTACCAACTATAGAACATAAAAATTTCTACAGTTAATAAAAACACTCACTAGAGAACCTACTCCAGGATTTTTGTAGGAAAACTAAGCATAGATGCTAACAAAATACTTGCCTAGTTACTGAAGTCATGATGCATCAATAAAATATCAGACTTTGAAAAATTATGATTAATGACAGGTCCCAGAAAAATCCATAATTTCTTACAGCACAAACTGTTTACACAAATCTCATTATTTACATTTGGAATCTCTATTGTCAAATATGGAAAAGGAGGTCTATATTTACTACTGACTTTGGCAAGTTTTAAAATCTTTACAGTGTCTCCTTTGCTCAGTTTCAAAATAAAAACAAAAGCACAGTGCATTTTTAAGTAATTAAAATATAGATGTTAAGAACTACAGACAATAGAATTTCACCCTAACAGCTATTCTATTGGAACAATTTAGATATGAAATTAAGCCAAACTGTACACAGAAAATCAGGTAAACATGTTCTTTACCAAAACACCAGCACACATCACTTGTTTCTGGAAACATAGTATTTGCTAATAATTCCTGTTGTATCAAAACTAAGTCATTATCAGGTTCCCCACTATTTAACACAGAGAAGAAATACTTGGATACCAATTATAACTATTATTTCATATTATATTCAGTTGCTCATTTAATACCTCAAATCAAAAGTAACTAAAAACCCTAATGTATTCATTTCCTTAAAGAGAAAAGTCACCTACATAACAAGATAATCATGTCTATCAAATTTAATCTGAGTTAGAAGATCACAGTGTCTCTGCAACTGACCTCAAATAACAAAAATTTAAGTAAAATGCAGCAAAAACTAGTATCAAATATATCATAAATAAAATATATTCAAATTAACAGAATAAGCTGCAACTTTTCTGGGTACTCAGAGAAACTCACAATTTCATTTTGTAAACTCCCTGGTAAACTTGTTTTAAGATTCAAACCATAAGTCAAGAAATGGCAAATAAAATAAATCTTCCCAAGAGCAATAGGAAGAAACGCTGAAATAAACACTTTTAATAACATATTTTGAAAATGACATTTTGTAGGCTTTATTTTGAATATGTAAATATTTGCTCCTTTCCTTTACATCTATTTATTCTTTTCCTTTGCTGCATAAGTTCTTTAGAGTTGGTTTTTCCACTTTAAATTCAAATACCTGAAAACCAGTCTTATAATTTTTCATAAAGTATGAATACGCTTAAAATTTTAAATATAACTTATGAATACTGACAACTTAACATGCCAAATGAGGTAAACTAGGATGAATGAGTGGCGGCTAACCTCTAACTTAACTAAACCAATTTAACGTTTAAAAGACAACATACATATAACCGTCCAAACTACTGTGTAAAGCAGGTATTTCACTAGCTGGTCCATAAATTTTTAAAAGAAGCTTCACAGATAATCTTAAAAGATACATCATTTGCAAAGTTATATTCACAATATTATGCATAGGCTAATCTGCCAATTTATATTAACAATATTATGCATAGATTAGTGCACACAGTTAAAACATATCCCCAATCAGGCATCTATAGCACATGTGTTCAGAGGAAGCCTGACCTGGCTGAGATACCGCAGTGGCTGTAAACTGAGTAGCCCATGGCGGATTCTTCTGTCCTCCAAACTGAGCCATGACAAAAGGGGAGGGGGGGACCTTCGCTTGTTTGTCTTCTACAGCAGCGATCTATTAAGAAAAGATCCACAGTTTAAAGTTCAACCAAACTACAACCATCACAAAAGTCTTAAAGAAATGTTTAATTTGTCAAGGACATCTTCGTAAACCAACTATAAATAACAAGGGGCACGTGAATGTCCGATATGCAGCAAAAACATTTTACATCAAAGAGTTCACAAAAGTAGCCAATTTCAATACCTGACATCAGAGGTCGACTTACAAGAAACGTACTTCCTTCATCGACTACAAACTGTCACATTTAAACAGAAGACCATCTGCCAATTTCTACCCGATTCTTAACAATAAAAAAAAAAAACACACAGCTTTACATTCAACAGAAAAATAGCCTGCTCGTTTTCTTTTGGCAATGGGCTGGGGGCTGAAAGGGGAAAAACCAATAACGGAAATTGGGACGAAGACATCGAAGAAAGGTATTCAAGAATATCATTTAAATAACAAACATCTCCTTACTTTCCAGACTAGGGAAGAAACTGGGGGCTCCTTTTCTCTCACTTCGAGGGGAAAGACAGTTGAAACAACGGACGCCCCTTAAAGAACCGTCGAGAAGACCCCTCCCCCCAAAATCCAGTCGGAAGAGGCGAAGATCTCAGCCCGCGCACTCCCTTCCCCCCACACCTCGGAGGGGCCAGAGCTCTGCCATCCATCTTCCTCGCGGGCCGCAGACCAGGGGAGGAGGAATCCTCCGTCCCGGAGACTAGGCGAAATGCGAAGAAGGGGATACCGAGAGCTCCGGTACCCTTAAGCCCCCAGCGGTGCGGAGAGGCCTCCATTCCCCAAAACCCGTGCCGCCGTGCAAGGCTCCGACGTCCCCGACCCGAAGCCAGGAGGCTAAAGCCTCCGCGGCTGGAGAGCGAGAGACGGCCGCCCGCAGCCCCTTGGAGCCTGCCAGGCAGAGGCTGGGGCCGAGGGTGGCAGGGGGCACCGGACGGGCCGCCGAAAAAAAAAACACCACACAAAACCGAGAGGTGGGGGAGGGGCCGGCCGCGCCGGGCCTGCTCGACCCGCACAAAAGGGACCGGGTCCCTCCCGTCCCGGTCCCACGAGAGCCCCACCGTCGCCGGCCCACGGACGCCGTGCTACCAAACCGGCCGCTCCCGGCGCTTCGGCGGATCCGACAGGACGTGAGGAACCCCGGCTCGGCAGCCCGCCGCTCCAACCGCGAGGACCAAGCCTTCACCTCAATCCGGTCCCGGTTAACACCGAAGCCATTTCAAACCCATCAGGATTATGCGCATGCGTCAACCTCCCCCCCTCTCTCCGCGCCCCTGCCCCCTCCCCAGTCTCGCCGAGGAACGGCGCTGACGGGCTTACGTCCTACGTGCGCGCTCCCGAGGTAGCCGTCACCCCTTTCGCTACGCAGCTGAAATCGGAGCCTGCCTAAGGCCGGTTACCTTGCCCCTTGTATAACGATGTGCCAACTGTCTGTATCTCTGCGCAAGCTCAAAGAGGCTTCGCGGAGTGTGGGCAGGAAAGAATCGGGAATCATGTGATCCTTGAGCCCACCGCCATTTTGTGGGGGCTTTTTTCCTTTTTTTTTTTGTAGTTCAGGTATGTGGGAGAATGACTATATCCAGTGACATTTTCCTAACTTTTTGAAAAAATTGAGATGAAATTCACTTAACATGTAATTCCATCGTTTAAGTATCTTATTGTACAATTCAGAGGCTTTTAGTATTTACATAAAGCTGTGCAACCACAATGCCTCCAATCCTTGAAAGGAACTCCTACCCGTTACGCAGTCCTTCCTTAATTCCTGCGCCTTCCAGCTCCAGGCAACTACCAATCAGCTTTCTTTCTTTGGAGTAGCATGTCCTAGACATTTCCTGTTAATAGAATCCTACTGGGACTTTCCTGGTGGTTCAGTGGCTGGCATTCCGAGCTACCCACGCTGGGGTCCCGGGGTTCGATCCCAGGTGAGAGAAATACAGCTTACACGCCAAAAGTAAGACCCAGCTCAACCAAAAAAAAAAAAAAGAATTATATAACATACAGGCTTTTTGTGTGATTACTGTATGGTGTCCAAGGTTCCTCTTGCAGCATGCCTTAGTACTTAATTTTATACTTAAATGATTACTTTAAATGAATAATACCATATTTTGTTTATCCATTTGTCAGTTGATCTTTTGGGCTGCCTCCACTTTGGGGCTACTATGAATAATGCTGCTGTGAGCATTCATATACAAGTGTTTAAACGCATGTTTTCAAGTCTGTTAGATTATACCTAGTAGTGCGATTCTGGGTTATCTGGTAAATTCTATGCTTAACTTGTTAAGGAATTGCGAACTTGTTTTCACAGTGACTACACGAGTTTATATTCCCACGACTAACAACATTAAGTATCCATTCTATGAATATGAAATATCTTTCCAATTATTTAGGTCTTCTTTCAGCATATATTACAGATACCACAGTTCAGTTTCTCACACTTTTTTCCCCTTTTTTAACTTCACTCTGCAACTTGATGGAGCTTAGTTCCCCAACCAGAGATCAACCAGTGGTGGAGGCATAAGACTCCTAACCACTGGACCACCAGGAAATTCCCTTGCATCTCCTTGAGAAAATATAAAGTTACTCACCAACTATTTCATTGTTCTTCACACTATTGTAATGACCAAGTAAGAAGTGTGGTTTCATACTAAGTACAGGGGGAAGTCACTGAGATGTTTTATGCTGGGGAACATCATGACCCAAGATCTGTGTTGTGTTGTTTGTTTTCTGTTTTCTGGCCAAGCTGTGCAGCTTGTGGGATCTGTTCCCCCACCAGGGATCAAACCCATGAACCCTGATGTGGAAGTATGGAACCCTAAAACTAGACTGTTACCCACAAGATCTGTTATTAAAAGATAACTGTTTTAAAGGATTATTCAGGTTGTTGTCTAAAAGAGCATCAATAAAGATAGAGGGCATTCTCTGGCAGTCCAGTGGTTAGGAACTAGTGCTTTCACTGCCCAGGTTTCAGTCACCGGTCAGGGAACTAAGATGAAAGATCTAGAAACCCTTTCACTAAAGGAACAGTGAAGGAAGTGTCTATTTGGCCTAGAGAAGACTCAAAAAACCTGATAGTTGTCTTGTAGGGTACCTGTCGAGTTAGGATGTTAGTTGAGCTATTTATTCTCCCATTCCCTAGAATGTTGCTCAAGTCTGTTTATACGTTCAGCATCTCTCCTGTCTCCCTTTTAACCAGTCAGGAAGGAGGTAAAAAATGTAGTCTGTAGCTGCCTAGCTAAACCTAGAGAGGAGGTGGGGAAGGAGAGGTGGGGACCAGTGTATTAGTTTCTATCACTAGAAGGAAGACTGCTGGGATGCTACAGAGAGATAGGTTTCAAACCAAATGAATTTTAAGTAACTTACTTTTCTGTAATATTTGCTGGAATATCACTAAAAACCTTTTTTTTTTTTTTTTTCCATTTCAGATGGTAGAGAATCTGCCTGCAATGAGGGAGACCTGGGTTCCTTCCCTGGGTGAGGAAGATCGCCTGGAGAAGAGAATGGCTACCTACTTCAATATTCTTGCTTGGAGAGTTCCATGGATAGAGGAGCGGCAGGCAACAGTCCATGGGTTGCAGAGTCAGACATGACTGAGCTACTAACTTTTTAGGATGTCAAATTTAAAATAATGGTAGCATTCTGTGTTCAGGATTAAATTTTATTAAAATAATGATAAATCCAAGGGAGGGTATGAGTCAATATAGATCAAAGTTGATTAACAGCTTTGCTAATTACTAGGGGTGTGAGCTTAACCACTTTAAGTTCCTGAGTTGATCTGTAAAGTGGGGTTGGTAAGAGCCCTTACTTAATAGCATCACTATGGACATTAAATAGTTTAAAACACAAGGGCTCTGCTACAGCGATCTTGATTAGGTTTTGAACCCAATGCATACATTTGGTCATCTCCAAATAAATTGTATAGTCCTTTGTAGTTAAAAATGTGTGAATTTTGTTGGATATTAAATGTAAAAAATATGATTTTGAAGAGGAAAGAAAAATTAGACCACCAGGTGCAAAATAGAAGTATAAAATTTATTTAAAACCACCCACAAAGTTCTGTGTAATCAGGAATGATACAATTTGCAATAGTTTTTTTTTTAAAAACTCATGACAAAGATTTAAAATATAATTTCAATTACAGTATTCATTTAGCCTTATTCAGTTAGAACAACTAAAAAAAAAACTTTATGCTCTAAATAAATGAGACACACAGGAAAATATAATAGACAGTTTTCACAACTATCTTTACATGTATTTTTCAAAACTATTACATTTCAAAGCATTTTGCTACATAAACATGAAATCATGTACAACTGCTGTGCACCAAAATTTAGCTTAATTAGGTCGTTCAAGTAACATGCAATTCCAACTCACAAGTCTTCAAGTACTGCTAGTAAGTGTTCCCTTGTTTGCAGAGCCACTACCTATTGATCCTGAATTGAAATCAGCATAATTATCTTTCCCTTCTACATGTTGAAGTGCTTTTATAAAAACTGTTCCCCCCATGTGTTAAGAGCCAAAAATGGATATTTGTGGGGTTTTAAAATCTTTACTAACCTATTTCATTGTATGGGATTTTAATACAGTAGGACGGCAATAGGTAAAATCTTCCAAAGAAAAAAATCAAAGATACAAAATAAATAGTAAATACACCCCAAAGAGAGGAAAAAGTCAGCTGGAGACATAAATATTATTTTGTAAAATTGATAATTCTCTATTGGGAATTTAGTACTACTCTACTTCACCATGGTGAAGAATCTGAATATTTTGTTCCCACTAATGATAAGCATAATCGGTCTCCTTCAAACGAATATTGATATGCCTGTGACTCGGTTTGGTACGTCACCACATAGCATAAGAGAAAATGAAGAAACCGGTAATCAATACTTTTCTTTCTGCTGAGCAGATTTTTGAGCTTCTCTTTAGGGAACACTTCATGATTTCTTAGTAACCCAAAGATGACTATCCACCCAGACATCACAATACAAAAGCTGCCCTTTATTTTTACTACAAAATCATTCTGGAAAAATATTTCTCTTAAAGCACCTATCACAATGTTAGCTCATAAAAGTTAAAAAAAAAAAAAGACCCTATATCTGTTTTTTTTAAAAGAGCTCTTTTTGTAAAGTCTTACATCATCAGGCATTTATTTTGCAATATGACAGAGAAGCATTAGGGTAGGCAGTTATTGAACTGAATCACCAAAAATGTTATTTGACTATTCTTAGAGCAGTCTGGACTATGTTTTTTGTTAGTAGTCCATAAGATACTGATGAAGTAGCCCAACTTTCCTCTTTATAAAGAGCTTACTAAAAGCTAGTACATCTTATTATTTTTCTTAACTCTCTGAACAAAGGTATATTTAACCTTTGACACAGAGATTTTACATGGCCGGAAAAGTGGAGCAAAAAACAAATTCAAATAAGTGGGAGACAGAGCTATCTCTTAGAGATGTCAACCATTTTACATGTTTATCATGAGTGCCTGGGAACTAAAATAATCAGTTTACCCAGCACATTCCCTTCAAGCATTTCAAATTACAAAACCATTAAATTTTGATTATGAGTTGTTGACCTTGTTTCCCTTTGTTTCAGTAGTATGGGGACATTCCTTAAACAAAAACAACAACAAAAAAATTTTTACAGGGGTAAAAATAAAGCTTCACTAATCTAAGCCCTAATACAGAAGTCCTATGAATCTGACCAGACCTTCCCATATATGCATAAGAAAATAACTGGCTAAAATAAATAGTGGAAACAATACTTCAGAAGCATATTTTCTGTACAATAAGTAGACTTTGTATTATTCTTAGATTAGATCTGACAAAATATCCACTCAGTAACACTCTCTAAGTCATAGTTTATGGCAAAGGAATCTTTTCAGCAGTCTGAAATTATTACCTTAGTCTCAAATGAGTTGACATGCTTTGTGATTTGGAGAAAGTCATTTGCTTTTCTTGCCAATCTGCAGCTTTATCACCAATAAGAAGGGAACATTGTTCTCTGTCAAACCATCAGCATTACAGAGAAAAAAGTGGCAGATAGGAAAGAGTTTGATAGCCTAAAACATTAAAAGTACAAGTATTATCATTCTTATTTCCATATTTTCCTTCAAAAGCATTCCTCATTTTGAGTTGCTATTTTTTGGAAAGAAACTGGTATGGAGTGAGGAGTGGTTTTAGGCTGGTAGGTGAACCCACAGGCTGCTTATAGGAACACAGTTCGTCCTTTCTGCCTCTTTACTTCCTCCACCTGTGCTCAGAAGAAAGCCCTTCTGATGATTGAATTAAGAACTCTTTGGATTACTTTCAGTCCATTTTTAAAAAAACTTTTCTCATCCAGGTTATAAAACAGTTCCTATTATTGCCAACAACCAAATTCCAAAAGAATAAATATACCTTAGAAAACAGAAACCACAAAATGGAGCTGGGAGATAAGGAAGAAAACGGGCAAAAAAAGAGAAAATACTATCTAGTCTATAGATCACACCCACTAATTCAAAGTCACTGGACAGAAAATTGATAATTAGTATGATGTGTTACACAGAAATAGAAAGCTTTTTGTAAAACATTCAAACACCAACGAATGAATTGAGTGTCAAACATCACTGGGATAGGTAAAGAGCACCTGATGCCAACCTGGGGTTTCTAAAAACTGAATTTACCTCCAACCGAAAGGGCTGACTAAAACCTTTTTCAATTCTTTTTGGTATTATCCGAAAAAGGATTGATGAAGTGATTTTAAAAGACAGGAAAAGACAACTGATTAAGTTCACTGCTATTCTTAAAATGAACGATGTGCATTTATGTAAGGGCCATACATGGGGGAATGAAGATAGAACAGAGAGGGTGGAAGCAATAAAGTCTTAAAGAAAATCAGAGGAAAAGATTAAAAACTGTAAAAAGAATGAAAGTACACTTAGTGACAATGTAGCTTCAGTAAAATGAGAAAAAGAAAAATACCAGAGTTTCTGGTCAAAGACATAAGTTTATACCTAGCCAGATGGAGAAGAAACCAAATTACTTTCCAATATTATTTCTCCAAAAATGAAAATGTTTCTGAGAGTTGAAATTTTTTTTGTTTTCTTTTTTTATTTTCTTTTCTGGTGATTGAGAGAATGCCTTTCATAACAGCTACTAGGACTTTTATTTTTTTTAGGAAAACTAGGTTTGTACTCTTAACCAAGGGTTTCCAAAGTTGCACTCGAACATAAAGGGGTTAAATTCTCTATATGTAACATTTACCTTAGACTAAGATTTATTTTAATTTAAGGGACATCTATGGCTGAGCAAACTAGAAGAAAATTTATGACCCAAGGAAGATCATGAACATCACAGTAGGGATGGGAAAGGAGTACAACCAACAGAGAAAAGAATAATGTTAGACTTTTACAGCTAGAGATATTAAACAGTGCATACCAGCAAAAAAGAAACACAAAGGGAAAATAAGCAGTGACAAATACGCATGGATTACCTGAAGGAACAAAACACATGCCCTTTGAAGCGAACAATGGTATTTAATTCGATACTGAGAGGAAACAGGCATTGAAGGGAAGTCGTCCAGATACTGGAATGCAGAGAATTAGTTTGTCGAGTTCATTGCGGACAAGAAGAGTGAGGTACTGCATTAAAACCAGCTACACCATATCCAAAATTAACATAAGAACTCACACTCTTATTTTATACACTAGAGAAAAGCAGAGATTCCAATGATTCTCAATATATTCCAAGAAAATACACAAATTCCACTTCTGATAAAGAACAAACTGATTCTTACCAAACTGTATTTCAGAGCCATCGATGGCATCTTTTTTTTGTTTTCGCTTGCCAAGTTGAGAATTATGTTTTATTCAGCGAAATTTCTAAGGACTTCAAGCCCAGGAGGCAGTCTCTCAGTTCTAAGGGACAGCTCCTGGCATCATTTTGTAAACCATTAGAAGAAAGCTCAACATGGAGCCTAATTTGTTTTAAATAAATCCAGACTTCTTCAGAAATCGGGGCACTGATTCTATTTTGGTTAAGTGTGCCATATCACCGACATCGAAGTACACAAGTTCAGTACATTTACGGGCAAGTTCAGGAGCTGTGCACAACAAACAATATTCTAACACACATAGACAGTCCCATCAAAATAACTAGTCTAGGACTCAGTTGTGAGGCCAACTATGCAAGAATGTGAATAGACTATACAACTATGGCTAGGGAATATATACAATGGAAATATACTTTCCCCAATTGTTCCAACCATTCAGTCTTTTATAACTCCCTTTATACGCCAAACACTTGTTCCAGGGGAAATAAAAACCTGTACTCTATCAGTACTTGATTTTTATTTATTGAAATAGCAAACAGGACAATTGCCACATTTGTGAGATGAATTAACAGGACAGCTTCATAGGTACAAGTCAGCTAGATTTCCCACAAAAGGCCCACAAAACTCTACAGGCAGGGAAATCTTGACTCAATTTCATATCTTACCCTGAATTGCTCAGAAAGAAAAAACCAAAAGCCATTTTGACTTGTACCAAAAATAAGATTACTTTACAGTGATAAAGTCCCCTGTGGGTGAGCAGATGAAGTTTTCCTACACTCCTAACCAAAAAGTGGCCTTCATTTGACTGGTTAAATTTTATTTCCAAACGTAATTGAACTCTGACTCTGACATCTGTCTGGGCCCCAGTGACTGGACTGTATGACTTCTAAGGTATCTTCCAAGGCTGTGAGAGGCCACTCTATTACCTTATTTCACAATTCTCATCATAAATTTCTACAAAAGATCAAAATTCCCAGTTGTACTAAATCTAGACAAAAAGGGTTTCCATGCATCAGGAAGTTGTGAAATAGAAGGTAGCTATATATTAAAGGTCACATACAGCTACTGATTTATTGGGCACATTCAAAGGAAATGCTGTGCTCATTATTGGTGGAAGGTGTCATGCAATGTCAAAAGTTCGTCCGAGATAAAAGATATAATTTGTTTTAAGAATACTAAACTTAAATAGATTGGGGTTATTTTCATACATGCTGTCATGAAATAAATGATAATCAGTAGGAATCCACTGAAGTAGTAACATTAGAAAGTAGGTTACTTCATAGAACTCGGTACCTCATTTACACAGGGGTATGCATTCAATTAACTATGTATTGGGGTTATGTCATAAGTAAATTGCTTATGAATCTCATCTAGTTGAAATTCTATATTTAACAAATGAAATTATTTCATCCACATGCAGATTGCATAATAAGGATGTGGAAGGATATTTAAGATGCAAACATTTTGCAAAACTTTACCTATAGCTATACATTTTCAGCTAGCCTCAATTTTCAATAAGAATATGTTTCAATCAGGTTTATAATATGATGTATCTGGTACTTTGTGGATGAATTGGAAAGATGAAGGTGAGGCTGACAGGCACAAGAGAAAACTGTTTTCATCAATGGCCTGAGAGCCATTAAAGAGACACTGAACGGCAGCACAACATTTTGTAGGATTCTGCAACAAGTACGAGTTATTCTCTCATTGTAATTGGTAACTCCGTAACTATAATGAACAGGTTGGGCTAACTTAAGGGCCAAGTATAAAAATGAATTCACTTATCATATCATGAACAAAGGCAGAAGATTAAACATAAGGCTATAAAAGAGGTAAAACAAAAGGTTTTACAGTAAAACATAACAGAAGTGTAGAAAGAATGTTAGATGACCAGTTTTCTGAGTAAAAATGTCATTTCAAACAAATTTATTTCCTTGCTTCATGATAAAGAGCATTCTAAAAACAGTAGAGCCAGCATACAATCACAATGCTGCAGGACATATCATAAGCATGAGCTTGGAAAAAAAAATAATTACAGGGCACACAATGGGATGGTACACCGTGAAACTTGGGAAATAAAGAGTTCAACAAGGCAGGAATCATATGTGGTTCCCACCAAGGGGTTATCAGTTGAAGCAAGCCATTCGTGGTGCTACTTACAATAAGAGAATGGAAATATTTCAGTTGAGAATAGGGTATTTTCATGCATTCATTTTGGTAAATTGCAGCTAACTTCACAGATCTGAATGTTCCCCTAAGTCAACAATGGTGTTTGTGTTTCAAGTTTAGATTGTTAAAGAACTTTTTCAAACTTAGTGACAAACTGACTTGAATAGCTGCAGATGTATTACAATGGATTGTTTTGAAGGAAATTTGCTGTTTTGGAAAAAACAGCACCTTTTGGGATTTTAATTCTTCAAGTTTACTATGTCAGGGTGTTGACTTAAAGAAAAACAAAAGCTAATACTTAAATTTGGCAGACATTCAATGAGAACTGAATAGAGAATGGATAGATGGATGGATGGATAAAGGTTCTTACAACTTTATCCATTAAATCTGTTGAGGAAATAATTTCTAGTGGGAGCTAAGGCCTAAAGTCTAAAACAAAAATTTTTATCACATGGGTGTATTCCTGATAGTCTAATACTAGTAATATCTCACTGAAGCAGCGGAAACAATAAACAATCACTTATTTATATACTTATATGTATAAGAAACCTTAGGCTCACAAAAATATACATGTTTTAAAACAGAAATCTAAGGCACACAAAATACTAAAACAAGTCAATGATTTACTCTATTTTACATATTTAAGAAGCAGAAATCTACTTGACAAGGTGATGGTCTATCAATGGACATTTTGTTATTTACAATCCCTTCATATTCCTTTAGTCAAAATTAGTCAAAAGCTTGAAACTGATACTTTGCACCATATATTATTTTAATATAAGTTACAATGAGTTTTCCTTTAGAGAGCTTGTTGGAACTGTTTGGTTTTGCACCAGAAATGTGAGTGTTAGCGGTTGTGAGCTTCCTATGGCATTTCCAAGGGAGAAGCACCAGTAGGTTTTCCACACTCCCAAGGAATCTGACACTTTGAATGTTATAGCACCTCTGCATTTTAACAGAATCAAGTATTTCATTGAAATTTCTTCTTGTTCTAAACATTTTGATTGGGAAATCATTTTGCTTTGCTATAAATTGAGTCGATAAAGCAATGGGAAAAAAAATGGGAGGGCTAAAATAACTGGAATGCCTATTTGCCTGTTACCTAGAAAAAGATGAGTTAATATTTCCCCAAAACAATATACTTAGATAAACTACTTTGGATTAGCTATTAACGGACAAACCACGATTAGAACACCATCCCTACTGTTTATTTAGAAAGTGTGTGTGTGTGATGGGGGCAGTGTGTGATGATGATAGGAAATTTACTATCAAAAAAATTTCTACAGGAATTTTATTTGTCTTCTGAACCAGAATGACTTTCAGAATGAATAAGGGGTGGATAAGGTTCTTAGCACTCAAGTTTTTAATTTTATCACCTTAAAACTTTAGAAGCATTTGACTCTTCAGAATCATCTTATGTCTCATCTCCTTTTGGAAACATCTTTTATGGATTATATTGCAAAAGCTGGGGTGAAAGTAAATCAGGGCCATTGTTGCTCAATCAGAAGAGACCACTCTTATTTAGTTCCAAAGAAAAGTTAATCAATATTGGTGATATGCTTCCTAATTCCAATTTTACAGAGAATTAATAATTTTTGCATGATCTAACTATTTTATATAAGTAGCTAACCTTTGAATGAGAAAGGACACATTTAAAAAACACAAACCATATACATGATTAGGATACACATTGCAATTAACAAGATGGAACTCTACACAGCAAGAATAAATGATTTCTCTTGTATGCAAGTATGCACAAACAATAGACAATAGGATTCTTATACTATACTATTTCAAGTTACTTTTAAAAATAGAAAGTGCTTTTAAAATATATATTTACAATTTATGAACAGCCTCCAACCATTACTAACAACAATGAATTATTTTATACAGGAGAAATATTTTAAGAGAGAAAACACATCATTGGTTTATTTCAAAGGAATATGCCGATTTCCTAGCAATGATTGGAAGATGTTGGAACAATGGCACCATGAAATAATAAATCAGCTTATTTTTGTGTCGATGTGGTTAAGCACCAGGAGCTGTGTAGAGTTAACACTGTGTGTCTTAATTTTACATCATAGCACATGAACCTGTTAAAATCCTCTAAAAATGACTCGTTTCATAGTAAACAATTTAAAGCACCAAACTGAGTGATTCTATCAAGGTTAACACCTAACCAAAACATTTCTTTATGTATTTAAAACTATAAAACTTTAATTTTTGCTTAAAATGTGCACCTTCTACCAATTGTCAAAATATAGTCACAGTTAAGAAATACCCACCCCCAATTTTTTTTTTTAACCTCAGCCTTCCAATGGGTGAGATGAAGCTATAGTAAACGACAACATGACTTTCTTTTAAGAGCACCTTGAAAAAATACACTGCACTCGCAAAGGCATTAAGAAGGGGAGAAAAGCCTTCAGACCCAATGGTTATAGGGCCCCGCAACATGTGTGAGAGCATAAGGGGACACAGTGACAACATTGTCATGGGTTAATGTTAACGCTTTGTGAGAAGGAATCTGGCTAAACTCATTAACTTCTGGGGACAGTTCAATACCCTCATTAGCTGCCTGGTCTTTCTGCTCAGAGGCTTTAGTTTTCTTATTCTTAGCTTCCTTCGCCTCAAACTTAATCTTGTTTAGTTCGAAACCGTGTTGGGGCTTATTCAGGTTTTTGTGCTGGTAGAAGACAAGAGAGAGGCGCGTAGGGTGATTTCGGTTGGGGTGTTCCACAGGTGTTGTGGCATGAAGCTCTCGCCGGGCGCACTCAATCAGAACCGAGCCATGGGAAGGTGCGATGGCCACACCACCAACATTGGCATCCAGGAAGATGTGCTCACTGTCTGACCAATACTCAACAATGTGGGGCAGTTTCTCCTCAGCAGGTGACAAGGGGTCGTCCGACAGGGGGTCGTCTGATGGAGGCTCGTCTGCTTCAGAAGGCTGTTCATCTTCTTCCACCAGAGAGGAAGCAAGCTCATGAGGAGGAGTGATGAATGGAGGCTGCTGGTTTGGCTGATTGGAAGTTAGCTGCTCAGATGGGCCGATGGGAGGCTCAGAATAACTCAGGGCATTTGTCATGGGAGTAGACAAGGTGGGAAGAGGAACCATTTCACCAGGCTGTGCAATTTCAGCGCATTCCCCAGCAGCTACATTAGCACCACTGTGTCTTGCAGAAGGCATTGTGCAGTGGGGATTGCTACCTCTTTCTGAAAACCCGTACGAAAGTGATGCATCATTCTTAAAAGGAGCTGTTGAGACCAAGGCAGTCTTAGAGGACCAGGAGAAGGTTGGAGCTAAGTTTGCCTCTTTCACTGGGTGAGGCATGGACGGGGTTGGTGAGTAGCTTTTAGTGTTGTCCGAACCTTTGAAGACAAGATGGGGTTCAGTTTCACTTTTTATTTCAGGTTGCACAGTTTCCGTTTTATTCCCTAAATAGAGAAAAGGACACCAAATGTAAAGATAAACATAAACTAGTTGGTTAGTTGTTGATTTTTTAAAGAGAAGTACAAAGATGAATAGAATAAAACCAAATG
The DNA here is from genome assembly GCA_007570785.1 of Antilocapra americana. Taxonomy (NCBI): domain Eukaryota; kingdom Metazoa; phylum Chordata; class Mammalia; order Artiodactyla; family Antilocapridae; genus Antilocapra; species Antilocapra americana. Next base: position 1,795,726 of record ML663567.1, read on the forward strand.
ATGGCAGTGATGGCCAGTTTTGTCTGTTTACTTTAAGCCTGACATATGCACACATTAAAAATTGTAGGTGGTTTGGGGATGCTTTTTCATTCAATACATTTTTACTTAGGATTGATTACTTTGGAAATAATCATTAAAATGTTCACAGATTTAGCAGGATCTCCATTGTCTAAAATGGTACGATACTAGAAATGACCCTAATTGTCTATAAAGTAAATATCAAAACCACACATCACAATGCAGTGCAGATGATAATATGGGGACAGCAATATTACCCAATATTATCACTACCCAAAGAACTATTTAGATACATTTTAGATATTGCATGATCAAATTTTTGAAAAAGTTAAAGGAAGTAACAATTGATAAAGATATCTGGATAGCAAAAGCATCATAACTGGCAAAGTTTATTATTAGGCAAAGGGAAGTAACATAAATAAGCTATTTGTAACCTCAAAATAAGTGTATTTAAGCTGCATTTCTTTCTCACAAAGTAGGTAGCAATATATTATTATTATGATATTGGCCAAAATGTGGGCTATCCACTCTGACATATCCATGCAAATCTCACATCAAATGGAAACATTTTTCTTGAGGACATTCTCCCTTTCAGAAGTTCCAGCAAAATGCTTGAAAGGTGGGGCTTCCCTGATGGCTCAGTGGTAACGAACCTGCCAGTTCCAATCCATGGATCGGGAAGATTCCCTGGAGAAAGAAATGGAATCCCACTCCAGTATTCTGGCCTGGGAAATCCCATGGACAGAGAAGCCTGGTGGGCTATAGTTCATGGGGTTGCAAAAGGAAAAAAAAAATGTTTGAAAGGCAAAAGTAGTAGATCTTAAGAATCAAAAAATAGAAAAAGTAAAGTGGTGTTGTTTTAAAATAATAAAAAAAGGAGAAAAGCTCTCATGGGTAATATTACAAATGAACAAGAAGTTTTAGGGCAAATATTGTGCATTTGGCTACTAATAGAGTATATATTTTAAGAAATAACATGTAAAGATGCAATTGGGAAATGACACAAAGATGAAAATGTTATGATTGTCATAAACAAGCAGCATGGAAGCAGATATGTGAATCTTAAAATAAACCTAAGCATCTGTAAAGTGGAACTACAAGCATGAAGGAATGATAATTCTTCCTTGACTCTTCCCTAACTCTGTTGACTCTTTCCCAGTGTTATATAAAGTCTGCATTATTAGTTCTCTCATCTTAAAAAAAAAAAAAAAAAACTTTTCTTAAAAATACAAAAATCAAGGAAGTTAAAGAATACCTTGTAGCTCCGACTTTGAGTATCAGTTTAAATTCATAGTATTTTTTTTTTTAGGCTCCCAAGAGGAATGGCTGATTTTAGATATGGGGCAGGATTATATAAGAGAAGCCTGGAACATCTTGTCAGCACAGAAAATTAAGAAAGTTATCAAAGACAATCAGGGTCATGACAAAAGAATTCCCTTCTCTGAATTACACTCCTATTCAACTGCTTCCCTAACACCTCAACCTGAATGTCTCACAGGTATCTTGAACTTCTACCATGTTCAAAAGTGAGCTTCAGATTTTATCAGGGTAAACTTTACACTTCCTTGGTCCACACTCCAGATTTAAATCTATAAGAAATCACATTGACTCTACCTCAAAACATCTAGAATCAGACATTTCTCATGTCCTTCTCATTAGCCATTCTGATCCAAGCCTCATTGTCTCTTTCTTAAGTTGTTAGGATAGCTTGTTTATCAACATCTTAATATTTCTATGTCTCATCTGACTCTAGCTACAATCCAGGAACAGGAATGTTATTTTTGAATTGGATCATAGCCCCTCTCTATGAAGAAATATCCAGAAACCTTCCTCTCTCTCACAATACAGGCCAAAGTTTTATAGCAATCTACAAAGCCCAAGGTGAACTGCTCAGATATCCGTCTTACCTATCTGATCTAATATCCTACTGTTCTACCCATTTCACACTCTGCTCCAACCAGTCGTGCTCAGTCGTGTCTGACTCTTTGCAGCCTCATGGACTGTATCCTGCCAGGCTCCTCTGCCCATGGAATTTTCCTGGAAAGAATACTGGAGCAGGTTGCCATTTCCTGTTCCAGGGGATCTTCCTGCCCCAGGGACTGAACCACATCTGTTGCGTCTCCTGCATTGGCAGCTGGATTTCTTACCACTGCACTACCTGGGAAGCACTCTATACTCCAATCATAGTGGCTTCTTTCCTTATATCAAGTATTGAAGGTAAATTCCTCTCTCCTAAACTTTGCATTTGCCACTTCTACTACCTGGAATGCTATTTCTCCAAATAAAAACATTGCTGATTTTCATATTCTTTAGGACTTTACAGAAATTCAGCAGTCAATCCTTTTATGACAACCCTGTTCAAATGGAATTCTTTCAGAGCATTATATCCCCTCTTATTCACTGCTACATTACCTAGAACAGCCCGAAGTAGTGCTCAGTAATATTTATTGAATGAACTACTTAAACTGATGCTGAAGCTTATGAATTAAGACTTCAAGGAAGTAATGTCATTTTGTCTGTGTTGAGATAGTGTATTGGTTCCCAATAGATGGGGAACAAACAATAAGAACATGCTTTGGTTTTGTACTTTTCTTTTTAAAGTATGAATAGAGGGAAAAAAATACCAAGAAATACTGATAGGTCACTTTCTGGTTGACTTATAATTCTGGCAAAAATATGGAAATATACTGTGTCTTCCTTTAATTAGCTAAAAAAAAATAAATAATTAGCTAATTGGATTGACTGGTATCTGACCTAAAGTTTTCTTTTCATACCACCTCACTCTCATAAGAGTGGCAAAGATGAAGATGCAAGGGCCAAGTGGAAACCCAACTGCCAATGAAAGTTGTGCATAGAAAATCATCAGAGCCCATAAATCTTACCTAAAAGGGGCAATGACGAAGCCTTACTGTTGTTTGTCATTGAATTATTCTTCCGCTTGATTCGAGGAATAAATTTCTTTTCCACAGCCCTTATCTTATGCGCCAGAACCTCTGTCATCATTGCTGCTCTCTTCTTCCCAGAACGAGGAACGGGTTGAGTAAATCGCATTCTTTTTCTCTGGCGGGGTACAAGGACCATGATGGCCCCAGATTTGATCTTGGCTTCCATTCCTTCCCTTGATCCAAACTCATCTGTGTCTGAAAGTTTATAAAGAGGAAGCACATGCAGCTGCTCATCTTGAGGAATGACTCCAAATGAGCGGTTATCTTCTCGTGTTAAAGTGCAGACCTGATAGGAAGAAAACATGAAATGGAAACTAGAGATCCTGCACATTCATCAGAGTTATTCCTACCTTATTAGTTCTTCTTACCTATTTATTGTTGTCATTGTGAAAGGAAACAATTTTCAATTGGATACGACGATATGTTAATTCATTTTGGAAAAATATTTTATATATCAAGTTACTCAATGCTATTCAATATCAGTAACTAGCTATTCAATATCAGTAACTAATCAATTGTTTTTAAGCAGATCAGTGTAATTTTTGAGTTGATTTTCTAAGTACATATTATACATATTTATGCATTTTATAATATTTTCAATAGTAAGGCTTCTTTATTATAGTCCATCTTGTTCCATAGTTAATAGCTACTGAATTGTTCACTATCATCATATTAAATAGCAATGAATAAAAGATATTACTTCAGGATAAAAATTACACTATTTCTTACTATTTGAATAATGTCACCTTCCTTGGTTAGAGGTGGCTAAATCATGAGGAATTTTCTAATTTGTCGTGATTTCCTCTATTATTTTTTCACTTCTGCTTGTAAGTGAAATTTATCTATACATATTTTACCCTGCCCTGTTTGTCAAGGTGATTATTTTTTTCTCTTCTTAATTAAAAAATTGACAGATATTAATGAAGTAAAAGAAGCCCAGGAAATTTCATTTTCTGGCAGGACTTATATACCCCAAGACTTTTAAAAATTAGCTGAAATATTTTATCTGGATAAATAATTGTTCTGCTCCATCTTGCTTTTAGTTGCCCGTGTGCTTACAGCCTGTGCTCCACAACAAGAAAAGCCACTGCAATGGGAAGCCCACGCACTGCAATCAAGAGTAGGCCTAATCACCATAACTAGAGAAAGCCAGCGCAAAGCAAAGAAGACCAGCACAGCCAAAAATCAGTAAATTTAAAAAATAAAAATTTTGTCTTGAATATAGCCAATCTCAGCCTTCTCTCTTTTATAAGTTATTTTTGAGGTGGGAGGGAGGTTCAACAGGAAGAGGACATATGCTTACTTATGGCTGATTTGTGTTGCTCTATGACAAAAACCAACACAATGTTGTAAAGCAATTATCCTCCAATTGAAAACACAATTTTTTCTAAGTTATTTCTATTCATTGTAGAGAAATGAAAATATAGGGAAATGTAGGGAATTCCTGACTTTGACACATAAAATTTCATTTATCATAAATTAATATTTTAATGGTAATTAATTTTCAAATGTCATTAAAGATCCATCAAAAATATACCCAATGAGCACATTATTTTTCATTAAAACATTTCTTCCACAACTAAGATCTCTTTCTAAGACAGCAAGGTGTTGTAAGACTGGAAACTGCAAGATTTGATTTCTCTAAGTTGATAGAACTTGATGGATACAGATAATAAACTATGTTAATTAAAAGTCACATTACTTTCTAAACATCTACAGTCATATTTACCATCAAGGTCTGAAACACTGAACTCTTTTCAGTGTACTTTGTTAATAATTTAAAAATAGTCATCTTTAAAATTAGAATATTTCACTTATAAAAGTTTATTTCAATTTATTTGGTCACAGGGAGACTAAGAAGGGGACAAAGACAAGGCAGGAGCATAATTAAAAAGACCAGCGAAACAAGGAGGAAGAAGAGTTGGCAGAAAACTTTCAGGAGTTCACGTTTTCAGAGATGGGGAAATCTAGTATCATGCCAAGTTCTAGGTATGCACCTCATTGCATGAGCAATAAGAGGAGTGCAAAGAACAAGCACTGAATAATACATAAGAAGAGAAGGGGAACCAAAACTTAGTTTGATTCTCAACCTAATCCAACCTGATCACTAATAATTATGTCTAATGAAGGAACTCAAGGAAAATGTACTCGCCAAGCAAGATGTTGAATTACTCTTCAGCTAAGATTCATCTGGATGGATTTGTAAAATTTCAACATTTGAAAATAACATTAGTCTCAGAGACCAGAGTCAATATCAGTGAAAAGGCATGATAGGCAAAAAAAAGTTATTTTTGCTCCTTAATCTGTTGCTGATAGACTGCAAAGACCAAATAAGGAAGGAAGACTGCATTTTGATGGGTCAGACAGTACACTTTCAATCAAAGTGGAACAATCATAGCTCTGTCTTCAAATAGGCCAAACTGGTATAGTTCAGAAATAGAGGCAATCATTCTATGTTTTACTGGGTAAGAAGATATCTACTTGAAGCAAACTCATTTCCTTTATAAAAGGACTATTGCATGATCTTTCCTGAGGTCTTCTCCTTATTTTAAATATATTTTTATTGATATATCAATATATATTTATATTGATATATATATAGCATGAGCTATAAGCATCTGATTATTTTCCATGGCTGTAAACATAACAAGCATACATATATGCAAATACTTCTTTTAAATAGCCCTACAAACTAGTATTAAGAACCCACATTAAAATTTTGGCACACACTTCCCTCACAAAAACCCTGAAATACAGGGGAATTTCTTGGTGGTCCAGTAGTTAAGACTCCGCGTTTCCAGTGCAAGGGAGATGGGTTCCTATTCCTGGTCAGTGAACTAAGATCCTGCAGCCCATGATGTGGGGCCAAAACAAACAAAACACCCATGAAGTACAGATGGCAAAAAAAAAAAAAGAGACACATTAAATTGCTTAACTACCTACCTATCAGTTTGATAGCAAAGAATGGTAACTTTGAATGAATATCCATGTGGTCCCCCATCCCAACAAACCTACCACAATATATAATTTGAGACATGCAACAAAATATTTCAGGCTGGTTCTATAATTTCGGGGGAGCATTATTGATATCAGGACCTCAGCTTGAGAATATGTTGATGGAGTCTTTAGAATTAAAAGCTATCCAGGTACATACCACTGTGCTCCCATTATTCATGTTGTGAATGTCCCTGTGGGGATGGGCACAGAAGTCTAGGCAAGCAGTGACCCCAGAGAAAGGACGACCTTCTTTCTTCCCAAGCCGACATTCTCGGGCAATATGTTCAAGCGCCACCTGAGGAGAAATGAATTAGCCACAGTTTTAAGAGACAAAAAGAATCACCTTCAATAAAGATAAAAATTACTTCATGACAAGTTTATAACTTCATTACATTTATAATTTCAAAGATTTAGATTATCATAGTGATTGTGTAGTTTCGTAATATTCAGGGTAAAGAATTTGAGACTACATGAATTAAAATGACAATCACTGAAGGCAACAGGAGGACATTAATACTTGGTGGTGGATAAATAAGAAGAGTAGCCTGCAATATTTCCTTAAGAGAAAAAACTAGTGCTTTGATCATGCATCTAGTTTTCAAGGTCTATAAAACCAGTATAGAAAGTCAATTTGTAACTGTTTAAAATGAAAGGTTGGAGAAACACTCTGGTGGTCCAGTGGCTAAGACTCCAGGCTCCCAGTGCAGGGAGACCAGGTTTGATCCCTGGTCAGGGAACTACATCCTACATGCTGCAACTAAGATCAAAGATACCATGCGCTGCTACCAGGACCCAGCCTAGCTAAATAAATAAAGAAGCAAATAAATAAACAAAATGAAAAATAAAATGGAATTTAACAGACTTTGTTATTCAAGATAATACAAATATATATTTTAATTTTTATCATATATTTTAAAAATATGCACCCCTGATTATGGTTTTTATTTTTGTTTGTTTTTGGCCTAGTTGCTGTTTGCAGAGGTTATTTCCCTGACCAGAGATAGAACCTTCACCCGCAGCAGTGAAAGTGAGGAATTCTAACCACTGGACCACCAGGGAATTCCCTGGTTACATTTAAAAGGGATTTTACACTTATTTTCTTCTTTCTCTGCTATATGATTTACTATTATTTTCTCCCAACGTATTTTCTCCCAACCTTTTTCTTTCCTTTAAAAAATGTGTTTTCCTCCCTCAGTTTTATTGAGACATTACTGACATATATAACATATGAAAGATAAAGGTATACAATGTGATCACTAGATACATGTATATGTTACAAAATGATTACCACAATAAGGTTAGTTGAACATAATTAATTTTTTTGGTGTGTAGAGGCAACATTAAGACATAATTAAAACTTTAAAGTATAATACAATATTATTAAATATAGCCAACAAGCCATGCACCAGGTCTTATTTATCCTATTGCTGGGAGTTTGTACCCCTTGGCCAGTATCTGCTGATCTCCCCTACTTCCCAACTGAATTAAATCTCATTGTTTATGTTTAACTCCATTGCCAATAAAAGAAAGTGAAAAGTGAAGTCGCTCAGTCCTTTCCCACTCTTTGCGACCCCAAGAACCATAGCCTCCCAGACTCCTCTGGCCATGGGATTTTCCAGGCAAGAGTACTGGAGTGGGTTGCCATTTCCTTCTCCAGGGGATCAATCCATGGATCGAACCTGGATCTCTTTCTTTGTAGGTAGACACTTTACCATCTGAGCCATCTAGGAAGTCCTCAATTGCCATAATACTGTTTTTAAAAAACACTAATTCTTAAAACTGTAAATAAAAGATCTACATTGAGGTAAAATTTGAAAAACAATTTCTGTTAACAAGGACATTGTTTAGATGTAAATTTCAACCATGTTTAAAAGCTCTATATAAGGTCCCAAAACATACCTGGTTTTGATAAGCAACTGGAGCATACTGCTTATAAATTGGAGCTAATTCTGTAGCCAAACTCTGTAAATTATCTTCAAGGTTTTTTTCCTACAGGAAAAGACAGTCCATAAAAGTTGTTTCATAATTACATATGAGTGATGAATTTATATAACATATGAAAATGAATTATACCTCATTGCTGATATATTCACTCTTGGTGCCCAGTTGATACTTACCCTGATAAGCTACGACAGAAAATGACATGATTGGTACCACAAAATCTATATTATTAGTCATTGTTATGCTTAGATTTAGTCCTTTGAAATTAGAAGTCTATGTTATCAGCTAAAGAGAAATCTAACTGGTGTTAGAGGTAAGTTACAAAGCTGCTCATATCAAAACAAGAACCATATTTTATATTTATTCAATAGTAAAGGGCACTTGAAATAAATCAATACAACTTTCCTGGTGGAGATGTGGAAGAATTCTCACAGTGGAACAAGTTTCTATAACAGAGATGAGCGAGCAACACCTATCCGGCACATACTGTGTATCAGATCCCCATGCTAAGTAAGAGCTTCAAATATAGTAAGTAGGCAATAGGCTGTCTAAATCCACCGCTTTCTTTTCTACACAGTAATGTCTACAAACTGAGGAAGATTTGATAGCACTGTGGAGAAGCCTTAACACTTTATCAAGATTCTGGGGTCTAATGACAGTAGAAGCATGTAAGACTTTTTCAAAGGAAAACTGTCATGACAAGAGCAGTAAAAATGCCATTGATGACAGTATGAGGTATGGAGGAGAGAAGGGAGCCTTTAACAGTAGTTGGAAAAACACTGTGATAGTTTTTCAGAGATGATTGTACCCTAAATCAAACCAGAGATTGACAAATGATCAGTTACAAAAGACAAGTGATGAAAAACGGACAGCCATGAAGGACTTCGGGTTTGAAGGTTTCTGTCTCGTTTGTGATCTGGTACATGAGGATGGAAAACCTTCTTGTGGATCAGTTCACCTCTGGTATGCAACAAACTATTATATAAACCAAAGCCACCTAGCAATGTAGACATAGGAACTTAATTCAAGCACCAGTGATAATCCTTTTAGTTTCGTTTCCTACTCATTTCAGTTGGTGTGTTCATTGAAAAGGAAATTCATATACATAGGGTCTATATCTAAGTTGCTCTCTTCTATTCATCTGTCTACTTATATATCTGTTACTCAATGTAGCTTAATAAATATAATCAGGGACGTCAGACCACTAACAACAACAAAAAACCCTTCCTGTCTATACTGACACATAATTTGAGGAAAACTTCAGAATTACTATTTAAACACCTATTTAAAAGACTTTATTATATTTTATCGCACTTGAGATATTGGGTAGGGTAAATTGTGTTTTACTGCTAGAAGAATGTTATGAATCATTCAGTGTCACTAGTCAGATTAGGCAATTTTTTATCTTATGAAGTAACATTTCCTGGACACAAATGAATAAGGCAGGTAAATAGAAAAAATTAAAACTTAAATAATGATTATTATTGAATGCAGGTTCTTTATCTATATTACAAAAATCTTTACTTTCTAACTGTTTCATTAGAATGAGTGGGTGTATTGGAGATCTCTTATTAGATCCTTATATAACGGGGCTTACACCCTATAACCCTCTGCCCTTCTCACCCTATACCTTATCTCTCGGGCCATCATCTCCACATCAATGCCTACAACTACCACCTGGATCACATATTAACCTTGAGGTTCTTATTAATGACCAGAAAGCCTCATTTGGATGTCTCTTTAGAATCTCCTAGCCAAACTGAATCCAAACTGAATATTCAATAATCTGTCTTCTATAAACCTAGTCTTGTTTTACTCCACTCTTTGTCAAGGAATAGCACCTAGTTTTAAAAACCTGTCCAGAACTACTGCTTATCATTTCTTCTCTCACAACCATATTCTAAGTCACTACTATCCCTTCTTTGGACTATTCTCATAGCTAGCCTATCTTGCTAAATGAACTCGGCAGACTCCAGTCCACAGAGTAGCCAGAGACATCCCATTAAAAAAAAAAGGTATCATTATATTACTCTCAGTTTTAACATTCTTCAATGATCTTCCCATATTCTTAAAGGCCACTATATGCACCTCATTTTCCCTAGCCTGCTGAGCTTCACACTGGTCTTTTCTCAGTTCCTGAAAAGAGGAATGCTTCTTCCTATATTATAAACACTACATAAACATTACTCATTGTTAATAATAACCATAAGCAAAAACTGATCATCCATTTATTATATGAGTATTATAGAATAGCAGCTTCATTAGATAATTATTTAGAAAAAAAATTAACTTTTACTTTTAAGGAAAAATTTACATCTCATTATCCAATATTCTGACCTTTGAACATGCTACCTCCTTATCAGGTATTTTATATGTCCTTTTAATATAGTGTTCTCTGTAAAGGTCTGATAAACTTCTTGTTAGATTTCTTCTAAGGTATTTTATCTGCAAAAGACAGTTGCTCTCTAGAGTGATTTCCCTCTTTTACTACAGTACATGGGAACTCTAGAGAAAACAAATAACTTTGATTACTCTTTAAAGGGATTATTTACTTATTCTGAGCTTTCCTGAAAGATGCTACATTCCTTGTATTATAGATACAATTAGATTAATTCCTGCTGCTTTATTTTGTGTTTCCTATTTATCTTATATCCCAATTAGATATTTTCTTATATCTCAGATTTTTTTAACTAACCTTGCTGACTGATGAATGGGTATTTTTCTACAACTAGTTCAAAGGTTATAAATTATATTTGTATTCATCTAAAAATTTTTAAATATACACTTCTCAAATACGTTTTTCTGACAATATTTAGAGCAGTATTTTCCAAGCTGTGGGTCATGACTCTTTAGCGGGCTAAGAATTCAGTTTGGTAGGTCAAAACTAGAATTTAAAGAAGTGAAATTTTATTTAAAAAATATTTTACCATATTGTAGTGATCCTCAGAAATCAGATATTAACTTCTTAATATTTAAATATTATCTTCGTTATATGTAAAAAGGTTAAATGTTATTTTGTCATAGTTCTATCTATTCATTTGAAGATATATTTTTCCAAATAGTTACTTGTAGTATAAAATGCTTTTATACTCTTGGTCATAGCACAAAGCTTGAAAAACACTGATCTTGGAGTTAATCACTATCTAAATTCTCCCCACTCCAAACAAATCATAAAACATTGCCACACTTAATTTATATAGGTGCCCCACCCCCTCCCATTGCCTACCCACCCCTGATTTGAGAAGAGTATTGACTTATACTTATAGGTTGTTATTTCAATTAAAAAATGTAAGTACTCAGCTTATTTAATTTAAACTTAACAATAAGGTTGACTAATTTCTTTGCTCACCATGGCCTCGTGTTCCGGACAGATTGGTTCCGGTTTCATATATCTTCTTTCTGGATTACGTCCTTTAGTAATTCTTTCATAGTAGTGCTGTGGGTAGTAAACTTACTGAGTCTTTGAAATGTTGGCAAATAGCTTTATTCATTGTTCCTACTTTGGCTGGGTATAAAATTCTAGGTTTTTTTTTAACAGTGATTCTCTTTAGGGTGAGGGAAGGAGGGAGTCAGGGACAATTGGAATTTGGGTTGATAATTAAAGGTTTTACCTACATTATTTAGAATTTTAAACTATTTTCTTATACATATATATACACATATAGTTACTATTTTGTCACTACATTCTAATATAATTTTTTACAATTTAAAAATTTTTAAAGAAATGTATTTATACATTAATAAGTGTAATTCATAAGTAAAAAGGACACTTACATGTAAGGGAGAACTTGGATCAATTCTAAATCTTCTAGGACTTGGGCTTCTACCAAATTTGCAGCCATTGAAATACATACTCCATGAACAGCCAAAAGAGAAGGAAGCTCCACAAGTCTCTGGATCAATTCCTTGACAGGTACAGGTACGACTGTAAGATGATAATTGCAAACCAATGAACTGATAAAGTAGGATAACATCTCAAACAGAACATTTCAGGTTCATACATATATAGAAGCACGGATGGATAATGAAATTATTTTAACACCTATTTCATTACTTATTTTATCTAAGGTAGTGTTAATAACACAAAACTAATAATACTTGAATGTTACTAAAGTTTCAATTAAAATGTTTGTTCAAGATTGTAAATCCAATAAAAGGCAAGAAACCATACAGATCTGGAATATATATAACCTTTTTTGATTTGGAGATATCCAGGGGAAGGAAATAAAGGGCTTGGATTTTAATCATAGATCAGTTTCCTATCAGAAGTTGAAAATTATAGCACCTCAGTGGACTTAAAAATACAAGCCATTAAAAAGTACATTTTTGAAAAACAATAAATAAAAGAATATAGAAATTTGAAATCAAAACTATATTTAGTTGTGAAAAGAGGAAAATGCTGAATGTGAAGGAGGAATAGTTCAATTATTCTGACTTTCACTAAGACAAAACATACACTTTAAAGGGGGCAAAAGATTACAATTACTTGAAAGGAAATAAGATGCAAAGAGTATCAAAGAAGAGAAAGTTTAAATTGCAGAATTTCAAAGAAGTCAAAAAAGTAGAAAAATGTACTGTGTTTAGTCGCTCTGCTGCTGCTGGTGCTAGGTCGCTTCAATCATGCCCAACGCTGTGCGACCCCATAGACTGCAGCCCACAAGGCTCCCTCATCCCTGGGATTCTCTAGGCAATAATACGGGAGTGGGTTGCCATGCCTTCTTCCAGAGGATCTTCCCAACCCAGGGAACCAAACCCAGGTCTCCCGTACTGCAGGCAGATTCTTTACGTCTGAACCACTAGGGAAGCACAAGAATACCGGCTTCCCTGGGGATCCTCTCCATAAGATCTTCCCAAACTGAGAATGTAATTAAGCTATTAACTATGACACCTAAAATTTTCTCCTAAACAGTCAACATCAACGATAATGAGACAAAAAGACTTTAAAATAGCTCCCATGTAAGGCAAAACCAACATGATAATGTAAGTAAATAAATAAATAAATAAATTTTTTAAAGAATTAAAAAATAAATAAAATAAAATAGCTCCCAATACTATGAACTGAGCATAGTATTCTTGCCAATAATTCCTGAATTGAATTGAATCAGGAAGGTAACCAAAAATTGGGCAACAGTTTGCAAAATTAGATTGTCCGTTTCAAAAACACAATGCTATGAAACACTGAAAAAAGATAGATAAAAGTACTAAGGAACCCAAAAGACAAAATAACTTATTCCATCAAATCCTGGATGGGAGAAAATTAGTATGCAGTGCATTATAGGAAAGTAGATGATATTTGAATTAGAGAACAGCATTTTATCCAAGTGAAATAGCCTGGTATTGATAATTGTTCCGGGAATGTCCTCATTCTCTGAAGTATTATTAAGAAGTAAAAGTTTGCAACTACTTCACAAATTACCCAGAAGTATAGAAAAAAAGCAGTAATGATAATGACATGTAAGCTTATGTGTATTGTGTGATTATTTGTGGAATCAGAAATAATGATTCCACAAATAGGTAAGGTACGGGGTATATAAGAGTTTACTGAAGTATTCTTGCACCATTTCTGTAAATATAAATTTTAAAAAATAGTCTGGATCTACATTGAGTGAAATAGCATAAAACTTATTTATGAATTATTGGGAAAAATAAGCGTATATGTATGCAATTTACAACAGTTTCTTTATATTAGAGGTATTATTATTATTATGAAGCCACATAATAAAAAGGAGATATTAAAACTATGTATATATTTATTGGCATTAGAAAATAATAAAAAGTATAATGAAATGATTTTAAGCATAAAAAACACTCTGGAAGATACAAAGAATTCTATGAGGAATTATTTTATATTTTGTATAAGGACATTTCTTTTTTTTAAAAAAGAGAACTTTTTGAGGAAAACCATACAAAACACTATTGAAGAACACAAACATTTGAACAAATGAAAAGAAAAATCTTTTAATGGGATTGTAAGAGTCAACATCAGAATAATTTCAGTTTATTCTAAGTTAATGTAATCCCATTAAAAATACCATTAGATTTATCTTAAAACTATACAAATTGATAATGAAGTTAATTTGAAAGCAGAAAAATTTTTTAAAGGCCTTGAAAAAACAAGAATGGTGAGCTAGTCTTACTAAATATTAAAATGTATAATGCCTCTATAATTTACAGAATTCATGAGAGAGGACTTAATTTTTGTATAAAATTAATATTTCAAGTCAAGGGGGAAAGAACTTAGCAAGTAGGGTTGTAATAAATGGAAAAAAGAATAGAAATGGATCTCCTCTTCTCACTTCTGTCCAGCATAAATCTTAAATCATTTGTTTTAAAAATTTATAATTTCAACAAGAAATAAAAGAAAATGTGGGTGAATTATTCTAGAGCTCGGGTGAAAGAAAAATGGCCTTAAATATCACTAAAAATTCGGACACAGTAAGAGAAAGGAGATAATAAGTTACATTTAAAAAAGTCCCTGGGACTGCAAGGAGATCCAACCTGTCAATCCTAAAGGAAATCAGTCCTGAATAGTCACTGGAAGGACTGATGCTGAAGCTGAAACTCCAATACTTTGGCCACCTGATGCAAAGAACTGACTCATTTGAAAAGATCCTGATGCTGGAAAAGATTGAAGGTGGGAGGAGAAGGGAACAGCAGAGGATAAGATGGTTGGATGATATCACCTACTCAATGGACTTGAGTTTTGAGTCAACTCCAGGAGTGAGTGAAAGACAGGGATGCCTGGCGTGCTGCAGTCCATGGTGTTACAAAGAGTTGGACATGACTGAGCAACTGAACATATATAACTAAGTCAATTTGCTATACACTTGAAATTAACACATATTGTGAATCAACCATACTTCAGTGAAATTTAAAAACTAAAAAACAAATGGCAGATGCTCTTAACCATATGAAAAAATATTCAGTCATAATATGAAAAATGCAAATCAAAAGAAACTGAAGACATTTATCCCCTATTAAATGGGCAAAATTCAAGTTTGACTACAATGAAGGCTATAGAAAAATGGATATTCCTTTACACTGCTCGAGAAAATGGAAAATGATACAATTCCTATAGAGGAGCTGGTCCTTTTTTTTTTTGTCCTTTATAGAAAATTATCTCTCTTTCAGACTCCATGGCTGAGAAGGATCAGGTATCAAAAATGAAAACAAGGAAAGAATTAAGAAGAATATCCTAAAATGGCTTTAACTCACTATAAAATAAAGTCTCTCTTTTAAGCAATATTCATTCTTTGCAGTTGCATAATATCTAAAATTCTGTCCTCACCTATAGTATATATGTCTCTTATTTAGTAGTCAATTTAACAAGATATAAAACGGGTGTTAAAACAGTACAAAACAGATTTGATTACTTTTCATTGAGCGTGCATCTTCGGTCTGTGGGATGACCGTTGTATGACTTGAGACTCTCGGTAAGCTGCGAGTACAGTTTGTCAGCCATCGGGAGAGGAATGCCGTCCCATACCATGATAAGCACCACCATCACAGCTGTTGGACAGTGATGGCCTCTACGCTGTCGAACCAGGCAAAGAACTTTCTCTTCGTCGCTGCTTCTTCTTAAAACCTGCCAAAACAGAATGTATACATTTATGGAAAACAAGAAACCTAATGTCAAATGCAGTGGGTATTGCTTTTAAAATTCTTTATCACTACATTCTAGTTTTTTAAACTTATTATTTCTTAAAGAATTGACGCCTATAAGGGCTTTAGTTGTGAGACTAGCTGCCTCCATACAACTCATCACAGAGGATCCAAGGTTACTTGACTAACAAACAGGCTGAACAGAAATCTGCAGAAACAGTTTGTGTTTTATTTCACTGTTGACAGTGTTGCAAAACAGACAACAGAGAATCCCATGGAAAAGAGCCTCATTAACTCATCTGCTCTTCCATAATTGCCACAAGAGGACAAATCTAGCTAATGGAACTAACCTAGTATTCCCAACATTAAAAATAAACTCTGAGCACTGATATTTAGCATCTGAGAAAAATTATGGATATTTGCCTTGGGCAAATGGTTTTGCGATATAAATAACAATTCATATATACATAAGGCAATAGTCCTGCAATTTTTTTCCATGCTGCCACAGATAGTTATCATACCCATTTTAGGATTAAGAAGTTCCAGCTGACAGAGAAGGTAAATTATAAGTAATTTTGAATATTTAACCATTTATCTTACACTGCATCATACACTTGGGTTGCTAAAAAGAGATTCCTAAGTATTCAAAATACTGTCCAGTGGTCCTAGTGTTTATTTTTGTTAATTACATTTAATTACTATACTTAAAACACCTTCCATATATCACAAATTACAGAGACTAATTAGATCAAAAGTAATCAGTAAATGATGAAACTACCCACCCCTGTGACGATAATGGAGCACCCAGTAGCATAATTAATATCCATTTTTGTGCTATAATATTACAAAAACTTGAGATGAAACTTCTTAAGATGTTAGTTACCCAATATCACTTTCTTCTGTCACTCCAGATGGTTAACAATCATTGCTATCAAGGCATCCCTTGAGTAGAGTTGGCTTTAGGACCTTCCCCCTAAACACAATTATTTACATTAAAATTTTTTTCTATGTTTTTATGTCCTTTTACAGCCAAAAAATACATTTGCTTCCAAATAAGCTCAAATGCAAAATGATATTGTATCAAACAAAATCACACCAGATAATCTTCATGCTGTCAAACCAATAAAGTTATAGTGATAGACTATACACATTTCTTTGTGTAGGAAATGCTAAAATGCTATTTATTCATTGTATTTGTGCCTTTTCTAGATCTTCCATAGCTTTCAGTAAAGGAAAGAAAATTAAGCATAATGAGTCTCTAAAAATTTCAGTAAGCTGCTTAAGTATCACTATGTTATGGATTTTTACGTTAACCCAAAATTCATATAATGAATCCTAAATTCAAACAATGGTATTAATAGAGCCTTTGGGAGATGGAGATGATTAGTTCATGAGGAGGAAGCCCTCACTAATGGCACCAATGTTCTCATAAAAGAGACCTCTTTGTCTCTTTAGCTCCTTGTACCATGTGTAGACACAGGGAGACAAAAGGACCAACCAATCATGCTGGCACCCTGATCCTCAAGTTAAAATCCACAGAACTTTTGAGCCCACCCAGGGATGCCCACCCTGAAAAAAAAAAAAAAAACCACCACAGAATTGTGAGAAATGAATTTGCTATTTATAAACATTCATTCTGGTATTATCTCATAGTAGTCTAATCAGAGTAAGACAAATATTAAACTTGTATGAGATGTTTGAAAATTATAGAAATATTACTGAAAGAAATTAAAGAAGACCTAAATAAATGGATACACTATTTTCTTTGAATAGTAATTATTACAATGATGTTAATTTCCCCAAAGTTTGTTGCTAGATTTGATACAATTCCAATCAAAGCCCTACTAGAGTTAGGTTTTTTGGGGCACAGAAATGAACAAGGGTTTTGCAAAGTTTATATGGAAATGCAAAGGACCAAGAAGTGGGAAAAAAGGAACAAAGACAGAAAAAATGATTAATCAGGTATCAAGACTGATTGCAAAGATATGATAATTAAGACAGTTTAATATTGATGCAATGACAGATAAGTAGATCAATGGAAAAAAACAGACTGCAGAGAGCCATATATATGTGGTCACTTGACTATGACAAATGACACTGCAGTCCAACGCAAAAAAGTAATCTTTTCCATAAATTGTAGTGGACAGACATCCATATGGGGAGAAAATGAATCTTGATGCCTAACTCACACTAGTAACAAATTATACTGTAGATCTGACTATAAAAGGCAAAATATTAAGTTTTTAGAAGAAAATACCTTAATAACCTTGGAGTGGATATAATATTTTAAAACAGATCACCAAATTTAATAATTCTAAAGGAAAATATTAAGAAATTAGAATATATTGAGAACTCCTATTTATCATAAATATTAACTAACAAAAGATTAAGAAAGCATAAAAGCAATCAATACAATGGGAGACATATCTGCAATATATATAAACAACAAACTATTCTTACCCAAAATATATAAGGAACTTCCTCAAATGAGTAATAAAAGCAAAACAGAAAATTGGCCAAGAAAGTTAAACAAACACAAGACAACATCCAAACAGATGATAAGCATATGAAAATATGCTCAACATTATTAGTTATCTAGCAAAATAAAAAAGTTCGAAAGCACTACATATGTAAATGGGGTTTTAAAATGGTTTAACTGCCATGCAAAACAATATGAAGTTCCTCAAAAAATTAAAAATAGAACCAGCAATCATATGACCCAGCAATCCCACTTCTGAATATATACCAGAAAGAAATGAAAATAAACTCTGAAACAAATCTTTGCATTCCCATGTCCATTTCACCACTGTTCACAAGAGCCCTGAGGTAAAAGTGATCCAAATGGTCATCAATAGATGAAAGGATAAACAAAATGTTGTATATGCACACAAAGGAATAGACACAAAAAGGAAGGAAATCCTGTCACACACTGCAAATGAATGAACCTTGAGGACATAATTCAAAATGAAATAAAACAGTCATGAAAAAACATTTTATGAGTTATCTGAAGTAGTCAAATTCATAGAAACATAAACTAGGATGGTGGCTAGGGCAAGGGTGATAGAAAAATAGAGAATTGTTTAATGGGGATAGAATTTCTTATTTGCAAGAAAATGTTCAGAAGATCTGTTTCAAAACAATGTGAATATATAATACTAGTGAACTATACATTCAAAAATGGTTAAGATGGTAAATTTTTTATTATTGCTATTTTACCACAAATTTTTTTTTTAAGATAAGCAAAGAAGGAAATAAAAAAGAAAATGTCATGTTGAGAAAGATGTAGAGCAACTTGTACATTATTCATGAGAATGCAAAAACAGATAACCATTTTGGAAAACTGTATTAACTCAAGCTGCACATATGCAACTCCCCCACCATCTCCTAGCAATTCCACTTCTAGGTATAAAACAAACAGAAATATATTTTTGTATTTCCCAAAGACAGCACCACTATTCATGACTACCTCAAAATGATAACAACCCAAACATTAATCACCAGAGAACAGCTCAGTGAGATGAGAATGAATATACATTTACAAAAAACATTGCTTAGTTTCACAATTATCATGCTATGAGATAGCCAATGTATGCATTAGCCTACATACTGCAAGACTGCATTTACATAAGGTTCAAATTAGACAGGATTAATCAATAATGGTAGAAGGCAGGAGAGTGATTCAGAGGGGCAAGTAGTATTGACTGCTGGTTACACAAGTGTGCACTTTAGAAAACTTGTGATCGAAGAATTTCCAAAGTCTTCTGCATGTATGTCATGCTAAAATAGTATACCTTAATCTAAATTTAAAACAAAAACCAGAAACTGCTCAGTCACTTACTGGCTCATGACACTGTAGCAAGTTTCTTAACTTTTCTATAACAGCAGAGACCTAGGATCTAATAAATATTAGCCACTAAGTTTCTTTGCTTTTTTAATGCATACTTGGCTCCTGAGAACAGAACTCAGCTCATGGAAGACTGTCATTAAATATTTGTTGAACGAATGGTTAAAAACCACAGAAACCCAATGTGGTTGGATTTTATAAAAATTTCAAAAACAAGTTATGCTATTAATAAGACAGAAACTCTCATTTCAGAAACAGATTTTAAGCGATACAAACAGTCCAAATTTTAAAACGTTTGGCAAAAATCACATATTTTGGTAACTGGAACAAAATATTAATTGGTAAGTGGTTGAAGCCAGGGTTTCACAACAGTCACTTTACTTTTTATTTATTTACCATGGCCAAGCACCCTGTGGAATCTTACTTCCCTGTCTAGGGATGGAATCCTGTGCCACCTGCATTGGAAGCATGGAATCTTAACAAGTGGACCTCCAGGGGAGTCCCCAGAATCACTTCTGATGGTAAATGATGTGTCCAAACCCTGAGTAATGTAATGCTCATGACTACTGTCCTGTCACTTTGTAATATTCTTATATTACATGACATGCAATTGTTGTACCTTATGAAACATCATACATTCTTTTAATACTTGTGCTAAAAACATACCCCATACAGAATACTGCAGTGGCAGCCGTTCCCTACTCCAGGGGATCTTCCTGACCCCAGGGATCGAACCAGCATCTCTTTTGAGTCTCCTGTATGGCAGGCGGATTCTTTACTACGGCGCCACCTGGAAAGCCCTCATGGATATTACCCTTCCTAAAAAACTGAAAAAATAGTTTGCCACAAGAAATAAGCTAGTATTGGATTGGCCAAAAAAAAAAAAATCATTCAGTTTTATCTGTAAGATCCCATGGAAAAACCTGAAAGAACTTTTTGGCCAAGCCAATAAAATGGCAATTCTAAGATTTTTGGACAACCAGTCTACAAAGTAAAGGTGTTATTTAAGGAAGAACTCGGCCACTTGTCACCATATCAAATGGACCCTGTGATTATAAAACTACTTTTATTAAATTAATATACGAAATTGGTTGAATTTCTGAGATAACTTCATGTTCACTTTGTAAGATGTAGCTCAAAGGTCAACAGCTCATTAAAGTCCTTCCTGTATCTACCAAAAGTTGCTCCTGGGTTTCCTCCCTCTCTGCTCCCATTAAAAGTCATTCTCAAGCAGGCAAGTGATAAGGGATTAACTAGCACATAGATGATGCCACGTGAATAAGATCACCTAAGAGGGTATATTATAGACAGCCTGATTTGAGTTGGTGAAGCGTGATGGGGGAATCCCGTTTTTCTTCTAGAAACCAAGTGAAACTTCCCAGAAGAGGGAGTAGAACCAATAGTTTGAACTGCTTCAGAAAGGTTTTGAGGATCTAGACTTTCTTTGGCAGATAAAGTATCAATAGTAATCATTGGGATAGTACTGAATATATCCAGATCAGTCTGATGATCATTAGGAAAAGATTTCCTAGCATTTCTGTGATGGAGTCGCCTTATCCTGGATTATCAACTGTTTTGGTTCAACAGTTTATGTATGTACAGCTCAGAAATGTACATTCTAAACTACTTCTGTTAACTTGGTCTGGATAGGATAATCGACTTAAACTCTAAACTGGGAGCTCTTGAGGCATGATAGACCAGGATCAAGATGATAATCTCAGATATCCTAAATAACCTCTGAGCGTCTAGTGAGTTTAAGGCCACTCTGGAGAGAGAAGACTGTTCTGAGAAACAAAGTTGCTGTTATAATTTATAAGGAAGCAGCTGTAGATAACAATTTTTTTATATTCTTAAGACATAGAAGGAAAAAAAATATGGAGAGAAGAATCTCAAAAATGGAGGGCAGTATCTACAAAGCAGTCAAGCTTGACTTCTAGCCGTAGTACACTTACATGGGTAATGGAATTACTTAGTTTTTTATTCCCCTGACTCCAAAATCCAGAGAATTCTAGATAGACACACTCTTGCATTGCAAAAACAATAAAATAATCATAATGTTGATGAATAGTATGTTGGCATTTAATTATCTTCCATTATAATCATTAATTTACCTTGGAGTAAATTAACTGTTCCTTTGGAAACACAGCATTGTGTTTGTTGGGTCAGAGTTACTACATTTACTGTTACCTGCAGATATCTGAACAAAGGCTAATCAAACTATTGTTTCTGAAAACTAGAATTAAAGGTGATTTTTAAAACATACTTTAAAAACAAGTATTATTATAATTGGGACACAACTATTTTTTATAGATTTGAGTCCTTCTAGGAAACTCAAGAGAAGCAAAACTTTACTGGATTTTTAAAGAGAATATCACAGATGGCTACTTATAAAGTTTGAAGACTCAAAGGTTTAATATATACAAGCAATAATCAAATAGACATTTGGTTTACAGCTTAAACATTAAATATAGCTGTGAGGATTATCTTAAGGGAAACGCATGTAAGTAAGTCTTAAGTTGTTCATAGATAGAAGGTCAGACATTAAAAGATTTTATTTTAGTCACCAATCTATTCCCCATTCTACATATACTTAGTTTCTAAAAGTTCATATGAAAGAATAAATGAACATTAAGTCATGAAAAAGACTTTTTACACATGAAAGATAAATGTCCTTTTAAATTGAAAACTTTTCTGCAAAGCTATAGCAAAAAATGTAGTACCAGCCTAGGAATGGTGTTCCCTAATTGGTCAATGACCAACAACAGAAAACTGGGGCAAATTCCCTGGTGGTCCAGTGGTTAGGACTCCAAGTTCCCACTGCAGAGGACACAAGTTCAATCCCTGGTCTGGGAACTAAGATTCTGCATGCAGTGAGGTGCAACTAAATTAAAAAAAATAAAAATCCTTTTTTAACCGAATACTAAATCAATACATAAAATTATAAGAATACAGAAGACACTATTTTTATAGTATTAGGGTAGAAAACGTTTCCATAGCAAGATGAAAAATCTCTAAGGCACGTATTAAGTAACGCAAGTTTGACCTGCTAAGTATTTCAAGCTCCTATAAAATAGGTCTTCCCTGGTGACTCAGAGGGTGAAGAATCTGCCTCAAATGCAGGAGACTTGGGTTCGATCCCTGGGTTGGGAAGATTCCCCTGGAGAAGGAAATGACTACCACTCCAGCATTCTTGCCTAAGAATGCCATGGACAGAGTAGCTGGGCAGGATACAGTCCAAAATAATAAGACATAACTGAGCGGCTAACATTTTCACTTTCATAATAAGATAATAGTCAGATCACTAAGGCTAAAAGAAAATCTCCTTTCAACAGTAAGAAAAAGATTTACTCTTTATTATGAATTTAGAAATTGGTGATAGTAGAAACCAATACAACCTTATATAACAATTATCCTCCAATTAAAACTCTTTTTATAAATTGGGAAAATTTTATCCATTTCCAGCAATTTTTTTCTTACATTAAACAAGTTCTTTGATGCCTTAAAAAAAAATTAATTTCTAATAGTGAGTTCAAACCACTCCTTAAGAATTGAGCTATATATTCAGTTTCAGCATGCAGAGAAGTAAAATCTCATGAGTAGTATCTGTTAAAAAAAAGAATCCCATGTTCACTTAATCAAACATTATTGAAATTTAGGAAGTTGTAGAATTATTAATACATTGACTTCAGTTTTCTGCTTAACATGCTTCAGCAGGTACCTAGTTTTTAACATTCTAACTCTTCATTTGGGTATACTCAAACTTGCTAAAAATCATTATCTCTAAAGAAGAAAACTAAGATGGGTTTTAAATTTTTAAATTCTTTTGAAATTTAATTTAATATGGAGTTTTAATTTTCTACATAGATACAAATTAACACTGAATTTAATTTTACTTTTATTTTATTATTATTTTTAAATTTTTTAAAAATTTTAATTGGAGGATAATTGCCTTACAATATTGTATTGGCTTCCAGCATACAACAATGTGAATCAGTAAATCAGTGATATCTATGTCCCCCTATTTTTATTTTATAATTATAAAAAAGGAAATTAAAAGTCCGTGTAATATTAACCTTAGCAGTAAAGACGCTAAAGAAACTAGTTTCCTGCATTAGCTGCAACAACAATCCGCGCTCTGCAGAATAGACTATAGTTAAAGCTAGGAGAAACATTTACGTCCAGTGTGGCTTATATTATCCAAAAGAAATCACTTTTTGAGTTTATCCATAACCATGAGAGAAAATTAAAGTTAAATTTTCAATACAAAATGATGAAGGCCACCCCTACCTCTCAAAACCAAAAATCATCCACTGATTAAGATCATTTAAATCTTTCTTCACTTCCTTCCCTACTCTGTTCACTTGAAACTACCACAACATTGTAAACTGGCTATGTGCTATGCTTAGTTGCTCAGTTGTGTTCTACTCTTTGCGATTCCATAGACTGCGGCCCACCAGGCTCTTCTGTCCATGGAATTCTCCAGACAAGAATACTGGAGTGGCTTGCCATTCTCTTTTCCCAGGGATCTTCCTGACCCACGGACTGAAATCAGGTCTCTTGCATTGCAGGCAGATTCTTTGAAGTCTGAGCTACCAGGGAAGCCCCAACACAAAATAAGAAGTTACAAAAAAATAATAATTTAAATACGTCTTATATATTATAGCTAATGAACTTTAACCCCATTTTTGGAGAGGAGTGGTGATTGGATGCATGAAGGGTGTTCTGGGGTTGGTGTGATGATTTATTTTTTAATCTGGATGATTTGAATTTGTAAAACTTCAGTGGCCTGCACACTTATGATTTATATAATTTTCTTTGTGCATTTTATAGTTCAATAGAAACTTTCCTTAAAAAATGAACTCTATAAGCAAGACAGTTAGTTCAGTTCAGTCACTCAGTTGTGTCCCACTCTTTGCAACCCCATGGACTGCAGCACGCCAGCCTTCCCTGTCCATCACCAACTCCCAGAGCTTGCTCAAACTCATGTACATTGAGTCGGTGATGCCATCCAACCATCTCATCCTCTGTTGTTCCCTTCTCCTCCTGCCTTCAATCTTTCCCAGCATCAGGGTCTTTTTAAATGAGCCAGTTCTTCACAGCAGGTGGCCAAAGTATTGGAGTTTCAGATTCAGCATCAGTGCTTCCAATGAATATTCAGGACTGATTTCCTTTAGGATTGACTGGTTTGGTCTCCTTGCATTCCAACGGACCCTCAAGAGTCTTCTCCACCACCACAGTTCAAAAGCATCAATTCTTCAGTGCTCAGCTTTCTTTACAGTCCAACATTCCCATCCATACATGACTATTGGAAAAACCATAGCTTTGACTAGATGGACTTTGTTGCCGAAGTAAAGTCTCTGTCTTTTAATACGTTGTCTAGGTTGGTCATAGCTTTTCTTCCAAGGCGCAAGAGTCTTTTAATTGCATGGCTGCAGTCACCATATGCAGTGATTTTGGAGCCCCAGAAAATAAAGTCAGTCACTGTTTCCATTGTTTCCCCATCTATTTGCCATGAAGTGATGGGACCAGATGACATGATCTTAGTTTTCTGAATGTGGAGTTTTAAGCCAACTTTTTCACTCTCCTCTTTCACTTTCATCAAGAGGCTCTTTACTTCTTTGCTTTCTGCCATAAGGGAGGTGTCATCTGCACATCTGAGGTTATTGATATTTCTCCCAGCAATCTTGATTTCAGATTGTGCTTCATTTAGCCAGGCATTTCAAATGGTGTATTCTGCATATAAATTAAATAAGCAGGGTGACAATATACAACCTTACCGAACTCCTTTCCTGATTTTGAACCAGTCTGTTGTTTCAGGTCTGATTCTCACTGTTGCTTCTTGACCTGCATACAGATTTCTCAGGAGGCAGGTAAGGTGATATGGTATTCCCGTCTCTTTTAGGATTTTCCACAGTATGTTGTGATCCACATAGTCAAAGGTTTTGGAGTAGTCAGTAAAGCAGAAATAGATGTTTTTCTGGAACTCTCTTGCTTTTGCTGTCATCCAATGGATGTCGGCAATTTGATCTTACTATAAGCAAGTAAGCAAACATAGAAGTAGTTCTAATAGTACATTGGTAAACAGTAGTGAAGGAAAATGTTTTATAACAAAAAATAAAGAACAGTGAAAAGGTAAGTCAGTACCAACCTCTCTGGTTTTTGCCCAATTTTAATCGCTGAAGTATTAAATGTTTTTTTTCACGTTAGCAAGATATCGCAGACAAGTATTCAGCCCATGACTGCCCGTTTATCATTGTGACATGGTAATACACATAGAGTGCCTGATCTGGGCACAGACATGAGCAGCACGATGGTGCAGCTTGAAGACAATCAAAACAGGTAAGAGACAAAGTCTTGGAAGAAAGGAATTCATAAAAAGGGAAGTCTTACAAAACACCCTAAAAACTCTGGTCACTTCACACCCAAGTAGGCAATAAAACATTCAGTTGTACTCACTGTCACACCTGCTCTACTGACTAATAACAATCCTAGGTAGGGCAACCCATGAACTTGGGCCTGGTATGAATTTCTCAGCATTGGAGTCATCTGTAGTTAAGGGAGTTAACAGAGCTTAGCGTATTAAAGAAACTATATCGCCCTTTCCACCAAAATTTACTGAGTAACAAGATATAACTGCTCCCTGCCAAGACACAAAATGATAGCACGAAGAGTTAGAAATGTCTATGTGTCAAAAATTAACAATTACAGGAGAGTGTTAAAGACCATCTGGTAAAGAAGAAAGATTTTGAAGAAAAGATTGACACTGTTTTAAGAACAAAGGCAAAACATAGTGAGACTGGTTTAGAAGGTGCTGTGTCCCAGTTAGAATATGTTGTTAGGCTTCCTGTTTGTGACCTAACCCTAACAACTCCCTTCAAGAAAAGAAGGCAAGTGCAGCATGACAAAAGGAGGATAGAATTCAACCACTAAGACTTCCTAGTGGCTAAAACTCCATGCTCCCAATGCAGCGGGCCTGGGTTGGATCCTTGGTCGGGGAACTAGATCCCACATGCTGCAACTAAGACCATGAAGCCAGATAAAAAATAAACAAATAAACATCTAAAAAAGAACTCAACCACTACTACCACACATAAGTCTGCACACACACATGAGACAATATACATCAAATCACAAAATGCTTGATTTGGGTTAATGTTTAATATCAAATACAGGACAAATGTAAACTATGCAAGATGAAAAGTAAATTTAAAGCAATACCATATATATATATATATATATAAATTCTGCAATGCAGCCTAAAAATTCTATGAGTGTAATTACTGTTATGCTAGAGAAGGGATGAAAGAAAGGATCATCCAAAATCCTACCATTTGACACGGCAACCTTGCTCTTTTGGATCACTTAGTCAAGGGGAAGCCAGCTGCCATGAGTACACATTCATGCCTGGCTAGTGGTGGCAGTTTAGTTGCTCAGTCTCGTCTGATTCTTGAGATCTCATAGACGGTAGCCTACCAGGTCCCTCTGTGCATGGATTTCCCAGGCAAAAATACTCGAGTTGGAGTGGGTTGCCATTTCCTTCTCCTCATGCTTTGTGACTTAAAGGCAAATAAGTAAAAGAATGGGAAGTATCAAACAGATACAGATTAACAAACCTATGTAAATTATCAGTGTCAACTGATATTGGCAACTGATAGATATTGGAAACCAATCTCTATCACTTATTTCTACAAATTCGCAAGGCACTATGTAGGGGCAAAACACAAAAGAACAGTCACCATACCACAGGAAATATATAAGGTGGGGAGATGGTTCTTAAGGTCTCTGAGAACCGAGCAGTGTCCCATTTTTCACCTAGGTAGTAGCTTTTGTGCTCAGTTGTGTCCAACTCTTTGCGACCCTGTGAACTATAGCCCAACAGGCTTCTCTGTAGATGGGATTTTTCAGACAAGAATACTGAAAAATGGGTTGCCATTTCCTTCTCCAGGAAGTAGCTTGATGAGTATTCAATTTATATTTATAGGTAAACTCTAACTTTATGACCGTTTTTCTTGAAATATTACATAATGAAGAATGTTGATGTTGAACAGCATTATTTTGTGAATTAAGCTATACAAATTAACTTTTTTTGCCTTTAGAGAAGCTAGAGCTAAGGAAGATAGTTACATTTTACAATGTCAATGTAGTATCTTTAAAATATTGATGTGGGTTTCCCTGATAGCTCAGAAGCTAAAGAATCTGCCTGCAATGAGGGAGACTTGGGCTCTATTCCTGGGTTGAGAAGATACCCTGGAGAAGGGAATGGTTACCCACTCCAGTATTCTTGCCTGGAGAATTCCATGGACAGAGGAGCCTGGCGGGCTACAGTCCATGGGGTTGAAAAGAGTCAGACACAACTGGGTGACTAACACTTTGACAGCATATTGATATTTTTAGTGAAGAAGAGATACTGAATTTTATGCATAGCCTGTCTCCAAGATACCCCCAATCATCACCACCACCTAATTTTTGTCCCTGCATAGTCCTCTCCTACACTAAATAAGGGTCAGCAATGTAGCAACTTAGGAGGTTAATGTCGTAAATGACACTGTGGCTTCCTTGTTATTTTTTGATTGACTCACCCTGGGAAAAAATAAGATGTTATGACTGAGAAAACACTTAAGAAGTCCTATGGTAAGAAGGTGAGTCTTGGAACTTCTTTGGCAATCCAGTGGTTAAGAATCCTTCTAGCCACCTATTGAATAACACATGGAACTCTGCTCCATGTCATGCGCCAGCCTGGAAGGGAGAGGGGTTTGAGGGAGAATGAATACACACATAGGTATGGCTGACATTGTTAACCAGCTATATACCAATACAAAATAAGTAGTTCAAAGTTTGGGGAAAAATAAAAAGAATCTGCCTTGCAGTACAGGAGACCTGGGTTTCATCAAAGGTAAGGGAAGTAAGATCCCATATACTATGGGACAATTAAGCCCTTGTGCCACAACTACAGAATCTGAGTGCTGCAATGAAATATTTCACATGAATGAGTATCCCAAGTGCCACAACTAAGACCTGACATATCCAAATTTAAAAAGTAACTAAAGACTCCTGCAAATGACATGGGAAGTAGACTCTCCAGCAACTCCCTCTCCAGTTAAGCTCTGTAATGATAAAGACCTCTTCTGGAAGCACCCTCATAAGTTACTCACAGATTTCTGACTCACAAAATTGATGAGATAATAAATGTTTGTTATTCAAAGCTACTAAATCTGAGTAATCTGTAAAGCACCAACAATAAAGCTCATCAAGAATAATAAATAAGCTTAAAAGTGAAAGTAAAGTCTGTCTGACTCTTTGGGACCTCATGGACTATAGCCCACCAGGCTCCTCTGTCCATGGGATTCTCCAGGCAAGAATACTGGAGTGGGTTGCCATTTCCTTCTCCTCAGATTGCTCTTTGTAAAACATAAACCAGATAGATAATGTGTGTGTGTGTGTGTGTGTGTGTGTGTGCGCGCGCGCGCACATGTTCAGTCCATTCAGTTGTGTCCCACTCTTTGTGACCCCATGGACTGTAGCCCACCAGGCTCCTCTGGCCATGGGATTCTGCAGGCAAGAATACTGGAGTGGAGACTTCCCTGGTGGACCAGTGGCTAAGACTTTGTGCTTCCAAATCAGGGGGCCTGGGTATGATTTCTGGTTAGAGAACTAGATCCCACATGTCCCAACTAAGACTTGGTATGGCTAAATAAATAAATAGTTAAAAATAAAAAGAATACTGGATTGGGTTGCTATGCTCTCCATCAAGGGATATTCCCGACTCACAGATCAAACCCGGGTCTCCTGCAACACCTGCATTGCAGGTAGATTCCTTACCACTGAAACACGGTGGAAGTCATAGGGATTTTAACATATCCCAAGTTAAAATACTTCAGATTTCATGTTCATGGACTAAAACTCATGATGGCCTAATAAAATCACCTAGGCTCTTGCTTCCGCCAACGTTCTACAATCACTTGTTCCCATTCTCTGCCTCCTTTACTTCACTAGATTTCTGATTATTAGAGAATATACTCTCTTCCTCGACATTTGTACTTGCTTTTTTCTCTGCCTAGGAATGTTCTTCCTTGTGCTCTTAGGGATATTCTTTTTATACAAGGCTCCTTCTTATCACTCAGTTCTCAGCTTAAAAGTTCTCTCCTAAAGAAGACTTCCCTGATGACTCTTAAGGAGAAGACTCTGGAAGGTCTCTACTAAAGAGAGGAAAAAGATAAGTAGATCATATTTAAAGAAATTTAAATTTGGAATTACTTTATTAGAATAATGGTATTGAATGAAAAACAGAATTTACTAGTTTAAATTTTAAAGGGGAATATAAATTTGTCATCATATATTATGTGATTGTACACCTGAGATACACAAGAGAAATAAATTGAAAAACAGGAAGCATGTAAACTATGGGAAAAAAACAATACAGAAGGACAAAGAAAGGCAACAACAAATAGAAAGATAGCATGTAGGATAAGAAGACTAAACATCAAAAATGTAAATTCTCCAAATTCTCTCTCCAATGATTTCAATCAAAATATCAAAAAGAAATTTATTCTTACAAAGTCACTGGTGATTATAAACTCATATGGAAAAATAAACAAGGCAGGAAGAGTCCAGAAACCGCTGAAGGATTAGCTCTATCAGATATGAAATACATTTTTAAACCCAAATAATCAGAGTAAGTTGATTATGATGCAGGAGAAACATAACGATGTGGTAGAATACAAAATCTAAATATAAACAAATATATCAATAGGAAGAAGATGAACAATTATTTAGGTAAGTAGTGTTGTTTAACTGGGTAGTCAGTTGAAAAATATAAGTTGTGACTAACATTTTACATACAAGAGGAATAAAATAGGTAAGTGTATGAAAATGAAATAAAAAAAGAAAAATGAAACCATTCAAATGTTATAAAAAGAAAATTTGAAAAATATTTATAAGCTAGAAGTTGTAAAGATTTTTCTAATTAAGATACAATGAAGCCATAAAAGCAAAGTTTTTCATTAAAAATTTAACTTAAATTTTCATCTCATTTAAAAAAATCAGAATGTTAAAAAAATAAGAGGGACTTCCTTGGCTGTTCAGTGATTAAGACTTTGCTTCCACTGAACGGGGGCACCTTCCACTGTGAGTTTCATCGCTTGTCGGGGAACTAAGATCCTCAAAATTAAAAAACAACAACAACAAACAAAGCAAACAGAAAACATATTTGCAACTTATCACAAATGGTCAATTTTCTAAAGAACCTTCTATAAAAATCAATAGAAGCCAAATAAACCAATAGAAAAAAATGAACAAGTATATTATTTCTTACTTTAAAATGTTTTGAAACAACTTTTTCAAGAGTGAATAAAATATAAAAATAAAGATCACTAAACAGTGTTTAGGTTTATCTTCACCAAAACTCTTACATGTGGTGATTGCCTTGCTTGGGTTTACACTGTGGAAATTGAGAAACCATGTAACTTTCACAGCTGAGTTGACAAGAGTGTACACAGCAAGACAAGAAGTTAATCCTTGGGAAATGGCACTTTACAAGCACTGACACCACCCCGCTCCAAGTGTCACTTCAAACACTAACATGAAGGAAACTTTAAGCAAAAATTCTACACTTCTAGGGAGCATTTCAGGAAATTTTAGCTTTTGAGATACAAGATGACTCCAGGAAATATTCCCTTTACTACAGAGTAAGTGAACTTTAGTCCAAAATGTGTTTGTGACAGCTGATATGATGCAGGGCCAGATTCTTTCCATCTACACAATGAAATGACTGATAGACTTTAATTCACACTTATATCCCCAATATCTAGCCCAGAGCCTGCCAATGAAAAGTTCTCAATAAACTCAAGTTCCTTCACTTACCATTCTCATCCTAAAATTCTATTAATCTTCCAAATTCACCCACATTGAACAAATTAAAGGCAGGTATCTTATTTGGGACTCAATTATATTGCACAAAACAGAAAACTTCCTAATAGGTTTGAAAGAAGTAAAAAAAAAAACCTCTCTGATATTAGAGGTTGATTTTGAGCTCCCAAAACAGGGGGCCCAGGTTCAATCCCTGATCAGCAAACTAGATTATACAGCAGTCCTATTGGTATCAGAGATCCCATCCTAACACATATCTTCTATTAACAAGTCAATTGATAGTTTCACATGATTTCTGTATCTCCAGTTGTTGAACCTATGTTCTATAGATGATGAGGGAAAGGAGACAGATACAAAAGAGTATACCTTGTGTGTGGTTCTAATCATATAGAAATTATATAAAGAACTTTATAGACATGGAGGTTAAAATAGTGGTTACTATACATGGAGTTACCAATGGGGAGCAGGGAAAGGGAGCCTTCAGGGGAGCTACAAAGATTTACCTCCCTGTCTGGGGTAGTGTTATATGTACAGAGAATCACTTGATATTTTAACAAGGCTATGCACTCCAAATAGATTGAAGAAATGAAAATATTCTAACACATTGAGTGTTCATGCCCAGTTGGTGTGCTCATCACTGCCGTCACCTTCCAGAGGCTGGTTGCAAAATAACCAAGATAGGGATTTCCCTGGCAGTGGAGTGGTTAGGATTCCCTGTGCTCCCAGTGTAGGGAGCATAAGTTCAATCATTGGTCAGGGAACTAAGATTCCACATGCCAGATCAAAAACAAAAACAAAACAAAGACATACAGTTTGCTAGAAGAGATGAAGGTGCAGCAATCATCCTGCTTCAGGAACAGCCAGGCTCAAATCCCTCCTCCCCGCCTTTTTTAATGTTTATGTTCTTCTGAAATGGGCATAAAAATAATGACTTTTCCTTTTCCAAAATCTTAAGAGTCATCCCTCTGTGGGGATTAATGAGGCAATGAATATCAAGTACTTAACATGGTGACTGATATTTAATGAAAGGTAGTGGTTACTGTTATTATTTATTATCATCATGATAGTCATCATTACAAACAAATGATAGGACAGGATCTCAAATGATCCTTTTGTGCAAATTTCCAAAGAAACTGGTCAACATACTTGTGAATGTGAATATCCTCCTGAAAATATACATTTGGTTAGGCAGGTAATGACACTGTTTCTCTGTTGAGAACTTCCAAAAACCTAGTTCTTACCTCTGATAGCACCACAGTTTTAGAATACTCAAAGTAGTTAGAGAAATAATTTTGGAAATATGTTGTAAAATTTTTGATTTTTGCCTTCAATATTGCATGACCTTAATTAAGGTGGCTCCATGAAACAAATGGGCTTTCCTGGTAGCTCAGCTGGTAAAGAATCCGGCTGCCATGGAGGAGACCCTAGTTCAATTCCTGGGTTGGGAAGATCCCCTGGGGAAAGGATATGCTACCCACTCCAGTGTTCTTGGGCTTCTCTGGTGGCTCAGATAGTAAAGAATCCACCTGTAATGCAGGAGACCTGGGTTCAATCCCTGGGCTGGGAAGAGCACCCAGAAAAGGGAATGGCAACCCATTCCAGAATTCTTGCCTGGAGATTTCCATGGACAGAGAAGCCTGGCAGGCTACAGTCCATGAGATTGCAATGAGTCAGACATGACTGAGCAAGTAAAACACATATATATATTTATTTACTATTTATTTATGCTGTCTAATTATAAGCACACTCTACACTCCCTAAAAAGTAACAAAAACAACAAAAAATTGGTAAGAATGATGACTCTAGAACATTACATACAGAGTAGGAATGCCATACCTTTTTGTTCATTAACATAAAAAGCCCAGGCTATGACAGATAGCTTCCTTATTTCCCTGGGAATAAGGGAGGTGGGTATTTTCCTAGTCCATGTTTTCATGGAAAAAATTAACTGACTTTGTTTTTATGTAGAATAAATCCATTTAGGAAAATACTTACCCACTTAGCAACTGGACACCCATTAGAGCTTTTTCCTTCTTTCCCCGTGTACACTACTATTTCTATCCTTATTGCATTTCCTTTTTGGCCATACCTAAGTATGAAACACAGTGAAGGGAAAATCATTGAAATAAACTTTTAACATCTTCATGGGCATAGATAAAGATTTACAGAAGCACAAAAATCAAACACTCCTCAAAATAATAACTGTTAAAAATTTACTTGTGTGTGGCAGATATTTTTGTTGTTCAGTTCTATTTACTTGTCCTTAAGCATCACTTTTTTTTAAAAAATGGCCTGGCTCCAAGACAAGCAAAACCAATGTGAATGTAGCGTTGACAAAGGTAATTTTAACTATTTCTATGATTATACAATAATATAAAAATAAATATGTCTGCATTTAACAAAGACAGCCTTGCTTTGTGAGGGTCTTTATTGAGCTCCCAAAGGCTCGTGTGATGAATGACTTGGCAGGGACACCAGGACACCGGGCTTTTCCTGGGCCCTAAGAAACATCCAATTCATATTCCTGAAGGTTTTGCAGTCACCTCCTGTTTGTTCCAAGAGATCGTATGAAGGTCCCCAATAATGAATGATTTTAACAGGGAAGCATATTTCCTCACCTATTCTCCATGATTTCCCTGACAGCAGCAACACTTGGTCCTGCCCCAAGGTGTGTATAATATGGGCCTTTGTCTTTTTGTATAACTCGATCTGTGGAAGGAACAAGATTATTAGACCCAAAGCTTTACAGAATTGCATAGGGGCACGGAAGAGCTATTTTTACTTTTTCTTTTTTAATTCAGAACAATGAATCTTGACAAGATTTTGGTAAGCTTTAGTAATTAAAAACTAGGACAATAGGCCCTGGAGTGTAACTTATCCCTTTTTTCTGCTCCTAATTAATCCATTCTTTCTCTAAGAATCAGAAGAGGAAAAACATATTTTAAGTTGTGGTTAACATTTATTCTAAGATATTCTGCTTTAAAAAAAAGATCTATAAGAACTGAAGTATGAAATTTAGTTATCCTAGAGCAATACATCTTAAAAGCTTTGCCTCAGAATCCTATTAAAATTGAGCCCCCCCTCAAAAATTGAGCCCAACAATTGCACTGCTAATTTATTTTACTACACACATGCATAATTATTTATAATGCACGTGTACACAAGAATTTTCATTGTTACAATAATATGTAACATCAAAAGAGAGAAACACTGAATCTTTCAATTAAGTAATAGTTTAAATTTGGGGTTTTTTATACAGTGGAATATGATAGAGCTATTAAAACAATAGCATTTACAGACATTGAAAAATCCAAGTTAAAAAGCAAGCTACAAAAGTAGTATGTTTTAAAAGCCTTAAATTTTGTAAAACTTGTAAAAAAATTTTTTACAAAAGAATTTTGTAAAGATTAAAATCACTGACAATGTTAATTCAATGGAAAAACTGTAACAGCCATTTTCCTCTAGAAAAAGATATTTGTACCATATTTCTGTACCATTTGAGTTTTTGTGAGTATGAATTAAGTACTTCTTGGAAAATGTTATTTTTAATTTGGCCTCTGAGAATCATGTCTAACTAGAATCAACGGGGAATGCATGTCTACCTACACCAAAAGGTTGTTACTTACCATTGTAATTGGAAATCCAATACAACATAGGATTAATTTTGTGGCTACTCAAGCTAGATAGCAGTGAATAATTTTTAATTTATTGGTGATCTAGAGCAGGACTTCCCAGGTGTCTCAGCAGTAACGAATCTGCCTGCCAGTACAGGAGACATGGGTTCGATGACTAGGTTGGGAAGATCCCCCTGGACAAGGAAGCAGCAACCCACTCCAGTATTCTTGCCTGGGAAATCCCATGGACAGAGGAGCCTGACAGTCTATAGTCCATGGGGTTGCAAAAGAGTTGGACATAACTAAGCGACTGAACAACACAACAATCTAGAGCAATAGTTCTTAATCAGGGATGGTTTTGCCAAAGGGGAGATTTAGCAATATTTTGAGTTGTGACAATGGTATGCATGTGTGTGTGTGTGTGTTATTGCTAGCTAGTGAGAAGAGGCCAGGGATGCCACTAAACAGCCTACAACAGATAAAGCAACAGATAACAAATACACAGACAGCAAAGAATTACTCCACCTAAAATGCCAATAAATTTGAGGAACACTAACTACTCTAGTTTTGCTAGGACATAACATTTTCTTAGAAATCCTTTACCCTTGGATATGACCGGGATAATTTACCCTCACTTGGGATGATTTCGGAGTCTACTCTTTTGTTTTTCTTTTTAAATTCCCATCTCTACGCAATGAACACAATAATCTCAAATGGAACAATTATAGGAAAATATGTAACCGACAATGTATTATTACACAGTTCCAGGTCCACTGCACATACTGAATTAACTTTGAAAGCCTGGCTGTCTCAAGTCCTACAATGTTACAAGATAGTAGTATAAGGAAAGAGTTTTCAAACTAGCTAATCATCTTATCGAAACTATGTATAGGGTTAAATTAGACTAGCTCAGGTCTATACAAATTTATGGCATTTTAAAGACTTCTTTCCCATGTTTAATGACTTATTAAATTAAAAAAAGGTATCTTTTTCAGATTTTTGATGCAACAGTTACAAATACAGCCTCTGGAGTTGGGACGGCCTGTCTTTGAATTCCAGTTTAATCATTTACTAGCTATGAACTTCTCTGATTCAATCTCTTTACTTGTGAAATGTGGATAATGAGCCTTCCCTTTGGTGGGTTTTTGTTAATATAACAAGTCAAGGATGCAGCAGTTATGAGACTTGCAGGAAAAGATCTGGGATTGGAGCCATTGTCATTACCACACTCTACTGCCCTTGGTCTGAGAACCTCTCTTTCCCAGTTCAACCCCACTCAGACAGCACTGTCACCCCTCCAGAATGTCAGACCCTTCTAAAAGGCTTTTCATTCTGAGAGGTGCCTGGCATGAGGTATGCTGTCAAAACAGTGCTGAATGATGGGCATAAAAATGGAAGGATTCATTTCAGAATATTAAATGCACTTTGAATAATCAAGAACTGAAAGTAACTGTTATACTTCACTATTTTTTCTATTGTGGTTAAAAACGTACGTGAGAATGATATACTTATTCCATCCTTCCAATCAGTCCTTTAACTACCCATTCTGGAATGTACCAATGAATCATTTTCTTCTTGATTGGGCTAGCAATTACACAGATACTTTTCTTATGGTTATTTAAGTTATATATATATTTTATGTTCTATGTATACATGTTTAAAATGTACAATTTAAAAATACATGCTTTTAAACAAAAGGCCTAAGGGTTGGAATTTTTCTGAATATAGGAAGAATAAACTGTGATAAAGTATTAAGGGAATTCATTCCTTTGATGTGCACAATAAACTTGAGAGACATCTAGCTTGAGCAAAATCAAATTTTCCACTTAAAGTTTCTGAATTACCAGTTGCATTTCCCACTTATCTGAGTTGCATCAATAAAGGTCCCACAGAAAAATGGGTATAGAATTACTTAGTCCATTCTAGCTAGAATATAAATGGGACCAAAATGTCACATATAAAGACATAAATCAAACTTTATTTGATCATGACTTGAGGCAGTTAAGGCAAGAAAAAAATGAAACACACATGCATGCACTTACCAAGACAGTTGCAAGTAGGCAATTCAGAATCTTTCGTTGTGGACACCAGGGTTTTTGTAGGATTGGTGAAGAAGTTCATCGCATAATCATTAAAACTTTTCTGTGCACTGTTTATTGGGGAAAATTCTGATGTTCCAATGCTAGATGAACAGACATCCTCTTCACTTTTGGTAGAAACCACTGTAACTCCACCCGAACATACTACATTTAGGTTCCTGAGAATTTGTGCTGGGTCTGGTAGAGGGGTCTCATGAGAGATACCAGGAAATGTTGGCAGTCTCTGATGCATGAGTTGGTCTTTAACATCCTCTTGGAACTGTCTTTGGTCACTGCCATCCAGGACATTAGCACACTGGTTGGTTGGAGAGGCTGGCTGGAGTAAAGGATGAGCTTTCTGATTGACATTCACTGTTGGCTGTACCTGAGTATATGCATTTTCTGTAAACGCCTGCTCATTGGATTCTGTTTTTAACTGTATTATGGGGACAGAATCCAAGGGTTCAACCTTCATCTTTTCCTGTGCTAATTCAGGATAATATCTCTCAAATTTTATCTGAGTGAGTGGAGGAAATAATTTTTTGTGTTCTAATGCTGAACTTGTTTGAGTCAGTGGTTTCCATACTTTAGTTAGGGGAGGAATTTTTCCCAATAGAATGGGAAAATCATGCGGACCAAATTGACCAAATCTTTGAAATTTCGATGCTATCCAGAGGTCATGCAATTTACTATACTCATATGACAACTGTTCCTGCTTTTTCTGGTCATTTTCTTGACAGCTTATGACCATGTGCTTTTTTTTCCGTCTATCTCTCGATGGAGTAGATTTTGTCTTTTTCTGGATTGTGTTCTTCTGCTTTGTTACTGATGAGCTTTGATTATTTTGTACACTGGAAGGTGGTTTCTGTGGTGTTGTGCCCATCTCCTGGCTATATTTTTGCTGTACATTATATGTAACAAGGCTTGTTGGTGTACTTTCAGCTTTTTTGTCCTCTGGTTTCACATAATTGAACTTAATCATTGATGCAAGTTGTGTTAACTGTGTGGCAACATCTTCTTCTATTTTGCTATGAACTGAATCTTGACATGATGAATCATCCTTTGAATCCAACTTGATGCTGCTGTCCAGTGACTGGTTACAGTACTCTGATTTGCTAGTTATTGTGGTCAACTGCTGCAAATTCCTAGAACCATCAAGAGTAATCCTACCTTGAGCAATATTTTTATTGGTATCAGTTTTAGATGAATTTGAATTTGGTATAAAAAGTGATACTGAATTTGTGACGACAGTTGAATTTTCCTGTGCCTTTGTGGATGCTTGGTCTCTAGGTGAGCTGTTGTGTGACTTAGAAATGATATTTTGGCCATTGAACACTACAGTGTTGCATGAGCTTTGCTTTTCCAAAGAAGGACAGTGATGAAGGCTCTGTGGCTCCCCTTTTAAGTTTGGGTCTTGGAGGTCTTTTCTCACAGAATACAGAATAGCTTTACAGCTGTTAAGCAAACTGGCTGTTCTCTGCTCTGTTTCTTCATCTTTCTCTGATTTTGATGGAGAGGAATTTTCTGATGGGGCTTCTGAAAGTTGTGTGAGAGCTTCTATGGCCACTACTTGCTCTAGCGTTAATCTCCTATCTTTCATTAGGGATAGGAGACTTGGCTGAAGCGTTGATCCTTCTTTTAGTTCTCTATTTGCTATAATTTCTAGGGATTTTGGTTGACCACTTTCATTGTGTATACTAGTATGACTATTTAAGTTGCAGTTCACAGGATCTGGGAAAGACTTACAATTAAAGCCAGGCTTCTGAATAACCAAAACATTACTCTTCCCCTTGAGATGATCACAGCTCGCACTAGTAGCAACGGCACTCATGACATTGTTATGGTTTGCGGTGTCTTTCAGGAATTTATAAGGATTGTTTTCAAATGCCTTGCCAAGTTCTTCAATGTTGATTTTTTTAAAAGACAAATTTGCTTCAGTTGGTAAATAGCGTACATTTTTAATGCCATTTCTTACAGTTTGTGCAAATAATTTTTGAGGTTCAAGGAGGTCAGTAAGTAGAATTTTTTTCCTGTCATCTTCAGAGTTTTTCAAATTTTCAACTTCTGTTTTAATTGTACTAAATTCTCCTTTGACATGATCAGTTAAGTGTGATTTCTTGTTTTGTGTCCAATTCTCCACTTCAATACCTGTCATACTTTCTTCATTTTTAGTTACATTTTCTAAGGGACATGAATTCAATTCCAATCTCTGTTCTTCCTCATGACCACAACTACTGTATTCCATGGATTCTGACTTGGGGCCATTTACCAGTTTGTTGTCAAAATCTGCCTATAAAATAAACACAGAAATTACTCATATAATCTACTCCAACATCTGAGGAAGAGTCATAAGAACTTTACAATTTAAAAGCAACTAAATATGAAGTCCCTGAAAACATATTTTTTTTCACTTTTTAATATTTCCCAATAAGTTATAAAAAATCAATAAGGGGAAAAGAAAAAAGAGAGGTAGAAACCATCATAATCCCATGCCTGTTAATATTTTGGTATATTCATTTTTTTCCAAAATAAAGTTTGTTTACAATTTTAAAAATATTGTAAAATATTTTCACAATTGATGTCATTCAGTAAGCAATGTCTACTATTTCAATGCAAATTGTAATGAGATACACGCATACAAAAAAATCATACATCATCATAGGTAAATCTATGGCTGACTCATGTTGATGTTTAGTAGAAACAATACCGTAAAGCAATTATCCTTCAATTAAAATAAATAAATTAAAAAATATATAAATCATAAATACTTATATAGCTTGCTGAATTTTCATAAAACTGCTATGTACCACAAATCCCACCTAGAAATTTACATGTAATAAATAAGGTTCTATATTACTGTACATAGTATATTTAATATCCTATGATAAACCATAATGGAAAAGAATATAAAAAAATTTATATACATATAACACTTTGCTGTACAGCAGTAACACTGCAAATCAACTATATTTTGATAAAAAATTTTTAAATTAATTTTAAAAAACATCATCATCACTCCAAAACCAAAGGGTAACCACTGATTTGACATCTTAGATTTCTTTTGCTTATTTCCATACTTTATACAACTGACTTTCTTTGACTCAAAATTATATTTGTGGTAGTCATCCATGTTGTAAAGTATAATTGTAATTCATTGATTCCTCCCGCTATACAGTAATTCATTGATTGAATATACAATGTATTTTTCTGTCCTACTGTAGATGGATATTCATTTTTAGTTTTTGGCACAACAAAGTACACTATAACATATTACTATTATCTTTTGGTGAATTTATACATACATGGGGTGGGAGGACATGCTGGATCATTCAGTGTGTGTATTAATATATGTGCATGCAACTTCAGGTTTAGGAGATAGGCCAAAGAATTTCTACAGTGGTTATAGATATATACTCTGGCAAGAATTATTAATATGTTTCCATTTTTATTAACAATTAGTTCACATTCTTATCAAAACTTCACATTTTCTGCCTTAACACATTAACCATTCTGCTGAGTGGGTAGTGACATCCCTTTTTAAAATTTTCTTGAGATGAACTTCCCATAAGATAAAATTCATCATTTTACCATTTAAAGTTGTATAATTCTGTGATTGTATTCACAATACTGTGCAACAATCACCTTTAATTCCTGAACACTGTCATTGCTTCTAAGAGAAACACTGAACTCATTAAGGAATCGTATTACCTTCTCTAATCCCTATTTTTTGTAAACCTTGAAATAAGGATTTCCCTGGCAGTCCAGTGGTGAAGACTGCACTCTAAATGCAAGGGGGCACAGGTTTGATCCCTGGTCAGAAAACTAAGATCCCACCTGCCACACAGTGCTCATCCAAAGTTATACCACAGGATGACACAGGAGGGGATATTTCTGTCAGGAGCAAATAGAAAATAATCTTTATATTTAACATGGTGCTGGATATTTCAGTCAATGCCTGAAAGACAGTAAAATCTAAATATAAAAATAACAAATAAATGATGACATAATTGACTCTAATAGAAAAACCATGAGTATTGACTAAAAAGAAAAAAAAATTCAGAGTTCAGAAGGGCCATATCTAATTTACTGTCAGGGTACAGGTTACACAGGCTATGTTTAACATGTCAAAATTCATTAAAAAAATGCAATATCATATATACATTATCATATATGTATATTACATACACATAACAACTTTGTAAAAATAAATAAGATAGCCAATTTTTTTAAAAAAGCAATATATAAAATTTTAATATTAAAAGGAATAATAAGTTAAGCATTCCAGGTAAATAAACAAATTAAGAGAATAACTTCAATAATATTTAATATTATTGTTTAAATGTTGGCATTTGTAAGCAGCAGAGAACATTATCCATTTCATAACAATGACAAGAAAGAAGGTTGATCCTTATAACATGCAACAAAAATTCCAGATATATTGATAATTTAAATAGAAGAAAATTTAGATAGTAGAAAAAATCTTCCAAAGCAAGAGCAAAAAGTGGCAAGCCATAAAACAGACAGAATCCTTTAACTACATATAATATTAACACTCTTAAAGGCAAAGACACCATAATATGCTTTTTAAATTGCTGATCACAAACTGAGTCCCAATACCAATTTCACGCTTTGTAACAAATGCTTTTTTAATAGAATATTAAAGAGAAATAACTATACTATATTTAATAAAGATAAGTATTATCATAAAAACCTTTTATGTATGGTTTTTTGTCCATGTAATGAATAATGATGTAAACTGTATTTACTTCCTGATATGCATAGCTACTTACAAAGTTAGGAGAAATAGTCAAAATTAAAGTAAAAATTTTATTGAAAAATTTTTATATTGAAAGTTTTAAAAAATCAACTGACTGGAAAAATACAAGATATATAGTTACTATTCTTAATGAAAAAATTTCTGAGAAATTAAAGAGGACAATGACTCAATAGAATACTGAGGAAAGAATAGGCATAAGTAATTCACTTAGGTGGAAATCAAAAGGATCAAAATCTATCCAACTTCTTACTAGAAGAAAATAAAAATCAAAAATAAAACATAAGCAAATCATAATGCAATATAGCATTCAGAGAAAGTATGAAATAAACCCTCATATATTCACACTGTGAAGTAATGTGCAGCCATTACTCTATGTATCAATCTAGTGATTACATGGCAAGATATTCATAATATATCATTAACCCAAAATAACATGTGATAACATGTGATGTGACAACATGTGATAAATTAAAACATCTCTTTTAATTTAAAATATACAAACAGTAGGAATTCCCTGGCAGTCCAGTGCTTAGGACTCAGCATTTTCACCTTGGCCTGGGTTAAATCCCCTTGTCAGGGAACTAACATCTCACAAGCTTTGCTGGCATGGTAAAACAAAAAGTACATCCAAATAATGTATTCATCACAAAGTGGATATAGAGAGAACATACTTCAGCATAATAAAGGCCATTAAAATAAGCCATAAGCCCACAGCTAACATCATATTCAACA
The DNA here is from genome assembly GCA_007570785.1 of Antilocapra americana. Classification (NCBI taxonomy): domain Eukaryota; kingdom Metazoa; phylum Chordata; class Mammalia; order Artiodactyla; family Antilocapridae; genus Antilocapra; species Antilocapra americana. The sequence goes on from ML663567.1 coordinate 1,838,139, forward strand.
GTGAAAAGCTGAAAGCATATTCTGTAAGATCAGGAACAAAACAAGGATACTCGCTCTTACTGCTTTTATTCACCATAGTATTGGTAGTCCTAGACATGACAATCAGACAGAAAGAAGAAATAAAAGATGGCTAAAAGATACCACATCAAAAGATGTTCTGCATCACTAATCAGAGAAATGCAAATCAAAACCACAATGAGATATCACTTCACATCAGAATGGCTATAGCAAATGTTGGTGAAGACGTGGAGAAAAGGGAACTCATACATTGTTGGTAGGAATACAAATTGGTGTAGCCACTGTGAACAGTATTGAGGTTCCTCAACAAAGTAAAAATAGAATTACCACATGATCCAGCAATTCCATGCCTAGGTATTTATCTAAAGAAAATGAAGACAGTAATTCAAAAAGATACATACACCCCCCAATGTTTATAGTAGAATTATTTTTTAATCAATTATTTTTATCCTGACAGCTGGCATCATTAATACTTTAATAGAAATCACTTAAAATTAGTCAAATATCTAAGATAACTACATGCACAAAAGATATACAAAATATAACCATTTAAAAAGTAAGATACCATAATTTGCACTTGCCCATAACTTCTGTATTCAGAAATGATTGTAAACAAAGGTAGTCTTTCACTGTTACACATTTAGTGTCTCTGGTGAGTTGAGGAGAGAAACACCATGAAACTTTGAATTTTTGTTTCTTGGTATAAATGTCATCTGTAATGTATACAAATTCTGCTACTTCTGTAGGGTCTATTTCTTCAAACTTGGAAGCTAACAGCATAGCAGCGGTGCCTACAAGTTGAAGTTTTACTCTCAACACAGACATGGATGAAAGAAACCTATCAAGGTAGTTCACAGCCAAATGCAGGGTCTCATTTTGTAGTTTATATTCTTCTCCTACTTCAACTAACCAGTCTGCAAGGATAGCCTTCATACTGTTAGTAACGTCTGGCTGTTTCTTCGTGTAACCCATGTTAGGCTTACATTTAACCTCCATTTCCCTAAGGTATGAGTGAACATCCTCACGGTAGTCTGGAACTTCATTAACACTCCCTGGCTTTCATCTTCCAATACAATTGATGTGTCCACAGTAGGTGGTGACTCCAAACTACCATCCATTGGGTAGTCAAGAGGTACCAGTGGTTTTCTTGGTCCTGGTAAAGTAACAGCCAAGACATCTTCACTTTCTGCTTTTTTAGATTCAGTTGGCCTCTTTTGCATTCTTCTGCTTCATCCACAGGAATGGTAAAAGCAGGCTGTTTACTGTTGACTTTCCAGGGAGGAACAGTGATATGCTCATCATTTATAGGAAGATCCTTAAGAGGTGCAACCCGTCAGGTGTTAGGCCTCTGGAGTGTTGGACTCCACGACTTTCCAGCCTTCAGTACCACCAGCCCACCTGGTCGGGGACTGCCGGGCGGGCGCCTCCTTCTCAGGGTTAATGTTCTCTAGTCCTCCTGGAACGCTATTCGCTGCAGTGTTAGCGCCGCACCCGCCGAGCGGGCCAGAGGCCGGGGCGCGGAGCTGCGGACCCTCACTGCTCCCGGAGCGCCGTGGTTCAGCCCTGCGCCAAGCGGCTTGCACTGCATCCCGCAGACCTCCGCAAACATACCCGCCCGTGGCAGCCTGAACCAGCCTGCCCGCCCACCCAGGGGGAGACCATGTAGGCCCAACGAGGTTGCTAAAGGCAGAGGAAAACACTGCCAGGCCTGAAGGGTCAAGGATCCTCGGAAATGAAACGAGCAGCCTGCTGAAGCAGCCCTTTCTTGGAGTTCAAATGTATAGCATAAATTATTTAAATAGCCAAGATATGGACACAACCTGCTTGTCCATCAACAGATAAATGGATAAAGATGTTGGTTTATTATATAAATTGGAATGTACTCAGCCATAAAAAGGGATACAATTTTGCCATTTGCAACAACACTGATGAACTTGAAGAATATTATGCTTAGTGAAATAAGTCAGACAGACAAATACTATATGATATCACTTATATCTGGAATAAAATAAAAGAGAAAATGAATGAATTCAACAAAACAGAAAGAGAATCATAGATAAAGAGAACTAGTAGTTACTAATGGGGAGAAGAATGGGGGGAGGGTCAAGTTGGGGTAGGGAATTAAGAGGTTATCAACTACTGTGTATAAAACAAATAAGTTAAAAGGATCTAGTATACAGCAAAGGGAATGTAACCAATATCTTTTTGTATTTTTTTCTTCTTCTTTTGTAACCAATATTTAAATGAAGTATATAATCTATATAAAAAGTTTGAAGCCTGTCATATACCTGAAACCATTATTTTAAATAAACTATTCCTCAATTTAAAAAATACATAAAATCAACTTATTTAAATGGATAAAATCTATATAAAGTATCTAAATAAAGGTTTGTTTTTTAAAAGAAGTGTTGAAAAGAAACCAATTTATTTGCCAGTACTATTTAATCTTGAATACTAACATGGGGAAGGAAAGAGAGCAATCCTTAGGAATTGTACAACCCAAGATATGCTACTTAACCTAAACTATAGTTTTCCCTTTTTAAGAGATCATATATGATTGTGATGGTAATTAAGATATTAATAGGATATTAAGATAACTATGTCAGATAATAACTGACTCAAGAGCACAGTGACAATGAGCTATCACTGAGAGTACAATTTCATTACAACAGTTATAATTCAAAAGCCATTAGCTGTATTCTAATATAATCATTACTTGCAATAACTCATTTAGTCTTCATACAACCCTGATATAGGCACTGTGGGAAGATGCTCAACATTAAAAGAAATGCAGACCAACTAATTGCTATTAAAATAACTTTTTTTTTAACTAAATAAATAAATAAATAAAAGACATGCAAATTAAAATGACAGACAAAATTTTTTATTTATTAGAATAGTAGTCAAGAAGTTTGACCATCTAGACCCTTGGGAAAGCTGTGGAGAAATAAACTCACATATTGCTGGTGAAAGTACAAAATGGTGCAATCCCTATGGAAGGCAATTTGGCAATAATTATAAAAATTAAGTGCAACTTTAATACAGCAGTTTGAAATTTATCCGTTATACCTGCATATGACTACATGTTTTGACAGCTTTGAATATTTAAATAGCTGAAAAGATTCCAATGTCCATCTGTAGCAGGCAATCTATATCAATTGTGATATAGCTATATAATGCCTTGCAACCATAAAAAAGGATAAAAAATTCCATAGCTAACAGAAAAAAATTATATGTGAAATAAATTTTGAATAAAAAAATAATATACACATTCATATTTGCATAAGGTTACTCTGGAAGAATACAAAAGAAACTAATAGTGAACACAAAGAGTTTAGGAGCAATACTTTATAGTGAGGAAACAGCAAAGGTTTATGTAGGCCAGATATGATTAAAAGCTATTTTGACTTTTTAATGTATTTTCCTTAAAAGTAAACCAAAATTGACAAAGCACTCTATGCAAAGACTTCTAGGTATAGTAAGTGAAAGAAATCTAAATGCGGAATATTTTATGTAGTATCAAATTACAAACAAATTAGAGCATAAAGAAGAGAGCAGAGTACATGTTTTTTGATAATATTTAAGATATTTTAGGAAGGCTACATACAACAGTCAACATTTGTCTTTTAGAAACTCTACTCGGTGGTATTCTGGTAAACATTTAACAATCAACTTGGGAAATGATGGGGAGGAAGCCCTATTTTGTAGGGTGGCCAATTTTGATGATGTCAATCCACTATCAAAGTGACCAACTAAACAAGAGTTGGGAAGAAATGCACACACTTAATAAGCTGGAAGGAGCTGTTTCCATGACATCACTGAGAGTGTGAATCCAACTACTTGAAATAGGCCCCAGTGGCTACAATTTTTTAATGATGATTTTATTGACATTTAACCTGCCTAGGTAGAGTGTATTTCCTGAACATCCATCTTGAAGTGCAAATTATTGGGTTGGCCAAAAATTTCCTTTGGGTTTTTCTGGAAGCTATCTGTTATGGCAAAACCCAAATAACTACCTACCTGTGTTTGTATCTCTTCTCCTCCTACCCCAGCCCCTCCCCCACAATTCCACTCTTATCCTCCACTACTCCGAAAAGACCCAAGGGTACAGTTAAAAAGACAGTAAATGATTTCAAAGGCCCTTAGTTGTCTGTCTTCCATTCAATATCCATTCCAAGATTACAGGTTGCACACACTCTGAACTAACAGGAATGTTGAACTCCTTAGATGAGATCTGGATCCAATAGTTCACAAGCTACTGCCATGTTCTCATTTTTCCACATTCCTATCCTCAGGACACTCTTACACCTACTCTTGCAGGAGCTCAAATGGTACTGAGGAAAGAGGCCTTCTATTCTGAAAATTCTGACTCTGCCCTTTGAACAAGATCTGATTGTAGCCCCTCCCGACACATGCTCACATTCCAAACGTGCTGCATTTCCTACATCCAGAAACAGGTACCCAGACTACATGAAAAAATAAAAACTTAGCTTTGGTCTAACAAGACTATGACCTTTACTACACAGGTAGATCAGTTTGTTTCTTAACCTACTTTTCATTTTTTTCCCACCCCGTACTGCAGAAGTCTTTTAAAACATTTTTTCCCTAACATTCCTCCCCAGAAGATCTTAATACCTCCCCAGAAGATCATAATATCATAGATATAGTGTGTATCTGTTTACATACGGTGACCTCATTGTGATATCTTAAGTTTTTTCAACCCCTCCCCCATGAAGAACCAATTTTTTTCACCCCCTTGGAGGAAAAAGCTATTTTAAAATCTAACAAGCAAAGCAGCAGGAGCAACCCACAGTGTATTTATCCCTAATCAGAAGTGATATCTTCAAAGTCTGCTTTCTCAACCTGAAAATTGAGCATGTGAAGAAAAATCTGAGGGAAAACCACTGAGGCCTCCATTAATTTCGACTTTAAGAAGACGCACTCATTCCCGATACTGTATTTTCCCTCTCACATTCCCTTTAAAATACAGCATGAAAAAAGATGCACAGAGGTCAGCCCTGCTCTCCAACCTACCATCAAACAATGCTCACCACAACTGCTTGCTAACAAAATCAAATACAAGTCAAAAGCAAAGATGAACCAGTGACTCACCAAAGGTCAACCTAAGGAAATTCTAAAATAAGCATTTAACACACACACACATCAAAAATATCCTCCTTCAAAGGGGATCTACTTTATTTTACTAGAGCAGTGAAATTATCTACTCCAGAATCCCAGCCATTAATTTCCCCTTTTCCTTTTTGAGGCATAAAAAAGGAATACCTGCCCTACCAAGATTTGTAACCATAACGTTCTTTTTTAGTTTTGCCTCTTATCTGTTTCTCCACTTTGCCTACAGCTACCCAGTGAGGGGTTTCAAAGGCCACAGATAGGCAGGGCTGGGTCAGCTGGAAGGGGGGAGCATAGAGACTGGGTGAGTATACACCCCAACCTGTCCTACCTTAGTGCCACAGGGCCTTATGGTTTTTCCAAGCTTGTGCCGAATAGGAGCCATGGAAGAAACTACAGATGTTTCTCAATTCTCTCCTTCAGATCCAGAAGCCAGATCCAAAATCTTTCCTAAAGTTTTCATTCTTACTCCCCAAAACTCCTCCCTCATTTGGCCACAGGGTTTTAGAATCCACAGTAAATCCTTTACCTGGGGGTGGGGCAAAGGAGGAGACTTAGCTAAAGGGAGGGACAACCTCTATTAAGTCAAAAACCAAGTTAATTGCAAATGAGTTCCAAAAGAAGAAAACTGACCTAAGAGCTAAACCTCTCTAGTCAGATGTGACCTTGTCTTAGACCACCTCCTCAGAAGCTAAGAGCCAGTAAGATTTATTCCTAGTCAAAAAGATAAAAACCCAGAACTTCCCTGGGGTCCACAGGGCTCAAGTTCAATCGTTAGTCTGGAAACAAAGTTCCCACAGGCCTTGAGGCATAGCAAAAAAACAAAAAAAAGTATGTAAGACGTAAAAAAAAACAAGAAAGAAAGATAAAACCCCCTCTCCGGTGGCAAGGCTAAAAGCCCCAAGGCCAGGACTGTCTGTTAATAAGGGCCCATTATGGTACCTCCCTCAGGAAAATGATGAAGGAAATTGAAATCACTCAGCCCACCAAGTACACTTGTTTCTTTGCTGGCAAAAACAAAATGAAGAGACAAGCTTTGGGGATCTGGTTCTGTGGTTCCTGAAAAGGTGGCAGGTAATTCCCCAAACCTACAGCACCACTTCTATTATGCTATAGTTTGAAGTAACTGAAGGTCCACCATTTGTAACATTGCTAGCCTACAATAAAAGTGTCCATTCAAAGAAAAACAACAAAAGACACACACAAAAAAAACCCCTCCAAATCTGCCTCAAGCTATCAACCCACTAAATCCCCTCCTCATTCAAGTATCTTCAGTGGTTACCCCTCAAGGTTATAAATGACTTCTGAACTGCCAAATTCAAACATTCTTAAATATTACACATCTACTCTTCTCTTTTGTAGATCCCCAAGGGGATTCTCCAATGAAACTAAAATCTAGGTCTCCCCTAGAGATTCACTCTTGAATGTCTGTCCCTTGGCTATAGGTGTGTCCCCCTAAGTCTTAGAAGATTCTAAGCCCTTAGAAGATTCTAAATCCACTGCCTTTTTGTTCTTCACCTTTTCGTGAACAACCCTATCCTAGCTTAAAATTAATAACCAACTCTGATGTTCAGTGTATTATTCTTCAAACTTTTTTACATACTTTAACTATTTCATATATTTTTAATAATGTGAGCTTTCCCAGAATGAAACTGGTAACTCCTTTCTGTTGCTTAGAACCACATGGCATAGAGCTCTATACATCCCCTTTGCATCTCAATTTCCGTAAAATAACTCAACTTACACACACTACTATATATAAAATAAATGACCAACAAGGACCTACCATATAGCACAGGGAACTATACTCAATAATTATAACAACCTATAAGGGAAAAGAATCTAAAAAAGAATTGCACCTGAAACTAACATGATATTGTAAATCAACTATTGGTGCTGTTGTCCAACTCTTTGCAATCCCCTGGACTGCAGCACGCCAGGTTTCCCTGGCCTTCATCATCTTCAGGAGCTTCCTCAAACTCATGTCAGTGATGCCATCCAACCATCTCATCCTCTGTCGTCCCCTTCTCCTGCCTTCAATCTTTCCCAGAATCAAGGTCTTTTCTAATGAGTCAGCTCTTCACATTAGGCAGCCAAAGTATTGAAGCTTCAGTTTCAGCAATAGTCCTTCCAATGAATATTCACCATTGATTTCCTTTAGGATTGACTGGTTTGATCTCCTTGCAGTCTGAGGGACTCTCAAGAGTATTCTCCAATTCACAGTTCAAAACAACTATACTTAAATTGAAAAACAATAATTTCTCAGGATTTAAAAAATAATTTTAAAAAGATAAATAACTACTGTATAGCACAGTGCATACTACATCTATTCATCTGTCTGTAAGTTGTAGGAGAACAGCACTGCTCTTTAAATAAAATATCATAACTTAATCTCCAAATTCAGTATATGCACATAGGTTTCACACAGAGCTTCCCTGGTATCTCAGTAAAGAATCTGCCTGTCTTGCAGGAAACCTGGGTTCAGTGCCTGGACCAGGAAAATCCCATGGAGAAGGGAATAGCAACCCACGCCAATATTCTTGCCTGGAGAATTCCATGGACAGAGGAGCCTGTAGGGCCACAGTACATGGAGTCAAAGAGTCAAACACGACTGAGAGACTAACACTTTCACTTTTCACACAGAGTTCTCACAAATTATTAAGGAAAGGAGTGAAACTGAGACCCAATTCAGAGGCTACTTCTTAAGGAAGCAGTCGGAGGTCACCGTCTATTTCTCCCACAAATATTCATTGACCTATAAATCCGCTTCAGAATAACCCTGGCATGTTTTACTTTCTAGTATAACTTTTTCTTCAAATTTGTTAGTTTCATATAATTAGGAAAAAAAGGTATGGTGAGAACTTCTTGGTATTAAGTAATATCATAATATGAATTGCCATATTAATGTTAAAAACAAAAGAAGAGCATACAAATTGCAGATTATTTAATCCAACCACGCGAGTTTTTGCAAATGCACTTTTTTGGGTTTGTTTGTTAATGGCACTTAAACTCTCCTCAAGATTTTAGGAGGCTAGTAATCCTGTTTTCCATTAGGGTTTAACCCCTGTCAAGTCACTCCACCTGGAATATTCCCTCATGATCAAAGAGAATATTCAAAGACCTTGCCTCACCTAACTCCCTCCTGAAGGCCAGCAGATAACCAGCTAATTCATGATCCTATGAGGAACCAAGAAAGGTTTTAGTTTTTGATGCTTTCCACATCGCCCATGTGCATGGGTGCAGAGTGGTGGCACAGTGGTAAAGAACCCTCCTGCCAATGCAGGAGACACGGGTTCAATCCCTGAGTCAGGAAGATCCCCTAAAGAAGGAAATGGCAATCCACTCCAGTATTCTTGCCCAGGAAATGCCATGGACAGAGGAGCCTGGCAGGCTACTCTTTGGGGTCCCTGAGTTAGACACAGCTAGCCATGCACACACATCCACACTCATGGCCCACATGCCTTGGGTCTTTACTCCCTTCCTCCAATGTTTTCCTTTGAAGAAAATATGTCTATTTCAGTTTAGACTTTCTAAGAATAATAACACAATCTCTAAGAATACTGACTATTCATCACTGAGCTGGTGATGGTATGCAGAGGTATTTATATATTCCTAACAGAAAAATCAGAGAGCATTCTAGAGTCAAAGATCTGTAAATCTCTCCCAGCTACCTTCTTCCCCACAGACTAGGACAAACTGAAATTTTTTGTCTTGAGAAAACAAAAGCCTCCAGAAATATTTATCTTCCACCCTACCTCACTGCCCTGTTTACAAATAACGTCATCCAAACTGCAATCACCGGATCATATACCTGCAATCCATTATAATTAGGCTTCTGCTCCCAATACCCCATTGAAACTATCCAAGATTCACCACTGTAGTCCAATTGCTCACTTTAGATCTTCCTTTCCGTTCTGAGTCCATCATTTCAGTCTCCCTGCTTGGCTTCTTTGCCCGCATATAAAGATAATGTTTCCCTTTGTCTCCTCTTCATTCACCCCATTTATTGGCACACTTGCCCTTCAGTCTATGATTGCCTGCTGTTGGTTCACACATCAAGAAAGATATTTCCACTAAATGTGTAATTCATTTATCCACTAACTGGACATCTTCACCTGGCATTAACAAATGTCTCAAAGGGCTTCCCTGATGGCTCAGATGGTAAGGAATTTGCCTGCAATGCAGGAGACCCAAATTCTATCCCTTGGTCAGGAAGACCCCCTGGCAAAGGGTATGGCTGGCAACTCCAGTATTATTGTCTAGAGAATTCCAAGGACATAGGAGCTTGGTGGGCTACAGTCAATGGGGTCACAGAGTGTCGGACAGGACTGAGCGATTAAAACTCTCATGTCTAAAGAATTACCTCATGCTTTGGGCCTGCTTTAACCCCTAAATCTGTCTAATGACCCATGAGTCTTCTGAGAAGCCATTAAATTGAGTAGACCCTTCCATTTATCCTGTGTTCCCCATTCCTACTTCTCTGCCTCAGTACATGCATTCAAAATACTTATAGAGATCAATAACAAGGCATGTATCCATCAAAAGTAGAGAAAAGGGACCAGTTCTTATGGAGCTCACATTTTAATGAGTGTTAGATAGCAAACATTCTCAGAACCTGAAATACCCTGAGTGGATTAATCTCAGAATTCAGATTGGCTTGCAGGATATAGCACTCCCAAACCTTCACACTGTTCTAAGGAAGCACTGTCCAATGTAAATACAATATGAGCTACAGCAATCATTTCAAAGCTTCTAGGAGGTATTTTCTTTAGGCAAAAAGAAGCAGGTAAAATAAAATTTAATATATTTCTATTTAAGTCACCATAGCGAGTGTATTATTTCAACATGGAATTAATATAAAAATTATCAGATAGTTTACATTTTAACATAAAACCTATGAGATTTAGTGTATATTTTATACTTAATGAATCGCAATTCAATGCTAAATATTCAATGACTGAAGGAAAATGTAGTAGTACCAAAATAGAGTTGTATTCTAAATTTTTAAATTAAAATAAAATAAAAATTGGTTTCTCAGTTGTCCTACCCAAATTTCAAATTATTAGACAATGCAGTTATTCATGGAATTCATTTGAAATGCAAATCTCATTGCTTTAGGCTGTGTTCCACACTGCACCCTGGCTAAACAACAACATTACTCAAGGGGGTTCTAGATACCACACAATCTAAACTAACCCCTGCCTGGCGCCCTTAGATCTGAAGCTAAAAAGCCCATAAAGACTCAAAGAACAGCTTGGTAATGGAAAGAGGGAACCAAGATTACCCAGAGCAAAATTCACATTTTTCAGTCTGGCAAGCAAGGCCTCCAAGTTCCTAGCTTTGGGCCATATTTTACAGAATGTCTCTAAACCAACCCTATTCCCCTACCCAGCCCTACCCCCAGCCTTGCTTCTTCTAGGCTATTTTAAGCAGCCTTGTCTATCTTCAAGTAGCAATTTAACATAGAAAGCTCTTTGGTCTTCCAATTTGCCTCTAATAAAGAACTACAGGAAATGTGACACTGTGGAATCAAACATTTCTTAATTCCCCAGCTTTTTACATGTTTTCTTGCAGCTGTTAGCGGTGGTGTTTTTAATTTTTATATTTTGGGGCCACATCACAAGTCACGAGGGATCTGATCTCTCAAACATTTCCCCCTGCAGTGGAAGCCCAGATAAACCACTGGAAGATTGCCAAGGAAATCCCAAATCAATTTTTTTTTTTTCCTTTTCCCAAATCAATTATTTCTTATCCTCCTGCCTCACTCAGATAAAAGGGGCTTCCCTAGTGGCTCAGATGGTAAAGAATCTATCTACAATGCAGGAGACCCAGTTTCAACCCCTGGGTTGGGAAGATCCCCTGGAGAAGGACATGGCAACCCACACCAGTATTCTTGCCTGGAGAATCCCATGGACAGAGGAGCCTGGCAGGGTACAGTCCATGGGGTTGCAAAGAGTTGGACATGACTGAGGGACTAATGCATTCAGATAAAACTGAACACTCCTTTCTTTACTATCTCTGCACACATAGTTAACACACCAATTGATTGCACTTATTTGTTTTGTTGCTGTTCAGTCACTCCATCATGTCTGACTCTTTGAGACCCCATGGACTGTAGTAAGACAGGCTTCCCTCTCCTTCATTATCTCCTGGAGTTTGCTCAACCATGTCCATTGACTCTGTGATACCATCCAACCATTTCATCCTCTGTCATCCTCTTCTCCTGCCTGCAATCTTTCCCAGCATCAGGGTCTTTTCCAATGACTCTGCTCTTCAAATCAGGTGGCCAAAGTATTGGAGCTTCAGCTTCAGCAATAGTCCTTCCAGTGAATATTCAGGGTTGATTACCTTTAGCATTGGCTCATTTGATCTCCTTGCAATCCAAGGGATTCTCAGAAGTCTTCTCCAACATCACAGTTTAAAAGCATCAATTCTTTTGGTCCTCAGCCTTCTTTATGGTCCAACCCTCACATCCATACATGACTACTGGAAAAACCATAACTTTGATCATACAGAACTTTGTCAACAAAGTAATGTTTCTACTTTTTAATATGCTGTCTAGGTTGGTCATATCTTTTCTTCCAAGGAGCAACCATCTTTTAATTTCATGGCTGCAGTCACCATCTGTAGTGATTTTGGAGTCCCCCAAAATAAAGTCTGCCATTGTTTCCATTATTTCCCCTTCTATTTGCTGTGGAGTGATGGGATCGTATGCCATGATCTTAGTTTTTTGAATGTTGAGTTTAAACCCAGCTTTTTCACTCCTGTTTCACTTTCGTCTAGAGGCTCTTTACTTCTTTCCTTTCTGCCATAAGAGTAGTGTCATCAATATATCTGTTATTGATATTTCTCCCAGCAATCTTGATTCCAGCTTTTGCTTCATCCAGCCCAGCATTTCTCATGATGTACTCCGCATATAAGTTACATAAGCAGGGTGACAATATACAGCCTTGACATACTCCTTTCCTGATTTGGAACCAGTCCATTGTTTCAGGTCTGGTTCTAACTATTGCTTTTTGACCTGCATACAAGTTTCTCAGGAGGCAGGTAAGGTGGTCTGGTATTCTCACCTCTTTAAGAATTTTCCACAGTTAGTTGTGATCCACACAGTCAGAAGCTTTAGCATAGTCAAGGAAGCAAAAGTAGATGTTTTTCTTGAATTCTCCTGCTTTTACTATGATCCAACAGATGTTGGCAATTTGATCTCTGGTTCCTCTGCCTTTTCTAAATTGAGCTTGTACATCTGGAATTTCTCAGTTCACATGCTGTTGAAGCCTAGCTTGGAGGATTTTGAGTCTTACCTTGCTATTATATGAAATGAGCACAGTTGTGCAGCAGTTTGAATAGTAGTTCTTCTCTAATATGAGAATATTTATGTGAGACTCTCCTAGTGGTCCAATAGTTAAGGCCCTGCACTTCCACTGCTTGGCGCATGGGCTCGAATTTAGGTGGGGAATTAAGATCCCACTGTGATGTGGCTGAAAAAAGATTGAAAAAAAAAGTTTGGAGAATATTTGTGTAAAGCTTATGAGTTGCATCATAACAACAAATGTTTCAGAAGGATACAGGACTGGGTGAATAAAGTACAGTATGATATGTCTGTACAATGGAATTCAAGGTATTCGCTAAAATAGCCTGTATTACAATGACAAAATTTAAAAACATAGCATTTAAAAGGGCAGCTGAAAAATTACATATGATATAGTCCTCTGTGTGTGTACGTGAAAAGTGTTAGGGAGAAATATCTATGTAAGTGTATATTCCAACCATCTGCTACCTTTATAATAAAGGTTGTAAAAATTCCAGTTACATAAAAAATAGAAATAAAAATTCAGGAAACCAAATCCAGGAAATTTCAGTGTCAATAAACTTTCTATGAAAAACTGTTTCATCCCAATAATAATAAATAAATAAAAATTAAGGACTTAAATGGACATTTTCCCCAAGAAGACAAACAGGTAGCCAGCAGGTACATGAAAAGAAGCTTATCATTATTCATCATTAAAAAAAAAATGCAAACCAAAACCACAATGAGATAGTACCTCAAATGAAGTAGTAGCACTATTCAAAATAGTCCAGGTAAGAAAACAACCTAAGTGTCTGTCCACTGATTAATGAGTAATGGGTACAAAAAAAGTGGTATATATACACAATGGGATTTTACTGTCTTTAAAAGGAAGGAAATCCTATCATTTGCAACAACATGGATGAGCCTAATGGGCATATGCTAAGAGAAATATGTTACACAGAGAAGGATAAATATTACATGGTATCACTTATATATATGTATGGAATCAAAAAAAAAATCAAACTCACAGAAACAGAGTGAAAATTGATTGCCAGGAGCTGGGGCATGAGAGAAACAGAGAGAGGTTGGTAAAAGGGTACACACTTTTAGTTATAATGAATAAGGTCTAAGGTCCTAATGTATAATTTAGTAACTAGAGTTGATAACATTGTTCTGTATAACTGAAATTTGCTAAGACAATAGAAGGCTTTCCAGGTGGCTCAGTGGTAAAGAATCTGCCTGCCAACACAAGAGACTTGAGTTCAATCCCTGGGTTGGGAAGATCCCCTGGAGAAGGAAATGGCAACCCACTCCAGTATTCTTGCCTAGGAAATCCCATGGACAGATGAGCCTGGTGGGCCACAGTCCATGGAGTCTCAAAAGAATCAGAAAGACTTAATAATTAAAAGAACAACAACAAGAGAGTAGGATTTACATGTTTTCAGTAAGAAAAATGAAAAAGAAAGGTAAGTCTATGAGAAAGGGAAAGATAAATCCATGCTAATAACTCAATGGAGGGAATACTCTTCACATTGTACACTTTAAATAGCTTGCAAATCTATTTGTCAATTTTTTTGTGGTGGTGGAGGGGGAGAAGCTACACTAGGTAATCTGTGGGATCCTGCCTAGTTTCCTGACCAGGGATTGAATTTACACCCTCAGCAGTGAAAGCTGAGTCCTAACCACTGGACTGCCAGGAAATTCTCTTCATTTGTCAGTTATACCAATTATACCTGAAAAAAAAAATCTCAGTAATAATTTAAAAAATGAAAATAATGTAATCACTTTAAAATGTCAGACTATAAAGAATAAGGATTGATAATGTCTAGAAGTGATAAACTTGTTACTCTTTGTTCAAGCTTAAATTTGGAGGAAATAACTATCAAAACATTTCAATTTACACTTGAAGTACATTATTTTCATTTACACTGTTCTGGAAAATCTTTTGCCCATCCTTTGCATTTCATCTCACATTGCTTTTAGGATTGTGTCTTGTCAACAATAGATTTTGTTTTATTTATTCAGTCTGTGGCATTTCTTTTAGGTTGGGTCTGTATTTATTAAATCGGTCATTTTTCTTTTCTTTTACTCTATTAATTTAAAAGACACACTATTTTGATTTTATGACTGATTTAAAGACTGATGTCTTTAAATAGTACTCTTAAATCCATGTTTCTCAATTTATTAAAATCATGATAGAAATCTGCTTACTCTGACCCAACAAGAAGTACATACATTTAATATTATAAGAATAAGCCTCAAAGAAGTAATATAATACAACCTAATTTTTATAAAATCATAATTAATGGTAGTATAGTTATGGGAATATAAACCAAATGTTTATTATCTGCTATGGAATTAGTGACTGGGGAAACATTCTTGTAATGAGAAAAAAATTTTTTTCAAGAGAAAAAATTTTCTTTTAACTACATGCTCATCTCCCTCCTAGGTATTTATCCTGTAGAAATTTACCCTTAAGAACTATAGTATTGAAGATGCATACAGGAATGACAAAATTTTATATAGATAAGTAAAGAAATGATTATCCTAAGGGCAGGAAAGAAATTTCCTCTTGGAGGTTGGGAAGATGATGAGATGGTAGAAGGATAGCACAGATGGTTGCAGTATCGGCAATATTTGATTTCTTAACCACTTGACTGGTAATGGACTGTTCTCGTAATAATTCTGAACTACACAAACGTCTTACGTGAACTCTGCATGTATTATTTCAGAACTGAAACTTAAAAAGCATATGGCAAAATGTTAGCGTATGATGCCACTCTCTGTATGTATGCTTTTTTATGTAACAAAAGTGATTTGACAGAGTATGAGACAAATGTTAATACTGTCCAACTGGGTAAGTTGGAGGAGGCTCTTAGTCCATACATACTCTGTGTATACATACATATGGATATACTCTATGTATACATACTCTATGCATACATACATATGTATGCATTTATATGTAACAAAAGTGATTTGAAAGAATATGTGACAAATGTTAATACTGTCCATCTGCGTAAGTTGGAGGAGGCTCATAGTCCACAATAAATAAATTTACAATGAAAGGAAAAGATACTTAACTGTCTGCTTGGACACATATTATTTGAAATAAAACATTAGCATTGGCATTGCCATCATTGTTTCCAGTACATCATATGGCAAACAAAATGTCATAGATGAAAATGAACGCATTACAAGGAAATGTAGATATTACAAAAAATAATAATAATTTAGAAGTCATTTAATCATATAGAGGAAGGCACTGCGTTTTCTCCTTTCAAGTATTTAACAATTATAAACAGGCAAATTCTAATCTACAACTCCATTACTTTTTAAATCCTAATAAACATCTTAAACATAGAATATAAATCAAATAAAGGAAAAGGAACACAAGAATAAAATCATAAATCAGAAAAAAGATTCTGAATTTTACAGTTTCCAAAAGACTGGTGTTACACAATGAAATAGGAAATCCTTAAGTTTTAATATCATCTACTAAGTATGATTGTAAAGACTGACAACCGAATATAAGGCTTTTAATAAAAGTAAACAAAAAGAGCACCAGAAAATAATTTCCTAGTCTGTGAATGCTGATGGTTTTTTGTTACTGCTGAATTTTTCTCACTTCTCTTTTAAGGATTACAAAGTCACAACCTGACCCTAAATTTACCTCTCTGGAAAGCTGCCTGCTAGCCTTTAGTGGTCTGTTCTTAAACCAGTTTGATGCTTGCTAACAAATGAGATGACATCCATGGAAACTAATGGGAGTTTTGAAAACACAAGACTCCAGGCAGGAAGAGACCTCAGCAGATGTTATACATTTGGACATTGATAATGAAGCAATTCCAACAAGGTCTCTTGGTATTCTACTTGCAAAAGTGATTCAGACAAATTAGCTTGAGGATGAGCAATCAGAGGGACTAAAGATTGGATTAAATATGGTGAACAAAGGACTTTTGCCAGGTACAAGCAATACTTGTATAGTAGAGATTCAAATGATATCTAAGACCTTTTAACTAACAATTAATTTAAAAACACAGCAAAGAGCAAAATTTTAGCCAGTAATAAATGAGACTAATGCTACAAATTGCTAAAAGAGAAGAAAAGTTCACTGACTCCAAAAGAACATCAAAGTGTGATAATCATTTCACAACACACACATATATCAAATTATCGTATTACAGACCTTAACCTTGTATAGTGTTATATGTCAATTATATCACTATACCCAATGCAGGGTAGGAAAAATTAATTTTTTAAAAAATAAAGTTTGATGTTTTTGAATAGTAAAATAAATAAACACAAAACAAGAAAAATAAGTTTGTTAAAACTATTGTATTGCTTCATGGAATTATCATGGAAATAAAGACAAGCGTAGAATTAATCTGAAAAATATGGAAATGTCTGGCGGGAATAAATCCAAAGTTGAAATTCTAAAGAAGTGATAAAAAAAGGATTTGCAGTGGCAGTAGGCAACAGATCATAAAATAATGATCTGTTCCTAGTACTTGGTACTAGGAAGCACAATGATACCAGCAAACGTAATAATCTCCTTTACACATCCCAAGAAAAATTCACCTTGAGCTAAACTTACACATCATTATATTTAGTTCTAAGAAGTGAGAACCGAGCTACATAAAAACAGTGGAATCTTTCATGTCTGGCATCTTTAGATTATTTACATTGAAGTTCTAGACATCTTACCCTTTGCCTGCAGTGCTGGCTGTGTTTTACTAATTATGGGACAGATACACCAGAGGCTAACCATGCTCTGATATAAAACCCTCACTACACAAGCTTAGTGGCTAAGTAAGTTATGAAGTGGCCATCTGTGTTTTCTGCTTAAGCTGTTGAGAGGATCTCAAGGTGAGAAGAGACTTTCAAGGGCACGGCGTCCAGCTAGTGAGGCCAAGCACGAACTATCTGCAATATCTCTATCAAGCGATCCACTGACCTCTGCTTAAGTGCTCACAGTAAGAAGAAACTGTCCAGTATGCTGTTTCGTCCAACCCTTCATCCATCAGTCCTGCTTTATCCTGGGAACCTGATATGGCAAGTCTCCCTTAATCCTTCAGTTATTTATCAGTGATGGATCATACTCCACAGAATAAAACAAAGGGCTGTCAGTCCTTTCTTTAGACTGAAGTAGCATACACTTTTCAAGACTATCCAAATCACTCTCTAGAAAGAGTCTGACTCTGAGAACCCATGACTGTAGCCTGCCAGGCTCCTCTATCCATGGAATTTTCCAAGCAAAGAGACTGAAGTGGCTTGCCATTTCCTACTCTAGGGGATCTTGCTGACCGAAGGATGGAACCCATGTCTCCTGCATTGGCCGGCGGATTCTTTACCATTTCAGCACCTAGGAAGAAGAAAGATAGTACCAATGTATTTTCTCACAGAGTGCCTAGATTGTCCCATCTTAAGTCAGATTTTCCATATTTTCTAATCATGTTCTTTTAGCTTTCCAAATTCATATGGAAAGAAAAAAAGATAGAATAATGTGTGCTTTTCAATGTATTATGGAGGCTGACCATTTAAAAATTATTTCTTGGACATTTATATTTCTTGTTTTGTGAAGGTGACAACTTACTAAGTTTTTTTCTCCTCTATTTTAAACTTCCAGGTACCTCTTTCATTTCCCATAACATCATAAATCTTCCTGATGTTATTTGTAAGTGCTCTTATTTACAACTACTGTCAGTATTATCTGATGTAATCTACTTTAATTAGAAATCTGAACTCTTTTTAGACCAAGCATGAGGTTTTATGCTATCAGGAAACATCTTGAACTTCAATTCCTCTTTTCTATGTTCCTTCTATGTTTTAATCTAAAAATTAAAGGCCAATAAACAGCAACACTATAGAATAAATTGTTTCCTCTCTACAGTTAACAAACCTAAACACAAACTATTACCAAAAAAAAACTTATGTCACCTTTCTATACTTTTTTCATATTGTTACTATAGGCTTAATGTTATATGAACTGTTCGTACATAATATAACATCTTAAAAAATCTGTGTTCAATTAAATATGTTTACTTTAGCAATAATTATAATGATGAAAAAGCAGAAGGCAATTATTTCCCCTGAGCAATAGTATTTCCCTGAAAATGCTATTATAATTTGATAATGCTATTGTTTTAGGTAATATATAGACTATTATTCAAAAATAAATTACAGCGAGACTTTCCTGGTGGTCCAGAGGCTAGGAATCTGCCTGCCAGTGCAGGGGACATAGGCTCAGTCCCTGAGCCAGGAAGATTCCACATGCCTTGGGGGGCAACCAAGCCTGCACACTGCAACTACTGCACCTTGAGCCTGTTCTCCCTAACAAAAGAAGCCACAAAGGAGAAGCCCTTGAGCCACAACGAGAAAACTGCCCAAATTCAACAACGAAGACCCAGTACACCAAAAATAAATAAATAATAAAATATTTTAAACAAATACTTTATTATAATTAAAGCAGTTACAGAGACATTTAATGGGTAACAATTGACAAGAACATAGCTATCACTAGAATGGCTAAATAAAACAACTGACATGCCGAATGTTGGAGAAAATGAAGAGCAATTAATATTCTCATAATTTCATTAGAAGAGTCTTAAAATATTAAACATACACCTACCCTACAATCAATTCAAATTCTACTTATGCAAGATAAATGAAAATATATGTTCACACCCAAAAAAAGTCCTTGCATAAGAATGCATTGGCCTGAATGTAGAGAAATTCGCCCTCTCATACACTGGCAGTTCCTCTAAGAGTTAAACATAGAATTAACATGACTGAGCAATTCCATTCCTAGGTATGTATCCATGAGAAATGAAAACACGTCTACACAAAAACTTGTAGTGAATGCACATACCAGCACTGTTCAGAAGAGCCAAAAAGTAGAAGTAACTCAAATGAACATCAGCTGGGGACAGGGTACAATAGAATATTATGCAGGAAAGGAGGAAGAGTACATGCTACAACATGGATGAATCTTGAAAGCATTATGTTAAATGAAAGAAACCACTTATAAAGTATGATTCATTTTCTGTGAAATAGGTTATTTGGGGGGATAAGGAAATGGTACTAGAATTGATTGTGGTGATCCATGCACAACTGTGAGTACACTAATACTCCCAGAAAAATAGATTCTATAAAATTCCATATGTGAAAAAATTATAGAAAAGGTAAAATCAACCTATGACGATAGAAATAAACCCAGTGGTTGCTTGGAGGGGGAGCTGATTGACTAGGAAGAGGTGCTAGGATGACAGAAAAGATGGATGTCTTACTGTGCATTCATCAAAACTGGTTGAGTAATATTTTTAACACCTGGCTATTTCACTGTATATAAAATACATTTCAAAAAATAAGGCTAGGGACTTTCCCAGTGAAAGTCAAAGTTTTATTCCCTCACTCATGCAATCCCATGGATTGTATAGCCTGCCGGGCTTCTCAGTCCATGGAATTCTCCAGGGAAGAATACTGAAGTGGGTTGCCATTTCCTTCCTCAGGGGATCTTCCCAAAGCAGGTATCGAACCTGGGTCTCTTAAATTACAGGCAGACTCTCCACCATCTGAGCCACCAGGGAAGCTAGTGGTCCAGAGACTAAGATGTCATGATCCCAATGTAGGAGGCCTGGGTTCGATCCCTGGGCAGGGAACTAGATCCCACATGCCACAACGAAAGAGTCTACATGCTGCAACTAAGGTCTGGCACAGCCAAATAAATAAATAAGGCTGTTATTCAACACCCACAAAACTACTAAGAGGATCTACCCCTCAGATGTGAGAGTAAGGAGGATTAGACAAGGGAGGGAAAATGAATCTAAAGAACATTTTTCATTTTGTTCATACATTTTTTTTTTCTGTTCCTCCAAATTTATTCCTGTGTGAAGACATGCTGGGGCTTTTTTTTTTTTTAAAGAGCTTGTGTTGTATGTTCTCTTCCCCAGGCCACCCCTCTAGCGGCTGTAGCCTCTCTCTCCCAGTCACCTGACTCAGAACTGGCAGGATGTTTCGCGGGATCCCAGCCACTCCGGACATGGGAGGTGAGTATGGCCAATGCTGGGCCGAGGGAGCCAGAGGGCTGAGGCTTTGAACCTGCAGAGGCTGGGGGTTGCCGGCAGGCTATAAAGTCCCAGAGGGTGGCCAGGGGCCCAGAGACCTCCTGCAAGTAGGGTCAGCTGAACGTAGGCACGAGTGCTGAAGCATGTCTGGACTTCAGGGCGTCTCTATATCTGAATCCTGAAGCCAAGGAGATCGTTGAAAAGCAGGAGACAGACCTTGGATGCCCACAACTATGGCATAAGCAAAGTGTGGTCATGCAGCTGTAGGGGCAGGAGCTGAGCAACAGGGGTGGAACGCAGCACCAGGCCTGGCGTGCAGCCCCAGGACCCAGGGGCCTGTGCACTGCTTGGGTTCCCTGCAGATCGAGGGGGCCCTGTCCTCTGATAGAATCCCCTGCAGACCGAGGGGGGCTTGTCCTCTGCTTGGGTCTCCCCAGCAGACTGAGGGGGACCTGTCCTCTGCTTCTTCATACATTTGTTTGAATTTCCTTCAAGATTATTCTTTTTTTTTTTTGTAATTTAAAATGAGTTTAAATGAGTTCATTGGATTTCATTTTAAATCATACTGATGTTTGTATTTTCTTCCTCAACAAAATTGTGTCTATACTTTAATAAACAAATCTTTCTTTTTTTTTTTTTCCTTAATGCTACTTAGTCCTAGATTGAGGGAGTAAGCTGTTACTGATTGACTGGTTATCTTCCATTTTTCTTTGTCTCCACTGAGTTCCTCAGAGTTAGACTTCTTTCTTTTGTATTGAGTTTTTTGTAAGATAGGGTAGTGAGGAAGATAAGAGTGGAAAGGGCTAGATAAAGAAGGAATGAAGTCTGAGTCACATTCTCTTCCAATCCTAAGCCTAGTTAGCCTCATCATCTTCTCACTTGCATTTTTCACATCCCAGATACACACTATACCCACATTTGGTCATATAGTGACATGAATCCAACTTTCTCAACCAAAATGAACCATTTGGTTACACTATGCAATAAGACATTAAACAGTCATAGGCATTTTTCATTATTATTGAAATGCTTCCTTCATTTAACCTCCAAAACTTAAAATATGTGCCATTTCCATGTCCAAAGGAAAGTTAAGATGACTTAAAGATGACAAAATACAAAATAAAATGTACAGCTTTAAATGAAGTCCATCATAATTATATCAGATAAGAAACAAGAATGGATACTAAAACCTAAGAAGTAACAGAATGCTTACACAGTCTTAAAGCATCTCTACAGGAGAAATTTATTACAAAAGGAAAAAGGGTAATTTAGGAGAAACTTGGCAGAGGCTACCTTAACCAAGAGATCAATGTTAAGAACATAGTAATGGAACAAACATGTGCTTCCAGATGATTCACTGAAAAACACAGAAAAAAAAAAAAAAAAGAACTTTGCTGGTGTTTCGCTGGTTAAGAATCTGCCTTCCATGTTGATGTATGGCAAAAATCAACACAACATTGTAAAGAAATTATCCTCCAACTAAAAATAAATAAATTAAAAAAAAAAAGAATCTGCCTTTCAATGCAGGGAATGCAGGTTTGAGCCTGAGCCCATATGTGTACCACAACGAAGACCCAGCATAGGTAAAAACAAAGACAAAACAACCAACAACAACAATAAAAACCAAAACACGACTAACTCATTTCTGTATTCTTGTTAAAAATGCATAATCTGAATTTAATCATGAGCAAACATCAGTTCAATTCAGTACGATCATTTCAGTCACTCAGACGTGTCCGGCTCTTGTGACCCTATGGACTGCAGTATGCCAGGCTTCCCTGTCCATCACCAACTCCCAGAGCTTACCCAAACTCATGTCCATTGAGTTGGTGATGCCATCCAATCATCTCATCCTCTGTCATCCCCTTCTGCTCCTGCCCTCGTTCTTTCCCAGCATCGAGATCTTTTCTAGAGAGTTAGTTCACCCCATCAGGTGGCCAAGTAATGGAGTTTCAGCTTCAGCATCAGTCCTTCCAGTGAATATTCAGGACTGATTTCATTTAGGATGGACAGGTTGGATCTCCTTGCTGTCCAAGAAACTCTCAAGAGTCTTCTCCAACACCACAGTTCAAAAGCATCTATTCTTTGGTGCTCAGCTTTCTTAATAGTCCAACTCTCACATCCATACATGACTAGTGGGGAAAAAAAAAACTTTAACTAGATGGACCTTTGTTGGCAAAGTAATGTCTCTGTTTTGTGATATGCTGTCTAGCTTTGTCAAAGCTTTTCTTCCAAGGAGCAAGCATCTTTTAATCTCATGGCTGCAGTCACCATCTGCAGTGATTTTGGAGCCCAGAAAAATAAAGTCTCTCACAGTTTCCATTGTTTCCCCATCTATTTGCTATGAAGTCATAGGACCAGATGCCATGATCTTAGCTCTCTGAATGTTGAGCTTTAAGTCAACTTTTTCACTCTGCTCTTTCACTTTTATCAAAGGCTCTTGAGTTCATCTTCGTTTTCTGCCATACGAGTGGTATCGTCCGAATATCTGAGGTTATTGATATTTCTCCCAGCAGTTTTGATTCCAGCTTGTGCTTCATTCAGCCCAGCATTTTACATGATATATTCTGTATATAATTTACATAAGCAGGATGACAATATACAGCCTTGGCATACTCCTGCCCTGATTCGGAACCAGTCTATTGTTCCAATTCTAACTGTTGCTTCTTGACCTGCATACAGACTTCACAGGAGGCAGATCAGATGGTCTGGTATGCCCATCTCTTTAGGCTTTGGCATAGTCAATAAAGCAGAAGTTTTTCTGGAACTCTCACTTTTTCGATGATACATTGGATGTTGGCAATTTGATCTCTGGTTCCTCTGCCTTTTCTAAATCCAGCTTGAACTTCTGGAAGTTCATGGTTCACTTACTGTTGAAGCCTGGCTTGGAGAATTTTGAGCATTATTTTACTAGCATGTGAGATGAGTGCAATTGTACAGTAGTTTGAGCATTCCTTAGCATTGTCTTTCTTTGGGATTGGAATGAAAACTGACCTTTTCCAGTCCTGTGGCCCCTGCTGAGTTTTCCAAATTTGCTGGCATATTGAATGCAGCACTTTTACAACATAATCTTTCAGGATTTGAAATGACTCAACTGGAATTCCATCACCTCCACTAGCTTATTCGTAGTGATGCTTCCTAAGGCCCACTTGACTTCACATTCCAGGATGTCTGGCTCTAGGTGAGTGGGTCACACCATCGTGATTATCTGGGTCATGAAGGTATTTTTGGATAGTTCTTCTGTGTATTCTTGCTACCTCTTAACATCCTCTGCTTCTGTTAGGTCCATACCATTTCTGTCCTTAATTGTGCCCATCTTTGCATCAGATGTTCCCTTGGTATCTCTAATTTTCCTGAGGAGATCTCTAGTCTTTCCCATTCTGTTGTTTCCCTCTATTTCTTTGTATTGAGCACTGAGGAAGGCTTTCTTATCTCTTCTTGCTAGTCTTTGGAACTCTACATTCAAGTGGGTATATCTTTCCTTTTCTCCTTTGCCTTTCCCTTCTCTTCTTTTCACAGCTAATTTTAAGGCTTCCTCAGACAACCATTTTGCTTTCTTGCATTTCTTTTTCTTGATCACTGCCTCCCATACAATGTCATGAACCTCTGTCCATAGTTCTTCAGGCACTCTATCAGATCTAATCCCTTGAATCTATTTGTCACTTCCACTGTATAATCATAAGGGATTTGATTTAGGTCATATCTGAACGGTCTAGTGGTTTTCCTACTTTCTTCAGTTTAAGTAAGTTTGGCTATTGACAAATAAGGAGTTCATGATCTGAGCCACAGTTAGCTCCCAGTCTGTATAGAGTTTCTCCATCTTTGGCTGCAAAGAATATCAATCTGATTTCAGTATTGACCATCTGGTGATGTCCATGTGTAGAGTCTTCTCTTGTGTTGTTGGAAGACGGTGTTTGCTATGACCAGTGCATTCTCTCGGCAAAACTCTATTAGCCTTTGCCCTGCTTCATTTTGTACTCCAAGGCCAAATTTGCCTGTTGCTCCAGGTATTTCTTGACTTCCTACTTTTGCACTTCCATCACCTATAATGAAAAGACATCTTTTGGGGGGTATTAGTTCTAGAAGATCTTGTAGGTCTTCATAGAACTTTTCATCTTCTACTTCTTTAGTATTACTGGTCAGGGCATAGACTTGGATTACTGTGATACTGAATGGTTTGACTTGGAAACCAATAGAAATCATTCTGTCATTTTTGAGATTGCATCCAAGTACTGCATTTGAGCAAACATCACATAAACACAAATTAAGAGACATTCTAACTGAGATATACTCTTTGAAAATGTCAGACTGACAAGACTAAAGAGACAGAACAATTGGATGCAATTCATAATCTGAGATTATCTTTTGATATGAACTACATTAAGGACAGATGGTGAATTTTGATCAGTAGATGGTAATAGTATTGTATCAATGTTAACTCCCAATTTTGATCATTATACTATAGCTATGCAAGAAGAGGTCCTTGTTTATAGGAAATACACACTTTAGTATTTAGGGGTAAAGAGACCTCACATCTGAAATTACTCTCAAATAATTCAAGGGGGAAAATCTACATGAGAAGACATAGAGCAAATAAGATAAAATGTTAACACGAGTAAACTAGGTGAATGAGCTTTTCTGTTGTTTGAAATTATGTCAAGGTATTTTTTAAATTTTAATGAAGCTAACAAGAATGAAGTAGGAAGATGAGATGCTTTCTCATTTTGGAGTTGAGCATATTATGTGGTTTGGCCAACAAATCCTACTGAATTTTCTAAGTTGAAAATCAAAATAGAAAATACATTGTTTAAATTGTCTTTTATTCTTGACATGGGCAGCACAGAAGTTAGTCTTGACAGACAATTTTTCACTAGAAATTATACTGAGCAGAAGTTAGACTGTCCCTTATATAACTATGGTATGTCATGATGCACAGTATCTTAGAAAAATGTGGCCCAGGTAACTCAGCTTTCTGATGGTTCCAATTTATTTTAATGAAGTGATCAAATATCAGAGGCTTTAAATAAACCCTGTATAGCTGGATTAAATTTCTGATGAAATGTTCTAACGAACAGTGCAGCTATTTTATACTGTCCATTAAGTGAGACATAAACTAGATTTCAAGTGTGTAGAGTGACAAAAATCATTGTTTTGAAATAGTTTCCTTTTATTTTAATCTGCAGATAACAGTCAAAGTTTTGTAAGTTTCATCAATACCCTGACTTCAAGCCAATAATATTGCCTTTACCAGTGCTTCCACATGGCTCTATAAATACTGCTATTTCATTTATTTTTTTTTCATGTCTTTATTTCAATGAGCCAATAATTAAGGCATCCCTTTCTCTTCCACTCCCTGCTACCACTTGGTATAGATGTGGCAGGTCAATTTAATCTCTGAGTTTAGCCAACCACATTTAATTTTCCAATCTGCTAATCTCTTCTAATTACGAATTTAGGATTCAATCCAGGAAGCATTGGACAATCTCCAACAAAGGCCCCAATAGTTAATGTAGATTGAATAACCTATCTGAAACCTGAAATTTATTGTAATTTACCCAGATGACTGGATCTTCAAAAATCAAAACATTTTACAAAAATTTAAAGAAAGAGAAGTAGTGTTCAAAATCACCAATGAAGAAACACACACACACACACACACACAATGGTAGGAAGAGGAGATAAAGGCATGCAAAGAGGCAAGACAACCAAATCCAAGACATGATCTAAGATTACAGGCTGGATCAGGAGGAAACAGCTCAGAAGGATTTGGGAGGAGGGGAAGAACAGGTGAAAAGATTTTTAAAGGGATAGTATCTTCTAAATCATTAAAGGTCTTCAATATGATCATTGTATTGTAGATAAGGAGAGGCATGCTGCAGTATTTATAGATAAAATGTTACAGGGTTCAGCAAAAAAAGAAAGAAAAAGTACTGAGGCACAAGGTGTTATTCTTTCATCTTTTTTTAGGTTTGAATTTTTTTCAAATAAAATTTGAAGAATTAATCAAATTAAATACACACACACACACACACACACACACACACACACACACACACATATATATCCTGATTTCCATAGCAATTCATTATCAATACTATCCAAGACTGGCCTGACGATTTCAGAAAGCAGTTTCCCTTACATATCTAGATGTCACTATAATAATCTCAGTAGTTCAGACCTAACTGACTACAGTTAGGCCTTAATTCAATCAGGCATTAAGCCAACACTTACTGAGCTGTAGGTAGAAGATATTACACTAAGACTGCAGAACACAAAGTTGAATGCTGCTCTAAACGTGAGAGGTTTACAATCTAGCTTAAAGAATAATAAATGCAACTAAAAATCTAAACACATCAATATTCAATAAAGGATTTTATTTTATATTAACAGTCATTACAAAAACAGTCATGATGTTGATAGCTATCATTTAATGAACATCCACTCTATATGGGATAAATTTAGTAAAATTAAAATTATGTAATCTGCTAAACAATCCTGTGGATTAGTTATTGCTCCCCCTTTTAAGATAATGCAAACAGTTCTCAGAGAGTTCAATTAACTTTCCCTCAGTCAAGCACCTTCCTTTGGGTATTGCTGATACCACAAAAAAAAAAAGCACACAGTTTAAATTTTAAAATGAAAAGTAATCAAAAGCACTAAATACCTTACCATATCAAAATTTAAATATTCAGGGACTTCTCTGGAAGTCCAGTGGTTACATCTTCATGCTCCCAATGCAGGGAGCACAGGTCCCATCCTTAGTGGTGGAACTGTACCGTAGCCGGGGAACTACTACATCTTAGTAGTGGGACTCAGATCCCAGAAGCCAAGTGGCAAAAAATAAAAAAAATAAATAAATACTCAAGAAAGTTTCAGATTTGTGTTTTCCATTATCAGAGAAGTTACATCTAAAATAACATTAGTTAAAATAAATAAATAAAAAATAACATTAGTTAAACTTATCTCAAGACATGGAATAAACCGCTATTAGATTTTCCCCCTTTCTAAAGTAGAATGAATACACACAATAAGAAGTATGAATAAAAATATTTTTCCAAGAAAAAAATATGTTCAGACATTTAAGATATTTAAACTTTGTAATAATAGAGTGAGAATGTTTTCATGTGATTCTTATCTAGAAGAAATCATGCTTAAGGTACATAGCTTGCAAACAACAGTGTAACTTATATCCTGTTTCAAATGCTCATTCTAGTCTACATTTTTCTTTGCAGCTGGGTTTTTTTTAATTAATATATGTTTTAATTGATGGATAATTGCTTTGCAGTATTGTGTTGGTTTCTGCCAAACATCAACATGAATCAGTCATAAGTTATATACTCCCTCTTGAACTTCCCACCACCTCCATCCATCTAAGTTGTTATAGAACTTTCCCTGAGTCACAGGGCAAATTCCCATTGGCTGTATTACATATGATAATGTATGTTTCCATTTTACTCTCTCCATACATCCAACCCTCTCCTCCCCCTCACACCGCGTCTATTCTCTGTTTAGCTCCATTGTGCAGCTGAATTCTATAATAGAAACTAATCATCAACTGTGAGATTATTTTTCATACTGATATTCTAGTCTTTATTATAGAATTATTGATTCTATAAAATATATACATATAAAAAAGAGGGGAAAGATAAATTTAATATTTTCAAGGTTTAAAGTCTTCTTTCTGATACTTCTCTTTACAAAAAGCAGAAATGACATTTTTAAAAAGAAAGGAAAGGCTTTTGGGGATATAAAGAAATTGAATACATTGGTAAAAAAAATACACATTTTCTTAAAGGCTCACTTAATATGTTTAGTAGGATAAATTTATATAATTATATTTTTAGATTTAATACCATTAATTGAGAAATTTCTATGTGACCATTTATTGTAAGCAATGTAACATGTATTAAATAATTTGTTTATGTCTATAACAATCTTATGATCCTACGTGTATTTTTGTATACTAAATTTAAAATTAAACAACACAATATATAATGTTTAAAATAAATAGTTTTGTTACTTAAAAATGACTAATTTCCTAAAATAAGTTTATAATTTAACATCTGGTTCTCTAAAACCATCAAAAGAACCTATGCTTTAATCAAATTCATATATCACCAAATTATAGACATGATAATACTGTACCATCTCTTCCCTTAAAATTTTTCAAGTGCAGAAAGTCCTGTTTTTAGTTCAAAAAGAAATAAAAGTTAGTATTTAAAACTATGAAGCACAAGAACAGGTTAAAGAATGACACTGTAATCTTCTTTCTCTTGAATAAGCCACTACAATGGGCAAATCTTGCCATCACATCTTTAAAAACATATTTTTGTGACACACTTTGAATACTGAAAGGCATTCCATTATCAAATTAATTACAACTTGAAGACGATTTCAGACACTAGTAAGGTTTTAGCAAAAATTTAACTAACAGTTCCTATTTTGGCTCGTTTTACCTATCTGTTGAGATGATATTCTAGCCAATACATGGAGAGCTATACAGTAAAGAAAGCAGACATCAGAAAACAGTATGAATTTAGCACTATCAAAACACAAACACGTTATCAAATGAGCATAAGGATTCAAGACACAAAGCATATGTTCTTTTCTGAGCTCAGAAGAATTCAACAGACTTTTTTTGTAGCCTGAATGAAATTTTCTTCAAGCCTATTTACCCTACTTGGCTTCTATTCACTCTCATTCTGTTTGGGATCGTTCCTAGAAATTACAAAATGGACTTGAGTCTTGAATCACTGGAAATGTTCACGTTCCAGTGATAAATGAGTGATTTGACTGTGTGTGAGCTGGCTTAGTGAGAATTCAGCCCTGAAATCAGTCTCATCATCCCTGGGCAAAATGCTATGTTACAATTTCTGGATATGCAAACCAGAAGCCCCATGTGTGCCTCTGAGCGTGTGAATAAACATTGATGAATGAGCACACATCTTTGATAGTTTTTGCCAGTAAATGACATAAGGAGGAAAATAAGGACCATGTGTTGTTGAATCATAAAGCTACATTCTTAAGTTTTATATGATCACCTTATATGCTAAGATTATCTTCTTCCAATATATATGTTTGTGGGGTTTTCTTTTGTTGTTGTTTTTAAAGCTGGTATCCCTTTGTGGATACTCTTACCACTCACTCTGAATTTTCTCCCCCTGATGGTCTGTTATATTCAGAC
The DNA here is from genome assembly GCA_007570785.1 of Antilocapra americana. Taxonomy (NCBI): domain Eukaryota; kingdom Metazoa; phylum Chordata; class Mammalia; order Artiodactyla; family Antilocapridae; genus Antilocapra; species Antilocapra americana. The sequence goes on from ML663567.1 coordinate 1,867,825, forward strand.
ATCTGAGATTCCTTGCCTGGGGCTATGTAAGACTATTATAGGACTTTCCATTGGTCTAGTAGTTAGAATTCCAAGCTTCAGCTTCACAGGGTAAAGGTTCAGTTTCCTGGTCAGAGAGAATTAAGATTTCAGATGCCATGTGGTGTGGCCAAAAAATTTAAAACAAAAACAAAACACAAAAAAACTATCACTATGCTTCCCCCTGCCCCCAATAACCATCAAGATCACTGTAGGATGTCACTAAAATTTGCATCAGTTGCTGCTATAAGTCATGGAAAGTTACTTTATAACTAGACTTAAGAAAAGTTTATCACTTCACCAATGATTTAACCAATTGAAACAAAGTTGCAGATAAGTGTGCAGAGACAAATCTTTAGTAACCTTGTTATCTTTCATTTCTAGCAGCTTAATGAGTTTTTAAGATAAACAAGGTAACTCAATTGTACCTAATTTGGTACTTTTGAACACTCACTAGTGTATGTAACAATTTACAAAGGAAGGAAATAGTCTTCAAAAGTACCAAAGTAAATTTCCCTAGGGGGTGTTTTGCTCTATTTTGGAAATTTTTTTAGTTTGTTTTTTTCCTTCAAAGTATATACCACAATTTGTAATTTATTAATTTGTCTTTTTCTTTTTTGCTCTCAATCTCCTTGAGGGCAGAGATCACTTTGGACTTACACACCATTGTAGCCCAGCATTTAGTATGGGCTAAAAAAGTATTGACTGTTTTTCAAGAAAGAAGACTCGTTGAGCATTAACTGTGTGCCAGGCAATGATGGTACTAAATATTTTGAATATCACTGACATGTAAATCAAGGTCACATATGAAACATGATTCATTTATGATTTGATTCTCATTTTAAAACATGTTTCAAAAAGACTAATCAGTATAGCTACACACCATTATCTTGCCCTCTTAGTGAGACATGTCTCATTTCCCCTCATTCCATACCTGCTACCCCCCCAACTACTTCTTTTATCAGCATCATCAAGGAAGGAAGGAAACAGTGAAGAGCAGGACTGCCAGCACAGAAGCTAGCAGGAAGATCATTTAGCTTTCTTTTTTGTTCTTTTCTAAATCAATTTCCTGGTTTAATATCCCCTGCTATTTCTTCGTATTTGTTTGAAATATAATACTTTGATAATATTTTATAACCAAATAGCTAGAAAACATTTCTTACCAGTCAAGAAATTACAGAATGTGTAAATGCAGTTCACTCTCAGGGATACCCACACTTTTTATGCTGACATGATTTTAGATTTTCAAATAAGTTGCAAAAATAGTATACAGTTCTTATATAAACTTTACCCAACCCTGTCAGTGTTACTTTCTTACATAATCATGGTTCTGTTTTGACCCTACCATATTGTCCCTGTGGTCATTTAGTGATGCTGAATATGTTTTGTTTGTCCTTTCAGGTCCCCACTCCATCTTCTACACTCCCTATATGACACAGGAGGCTGACCAAGATATATCTCATTAGTAGGCTCCCTTTCTCTTTTTGGGTTCTGGTTGGGATAAACCAATGAAAGCAGCAAGAAACTGGAGGGCAGAGTATTTATTTCCATACCCACCTCCCTATGACTTTCTTGCTGAAGAAAGATCCCATTATCATAGGCCACACAATAGAATAGTCCTGTTCTATTTAGCGACAGCTATTCTACCTGACTTTCTGCTCCCAAGCCCTTATCTCTTCAGGCTTAGGAGTGACAATATGTCTGCTGTCCTTAGCCCTAGGATGCTTTGTCATCCCTAGATTTTTCTGAATCCTGCCCTCACCCTTAAAAAAAAAAAAATCGCTTTCTTAAATACTCCCCAATATTTCCAACTAACTGTGCAATCTGATTTTCTCCAGAGACAATGACTGACAACCTAACCAAAGTGATGTTACCTTGAATTGACTTTCTCTAAGGGTATATATCCTTCTACCCCAACACATAAAGTAATGATTATTTACATAAAGGTTTCTGCCAAGAAGAGTTCTAAACCATGCCACTCATAAGTGCACATTCATGAAACACAGCCTGAAATCATCTCCTACGTTTCCCTTTCTCAAGAATCAAGCAAACAATTAAAGCATAGCTAATAAGCTGTCATCTATAAAAATAATTCCAGTGAGTTAAGGCAGAAATGTGGCCCTCCAGTACCAATAGGGAAGGAGTTTGTGCTGAGCACCCCAACATCACCCCCCAATCATTTGATACCCATTCTGGCAATGAGAGTACTTTGGACAGAAACTGTGCTTTCAGCTAGAGGAAAACCCTCTCTTTAGTCAGGAATGTGAGATCACTATTTATAATTCTAAATATTGAATTATGACAGCATGAATACAGATTACCAGTTCAAATAGATTGTTTAAAGATGAGAGGTGTGAGACGCAACAGGCCATTTTAACCCATAACTGGATTCAGGATTTAGTTAGCAGGCTCACAGTAGGATGAGACTAGCTTCCCAGTTTCCTTAGTCAGACTCTTCATTTATCCAACTACTTCCTAATAGATTATGAAGATGAAAATCAGTCAGGATATTTATAGGTAGCAGCCACCCTGACCAAGAGCAAGGGACTGAAGAGATTTGAAGACTTTAGAGGCCAGAGTCCAAGGAAGAAGTGTAAAACTCAGGCATAAGGCCAAAAGCAAAACTGTAACTGAAGATTCCCATCACTGATCCCTGAGTGGCGCTGACTGTAATGCTAAGTCCTCACCCATAAAATCCTAAATGGAAAGTTTTACTTTTCCTTCACCCTCCCTCCCAAAATGCAGATTTAGTTTTCTTAACATCTCCTTTAGGGTTACATAATATTCTATGCTTGAACTGGTCCCGTCCGGGTGCTGCTTCCAGCTGTGCTAGGAGGTCGAGGCAGGCTGGAGGCCTGTTGAACAGGAGGGAGTGACAGCATCCAGGGAACAACATGCCAGCTGCCAAGCAACTAGCTGACATTGGCTGCAAGACCTTCTTCACCTCCATGACGGTCCTCAGCGTGTACAGGGGCTACTTCTGCAGTGTCCCAGCCTACCACTATTTCTAGTGGTGCAGCTCCTAGCGCCAGGCTGCAGAAGAACAGAAGACCTCGGGAGCCCTGTAGAATGGGTGGGCTTTTTCCCTTGAGCAGAGAAGCCCAAGGCCTGCTATGGAAAGACTGCTCCTGCAATCAATTCTGAGTCCAGCGGACCAGGGCCTTAATGGCTTTCGAACTCTGCTGGGAAAAAGTGCCCATGTTTTCTCTGGTACATCCAGTTTGGAGAGGCTATCGAATCAAAACAGGAATGGGAGGGTGAGGCATACTTACAAAAATTAAAAAAAATTCCCATTACCAAAAAAAAAAAAAAAAAAATTCTACACTTGCTCAACTGTATTTTACACATATCAAGCTGAAATCTGAAAGTATCTTAGCATTTCTTCTGTGGTGCAGAGAAACAAAGCTTTCTTTGGAGAAGAACAAAAAAGTATGCCCAACAGAAAATTAAAGAAAACATTTTAAAATGTCAACATCAGAAAATCATTGATTTTTTCTTTTTATAGCATTTCCTTACTCTTGTACAACAACTGATAACTACAGAGGAAGTGAGCAACAATTTGGTTCTGCTTCTTGTGGCACATGAATATCAGCCACGCACAGCACTTATTTCTTTTTATAAGTCAGAGTTCATTGCCACGATTCAAAAAAAGCAATACACAGTATATTTACTTCTGAAATTTATTTCAGGTAACAGGACACCCACAGACTAACATAATAAACATAATTCAAGAGTATTTCCAAGGCCCAGTTCTACCTCATAGCAAAGGGAGGTAATGACTTAGCTACCAGGGTTAGACCATATTAGTTTGTCCCCACAGTTTCCTTCATTTTCTTCTATGACCCCTTCCCACTCACCCTCAACCTGCCCCTACATCTGCCTCCCCACCTCACCCCCCAAACACACACACAAATCTGGGAGCTATTTATAACAGCAAGACTAAAACTACTTCTCACTTGAAGATTTTAAGACAAAATACCTGAGATGGATAGATATATCTAATATAGCAAATGTGAAAAGAGAATAAGATATACATTTAGGGATTTTAATGATATTCTTCTATAATTTGGGGAGGAGAAAAAATTAAAAGGAGGCAGGTGGACCAATATACACAAGAAAAAGAGAAGGGTTTAATTTACTTTGAAAATAACGAGTATTCTATTTGTCTAAGCCCAGTGAGAATTTGTGCCAAGCAATTTCATTCATTTCACAGTGCCTAGCACACAACTGACTGTGTGGTAAATATTAAATAAATACTTGTTGGTTGATGAAAAATGTACATGGCAATGCTCTGTACACACAGGAAACAGAAACTTGAAGTGGTCAGATAAATTAGAAAGCAATGCAAGGTTTGGTTCTACATGTCAATAGCATTTTCAAGGTACACACCAAGGAAACAGATGAGAAAGAAAATGTGCCACATCCATAGTTCAAACATATTCTTCCTCTTTGAGTGCCAACACTTTATTTGCAAAAGAAAAACTAAGATTAGGATAAGATATTTTTAATTATATATACACAATATAATTTTAAAGACCAGTCATTTTATTGCTCAATATGTCTTCTTGAATTAAAAAGGCTGCTCAAGATACTTACATTCAGAATGGCAACATACAACCTGAAACCTTTAACACATGAGCACCTATTTACTAGACTAGAGCTAGCCTTGAACTTTTAGTAATGCATATGATTTTAAATTAACCCTGCTAAATACCAGACAAAGCTCATAACACAGACTGCTAGCTTATAACTGAATTAGGTAACCAATAAATACTCCTTAGGCAAGTTACAGAAAATAAAGGAAACATATTCATTCCTACAGCTTCATGAATGCCAAAATTGAAGATGATATAATGAGAATTTGGGATTAGGCAATTGTAATTTGGCTGAAAAATCTCAATGGCTTACACATTTTAAATTGAAATAAAACCTCTAAGCATCTTTTCCTTTAGAAAAATCACACATTTTAAAATAGTGTCTAATGGAAGGTCTATTAAAATTACAATGGATCATAGCTGTCAACTTTAAACAGTGTCTTTCTCCTTAAGAGCTTAAGTTTACACACTGGTGCAACACCACAAATGCAGATGCTACAAAGAGAGCTACAAAAAAAGCCACAAATTTTATTCACAACACTTTGCATATAAAGTTTTCCTTCTGCAGACTTGTGTGGAGTTGAAAATAAAGGATGCTAATATGCATATTATGTAGCATATAAAAAGAGAGAAAGAAAGAAAAAGAGAGAGAAAACACTTTAGTTGAGTGAAAATTCATATATCTGCTTAAAATCTGGGAGAACTCACATCCACTGTACTCCAAATTTACCCCTCAGTGACAGAAAAATACTATATGAAATGGAAAAAAAATTAAATATGATTTAATCAATAGCTGATTACCTTTAAAACTTTGGGCTTCTTTTCCCTCTGGGGCCTCTTGTTTTCCTTTACAACCTAAAAAAAATCAAATTGCAAAATGAGCCTCCGTTTAAGAGAAAAAAAAATTAGCTCCCACCTCCCCCCAAATTTTTTTGGCTATTTCTCTATAAAACTACTTATCCCATCTAAAATTATCAACATGTTTGCTAGGCAGAACCTAAAGAGCTTATGTAAAATGTATACTTTAAAAGTCACTGAAAAAAAGCCTTGCATAAAGATGAAGTAGGGAAATACCCTTTTTTCCCCTTAAAGTCTGTCTTAATTAGCCTCTGCATTCTTCACAGCGAAGCCCACGAGGTAGCCATCTTGCTTGCTTCTGCAGAGGAAGCCTCTACAGTGGAACAGTTCTGCAAACTGCTTTTTGGTATTATTATCATGGTGTTTAAAGGCAGCCCTGGCCTGCCAGCACTGTAGACGTGCTGGGCATGCCTTTTGCAAAAACAGCCCCACAAAGAGTGCAGCCAATGGCAATGCAGAGCTTAGCAACTCCAAAGTGATCTTCTCTGCCTAGCCTTCCTAGACAAAGGATCTCCTGTGCGGCTCCGCTCTCACCACAGGACACAGGCAGCCACAAGCTGCGACATGGAGTTCGCTGCAGCGGATCTGGTCGCGCCGAAATCACAGGAGGCTTCAGCAAAAACAATGCACACAAATCCCCCAGGTCTCCACCATCGGATCGATGGCGGAGTCTCCCTGATTAGTAACCTCTTGGCGGCTCCGAGGGCAGGTCTGCGCGGGGGGGTTGGGGTGGGGGGGTGCATGGCCCTGCCTCCAACATACAGGAGATATAACTGAGCTGAGGGGGCATTTGGGCTTGCTGAAACTCTGGAAGGTATTGTGCATTTTTACTTTATAAGGCAAGGCTAAATATTGGCGATATTTAAGGCAGGGAGGTTATGTGAGGACACTGTAGGCTCAGCTGTTGGGCTGCGTGTCTCATTCCTCGGGAACCACACCTCTCTGCAGCCGGCGCTTTGCCCAGAAACACAGCAATTTGATTTCTGTCAATAAATGTCCAATGACAAAGGCAGATTAAAAAATAATAATAAAGCCGCTTAAAAGGAAAAGGACAGGATGAGGACAAGGAAAGGGGGAGGAGTTTTCAGCATACACTTGCCACTCTGAGTGGCTGGCGATTTCAAAAAGCTTTCTCTTGCTCTGGATGTTTCTGATGACCTTCATTTCCCCCAAGAAATTCGTTGCTTCCAGAAAGTGGACTCATACTTTTGGGACATAAGAAGCACCTTTGGCTCCTCTACCTTCCGAGATCTTCAACTGTCACCGAGCATCTCTCCACAAAGCTGCCAAGCAGGTCCCCACGTGGAGCCTGTCTGTGCACGGGCTGATGATCAGACATGGCCACTTGGTTCCCAGAGACTGGGAGCTGAGCCAGAGGTGGAACAAGCAGCCACCCACACTCAGCACAACTGGACTCCCCCCCAACCTCCCCATGCCCAGTGGGTGGCAGGCACTGGGAGAGCAAGGCACCACAGTTGGAACTTGCCAGACTCTGGGAATGACAGAGCCAGAGGAGTCTAGCCCCTCCCTTCAGCCCCCTGGACAAGTAATAATGGCAATAGACAAAGAACCAGGACAGCTGTTTGAGCTGGCAGGTCTCAAGGTCACTGCCAAAATTCGGTGCAAAGGCCAGTCACAGTGCCATCACAGGCACCTTGACAGCTGCACAGATCTTGGGAAGACAGCTTCAGCTCCATCCTCACAGGGCCAAAGTCTCAGCAGCACATTTGGGGGATTGGCAGGAGGGCCTCTCTGGCTGCTCGGCCAAAGATGGGTTTTCCACTTGCAGTTGGATTCAGAACAGATTCCCACAACCAGAAATCAGGAACAGAGTGAGGGCCGGAAAGCCTGTATTTCATCACCCTTGATTCCTAGCCTGTTGGTTTGCCACAAAAGCACGCTTTTCTTGTTGGAATGGGAAATCCAACATGCATTGTTTTCCCGCTTTAAACTACCTCTCCACCACCCATCCACCCTCAAAAATTTTAACAAATGTAAGAAGCAGGCAAAACCAGTGGATTGTAACCTAACCAGGTTCACCACGGCAACTTCAAGCACACTGAGCCCACACTAAAAAGCTCTCTGTGGGGAATGAAGCAAACATGAAATGGGTCAAAAACAGGACCAAATACAACAGGATTTGAAAATGGGTGCAAAACCTTTTAGCCCTATGTTTCTTTCTCTTTGGAGGCTCGTGGATGTGTGGTAAAATATAGAAAACAAAAAATTTTACATTTTTACCATTTTAAAGTGCATAATTTAGTAGCATTAAGTATATTCACACTATTATACATGTATTACCACTTTCCATTTCCAGAACTTTTTCATCGTCCCAAGCAGAAACTGTATACATGAAGTTACTCCCCACTCCCTAACTTCTATTAACTTTCTGTTCTACATTGTCTCTATACATTTGCCTGCTCTAGGTACCTCATATAAGTAGTATCAAGCAATATTTGTTCTGTTGTGAATAACACTGGGTATGCAAGTATCTGTTTGAGTTCCTGCTCTCAATTCTTTTCAGTATATACCTAGGAGTAGAAATGGTGGATCATATGAAAATTTTGATTAATTTTTGGGTGAGGCAACACCAAACCATTTTTTGCAGCCAAGCCACTTTTTTTTTTTTTTTTGCCATGTTACATTCTCATCAACAATACATGTAAGGATAGCCCTACATTTCTTAAAATGTTTTCCATTTCAGTTAAAGAGTATGTCTCTCCCCTTGAATACCTAAATAAAAAATTTTAAAAGCATGAACATTTCCCCAGGTTGATTACTCACTGTTTAGTAGTCACGTTGATACATTTATATATATATTTCCCCTCACCATATGGCTTATGGGATCTTAGTTCCCTGACCAAGGATTGAACCTGGGCACTGAAAACACAGAGTCCTAACCACTGTATTACCAGGGAATTCCCATAATTATATATTTTAAATAATTTCATTACCTGTGTGATCCATTATGTTTGCCTCAATAAAATAAAATAAAATCAGGATCAGGGTGTTAGGTCTACTAAATATCCACACTGGTGAGAAGCTCTTTTTTTGTTTTAAAGCCCCATGGGCAGGCATATTCACTGCATGGGCTACTCATGAAACTGCATAACACTGCACTTGGTAACCTAAGCAAAACAAACATCTAAGGTCTATATGCAGTGTTCTATTAAATGAATTAATAAATAAAGCCAAAGTTTGTCCCAGCTAATGAGAGTTAAGGGAAGTGATCACAGCTAATATTAACTCCAAATATCCAACCGATACTACACCATGAAAATCTGTACTTGTTTGAATACAGAATACATTGGTAGCCTCTTGGTTGTGACCATCTGTTCTAAATCCTACACTTAGTGATTTATCTGTCTCAGCTCAAGGCTTAGGTGATAGTGAGCTTTGATGGAGAAAATAATCAGAAATTACTAGCAGAGAAAGTGGAGGTCAAGAGAGCCATTTCCACTCTCTTATTATTCAGAGAAAAATGCACACAACTAGATCTTATTGAATGATGAATTCAGAAACTAAAAGCCATGACATTGTAGTCCTACTTATTCAGAACTTATTTTTGTTACTTAAGTCTATTTGTTTATTCTGACCTAAACTTAATCACAAGGAACTCATTGCATGAGTTGATATTTAATTTTGTAATTAACTCAAGTGTACTGGGTTCCTTCAAATATTACAAAATAGTTCTATCTCTTTTCTCTTAAAAAAATCACGTAATTGGAACTTCCCTTTGTGGTCCAATGGATAAAACTCTGTGCCCTCAATGCCGGCTACCTGGATTCAATCTCTGGTCTGGGAACTAGATCCTGTATGCTGCAAGTAAGACCCGGAGCAGCCAAATAATAAACATTTAACTCTGTCTCCCCCACCCCCCAAAAATCACATGATTACAGAGATAAAAAAAGAATATCAGGGACTTCCATGGTGGTCCAGTGGTTAAGAATCTGCCTTGCAATGCAGGGACACAGGTTCCCACATGCCAGAGGGGAGCTAAGCCTGCACACCACAACTAAAGAGGCCATATGCGCCTCAATGAAGACCACATGTACAGCAACTAAGACTCAGCACAGCCAAATAAATAAATAAACAAAATCAGAGAAAATTTGGGTCATAGATAAATCTAAGAGGTGAATCCCAGAGAAGTGAAATTACTTAACTCAGGTTACATAGCAAGTTAGAACTTGAGCCTGAATCTAACCATCTTACATAGCTCCCTCTATAACTTCTCATTTTCAGTACTCAACAATAGACATTTATAAATATTTCAAAATAACCTTAAGGGAACTGTCTTTGAAACCATACTCTTCAGTACAAGAATATTGAATCATTATGTTACACACCTGAAACTAATACTGTAAATACTAAAATCAATTATATTTAAAAAAAAAAAAGAACCCTCACATGCATCATTTCTAGCACAGAAGAGCAGCTCAAGAAGGTAGTATTTCAGTATCCTTGGTGGGCTCAGTGGTAAAGAATCCTCCTGCCGATGCAGGAGACACGGGTTCAATTCCTAGTCTGGGAGGATCCCACATGCCATGGAGCAAGTAAGCCCACGTACCACAACTGCTGAGCTTGTGCTCCAGAGGCCGGGAGCTGCAAGTACTGAAGCCCCTGGGCCCTAAAGCTCCTGCTCCACAACAGAGGAGGAGCCACTTCAGTGAGAAGCCTGTGCACGGCAAGTAGAGAAAAGCCCATGTAGCAATGAAGACTCAGTGCAGCCAAACAAATAAATAATTTAAAAAATTTTAAATTAGTATTTCAAATTAACATTACATCAGGTGTACTTTAAAAAATGTATTTTGTACCCTCAGAGATAAATTTATGAATAATTTCAAAATCCTACTTCTATTTCTAAACATAAGCAATTCTGTACCCAGAAAGAAACTATAATACAAATACTGCCTAGGAGGAGTCTTCTAAATTAATCTCAAGAATTATTTACTATTCCTCAACATTGACACCTCTGCAGCACAAAATCCTTCTAATATAAGCCATTGTCTCATCTCCCATGAAATCATTTTATATTTCTTTTCTTCTGTACTGTTGGAGACTCATGGCTTTTGCAGTGAAACCTTGGTAAGAAGTTCCAAGTACCATCTTTTGTAAATTTTCAATCAACAAGAATAAAGAAAGAGCAGCTCATACTTTAACAATTCTAATGGAGATCTTAAAATCAGTTTGATTTTATTTCATGTGTGATAGAAGAACCTGAACAGCCAACACTGGAGATCTTCCTGGAGTATTGAGTCAATCCCCTGGCACAGTTTTTCCCTGTGCTTTCCTCCCCCAGTTCCTTCTCTGGGGCTTATCTACAGTAGCCCTTTTCTTCCGTAAGGGGCCAGGTCTGCCTAGTATCCAACCCCATTCTCTCTAGCAGTCCTGCTTAGTGCTGGTAAAAATAACTGCTCTTCAATAGCTAAAACTAAGGAACAAATGAACAAAAAATGATCTTCTGCAGTTGCCAAGTGAGGGCCGTTGACAGTGACGTGAACCAGAATGCCCAAGACTAAATGGGACTGAAATATCACTTCGCCCCAATTTCTTCTCAACAATTCTTCATACTAACTTAAAACTGACAATCCTACTCCCTCTATTACAGTCTAGCTCCATAATTTGAACAGAGAAATCCAATAACACCATCTATGTTCCTTTTTTTGTCAAAATCAAATCACAAAGGATGCTGTGATTTAGAAAAAAAATTTCCCCCTTTGTGAATGATATGAAGTTTCCTTCTTATTATTCTTAGTCTGTCCTATATTTTTTAATTAATATTATTCATTTATTTTTTGCAGTGTATCTGTAGGCTAGGTGGTATGTGAATAGAGTAATGCTTTCCATCCACTCATCCCTCCTAGACTGTGTTTCAATGTCTCAAAGTTTAATTAACAGAACAGGGAAGCTGCCCTGAACTGACCTCAACACTCTGGAAATCTTTTTTTGTCTCTTTGTTTTTAAAGGAAGTTCTGTACCTTTGGGCTCCTTCTCTACATCATACAAGAAAGCCGAAAGTTGATTCTAGAGAGCATTGTACCCTCAGTTTTTGATCTAACAGCAAAATCTTAAAAATACTTTGTTTCACAGAGAAGCTCAAAGCATTTATGCACATACAACTTGTTTTTAAAAAGTCAGACCTAGGTGTCTCCTAAATTTAGGAAAATCAAGCTCATTTGTTAATTCATGTTTTTATATGGAATTCCCTCATTTAATAACCAAAAATCCTTAAAGGAGTAGTGTTGTTTTTAAACCACCTGTTGGGCACTTTCAATTTGTAGACATGTTCTGGGCTTGCCCTCCAGCCCCTCAGAATGTACCATGTCAGGAGAGACATAAATAGATAATTATAAAGTAGTATAGAATAGAGATGAGAGACTAGAGAAGTCTCCCCAGAGGAAGTGACATTTATTTCCACTGAGACCAAAGGATAGGTAAGAAGTTGGTTAAACATAGAAGGAGAAAAGTAAGGTATGTGCCCCAGACGAAGGTAACAACATGTTCGAGGACACTGGGGGCACTGTGTCTATTGACAGTCACACTATGGGGAGAAATGTATGTAAATAAATACACTGCGACTTGGGCATCGTTGTTGTTGCTCAGTCGCTTGATCATGTGTGACTCTCCTGTACAATGTTACAAACCTCCGTCCACAGTTCTTTAGGCACTCTGTTTATCAGATCTAAATCCTTTGACTCTGTCACTTCTACTCTATAATCGTAAGGGATTTGATTTAGGTCATACCTGAATGGCCTAGTGATTTTCCCTACCTTTTTCAATTTATGTCTGAATTTTGCAATAAGGAGTTCCTGATCTGAGCCTCCCAGTCTTGATTTTGCTGACTGTTTAGAGCTTCTCCATCTTCGGCTGGTCATTAAGCATGCACATGAAGAGATGTGACCAACCTTTAAATCTATACCATTCAGGTTTGAAATGTTTTTATTTCAACCTTCAACTTTCCATTATTGGTCCCTTCAAAAGCCAACAATGGTACTCCTGTTAAGTTTTCATCACAAATATCAGCTACCTTTTCAAGAGAACTAAGGGCTTCCCAGGTGGCTCAGTGATAAAGAATACTCCTGCCAATTCAGGAGACATGGGTTCAAGCCCTAGTTGGGGAAGATCCCTGGAGGAGGAAATGGCAACCCACTCCCATATTTGCCTGGAAAATTCTGTGGACAGAGGACCCTGATGGGCTACAGTTCAAGGGGTTACAAAAAGGTGGACACAATTGAGTGACTGAGCATGCACAAGGAGAAATGACTGGTTATCCCAGATCTGAAACCCTTGTATTTTACCTGTTTACAATTCCCACATATAACTAAGCCTCCTAATCAAAGAAAAGCAATATTTTGAAAATAAGTGTATGTAGGTTTTTGTTGAGATGAGGCCAGTTACTCCAGAAGGGTTAATGTCTTTAGTTTTTTAGCTAATTGACTAGAGGCCCACACAATATATGGAGAAGAAAGATTTTTCTGCCTAGAAATGTCACTCTTTCAGCTGGGTAACTGGTCGTATTAGACAGATGCTTCTGATGGTTGGAGAAAGGGAAGTCCTTCCTTTGTTCATTCCAGAAATAGAACAGAGAACACCAACTCTATTACAGGCACTGCTTAACATCTGTGGAATCTCTGACTCAATGAATAACTTTTCCATTGAACTTAACTCAGGTAGAGAAAAAACACAGAAAACTTGCCATGGAGCCCATAATATCTACAATTATAGAATGCCTAAATTCATCTTCAGAAAACTGAAGTTTGTTTGACTTTCTTGATAGCCAAATACTTATTCATTGGGCACATCAGTTCTTGTTTAAAATAAATGATTCTTGATATTCTTAATAGAGACATTTCTTCTAACTTGCAAGCACCATTTCACTGTCTGAGGGGATCCTTTTGCACTTTTGCAATGTAAAGCCCTTTAGGAATACCTTGTTGGATCAGAAGGAGACATACTTGTCATAACAGGAAAACAAAAGGTTAGTTTTCACTACAGTGCACCTTAGATAACAGATATGGAGCACAAAGTTCTACCTGTGTTAACTGTGCAAGTTTAAATGAAAAACTTGCCTATGATTATCAGGAATGTTTTAACCTAACAGATTATAATGGCCTTTCCAGATACTCTTAATGACCAGTTGAGAAAATGCAATTTTCCCCCAAATCTGTTTGATTTACCTGATTTCAAAATACTTATTTAAAAAGCACAGTAGCTCTTGCTGTTTAAATAAATGGTCCTTGATGTTTTTACTAGATATTTATAAGCTATGAGTTGATATTTTCCTTGCTCATAACAATAATTCTCTCATGCACATCATTTGAGAGTAAGCCAAACTGCATTCACTGATGTTGTGATTGTTTCTAACTTTATGAAATATATACTCATATTTTTATAGGGCTACTTTTGCTAATAATCATAAAGAAGCCTCAGTGACTTGGTAGGGGGGATGAGCAGTATACCCAACAATTCCCTAATCGTAGCTATGCATGTGATAAAAGAAACTACTTTAGATTTTTTTGAAACAAAAGTATTCTTTCCAGGCCCTCTGTTCACCTTAGGATGTTATACTAACCATAAAATAGAATTTATTTTATACAATATAATTAAATATAATAATAAATAAAATATGTATAAAATATAACATATTTTACATATTATTGTTAAAATATTATATTATACAAGATCAGTATGCCCCTGTTGTTGTTTGGCTGCTCAGTTGTGTCCAACTCTTTGTGACCCCATGGACTGCACCACTCCAGACTCCCCTGTCCTTCACCATCTCCCAGAGTTTGCTCAAATGCATGTCCATTGAGTTTGTGATGCTGTCTAACCACCTCATCCTCTGATGGGATCCAGATCCCAGTGATGCTTATTAACTGTGTTACCTAGAGCATGTTAGCCTCCTGTAGACTTTGTCCCCATGAGGGACAAAGCTGACATTAGGATTAAATGCTATAATGGCTATGAAAAAGCTTGTGGTATGACAGCTGACTTCCAGGTGTTCCACTGCAGCAACAGAGAACAATGTCTGTCATTAATTAAGCAAGCAAGTACAAATAAATAAGGTATTGAGCAATAAAAACTCATTTAATATAAAAATGGAGATACTCAAGCAAACAGTATTTTAGGACACTGGAACCTCTCCCAGATAAGTCTAATATGAACAAGATTTCTGATAGAGTTAGGGCATGCTAATTTCACCCTACAATATAACCTAATCTCACATTTATTAGTTTAAAAGAAAATGAGGGAGTCCCCTGGCGGTCAAGTGGTTGGGGTTTGGCGCATTTTCACTGCCGAGGCCTGGGATCAATCCCTGCTCAGGACACTAAGATTCTGTGCTGGGGTGGTGGAGGGTAGGGAAGAGAATGTGAAACTGTTATTTCCAGTTGTAACAGAATTGGTAATTTGGAACAACTGCTTAAGACAAAGAAAAAATACACAAAATATGAAAACATTTGCACAGAGGCGTAGAAGAGTGAAAAATTACCATGATAGTGCAGAATTAATTACCAGGCCAGGATTTAGAAAGGAATGAGGTCCAGGGAGGCTAAAAGTTTCTTAAGTAGAAACTAAAAGATGGGGAAAAAAAGAGCTAGAAAGATGGTTAAAAAGACTGTAACCTTGAAATTAAAATACAGAAGCAGTGGGATTGGCAAACTCAATGAGTTTAAATATTTGATTCCTGTCAAAAAATTATATTTTTGGAAAATGAGCTTATAAAATTATTTTGTTAAAATTTTTATTGAATTATAGTGGACTTACAATGTTGTGCTAGTTTCTGATGTATATCAAAGTGATTCAGTTTTTTCTCTATTTTTTTTTCTTTTCCATTATAGGCTATTACATGATACTGAATATAATTCCCTATACAGTAGCTCCTTGTTAACATGATCCTATAAGATTGTTATACAACTTCTCTTTTGAAGCTTCACAAGTCTAAGATAGCAGCAATAAACTTAGCATGGCTGTCCTCAACCAGTTCATATTTTGGTCCCACTTCTCTGAACCCTCCAGGTTCTTCACATTTCGATTGTTGCCCTTGCTCAAGGACGTCGTGGTTAAAATGAGCCCTTAGCATATGAGCCAAGGGCTCTAATCCAACATCAACTGTATAGTCTTAGACAAGTTACTTGGCCTATCTAAGCCTCATTGTCTTATTTTATACATTGGAGGAAGAATGTACATTTCATAGGACTATAGTAAAGATGAAATGAGACAATGAGCATTTCAGTTCTTAATACAGTTCCAGGCACTTAGTATGTCCTCAATACATACTAGTTGTTAACCCCTTTGGATGTCAATGTTTACTACACACCAGTTTCACAGCCATGACTAGTATCATTCAATCCGACCAACATTTGCTTGATGCATATCAAATGACAAGCACCGCACAATTTTCGTGCCTCCCCCAAAATTA
This sequence comes from Antilocapra americana, assembly GCA_007570785.1. Taxonomy (NCBI): domain Eukaryota; kingdom Metazoa; phylum Chordata; class Mammalia; order Artiodactyla; family Antilocapridae; genus Antilocapra; species Antilocapra americana. The sequence continues at coordinate 1,883,716 of ML663567.1, forward strand.
ATCTGTTTTAATCCTAATGCCTAATGTAATGAATTTGAAAGTTGGGCCTTTGGAAGAAACTTAAGTTATACTAGTTGAATTGAATGAGATTAGTGCATTCTAAAAGAAGCTCCAGAGAGATCCCTAGCCTCTTCCACTATATGAGGACACAGTGAGAAGGCACCAGTTATAAACCAGGAAGTGGGCCTTCACCAGAACTATGAGCAATAAATTTCTGTTGTTTATAAGCCACCCAGGCTGCAGTATTTTGTTGTAGCATCCCAAATGGACAGACCTGAAACAGACACTTCTCCAAAGATACACATGTGGTCAATAAATACAGGAAAGGATGCTCGACATCACTGATGAGAGAAACACGAACGGAAACCATCCCGGAGTATCACTTCACACCCACTAGGAAGGCAATGACAAAAAAGTCAGATAATAAGCTTTGATGAGGATGTGGGGAAATTAGAACTCTCATACATTGCTGGTGGAATCTAAAATGATATGGCTGCTTTGGAAAACAGATTGACAACATTGAGTTCCCATAGGACCCAGCAGTTACACTCCCCAGAATATACACAGCTCCAGAGAGATCTTCAACTCAGAGACTTCCCTAGCCTTTCGAGACATATTTTTGTGTGAAAAATATGTTCACACAAAAACCTGTACACATTTGTTCATAAATGCATTATTCACAATAGCTAAAAAGTAGAAACAACCCAGAAGTCCATCAACTGATGAATGTTTATTAAAAATGTGGTTTATTTGTGCAATGAAAAAACATTCAGCCATGAAAGTACTGATAAATGCAAAGACAAGGAAAAAAATTGAAAACATTAGGCTAAAGTGAAAGAAGCCAGATACAAAAGACCAAATATTATATGATTCCATTTATATGAAATACCCAGAATAGACAAATTCATAAAGACAAAAAGCAGATTAGTGGTTACCAGGGGCCAACAGAGGGAAGAATGAGGAGTCACTGCTTAATTATACTGGATTTCTTTTTTGGAGTGATGAACACATTCAAGGAATAGATTGTGGTACTAGTTGCACAATCTTGTAAATATACTAAAGACCAGGCATTCCTTGGTGGTCCAGTGGTTAAGACACCAGAGTTCCATGGCAGAGGGCATGGGTTCAATCTCTGGTCAGGGAACTAAGATCTTGAAAGTCATGAGGCCAAAAACACTAGAAATGCCCCTAGATAATGAAATTGGGTGAATAAAGAATGTAATATAATTTTATGCTGCCTAGTAGACAAATCTCCCTTCAGTTCTGTGTCAACTCCTAAACAAGTTACTTACTCTGTCAAGAACGGAGGAAACTAACACACACACACGCACACACACACACACACTTTTCTCTCTAAACCTAAACTGGATGAGCTCCCTCTAAAAGTTCATGGCTTGCATGGAAGCAACCTAAATGTCCATCAATAGAAGAAGAGGTAAAGAAGATGTGGTACATATGTATAAAGGAATATGACCCAGCTATATAAAGGAACAAAATGGTGTCATGTGGGTGGACCTAGAGAGTGTCACACAGAATGTAATAAGTCAGAACAAGAAAGCAAATACATATTCACATATATATGTGGAAACTAGAAGAATGGTATAGCAGATCTTATTTGCAAAACAGAAATAAAGACACACATAGAGTAAAACATAAAGACACCAAGTGGGGGAAGGGAGTTGGGGGAGGGTGAATTGAGAGATTCAGACTGATATACATGCACTACTATGTACAAAACAGATAAGTAATGAGAACCCACTGTGTGTCACAGAGAACTCTATTCAATGCTCTGTGGTGACCTATATGGGAAGGAAATTCCAAAAAGAGCAGATACATGTCTACATATGGCTGATTACTTTGCTACACAGCAGAAATTGACATAGCAATGTAAAGCAACTATACTCCAATAAAAAAAAAAGTCCATAACTTGAATCAACTGTGGGCTCCCACTGTCTTAACCTCCTACTTCCTCCTGCCTTGATCCTACTTTTGCTAATTTAACAGAAAACTCACCACAAAATGGTGTTCCATATGAAATATGATATGAAAATAAGCTATGTAGTGTGAATGTCCAGAATACAGCAGAAACACCAAAACCCTCTTATTATACAAGGACAAGAAAATAACTGTGGCATCATTGTCTCACCGGAAACCACAACTATAATTCCGTATCACATGGGAATGGTGAATCAATTCATTCATAATGCATCTTAATCCTCTAGCAGGAAAAATGCATTTACAAACACTGTGAAATGGCACATACTGGCTACTTCTGCAGACTTTAGCTACTTTCCTCTAAAAAAACCTGAGTCAAATAGCAAGAGGGAAATGGGTGAAAGTAATGAAATGAATAGGCAAATCTCCACAAGGATAAAACAATAACCACCACGTTTAAGCATCCATATGCAGCAGGGACTCTTCCAGACCCATTGAAGACCTCAGCTCTGCTCCTCAAGACATCCCTGCTTCACTGGTCTGACTATCATGTTACAAATAGATCCATTCTCACAATGGAGGAACATCAAAACTCTTAGTATAATTTAATCGTAATAACAGTTGTTAATTTCATTCCTTCCAAGCCTTAAAAGATTAATGTGATTCTCTTACTTGTTTTTACTTTGGGGGGTAGGAAACATGATTTACATTTCTGTGAAATCTAATGAAAGTTAACGATCATCTTTCCAGAAAAACGTATAGAAAGTATAATTTTGAGGGGATGGAATCACAGAGCACTGAAGTCCATCAGATTAAAAACCTCTGCTGTAGTTCTAACTTAATCGTATTTGAAACATTATATGAAAGACAAGTGCTGGGATCATTAAAATTAGGACCAAATTAGTCTTAAGAATTCTTGTGTAGCAACCAAAAACATGTGGAAAGTTTAGCAGGACTAAAGAACTAATATAATAAAATTTTAAAATGCTATTTAGCTAAAAATACACCAAGTACCTAATCTGATCTGGCTAGTATCCAGTCATTTGTTAAGAGGTATGCCGAAATGCTGGCTGGAGCTCCATCTTTGAGAGGGCATGAAGATGTGTTTACCGGAAAGAATGTAACAGAAACTTTAGTTTCTCATTTTTTGAGAAGGAAATGGACTTGATTTTCCAAAATCAAACAAACAAAAAAAACCCTGTACTATAAATTTCTGGTTTCCAAAGGTGATAAAGGTTTAAGAAACTGTTGTGTGTGTATGTTAGTTGCTCAGTTATGTCAGACTCATTGCCACCCCATGGACTTTAGCTCGCTAGGCTGCTCTGTCCTTGGGATTCGTTAGGCACAAATATTGGAATGGGTTGCCATTTCCTTCTCCAGGGGATCTTCCCAACTCAGCAATTGAACCTGGGTCTCCCACATTGCCAGCAGATTCTTTACCATCTGAGCCACTGGGGAAGCCCCAATAGGCTTCCCTGTTTAGGCAATAATAAATCATTAGCAAAATACCAAAATTTCAGTTACACTAATAGTTCTAGCTTGACATAAAGGACTAGTAGATTTCAGAGTCAAGAACACAATTCGAAACAGGAACCAAGATTTATACAGATAAAAAAGTTCACTAAATATAAAATAATTCATCCAGTAATGAAAAATGATTTAGTGGGTTATGTTCATTATCCCCAAGGAATATTATACACATATTTTTAAAACCTTTACAGATTTTTATGTACAAGGGAAATGATGATGATATACAAAGTAAAAATAAAAAGGAGAAAAAATTTTGCCCCAGACAACTTTTAACAATGTTATTTATTCTCTGTGTTTGTGCACACATTTAGCTTTATTGTAACAAAGCAATTTGTATACTTTTAACATTTCAAACTGAGCATCATCTTTCCTTTCCAGTGAAACAAAAAGAAAAAAATTTTAAAACAATGGCATTTTTCAAATGTAGAAAAAATACTATATACTCATAGCAGTTGCAGCTAGATAATAGAATTAAAGTTTATCTTATCATATTTGTTTCTTTTTTCTTTTTTTTTTTTGCTGCATGGCCTGCAGAATCATAGTTCTGGAACCAGGGATTGAAACTGTACCCTCTGCAGTGAAAACATTAGTTCTAAACACTGGATTGTCTCTTCTAAACTTTCTAAATGCAAATTACATCACTTTGATTTGGAATGTTTTCTTACTTTTTAAATAAAACATAAGTTCTTTATGTAGAAACTCAAACCATTTTAGAAAAATTTAGTCAAAAATTTAAAATCAAATATTTTTTAATACAGCCCTCCTACATCCAAAAAGTCCAGTCCTCAGAGGTAAATGTTCCCAATGTTTGGTTTGGTAAGTATGTATCCTTCTAGAATTGTTTTCTGAAATTCCATTTACAATTAGAAAAACGTAATTTTGAGCTTTCATGGTCTTTTATCCTTTAGAATTTTGAGATGTCTAAACTTCGTGTCAGGATATAACTCAAACTGCAAATGGACATGGCTGTAATTTTAAACAACACAAGCAGCTGCTTTTTTTTACACATATTTTTAAAGCACTGTTTACCTTCCTAAAAACATTTTTCTCAAGTTTTCTTCTTAAATTTCTATTATAGATATGCCATGATCCTAATATCTTTGATATTTGAAAATGACATATATAGGATAAACCCCAAAATATTTTGGAGTACTAGTTGCTAAGATGATATATTAAGTATATATGGAAATATGATGGTTTACAAAGTACTTTTTTGTTAAGAGACACTAGTATGTGACATAGGCAGAATCTTACATTTTTTATGCGATTTCATTCATTCATTGAATCATTTGTTCAACAAACATTTGTTGAGCACCTATTCTGTGCTGGAACCTTCCCTAGCATGGGCTTTGGCTTTAGAAGTAAACATCTCACCACTAATCATTGCTTTCTCACGGTCCTTTTCTTTTAAAAGCTTCTATAGTAGCTAAGCTGTTAAAGAATCCTCCAGCAATGCAGAAGATATCAGTTCAATTCTTGGGTCAGGAAGATCCCCTGGAGAAGGGGTGGGCTACCCACTCCAGTATTCTTGGGCTTCTCTGATGGCTCAGATAGTAAAGAAACCGCCAGCAATGTGGGAGATCTGGGTTCAATCAGTATTCAGTTCAGTTCAGTCGCTCAGTCATGTCCAACTCTTTGAGATCCCATGAAATGCAGCAAGCCAGGCTTCCCTGTCCATCACCAACCCCCGGAGTCCACGCAAACCCATGTCCATCAAGTCGGTGATGCCATCCAACCATCTCATCTTCTGGCATCCCCTTCTGCTCCTCTCCCCAATCCTTCCCAGAATTAGGGTCTTTTCCCAATGAGTCAACTCTTCACATGAGGTGGCCAACATATTGGAGTTTCAGTGTCAACATCAGTTCTTCCAATGAGCACTCAGGACTGATCTCTTTTAGGATGGACTGGATGGATCTCCTTGCAGTCCAAGGGACTCTCAAGAGTCTTCTCCAACACCACAGTTCAAATCATAAAGTCTTCAGTGATCAGCTTTCTTCACCATCCAACTCTCACATCCGTACATGAATACTGGAAAAACAATAGCCTTCACTGGACGGACCTTTGTTGACAAAGTAATGTCTCTGCTTTTAAATATGCTTTCTAGGTTGGTCATAACTTTCCTTCCAAGCAGTAAGCAGCTTTTAATTTCATGGCTGCAATCACCATCTGCAGTGATTTTGGAGCCCCCTCCGAAAAATAAAGTCTGACACTGTTTCCACTGTTTCTCCATCTATTTCCCATGAAGTGATGGAACCAGATGCCATGATCTTAGTTTTCTGAATGTTGAGCTTTAAGCCAACTCTTCCACTCTCCTCTTTCACTTTCATCAAGAGGCTTTTTAGTTCCTCTTCACTTTCTGCCATAAGAGTGGTGTCATCTGCATATCTGAGGTTACTGATATTTCTCCCGGCAATCTTGATTCCAGCTTGTGCTTCTTCTATCCCAGCGTCTCTCATGATGTACTCTGCATATAAGTTAAATAAGCAGGGTGACAATATACAGCCTTGACGTACTCCTTTTTCTATTTAGAACCAGTCTGTTGTTCCATGTCCAGTTCTAACTGTTGCTTCCTAAGCTGCATATAGGTTTCTCAAGAGATAGGTCAGATGGTCAGGTATTTGAATCTCTTTAAGAATTTTCCACAGTTTATTGTGATCCACACAGTCAAAGGTTTTGGCATAGTCAATAAAGCAGAAATAGATGTTTGTCTGGAACTCTCTTGCATTTTTGATAATCCAGCGGATGTTGGCAATTTGATTTCTGGTTCCTCTGCCTTTTCTAAACCCAGCTTGAACATCTAGAAGTTCACGGTTCACGTATTGCTGAAACCTGGCTTGGAGAATTTTGAGCATTATTCTACGAGCGTGTGAGATGAGTAAAATTGTGCAGTAGTCTGAGCACTCTTTGGCATTGCCTTTCTTAGGGATTGGAATGAAAACTAACCTTTTCCAATCCTGTAGTCACTGCTGAGTTTTCCAAATTTGCTGGCATACTGAGTGCAGCACTTTCATAGCATCATCTTTCAGGATTTGAAGTAGCTCAACTGAATTCCATCGCCTCCACTGGCTTTGGTTGTAGTGATGCTTTCTAAGGCCCACTTGACTTCACATTCCAGGATGTCTGGCTCTAGGTGAGTAATCACACCATTGTGATTATCTGAGTCATGAAGATATTTTTTGTACAGTTCTTCTGTGTATTTTTGCCACCTCTTCTTAATATCTTCTGCTTCTGTTAGGTTCATACCATTTCTGTCCTTAATTGTGCCCATCTCCAAAAAAAAAAAAAAATATTGTGCCCATCTTTGCATGAAATGTTCCCTTGGTATCTCTAATTTTCTTGAGGAGATCTCTAGTCTTTCCCATTCTGTTGTTTTCCTCTGTTTCTTTGCATTGATCACTAAGGAAGGCTTTGTTTTCTCTTCTTGCTATTCTTTGGAACTCTGCATTCACATGGGAATATCCTTTTCTCCTTTGCTTTTCACTTCTGTTCTTTTCACAGCTATTTGTAAGACCTCCTCAGACAGCCATTTTGCTTTCTCCATTTCTTTTTCTTTGGGGTGGTCTTAATCCCTGTTTCCTGTACAATGTCACAAACCTCCATCCATAGTTCATCAGGTACTCTGTCTATCAGATCTAGTCCCTTAAATCTATTTCTTACTTCCACTGTATAATCGTAAGAGATTTGATTTAGGTCATACCTGAATGGTCTAGTGGTTTTCCCTACTTTCTTCAATTTAAGTCTGAATTTGGCAATAAGGAGTTCATGATCTGAGCCACAGTCAGCTCCCTGTCTTGTTTTTGCTGACTATATAGAGCTTCTCCATCTTTGGCTGCAAATAATACAATCAATCTGATTTTGGTGTTGACCTTCTGGTGATGTTCATGTGTAGAGTCTTCTCTTGTGTTGTTGGAAGAGGGTGTTTGCTATGATCAGCGCATTCTCCTGGCAAAACTCTATTAGCCTTTGCCTTGCTTCATTCTGTACTCCAAAGACCAACCAGTAATGCTGAAGAAGCTGAAGTTGAACGGTTCTATGAAGACCTACAAGATCTTTTAGAACTAACATCCAAAAGAGATGTCCTTTTCATTATAGGGGACTGGAATGCAAAAGTTGGAAGTCAGGAAATACCTGGTGTAAGAGGCAAATTTGGCCTTGGAGTACAATCAGTATTAATGGGACATAAATAAATCAGAAAAGAATAAGATTTTTTCTTGTTGCAGACATGAGCTGATGCTAATTAGCATAGACTTTCTGGATAATCATGACTTGAGCACCTAGTCTCATTATCAAGGTAATGATTTGAATTGCTTAGGTTAATTTGATTCATTTGTTAGTTGCATTTAATTTTAATATGAAATTAATGCAAAAATATTTGATTCCCAGGTGTCACTTAGTGGTAAAGAACCCGTCTGCCAATACAGGAGATATAAGAGATGCTAGTTCAATCCCTGCATCAGGAAGATCCCATGGAGGAGAGCAGAGCAATCCACTCCAGTATTCTTGCCCGGAGAATCCATGGACAGAGGAGCCTGGCAGGTTATAATCCATGAGGTCACGAAGAGTTAGACATGACTGAAATGATTTAGCACACACACACAATGCAAAAATATGTGATTCCTGGTTTTAATTGTGCCACATCCATTATAGTATCACAATGACAGCCTATTTTATAAAGAGAATGACTTTTGAAGCTTGAAACACTACTCTGGAATAAAAAGAAAAAAATCAAGAAGCTGACCAGAAAGAGCTGGGGAGACAAGCTCTACAGCAAAATAAATGTACCAAATGACAATGCTCACTAGTAAGTGATAGTATAACTTGGATAATATGGATATTAGATGAAGGTGTTAAGTCAGATTTGCATTTTTTTTTTTTCTGGATAAGATGGTCTACAAAAAATGGCAAGGTAAGATTTGAACCATATTGACAAGATTCCAGAAATTAGCATACAGTGATCAGAATCAGTCAAGATCAGCATGGTTTTGTTGACATGCTTTATCTTTTTAATTGAAGTATACTTTTTATACAATGTAGTGTGTTTCTGGTGTACAACAGAGTGATTCAGATTTTGTGTATATATACATATTCTAAACATTCAAGATTCCTAGACACCAAACGTTCTTTTTCCTATGGTCAGCTCTGTGGTGAGGTATGCTACTGAAGACTCAGCAGTGATCCAAAGAGATTCCTTAAAGGCATATTTAAGGACAAATAACATCTGCCCTCAATTGCAAAACTTGGTAGCAAAAATTTGTTCCATATGCCATATACAACACATGCCAAAATGAAATCCGGCTGTTTGAAAACAGAAAGAAAATCAGTGGCCAGGAGAAGCCTGTCCCACTACACTCCCATTAACATGGATAAAATAAAATTAAAAAGTAACAAGTATGTCAAAGAATTCTGAAGAGACAGCTCCAGAACCAGACTGTTAGCACACTAACCATTGGATAGTAAACAGTTACTTGTTCCATTTGTATCATATAATACTATTAACTATTAGCTTTTCAAGTACAACCTATATACGTATTGCTATTTTCCCAGGTGTACTTTCTATTAGCTAAGAAGGTAGCATGGTAACAAATAGCACATTTATGGTGTTATCTAGTAGCTATTAATCTAACCAAGCATATAATAACCCTCTAATATTTGGGGGGGAAATCAGTATTAACTGAAGTAGGGAATTTCCTGGCAGTCCAGTGGTTAAAACATAGAGCTTTCACCATGGTAGCCAGGGTTCAACCCCTGATCTGGGAACTAAGATCCCACAAGCTGCCTGGTGTGGCAAAATAAACAACAACCATGCACACACACAAACACACACACAAAAACATCTGGAATAAATATTGAGACTATTTCATCTTGGCAACCAATTCACTAAATGCTTAGTCACTCAGTTATTCAATTCATGTAGTTTAAAGATCAGTTTTCATTTCAATCCCAAAGAAAGGCAATGCCAAAGAATGTTCAAACTACCATACAAATGTGCTCATTTCACATGCTAGGAAGGTAATGCTCAAAATCCTTCAAGCTAAGCTTCAGCAGTACGTGAACTGAGAACTTCCAGATGTTCAAGCTGGATTTAGAAAAGGCAGAGAACCAGAGATTAAATTGCCAGCATCCACTGGATCAAAGAGAAAGCGAGTGAATTCCAGAGAAACATCTATCTCTGCTTCACTGACTACACTAAAGCCTTTGACTGTGTGGATCACAGTAAAATTCTTAAAGAGATGGTAACACAAGACTACCTTACCTATCTCCTGAGAAACCTGTATGTGGGTCAAGAAGCAATGGTTAGAACCAGACATGCAACAATGGACTGGTGCAAAGTTGGGAAAGGAGTATGTCAAGGCTGTATATTGTCACCCTGCTTATTTAACTTCTATGCAGAGTACATTATGCAAAATACTGGCTGAATGAAGCACAACCTGGAATCAAGATTACCGGGAGAAATATCAATAACCTCAGATATGCAGATGACACCATCCTTATGGTAAAAAGTGAAGAACTAAAGAGACTCTTGATGAAAGTGAAAGAGGAGAGTGAAAAAGCTGGCTTAAAACTCAACATTCAAAAAATGAAGATCACAGCATCCAGTCCCATCACTTCATGGCAAATAGATGGATTTGGCAAATAGTGACAGATTTTCTTTTCTTGGGCTCCAAAATCACAGTTACCTGTGGATGGTAACTGCAGCCATGAAATTAAAAGTTGCTTGCTCCTCGAAAGAAAAGTTATGACCAACCTAGACAGCATATTAAAAAGCAGAGACATTACTTTGCCAACAAAGGTTCAAATAGTCAAAGCTATGGTTTTTCCAGTAGTCACATACGGATATGAGAGCTGGACCATAAAGAAGGCTGAGCGCAGAATTAATGCTTTCAAATTGTGGTGCTGGAGAAGACTCTTGAGAATCCCTTGGACAGCAAGATCAAACCAGTCACTCCTAAAGGACATCAATCCTGGATATTCACTGCAAGGACTGATGATGAAGCTGAAGATCCAGTACTTTGGCAACCTAATGGGAAGAGCAGACTCATTGGAAAAGACTCTGATACTGGCAAAAATTGAGGATAGGAGGAGAAGAGAGCAACAAAGTTTAAGATAACATTACCAACTCAATAGACATGAATTAGAGCAAACTCTGGAAGGCAATGAAGGACAGAGAAGCTTGGCATGCTGCAGTCCATGGAGTCACAAAGCTTCAGATATGATTTAGCAACTGGACAATAAAGGTCTGATACTAAAAAGTATCCCCACTACTTGTAAACCTCTTTCACTATTCAATAAATAGAATAATGCATATGTGTCAATATGCTAAATCACAAATACATATAAGGAATACCTAGCCAAGGGCAAATTCCTAGATGACTATGAGTTACAAAGTTAGTGGTTTTAATTATCTGTATTTCTTAATATGGAGAACAGTAGACTGAACAAAATTAGGTAGAAGAATAACACTTTATCTCTTGACCAAAGATATCACTGGGAAGACTATCTATTCACCTTGTTGTATAATTAAAATAAAACATTGTGAGGCAAAAATGCAATTTCTGATCAAAGAAAGTAAATCAAAATTGCTTTTTTACTTCTCCCAGACATTATTAGTTAACATCTTGAGAACTGGCATATACCTTTGGGGGCTAAGTATATTTTAGAAGAAAAAATAACTCTGTTTTTAAAACGCGTATTTATTTCATATAAGCACTAATAAAGATATTAAGATTTAAAAACTATAGATGTATTTTCTCTCTCTCACTCCAACCCTCAATAATAAGTAAAATAATTCTGATGTTAGGAACAAACATATGAAATATATTTGCTTAACAATATTCTTAGTTATCAAAGTAAATGGGCTTCAATCATTGATAAGCATGTAAAGTATCAAAACTCTGGTATCAAATGGTTAAAAATAAAACAAATTAAATAGCTCTATGTTGGAAACTATAAAATATTGAAATAAAGTAAGACATAAATATACCATGGTCATGAACTGGAAGATTCAATATTGTAAAAAATGTCAGTCTCTCCAAATTGATATAGAGATTCAACACAAAACAATAAAAATTTTAGCATGGCTTTTGGTGGAAATTTACAAGTGGATTCAAAAATTTGGGTATTCCCTGGTGGTCCAGTGATTAGAACTCTGAACTCTCACTACTGAGGGTGGGTTGGGTTTCTGGTCTGGGAATTAAGATCCGACAAGTCAAGCATGCTCGGTCCCCAAAAAGGAAAAAAATGTCATGAAAGAACACGACAAAATAGCCTAAATAAATATTGATAAAACAATACTGACGGACTTATATTACCAGCCAGCAAGTCTAGCAGTAAAGCCTAATAATGATGCGAGTTTAGATACAAAGATAGAAGAAAAGGCCAATGGAGACAGTCTATAAACAGATTCAGAACTAATTGATCACTTGATTTGTGACAAAGTTGATGCTGTAGTGGGGAAAGTACAGTCATTTCAGTAATGGTGCTGGTCAAGTAGATACCCAGATGAAGAAGAATGAATCTTGACTCCTATCTCTCACACCATATGCAAAAGTACATTCCATATCTTCATATAGCTAAATGTGAATGATTTTAAAAAGTAGCTTTTAAAGAAGAGAATAACTTCATGACCTTGGAACTTGCAAAAAATAGACAAAATTTTCTTAAACAGGAAATAAAAAGTTATTTAGAAACTACCATAAGGAAGAAGAGTGGTAAATTGAACTACATTAAAGATAAGACTTTCTATTCATTCAGGACTTCTCAGGTGGTCCAGTGGCTAAGACTCTGAACTCTGAATGCAGGGGACCAAGGTTGATCCCCGATCAGGGAACTAGCAAGTAGATCAAACTATTCATCCTAATGGATATCAATCCTAAATATTCATTGGAAGGCCTGATGCTGAAATGGAAGCTCCAATATTTTGGCCACTTAATGCAAAGAACTGACTCATTAGAAAATGTAGGACACCTCACATATGCTCGTGACAAGATGGCGCTTGGCAGAGATCAAGAGGGCGGGACTGAGGCCATTTACAAAAAAATGTGATTGGCCATGGCTTAACTTCCTCTTAGCAATGCTGGGACGTGACCAGTATACATTGGTGCACCACCACCTGGATACCTGACCCTTACAGTGATTGGCCAAGCTCCCGGAAAGCCCCGTTTGAACCCCCCACCCCAAGCAGTTTGCCTTGCCCCGCTGTTTGCCTACATAAGCTCACCCTCCAGCTCAATAAAATGGAACTGCTTTGACAGAACCCCCACCGCGTCTGAATGTCTCTCTCCGGGTGAGGGAGGCTGTGGAGCGGGCGGTCCGCTCACCCCCTCCTCGGGGCTGATCTTCCAGAGGCTCCCATCCTCAAAAGATAACTTCGGAGGGTCCTTCTGTCCGAGACTGAGGGCTCGCCCGGCTTTCTGACTCCCACCCTGGAGCACTACAGGGCGGGTTAGAGAGTTGGAGAGAAAAGGAAAATAGAGAGGCCCCACAAGAAAAGACCGTGATGCTGGGAAACTTGAAGGCAGGAGGAGAAGGGGAAGACAGAGGATGAGAATGGCATCACCGACTCAATGGACATGAGTCTGAGCAAGCTCCAGGAGATGGTGAAAGACGGAAGCCTGGTGTGCTGTAGTCCTGGGGTTGCAAAGAGTCGGATATGACTGAGTGGCTTAACAACAGGGAGCTAGAACCTACATGCTGCAACTAAGACCTGGTGCAACCAAATATATAAATAGTTTTTGGAAAAAAAGAAAAGAACTTCTGTTCATTAAAAAGCACAGGGAGTTCCCTTGTGGTCCAATGGTTAAGACCCTGGGCTTTGACTGCCAGGCCTGGGTTGCATCCTTGGTTGGGGAACTAAGATCCTGCAAGTCTTGAAGTGTGGCCAAAAAATAAGAAGCACAATTAAGTGAAACGTTGTACAATAGATAAAGATATCTGCAATTATTTATTCAGCAAAGAATTTGTTTCAACAAAATATAATAAACTAATGAATTAGTAGTAAAAACGCAATTTAAAAGTGAATAAAAGTAGGACTTTCCTGGTGTGCCAGTGGTTAACAATCCATGTTTCCACTGCAGGGGGTAGGGTCAGGGAAGTAAGGTTCTGCAAACTGCACAGTGAGGCAAAAAAAAAAAAAAAAGAGCTCGATTTCATTAGTCATCGAGGAAACGCAGTGTAGTGATGCCACTATATAGCCAATAAAATTATTAGAACAAAATAAGACAGAAAATACCAACTGTTGGATAGGGAGCAAGTGGAACTCTCATACACTACTGTAAAGAGTCTTAATTGGATCAACCACATCAGTTTGGTAGTATTGATGACAGTTAAACATATGCATATTTTATGACAAAGCAATTCCACTCCTAGGAATATAGTCGATAGAATGCATGCATATATTCACCAAAAGACTTTCATAAAAATGTCCAGAGTAGCACTACAATGCTTGTTCTCCTATTCGGTTCTATATTGTAACATTCCACTGCCCATTAACAATAGAATGGATAGGTAATACATGACATATGACAAAACAATAGAATAGATATTATTAATACATGATATTAACAACAGAATTTCTGTATTGTGATATATACATACAATGGAAAACAACACTAAAATGAGGATGAATAACTATAAGCAAGAGTACTGATGAGCCTCATAAACATAATATTAAGAAAAGGAGACCGTAAGCAAGAGTGTACAATTGTTCCTTGCTCTGTTAGAATGAACTTCCCTCAGAGAAGTGTTCCCTATTTTCTTCTCGGCCTCTCCATGCACTGTTGGATGAGTAGGTCTATCACACTGTGAGTTCAGTTTAAGGACAACACAATACATTTTCAGAATCAGCTTTGTCTGGAAAAAGGTAATATTTTGGGGAAAAAGGGAAGCAAGAGAGAGCTTGCTCACAAGTGATAATATGTGAGTATGATACATGAAGCAAGAGATGATATGTGACGATCATCTAATATAGGGACACTTTGCAATAAGATATGAACAGATCGGAAATAAAAGCACAAATAAACAAATGGGACCTAATTAAAATTAAAAGCTTCTGTACAACACAGGAAACTATAAGCAAGGTGAAAAGGCAGCCTTCAGAATGGGAGAAAATAATAGCCAATGAAGCAATGGACAAACAATTAATCTCAAAAATATACAAGCAACTCCATTCTAGAGAAATAAACGACCCAATCAAAAAGTGGGCCAAAGCACTTAACAGACAGTTCTCCAAAGAAGACATAAAAATGGCTAACAAACACATGAAAAGATGCTCAACATCACTCATTACATCACGCAGATGTATAGAACAGACTCGTGGACTCTGGGGAAGAGGGCAAGGGTGGGATGATATGGGAGGATGGCATTGAAACATGTTAATTATCATATGTGAAATCAATCGCCAGCCCAGGGTTGATGCTCGGGGCTGGTGCACCGAGATGTCCCAGGGGGAGGGAATCGGGAGGGAGGGGGAGCATATGTAAACCCATGGCGGTTTCATGTCATTGTATGGCAAAGCCAGCACAATAAAGTAAAGAAAATTAAAAAAAAAAAAAAAGATATGAACAGAAACAAATTAATTAAAATTGTACTTCAAATGAACAATATAACCACGTTGAAGGGTGAGAGTAGTGTGTGTGAGAGAAAGAAACACTAATTCAAAAAAACGAATTCAACAAATGCATAGTCCAACTTTTGAACACACCACTGACATTTCAGTAACAGCAATAATTTCTGTCACCAAGATCTTGGTTTCTAATTACCATTCTTTACCAAAAAGAACCAAGTTTTCTTGGATAGCTGTCAATTTCATCTGGAGTAGGATAGGAAATAGAAAACCTTGGAACATTTGTGACAGAAAATAATTATTCAAACAATGATTGAAGGTGCTTCCTCCCTGGCTAAATTTGGGGAAATTTGAGCATCAAAATAAGTAATGATAATAAAGAAGTGTAATCTACTGAATACAACAAAAATCTACAAGTTCACACTGAAATAAATATATAAATAAAGTAAGAAGAAAAAGCTCTTCCTTGGAGTTTAAAGCTCATTAATAGACTTAGAAGAAGTGATGGAAACAGAATTAGCTTTTGACAACTATTAGGCAAAAATCAGCAGTGAATACTAAAACTGAAGAGTGAAAATTTTAGGAATAGCTGTATAATTACAAACCTCAATGTCCCTGCAAGATATTTACTATAAACAAAGTGAAAAATACTGATTATACCATGGATACACTACCTTTAACCAAGTGATAAAAATTAAGATCATAAATAGTGAGGCAAAGGATATCACACTCCTTTTATAAGAAGGTATTCAAACAAAAATGCATAATTCAGATGAAGTCATGAGGAAGCATTAGACAAACCCAAAGTGAGGGACAAAATGAGTAATCTGCACTTTGTAAAAGTAGCAATATCATAAAATATTGCAAAAATATTCTAACTCCCCACAAAACCTTTGTATTATACTATTTCATTTATGTCAAACCCTGGAAAATACAAACAAATGTACAATGATGGAAACACGTTTGCCTGAGGAAAAGGGGTGCAGGTAGGGGTGTAGAGACTATGAAGGAATTTTGGGGAGTCATGGATTTTTACTGTGGTAATGGTCACACAGTGTATGTACATCATACTTATCAAATTGCATACTTTGAATATGTACAGTTTATATATGTCAATAATAAAGTAAAATAAATATTAAAGTTGTTTTATAAGTCTAAGGAATTACTACAAATTAACAGGGGCCTAAAGGATATTTTCTTATAGGCCAAATAAAGTCTGTGGGTTAGATAATAATAATGGTTCACTGTTAATTTCATAATTTTGATAATAATACACGAGAATATACTTGTTTTCAGGAAATCTATTCTCTAGTATGTCAGGTTAAAGGAATGTCATGTCTATGAAAAACTTAGTCTCAATTAATTCAGAAGAACTATTTATATATATGAAGGAGACACATCTGCAAGAGACAGGGCTTCCCTCATAGCTCAGTTGGTAAATCATCTGTCTGCAGTGCAGGAGACCTGGGTTTGAATCCTGGGTCAGGAAGATCCCCTGGAGAACAAAATGGCAACCCACTCCAGTATTTTTGCCTAGAAAATCTCATGGACAGTGGAGCCTGGCAGACTACATACAGTTCATGGGGTCACAGGAGTCAGACATGATTTAGTGGCTAAACCACCACCATGTAGGAGACAAAAAGATAGCACAGGAAATCTTTTCAGTACTCTCTAATGACCTAAATGGGAAAAGAATCTAAAACAGAATGGAAGGACTTCCCTGGTGGTCCATTGGTTAAAACCCTGTGTTTTCACTGCAAAACACATGGATTGGATCCCTGTTTGGAGAAATGAGAACTCACATGCTTTGTGGGGCAAGCCAAAAAACCAATTAAATTTTAAAAAGTTAAAAAAAAAAAAAGAGTAGATAGATGTATACCTGATTCACTTTACTATGCACCAGAAACTAACACAACATTTTAAATAAACTATACTCTGATAAAAATTATGTTTTAAAAATTAAAGTTATACAATAAAATGTGTAAAACAGATAGCTAGTGGGAAGCTGCTGTACAATACAGGGAGCCCAGCTCAGTGCTCTCTGTGATGTCCTAGAGGGGTGTAGTAGCAGGCGGGTGGTAGAGAGGCTTAAGAGGGAGGAAATACATGTTTATTTATAGCTGATTCAGGTTGATGCACAGCAGAAACCACACAACACTGTAAAGAAATCATCCTCAGTTTCAGAAAATGTTATCATTTGGCTGAAAGATAAACTTAATGCTCAGTACTGTAATATTTCTATAAACGTATTTCTATAAATCTGAATTATGCAAAGTAAAAGTTTTTTATGCAGATCAAGAAACAACAGAACCGCACATGGAACAATGGACTGGTTCCAAATTGGGAAAAGAGTACGTCAAGGCTGTATACTGTCACCCTGATTATTTAACTTATATGCAGAGTACTTCATGTAAAATGCTGGGCTGGATGAAGCACAAGCTGGAATCAAGGCTGCCAGGAGAAATATCAATAACCTCAGATATGCAGAGGACACCATCCTTATGGCAGAAAGCAAAGAACTAAAGAGCCTCTTGATGAAAGTGAAAGAGGAGAGTGAAAACGCTGGCTTAAAACTCAACATTCAAAAAAATGAAGATCATGGGTGGGCAGCCCTCAGCTGGACCAGCGATTGCGTGGATTGTGGTGCTGGGCAGTCTGCAGGTGCTAGCAAATCCCACTCAGGATGTAGAGTTGGTGGTGTCTAGGTAGTCAGGGGAGAAGGAGGAGGCAGCAGTGAATCACTTATAAAGGACTCCAGAGCAGGACCTGGAGCCTAAATTCCAAGGTAAGAGAGTGCTGTGCTTTCATGGGCAGCTTCTTTATGAAGCAAAGGTACAAAATCTGTTTTGAGAAATTAGCTGAAACTACTGGTCAGATAATAATGAGATTTCAGTAATTGGTAGCTTTAGTGAGAGCTACCTTTTTCATAGATTTTCAGGTTCATAGTTCCTCATCTTCTCACATAAAGTATCCTGCCATTCAACGTTACTGACCTGCTAAAGTCCAGTAATTGGAAAGAGCATTTGAGTGGAAAGATAGAGGTTTGACTATGGAAGCAAAATAGCATTGTTAATGATTTGTGAGAAAATACTGCCAAAGTCAATTTTATTGGGAAATAGTTGGCTTAAAACTCAGCATTCAAAAAACTAAGATCATGGCATCCGGTCCCATCACCTCATGGCAAATAGATGGGAAAACAATGGAAATGCAAACACTGACAGACTTTCTTTTCTTCTGCTCCAAAATCACTGCAGATGGTACCTGGAGCCATGAAATTAAAAGATGCTTGCTCCTTAGAAGAAAAGCTATGACAAAGCTAGACAGCCTATCACAAAGCAGAGACATTACTTTTCTGACAAAAAAAAAGGCCCGTATAGTCAAAACTATGGTTTCTCCAGTAGTCATGTATGATGTGAGAGTTGGACTGTAAAGAAAGCTGAGTGCCAAAGAATTGATGCTTTTGAACTATGGTATTGGAGAAGACTCTTGAGAATCCCTTGGATGCAAGGAAATCAAACCAGTCAATCCTAAAGGAAATCAGTCCTTAATATTCACTGGAAGGACTGATGCTGAAGCTGAAGCTCCAATATTTGACCACCTGATGCAAAGAACTGACTCATTGGAAAAAACCCTGGGAAAGACTGAAGGCAGGAGGAGAAGGGGATAACAGAAGATCACATGGTTGGGTGTCATGACTGACTCGATGGACATGAATTTAAGCAAGCTCTGGGAGTTTGTGATGGACAGGGAGGCCTAGTGTGCTGCAGTCCAAGGGGTCTCAGAGTCGGACAGGACTGAGTGACTGAACTGAACTGAAAAGTTTTTCATGTTTTTTAGAAATAAATAATGTGGTGCTTAGGAGAGTGTGAGCAATGGCCAATACATTCATTCATTCCTTAACAAATACTAGTACTTCCCGCCCTGACAGACCTTGACCACAGGGGCCACACTTGCTCACCAGAGCAAGTTTACAGAAATAAACCACACACCATCTAAATTTCTAAACCTGATTATTTGAGTTACAAATATATTCTTTTCATTCAATTAATAAGTATTTACTTAGCACCTATCACTGTAACAAGGCTAGAATGCACAAGAAAAACAAAGTTCGCTGGATGTAAACCTGAGGAACACGCACAGATACAGGTGTTACACAGGAAAGGATGAGTGAAGGGGTGAGGTCTTGTCAGGCAGGGCAAAGGAAAAATATGTACCATGAGCATGAACATGGAGACAGGACCATGCACAGTGAGCTTGGGGAAGCAGAAGCAGCTGGATACAGCTGAAAGTTCAAGTATAATGTAAGAAGTGACATCAAACAAGGCAAAAGAAGTCAGTCATGTCAAGACCTTAAAGATCTCATATTCCATGCTAAGGAATCTAGGTTTCACCTACAATTGGAAGGTACTATTTTCTATTGTTTTGGGTGAGATGAATCCCATATACAGAAAAGCACTAATTGGATTAATCTAGGAGAAACAGGGTTATAGAAAGAAAACTTGAGTTGCACCTAAGGAGAGCTTGTTCTTCAACATCATGACTTCCCAGCTGGCTGGTATGTTCATCCCAGAATAGAAGTGCCATAAATACTTGCCAATAATAAAGGGAAAGTTGAAATTGTCCCAGTAAGAGATAAACTGGAGAAGGCAATGGCACCCCACTCCAGTACTCTTGCCTGGAAAATCCCATGGATGGCGGAGCCTGGTTGGTGTCCATCTATGGGGTCACACAGAGTTGGACATGACTGAAGAGACTTAGCAGCAGCAGCAAGGGATAAATGCCTCAACAGCTGGAGCAAAGAAAATGGAGAGATAGGAGTGCTCATATCTTGTAGATGAGAGATAACCAGAAGAATGAGAGAAAAGCCATTAAAGATGACTGAATTTTCCATTTGGGGTGACCATGTAGATGGTAAACCATTGAACCATATGTGTAATGCCAGAAGAGTAGCAAGTTCAGAAAAGAGCAAATGTATTTACACCTATTAAAGATAGAGTACCTTTGGCAACAATGTCATCTGGCAATGTTACAAATCAGGAGCTTACCAGTGAGATCTTTCTGTTACAAAAATATTGCTACTAAGTGTGTTAGAGATAAGTTTGTAAGCTATTAAGTTATTGGCCACATTTTGATCTGCTCCTGCATGTGTGAAGCGAGGAGTAAAGATTATTCATTGCAGTAAAGTTTGTAATAATAAAGTATTTAAAAACACCTTAAATATGGGACTTCCAGTGCCTAAGACTCCTCCCTCCCAATATAGGAGGTCCGGGCTCGATCCCTGGTCAGAGAACCAGATCTCACCTGACACAACTTAAGTGTTTGCATGTTGCAGCTAAAGACCCTGTTTGCCACAACTAAGACCTATCACAGCCAAACAAATGATAAATAAATAAATATGTAAACAAAACATCGTAAGTTTCATTGATACACAGGGGTTAAATGTCTGATCTCTTACTTCTGCTTTATTGACTATGCCAAAGCCTTTGACTGTGTGGATCACAATAAACTGTGGAAAATTCTTAAAGAGATGGGAATATCAGACCACCTGACCTGCCTCTTGAGAAACCTATATGCATGTTAGGAAGTAACAGTTAGAACTGGACATGGAACAACAGACTGGTTCCAAATAGAAAAAGGAGTACTTCAAGGCTGTATATTGTCACCCTGCTTATTTAACTTATATGCAGAGTACATAATGAGAAACGCTGGGCTGGAAGAAGCACAAGCTGGAATCAAGATTGCCGGGAGAAATATCAATAACCTCAGATATGCAGATGACACCACCCTTATGGCAGAAAGTGAAGAGGAACTAAAAAGCCTCTTGATGAAAGTGAAAGAGGAGAGTGAAAAAGTTGGCTTAAGGCTCAACATTCAGAAAACTAAGATCATGGCATCTGGTCCCATCACTTCATGGGAAATAGATGGGGAAACAGTGTCAGACTTTATTTTGGGGGGGGCTTCAAAATCACTGCAGATGGTGATTGCAGCCATGAAATTAAAAGATGCTTACTCCTTGGAAACAAAGTTATGGCCAACCTAGATAGCATACTGAAAAGCAGAGACATTACTTTGTCAACAAAGCTCCGTCTAGTCAAGGCTATGATTTTTCCAGTAGTCATGCATGGATGTGAGAGTTGGACAGTGAAAAAGGCTGAGCACCGAAGAATTGATGCTTCTGAACTGCGGTGTTGGAGAAGACTCTTGAGAGTCCCTTGGACTGCAAGGAGATCCAACCAGTTCATCCTAAAGGAGATCAGACCTGGGTGTTCATTGTTAAGGACTGAGGTTGAAGCTGAAACTCCCAATACTTTGGCCACCTCATGCGAAGAGTTGACTCACTGGAAAAGACCCTAATGCTGGGAAAGATTGAGGGCAAGAGGAGAAGGGGACGATAGAGGATGAGATGGCTGGATGGCATCACCGACTCAATGGACATGGGTTTGGGTAGACGCCAGGAGTTAGTGATGGATAGGGAGGCCTGGTGTGCTGCAATATATGTGGTTGCAAAGACTCGGACACAACTGAGCAACTGAACTGAACTGAGTCAAACAGAAAGTCAGCATTTTTGAACAGATAATTTAAGTCCAGAATGAAATAGAAAAAGTTGACTGAATTTAAGTTCATAATATTTTAATCTATTAATACTCGTACTCATAGTAGACTCAAAAAATTTCAGATAATCTAAAAATCATAAAACACTATAGTTGACAGGTATTTTAATTTAAGCAAGTTTGAGTATTAACCAAGCTCCATAAAATTCCTTTAAACAAAGTCTAAGTCAACGAATACTTTGACTACCTTAGCTTCCTAACTGTAATAATAAGCATGAATGTTTTTATATATAAATCACTTTGGACTTTACAAACCATTTTCAATTTTTGATTACCATTGAATCCCAATAATCCTGTGAGACATGTAGAACAAGTGGAAATCACCTGCCAAAAGTTGAAGTGAAAACTCTATTATTGTTATACCTCCAAGGCAAAGTTTCCAGATAAAAGGTAGAGACAGTTTTATTCTCTCAAAAGAAAAGAAGTTTATTTCCTCTGGCTCCTTAGGATGCAAGGCATTTAGTGACTTGTTCCACTCCTAGTTTTTAAAAATGTAGCTTTCAAAATAAGGCATACTAAAATAAGGCACAGTGGAAATCTTTCCAAAACCACATTTCATACAATTTCCCTATTCTCCATCAAAACCTATGATGGAAAAAATTTATGTTCTAGCTTTCTGAGACAAATTCTAAAAATAAGCTAATGTATCACTCAGTGTGCAAGACATGCTTCAGGTTGGTCCTCAAATTCCTATAGATAACTTAAAGCAATATTTTACCAAAGCAAAAAAATGTAATACTGAAGCAAACTATCTCCACATGGATTTCCCTGGTGGTCCAGTGGTTGAGAATCCACTTGTCAGTGGAGGTGACAAGGGTTCAATCCCTGGTTCGGGAAGATTCCACATGCCATGCAGCAATTAAGGCTAAGCCCCACAACTACTGGAGCCAGTGCACTCTAGAGTCCCTGCTCACTGAAACTAGAAAAAGCCTTCATGCAGCAACAAATACCCAGCACACCAAAACAGAAAAAAAATTTTTTTTAATTTATTTTTAAAAAATAGTCTCCACAGATCACTCTACCAAGTCTCACAGGTTTCCCCAGCCCTTCGGGTATTTGCTTACCTCCAAAGACACAATGACAGATGGCTTCTTTTTCAGTTCCTCACATTTCCTCTTCTTACAGATCTGATGGCTGTTCTTTCTATTCTTACAGTAAGTACATTCACCACAGTTGGTCTTCTGCTGGCAGGGCTCGCAGATCCCACATCGCTTTCGTTTCTTCTTTTCCAAGGTAGGTAGCAGAGTTGTGTAGGAAGGAGAAGAGGTACTAGCAAGTGGCACTGGCCTAGACACCACTGTGGTATTGATGTCAACCATGCTGGTGGCACTGATCTGGGAGCTCCCGCCTTCCAATGCATTGGGACTCACCAGGGAGAGTTGGGCAATGCCCTGTGGAGCCGGCTGGAGTCCTCTCTCAGGGGCTAATGTAAACCCCTGAGTGTGAGCTGGCAGAAAGCTTATATGAACCTTCTTCTCATTTTCTATATTGTTCATAGGTATTACAGGAGGTACCAAAATTATCTCTGAGTTTGATGATGGTTGAGGAGTGTGACCTGAGCCCGAAGGCAAAATCTGCATAGGGCCCGGGACCTCAAGCCCAGATGAAACAGTGCCCTGAGGCTTGGGCCATGCTGAGAGAGCATTACAGGTAGCAACTGGGTTAAGAGGGGCAGGAAGAAAGATAGGTGGGTCTGAGGCAGTACCACCACCCATCCCAAGGACTTGTTGATTTAAGATAGCACCAAAGACTTCTCCTTGGACTGGAATAGCACCAGGAATCTCTGGTGGGTCTGGGGTCTCACCCAAAGGCTCTCCATGAACTGGGTTAGCACCAGGAACTTCCCATTGATGTGGGACAGCACTAAAGGCCTTTCCTAGGACAGGGGTGGTATCAGGAACTTCCTGTTGATCTGGGGTAGCTTTGAGTACCTCTTGATGATCTGGTTTAGCACCAAGGGTTTCTTGTTCTGAACCTGCCAAGAGGAGTTTTATTAATGAGGTAGGATATATGGACCCACCAATAGACAAACAGTTTCTAAGGTCCAATGCAGGTACAACCTTATTAAGGCTGGAGGTGGGGCAGCAATCATGTTCACTTTTGATGGGATCCAGGTAAGAATCAGACAGCTTAAGAGATTCTACTCGTGAACCCAAATCTTCTAACTGAATGCTGGGGTTTCCTTCAGAGGTAACCTTGAGGGCTGCTCTTTGGAGCAAAGGAACACAGACAGTGTCCTGAGCAAACATTCTAGGGGAATCACTGATATCATTCAACATCTCTCTAGAGAATAGTCCTTCTCCACCACATGTCCCTTCCAGTGACCCAGAAAGAATCTCTGCTGCAGGGTCACTAGGAGTAGAGCAAATTATTTTGGAATCCTCGACACCTTGGGACCAAGACTGGGTTGTCTCTTGGCTCTCGTCTTTAATGAAAGATGTATTTTGTATGCCAATTAGCTTCTCTATATCATGGGGGGTTGGGGGTTCTTGCATTGGGACTGAATCATTTTCTGAGTGCTTTACTTCCATGTCTGTAAGTACCTTATAATTACACTCGTGTTGCTTTCCTAGATTCTTAGGTGGTGGAACTTTCTTGGGTCTGGCTATGACCACTGGGGGTTGGGAGAGTCGTCTGCTAAGAGAGGTGCTTCGCAGAGCCATTGTAAACCCATTGCAAGTCAAGGACTCTGGGTTCTGAAAAAGAACCTCGGTCCTATCCAAATTCATTCGTGCTGCTCCAGCTCTTGTCAGAAGGCTTCTGACTGGCACAGTCAGTTTGGGTTCTGTTTTTTTCTTAACATCTCTTTCTTGCACAAATTGCTTCAATTTTCCAAGGCTTACAGTCTTGACAGTCGCCACATTTTTGTTGGCTGGCTTAGATCCCTTCTTCAGTTGGTTGTTTTTCTTTTTGTTTAAATCTTCCCTCCTGACTAATTTGGAAGGTCTTGCATGGCGAGATCGAGACATAGCTACGAAGTAGGAAAATCTGAAAGGGCACGAGGAACAGAGTCATTGGTCCTTTGGAAAGTCTCACTTCAGAGGAGAATCTGCATGCACCATGGTTGTGCTCAGTTGCACGAGGTTTTGGTCTGAAATAAAAAAAAAACATTGGCAATAAGTCTTTTTTCTATGCATTTTCTCATTTAAAATAGAATATTGGAATTTCCCTGGTGGTACAGTAGATAAGAATCTAGCTGCCAATGCAGGCAATACAGGTTTGATCCCTGTTCTGGTAAGATTCCACATGCTTTGAAGCAACTAATCCCATGTACCATAACTACTGAGCCCAAATTCTAGACTCCACATGCTGCAACTATTGAGCCCGTGTACCTAGAGCCCATGATCCAAAAGAAAAGAAGCCACCACAATGAGAAGCCTGTGCACTTCAAGAAGAGTAGCCCCTGCTTACTGAAACTAGAGAGAGCTTGTGAGTAGCAACAAAGACCCAGCACAAACAAAAAAAAGGTTTAAAAAAGAAATGGAATATTCACTAGTAATTATTAATTAAAATTAAGTAACTGAGAATATTTACTACAAAACAAAGGCATAATAATAGACACAAAACATACTAAAGTACCCTTTAAACCTTGGATTCACAAATAAAGCTCCCTTAATTTATGTGACAACTGATTAAGTTAATGAAATTCTTTGAATAAGCTAAGCATGGGGGTTTCTTTAAATTAGAAGCCACAACTGTTGTAGTTAAAAGTAGTTTAAAGCTCAAACCTAATCTTTACAAATGTGCATACTTAAAAGTTACCTCTCTCTCTCTTAGTTTCCCAACCAGGTGGCGAGGGAAGGAACCAGGGCCACAGCTGCGAAAGCATGAAATCCTAACTACTGGATCACGAGGGAATTCCCCAAAAGTTATCTCTTACACCTTTTTCTCAGCCCATCACTACCCAAGCAGGGTATTATCTGTTGGACAGTAAAGCTGCTAAAGCCAGAGGAAGAAGAGCCTTGCATTATCCAAGAAACTCTACTCCTTGGAGATCCAATAGTATTAATAACATACTTCAATTAACAACCTAAATTTTTTGGATATATTTCTAATAAGAAGCCATGTTTAAAAAACAAATTGACTATATGAGGATCTTTTATATAGCTTGTTTCACTTTTTCTATTTCATATTCAGTGCTCCAATGGCAACCCACTCCAGTACTCTTGGCTGGAAAATCCCATGGACGGAGGAGCCTGGTCGGCTGCAGATCATGAGGTCACTAAGAGACTGACATGACTGAGCAAATGAAATGCACTTTCACTTTTCACTTTCATGCATTGGAGAAGGCAATGTCAACCCACTCCAGTGTTCTTGCCTGGAAAATCCCAGGGACAGAGAAGCCTGGTGGGCTGGAGTCGCACAGACCCCCTTCTTTTTTTTTTAATATTCTTTTTCAAGCCTTTATCAAGCATAGTAGAAAAGCTCTTGTATATATATATATAAATCATACCTATAATATATACCTTTTTGAAAACTTACGAATTTGTGCCTAACTAAAAAATTTATAACATTTTGTTATAAATTGTTTGACTTAGCATAAATAGAATGATAGATTTCTAATTTAAAAGAATAGACATACAGCAGGCAACAAAAGTTTACTGTATAGCATAGGGAGCTATAGCCAATATCATATAATAATCTGTAATGGAAAATAACTTCAAAAATAATATGTGTATACATATAACTGAACCATGAACAATTCTATGTTTTGAAGTTTAGTAATGTTTATATTTTTGCCAGTTTTTCTACATATTCTATGGACATCTAATAGCAACATATGTGACATAAAATTTTAAATATATTTGTGTAGGATAAAAGATTAATAAAAATAGAAATCTATTATACTTAAAACTATTGACATCATTCAAGATGCTCCTCTCATTTTTTTCTGCACTTGATAAAAATATTCTCTGAAAAATGTTAATATGTTTCACTATGATTATATATATATTTATTTTCCCTTGTTTTTTCCTGATTTTTGTTTTATTTATCTTTGTTTCTTTGTTGTTAGGTGTCTCACAGTTTATGATGTTTATCTTCTTTGTGAATTGTACTTTTTATCATTAAAAATATTCACTTAAAAATAAATAAATTTAATTTAAAGAATCTACAAATCTTGAGTTTTATACATGTACACAAAAATAGCATAAAATCTGGGAAGTTAGTATCACCAGATTAGATTACAAATAAAACTCATGGGTCCACAAATATCTGAGTACCTCCTCAGTTTAAGGAAGGCATTATCATGGGGTCTGTCCACACCCAGAAATGAAGTCCCTCTTTCCCTCTTCACCCAACTTAATCCAAAGACTGCTGGTTCTAGGTTCTCCTTGGTGGTCCAGTAGCTAAGACTCTGCACTGTCAATGCAGGGGGCCCACATTTGATCCCTGGTCAGAGAACTAGATCCCACATGCGGCAACTAAGAGTTTGAAAGCTACAACAAAAGATCCCACATGCTGCAACTAAGACCCAGTGCAGCCAAATAAGTACATAAATATTAAAAATCCAAAGAAACAAAGACTGCTGGTTCTAAAGCCATTTTACCAAGCGTCCCAAAGTTTTCATGCTGAATATCTAAGTAAGGAAATTGGAAGTAAAGAGAAAATGAGATAATACAAACAATAAAGAACAATAAACCAAGCAACTATTATTTTAAAGTTCAGAAAAGAGGAGAAAATAGAAGGAGACTGGCCAAGAGCCATCATCAAATTGCACTTTTGTCTCCTCAAAAGGCCTAACCCTGACACCAAATAAGACCAAGCTATGAGGAAGAACAAAGCTCACCATACCAAACATATCAATCATATTAAATAACTATTAATTATATCAATAATAGATCAATCTCAGTCATGGAACCAAAAGCATGACAACAAACTGGGCGAGGATTCTTTAGCAATTGGATTGCTGGATTTGTCAAATTTGCAAGAAAATATGGTGTAGGAGAACAGTTATCAAAATATGGTCTGTAACCAAGTGATCCCATCACTTCATGGCAAATAGATGGAGAAAAGGTGGAAACAGTGTCAGACTTTATTTTGGGGGGCTCCAAAATCACTGCAGATGGTGACTGCAGCCATGAAATTAGAAGAGGCTTACTCCTTGGAAGGAAAGTTATGACCAACCTAGACAACATATTAAAAAGTTGACTTTTGTTAACAAAGGTCTGTCTAGTGAAGGCTGTGGTTTTTCCAGTAGTCATGTATGGATGTGAGAGTTGGACTATAAAGAAAGCTGAGTGCAGAAGAATTGATGCTTTTGAACTGTGGTGTTGGAGAAGACTCTTGAGAGTCCCATGGACTTCAAGGAGATCCAACCAGTCCATCCTAAGGGAGATCAGTCCTGGGTGTTCATTGGAAGGACTGATGTTGAAGCTGAAACTCCAATACTTTGGCCACCTGATGCAAAGAGCTGACTCACTGGAAAAAACCCTGATGCTGGGAAAGATTGAAGGCAGGAGGAAAAGGGGATGACAGAGGATGAGATGGTTGGATGGCATCACCGACTCAAAGGACGAGTTTCAGTAAACTCCAGGAATTGGTGACGGACAGGGAGGCCTGGCGTGCTGCAGTTCATGGGGTTGCGAAAAGTCATACACGACTGAGCCACTGAACTGAAAGGAACCAAGTGATCATCAGTCTGTGGGGAAATGAGAAAAAAAGAGGCCGAGTATGCCTGAAACTAACACAACATTGTAAATCAACCAGTGAGAAAGTTAAAGTGTTGGTCTCTTTGTCCCGACTCTGTGACCCCATGGACCGTAGCCTGCCAGGCTCCTCTGTCCATGAAATTCTCCAGGCAATAATACTTGAATAGGTTGCCATTTCCTTCTCCAGGGGATCTTCCCCCACCCAAGGACTGAACGAACCCCAGTCTCCTGCATTACAGGCAGATTCTTTCCTATCTAAGCCACCAGGGAAATGCAAATCAACTATACTTCAATTTTAAAAATAAAGAAGTAAAGAAAGGCACGTAAAGTTTTTCATAAGTCTGAATTAGTTTAATTAATGTCTTCCTTTTTCTCTCATTAAAATTTCCTTTCTAAATATATAGAGTGCTTCCCTGGTATCTCAGTGGTGGAGAATCTGCCTGCCAATGCAGGAAACAGGGGTTTGATCCCTGATCTGGTAGGATCCCACATGCCTCGGAGCGGCTAAGCCTGTGTGCCACAACTATTAAGCCTGTGATCTAGGGCCCAAGAGCCACAGCTACTGGACCCATGAGCAGCAGCTACTGAAGCCTGCTCACCCAACAGCCTGGGCTCCCCAACAAGAGACGCCACAACAAGGAGAAGCTCCAGCACTGCATCTAGAGAGTAGCCCCCCTTCCTACAACTAGGGAAAAGGCCAAACAGCAATGAAGACCCAGCACATTCTTAAACAAATAAAATTTATTTAAAAAGTAGAGAATTCCCTGGTGGTCCAGTAATTAGGACTATGTACTTCCATTGCAAAGGGAAGAGGCTGCATCCTTAGTCTGGGAGGTAAAATTCTGCAAATTGCATGGCCAAAATAAAAATTTTAAAAAGTAATAAAAGTCCTTTTCTTGTGAAAAGGTGGAGATAGGTATTTTTTCTTTTCTTTTAAAATTATGACTTGGTACAGTAAAAATTTGACAGTCCTCTACCATCCTCAAATTTTGGTTTTGTTTTGGTTGTACTTTTTTGATCCAGGTAATCCTGGGATACACAATTTGGTTTTGTAGCTAGAGATGGTGTTGCATTAGAAAACCCTCAATTTTAAGCTGTGATCACCAGCTGTGTCCTTCAGCAAACTATTTAACAAGAGTCAAGTTTCCTGTGTTTGAAACAAGGTGGTTTGGGGGGACGAATGGACCTCTCTGGGGAAAACCTAGTAGTAATGGTTTCATCCTTTTGATATCTGAGGTAAGAACAAAGACTTTGAAAATAGATGTGGGTTCAATTTCTAGATCAGAAACATCAGCCATGTGATTCTGACAAGTTCCTTCGTCTCTCTATTCCTCAGTTAACTTATGTATATTAAAATAAGCATAATAAGAACTTTCCTAGTGGTCCAGTGGTTAAGACTGTACACTTTCAATGCAGGGGTCATAGGTTTGATTCCTAGTCAGGGAAATAAGATTCCACATGCCTTGGGGTATAGGAGGAAACAAAAGCATAATAGTACAATTATACTGGGTTACAAGAATAAAATGAGATGATATATGTAAAGGCTTAGCACAGAGCTGGCATACAATAAATGTTTTATTAAGTGAGAGCTTTAAAAAAAAATCTGCCTACATTCCAACATACAAAAAATTAAAAAAGAGAAAATAAGTTTAATAGTAGTTATTATTATTATAGAACCAATTTAATCCTCAGTCTGCCATATCCTGCAAAACAAGATTAATCCTTTTTTTTCTGTCTTCACCTAACACATTGTAGGCCAAACACTATAATAAAAGATCTCAGGGCACAATATTTAGAGTCAAAGCATTGAGCCTTTAAGAAAGATTTTTAAAATAGAAATTAGTGATAACATTAACCACAAGAAAAACAGCATTTTGAAAAATCTGTGCTGAATACAAATACTAGGCTAAATACAAATCCACTTGAATTCTTGGCATTTAAGCTTACTGCTTTTCCTCTTTTCTTAAAAAAAAAAAAAAAGTTTGGCTACACTAGCTCTTTTGCTGTGAAAAGCTGTAGGATATTTTCTCCAAAGACCACTGGTTTTCACACCACCATTTTTAGAAAACAAAGACATTCCAATTCTAATCTCCAGAAAGTCTGCAATCTTTATAAGGTTGTATTTTCAGATAACAAAAAGCAATCCATCCCATTCACTAGAAATTCAACAATATCGGTTTAAGCTTGCTTTATGTCTTATATCAGGATTACATGGCTAAAAATTATTAGGAGCATATAATCTAAGTACTGCAATCAGTCATGAAAATTAAAATTTTTATACTGAGGCAAGTAATCTGGATATGCCAGAGGGTGTCATGGGATCTGTTTTTGAAAATAGTTTATAACTTGATCTCTGTCTCATATATTCTTTTATATTTTTTAATGGAAGTGCTTTAGAAATTCAGACTTGTAATTAAGATAATGTTTACCATTCAAACCTTATCTCCTGAAAAAAAGCCTGTCAAGGAAATGGAAATGGTATGAGCAACACGGATAGGAAAGACGTGGCCTCTTTAAATGGTAACAGGCTTTTTATGAGATCCTGAAAGAGGCCAATGACCCCTAAAAACCCAACTGCAGAAAAGAAACCACTGGGTACCACTCAGCCAAAGAAACAAGCAGAAACAAAATAAGGACTCCCACAAGATCTTAATTTTATCAGCCTTGGCTCCACTGATGAAATGTAACCCCCTTTTGTGATAAACTAAGTTATCCCCAGGGCTGAACTCTGAGAGGAGAGGATATCAGCTTTTTCTGAAATTTGGGGGGTGGGGGAGAAGGGAGGAAACCTACTCTATTATATAGATTCATATTTAAATAGGGAATTTTTCTACACATCTTATTTTCCTCATTAATTTATAAACATTATTAAATGTTTTATTTCCTTTTTGGGTGCTTAATTTTTTATAGAGTATTTAAGTCATAGAAAAATACATTTACAATTGAATACTAATTCCATTTTCATTTTTCATTTCTGATGAAAACTGACATTTCAGTATTTTTCAAAAATCAGTTTTATTCTACTCTAAAGTATATTCAGGAGTCTGAGTGCATGGAGGTAGCTACAGGATAACATGACTGTAACAGAAAATAAGATAATAATGTCCTTGTTATCAAACATATATAGTAGGTCCCAGAGGGGGCCTACATGCAATTAATTGATACTATCTGGTGAACTCTTATTTTCCTGGAGGAGAAAACAAAGCAAAGTGAAACAAACAAGCAAAAGTTCCAACAACTGTGGAAGTTAACTAGTATTTTCACCAGAGGGCATCAAGATCCCCAACCCAGAAGAATTTTTCCCCCCTAAAGTGTCCTTGTGACAAAAGGGACTGGAGTAGTACATGAGCTCTAAACATTACTGCCCAGGAGATAAGGGCCAACTTATAATTTGAAACATGAAAAGAGATTCTAGCCCAAAATAGAAAATCGAAGGTTACAGAGAAAGTGGAGAAGAGGCTAGATCAGGTACCAGGGCCTATGTATATATCTGCTAATTATTCACACATAACTTAAACATAGCTAACCAAATTGGTCAATAAACAGGATCAGACTTCTGCCTCAGTATTATTTGAGTTTACTAAGTAGTCTTTCCCTAAAGAACCTTAAAAAGGGGGGAAGGGAAGCAAAAAAAATTTCTGATGCAATCACCTTGCCTAGAAGCTGAAAGAAAAGCTGTCTTCCTAAACTGTATCAGTTGTCTGTATAGGACAATATTGACAATACTGTGATAGAAAAATCTGCTCCCACCTACATCCCTCCTCCTTCTGGATCTCCCAGTCCCCTGGGCAGGAAGTGGCTGAACTGATGTAACCATCCAGCCCACATGTCAATTTAAAATTATACTGCAATCCTTCCCACCACCAGCAGTGGCCAAAAAAGTGGTGAGTATTTGCATACATAGAGCTAGTTTCGAAAGAAACTCTGATTTCATAGTCACTCCATTCAGCTTGTTAGAATTTAAAGGCTAATGCACTTGACTGAGAAATACAAGACGTAAAAAAAAAAAAAAAAAAAGCATTTCTTTTTAAAGGGCACCACCTCAGTTTCCTCCAGTAACTAAGTTCTGAAGGAAGAGGTGGTGGGCGGGCTGCTTGTAGTTCCTAGATAGTTTTCTACCACAGGAAGTGTGAAAGCTCTCCGCACATGGAAAAGCTGTGGAGGGAAACTCACTAGAATGCCAGCAGATTTAGTCAAAAGCTCCTTCCATATGTAAAATACCCTTGCTGCCCTGCAGAGTGTGAGGGGGAGAGAAAAGCCAAAAAGGGCCACAGAAAGGGAAGGGATAAGTTAAAATGGAAAGAGAATGACCCTGCCAATAACAAGAAAAGCATAAAACATATTGAGAAGAGGAAAAAGCAGAAGGAAGAAAATGCAAAAAAAAAAAAGCAAAAAAGTAGAGGAAGGGGGAAGAAACATGTAGCAATAAAGCTAGAATATAAAAAGACAACTGGATCAAAACACAAGACTAAAGTTAGAAAGATGGAGGGGTGGGGAAAGAGTACAGGGAAGGAAAAATACAGAGGCAAAGAAGAAGGTGGGGGAGGGGAGGGACAAACAAGATAAAAAAGACTGAAGGAGGAAGAGAAACAAAGGGCTGGGACAGAGGTGATCCAAACCTCCAACCTATCAATTCTAGAAGATCAGAGCTGGGAGCCATAGTTAACCCTCGGTTAAATGCTAAGCGGTGATCCAGGAGTTCTTAATATGAGCTACTAGTCTCTGCAAAGAGATAGGGGCAGTGGATACTAGTAACTCTCATACTTGATTCTGAACTTTAATTGAAATCATAATATGGCTTTAAACACTGTCATTGACAACCAAGCTAATCAAGATCTCTTAACTAGGGAGTGAAGGCCCTTGGGTTTTAACCTGTGTAACCAACGCAAACCGGTAAAATCAGGAAATTGACTCAAAATCAACGTTACCTGAGGCTTTTAGTTCTTAGAAACAACGCTGACTAATTCCCAAACCTCTCCTTATCTGCATACCCGCCTCGTTTAATTGTACGCATAAATTCCTAATATGTCTTAAAAAGCTCTCGCCCTAACCGGTTCACAAGCACATTTTCCAAATTCATTTTGGCATCCTGAGTGAGGCCTAAGAAGACCGACATTTTTATCTTACTTTATAACATTGAGGAGCGGGGAGGTGGAAAGGATGGGCACTTTTCGGGTCAGGGCGGACCTGAGGTTGCAGCCCTGTAGCGCCGCCCTTAACCCGCCTGGGTGCAGCGCTCAGCGCACTCCGCCGGCGCTAAACTGTGCACCTACCCGACTCCTCGCTCAAAGTCTTGAAACACTTTTCAAACATGTATTTATAAACTGATCATTACTGTTTTATGCAGCTCACTTGGTGCTCAAGAGTGGAGCCGGGGAGAAGGGGAAGAAGCAAGGGGCGAGTTGCGGCTGGGGAAAGACTTCCAGTTCAAGTAATATCTACTCTCTTGTTGATACATTAATTTGTATTGGGTCAGAAATGCCCAATTTGTGTTCCCCATTGCAGCGGGAGGTGTACGGTGACGGGCCAGCAACTTCCCGACCGCTTCTTGTAGACCCTGCGCGCAGCCCTTAGGAACTGAATCTCCTCGGGAGTGTGGGTGAGAGGGAGGGAAGGAAGAGAGGAGAGGGGGTGAGGAGGAGAGGGAGAGAGCCCTGGCCCAGTCTCTTCCCTGCACGTGAAGTGGCGGCGGCCCCTGGCGCCCCCAGACCCGGCCCCTCACGTGCCGTCCGAAGTGTCCGGGCACCCAGCTCCGCGCATCTCCCACCCTAGGGCCCCACTCCGGGATTCCGGGCAAGTGATGCGACGGCGAGCCGGCGCTTTCGGCGACCGAGTGGCGCCCGTAAGGGCTTTTAGAAGGCCATTTTGACAGAACACTATTCCATTCCCTCCTCCCTTCCTCCCCGACCCGCAGAACTCCGGGTCAACCTCCGGCAAGCCTCTCCTACTACCTCCAACTCCAAAAGTTTCGTCCCTGAAGCCTCCTCCCCGAAAGGCTCAGGGAAGGCAAGTGCCAAAGGTTCTCCCAACGAACTGGTCCCCTGTGTGAGCATCGGGGAGGAAGAAAACTTCTTCTGGGGGTACACGAGCCTGGGACAGCCCGGGTTCCACACCCGAAACTCGCCCTCACTCTTGGCTCTCCTCAGCCCGAGGCGCTCGGACCTCCGTTTCTCCTCCGAGGGGTATCAGTCACCGGCACGGTCGGGGATTCCCCCCGCTCCCAAAGCCACACTTGCCCCCCTCAACCCTCACGTTTCCAGCGGAGCCCGGGGTCCTAGCCCGAGGCGCTCGGCTCTCCGCCCCCGGCGTCCCAGCCCGGCCTCTGGGCAGGCGGCCGCGTCCTCCGGCCGGGGGCATTGTTTACCACCCGCAACAAAAGCGCCCCAAGCGGCCTTGGGTGGGGGGCTCGCCGCGGGGAGCGGGCCCATCCCTGCGACCCCGCGGCCCCGCGGACACGGAACCCCGGCCCACGTCCAGCCCCAGCCGCGCACTGCCCCTCGCAACCCCTTCCGGCCTCCGCGTGTGGCTCCCCAGACCCCTGCCCTCTGCCCGTCTCCCAACTCACCACTGGCCCCCTCAGGCTCCGAGGACTGCGCGCGTCCCCTCGACTCCAAGCCTGCACCAGCCCTCGGGGAAACTTTCCAACTTGCGATCGTCCCCACAACTTCGGAGTCAGGGGCCCCGGCGGGCGCAAGGGGCGCGGGAGGGCCCCGGGAGGACACGTACCGGCTGCCTGGCAGGGTCAGGGCCCGAGCCCCCGGGGTGGGCGACTGCTTCCCAAAGGTCCACAGCGCAGAGGCAGGTAGAGTTGCATGACTGGAGCCGGGCAGGGGGGCGTCCGGGGGGGCAGACCCGGGAGCAGAGGGCCCAGCGGCTGCGCGCACAAAGCGGCGCGGGAGCGGACTGCGCTGCCACTCCCCGCCAGGTCAGCCCCCCGGAGCAGCACTGTCTCCCCAGGACAGACCTCAGGGAGTGAAACCGGGGCTCTGCCTTCCCTGGACCCTGCTCTGCTGAGCGAGAGGCAAAACGCGAGCTGGATTTCCCCAAACTGGAGCTGGACTCCCCTCTGGACACTTACTCCTCCACTTGGCCCTCTTCTCTCCCAACCTTTTTTTTTTTTTTTTTTTAAGGTCAAAGGAGAGTATTGGACAGGGAAAACGTTATCAAGATCTTGTCATGACCTTTTTTTTTTTTTTTTAACGAGGTACTCTCGGGCTGAGAGGAAAGTTTTGGGGGTCTGTGAACTGAATGTTTATCGATACATTAACGGGGATGCGCGGTCAGAGATGCCATCATTGAACAATATCTGGGTGGCAAGCAACGGAAAACTGCCCTCAGCACCTTAGAGAGAAGCCAGAGAAGGGTTGTGTTCCCTTGACTCGGAGCTTGCTGTCTGCAAGGGTCATCATAACATTTTTGTTAGTTATTTGTCTTGGTGCGTTGGCGATACTCACTTTACGGATGAAGAAATGAAGACACATAAATAAATTAGCTTTCATCATTAGGAGGAATAACCAGTGGCAATATACCAAGACTAAGACTGACTGGGGTGTTCGAATTTCTCCCTAAGTGTCTGATGGGCTGTTGCTTCTTCCAGCAGACAGTTATTAAACAGACTTGGAAATCTAGATCTTTATTTAAGAGAGTCACAGTGGTAAGGAACATAGAAATCATTCCTCCCAGGTCAAATTTCAATGGAAGGAAAAAGACTACTTCTATTGCCTTCCACACCATTCTATCCTTATCCTGCACATAATTTTTATTCTTTGTTATACCTGCTTTAATAAACATAACCAGATTGTTCTTTTAAGAAAGATTCCCTTTCTCATTGAAATTTATTCTTGAGCTAGGAGCTGGGCATAAAGAGTTTAATGCAATTTGCTTCCTACCCAGGAGGAACACACATTCCAGGTTTGCAAACAGAACAAACTAATGGCTCCACTGCAGTATTTTCAGGGTTACAGTCAGATAAATACCGTGATTGGAAAAAGAAATGTAGTTTTTAAAATAAAAATTATCTGCAAAAGTGCCACTCTTCTCAATGTTTCCACAAGCCTAATTGTCAGTATCTTGTCAGAAACCATCTCCTAGGACTGAAATGAAAAGAATGTTGGGAGAGTCTGACTCAAAACTTAATTTTCTTAGAGAACAAAGGGTGAAAGGCTATCATGAACTAGCAATATCCTGGCTTTTGTCAATTAATTGAAATGATTTACTTAAAAAGGTATTGAGTGGCTTCCCTGCTGGTCCAGTGGCTAAGACTCCAAGCTCCCATTGCAGGGGGCTAGGGTTCGATCCCTGGTCAGGGAACTAGATTTCTTGTGCTACTACAAATATCAAATATCCCAAATGTCACAGCCAAATAAATAATTTAAAAAAGAAAAAGAAAAAAAAGCGATTGAGATGGAAAAAATCACACAAAGACATAGAGAAGTGTCCAAGGCAATGCTTATTCTCTTCATTTCATAAACCTTATTTGAGTCCATACTATGTGCCAGGTACAGTTTCATACTTTGGGGAAACAGCAGGAGGCAAACTGAAACCTCTTCTCTAGTGGTGCTTGCATTCAATAATGGAGTGGGGGCAAGGAGAATAAAAGCTAGAAAGCAGAATACACATAGTGTGTCCTATGGTGATGGTGAGAGTGGGAGGGGGGAGAAGGAGGGTAGGGGACACTGAATCCTGGGGAAAGCTGCAATTTTGAATCCAGCAATCAGCTCATGGAATAGATCTGAAAGAGATTAGGGAGGAAGCTGGGGGAGATTTAATGCTTAAGACGGAGCAAATGCAAAGGCCCTGAAGGTGGGTTTGTATCTGTGATGACAAAACAATTTCACTGTATTTCACAATGGTAGAAAGTTGGAAACTGAAACTTCCCTGGTGGTACAGTGGTTAAGACTCCACTGCAGGGAATGCACATTTGATCCCTAGTTGGAGAACTAAAATTCCACATGCCATGTCCAAAAAATTAAATTAAATTAAAAAATCAGAAACTGAGTAGGAGTCCTTTAAAAACAAAGGAAAAAACAGGATAGATAGCTCCCAATGACCAAGTCTGAGACAATTTTGAGCTTGGAAAAGAGGTTTAGCTTGGAAAAGCAAATTTGAAAGTCATCAGCATGTAGATGACAATGAAAGTCCCCTTGGTATCTGAGACTTAAAACATAGCCCTAGCAACATCTAGTTCATTTGAACTTGTTAGAAAAGGGTCTGATAATTATAACAGAAACTAAAAGGTTGAATAAAGTGTGAGAAGCTAAACAATAACATGAGGTATCTACCCAAGGAGAAGAAAAGAAAGTGCAATTCTTTCCAGACTTCAATATCAAAGAATAAATGTTAAACCAATTTCCTACTATCCTTACCCATTCTTAATAACAAAGCAAGAATTCCAGTCTTATTTCCAAAAACCTCTCTAGGAGAGAGAGGTGAAAATAAGGTAGGTACTAGAACTTTGCTTATGTAACTTCCTAAATACATAACTGTAATTTCAGCTTAGTTGCCCTGCTTACTAATTAACATTGGCAATGTCCTCTATTAGCAGAAAAAAACAAAAGAAACTTTTTTTTTCTATTGGCAAATGTTTTTAAATTTGGCAGAACTAACTGCTGATGGAGAACTCTTATACATCCATAAAAGTAAAAATTGTGCAAACAACTGAGAAAGACAGACTTACTATTCTCTATAAGGAGAACAGGGGTGGATGGATTGAAAGATGGATGATATAATGATACAATGGTAACTAGGAAAGAGTTAATAGTCCCTTGGTGATGTGGGACACTAACTACAATCAGAGAGGTCCTGGAAGAGCAGTGGAGGATGGGCAAGATAAACCTGTGCTAATAGCTCAGCATCAAAAAAGATGTAATGCTGTCAATTCTGCTAGAAGTCCAAGAAAGCAAGGAAAACCTAGAGGTGAAAAGACCCAAGGGAATTCTCAGAGAATTTTCATGAAGCAGGTCTGCAGGAATCGGCATTTATTTGTCAGTTTACTGGCAGATGCAGACCTAAAATCTTTTTCTCACTCAAGTTTCTAAACTGAATGAAAGATTGTCAAGAAAACATAGGGTACATATAACATGTGGTAGGTACAAACCAAAAGACATCTCAGTTGAGAAGGTGGTAGAGGAAATCAAATTGATATTCTGAGGGAGAAAAAAATTTAGGCTTGCCAAATTGGTTTTGGAATTGGTTTCGGAAGGAAGCAGAAAAATTAGCATACCTTCACGGTAACTATAGAGAATGAAGATATATTCTAGTTATGATAATGAAACAAGATCTTTTATAATATAGTCAGCTTCCAAAAGAACCATATCCTTTGGGCTTTCCTGACAGTACAATGATTAAAACTCTGAGCTCCTATTACAGGGGGCACTGGTTCTATCCTTGGTTGGGGAACAAATATCCTACATACTGCGAGTCATGGCAAAAAAATTTTTTTAATTAAAAAAAAAAAACATATCCCAAATCAAGAACTATCTGAGTGTAGTCAAGCTCAGTCTGTTTTGGTTAAAACTCCTGCCCTACCTCTGTGACAAAATTCAGCCATTTTCCCCATTTATGTTTTATCCAGCAACTTTAATGATAAACTTTCCAACCCACTTATTCATTCATCCTCTTAACGTCTCTAGAATTTAACCTCTCCTGGAAGCATCCTGATTTGACTTCTACATCCACATCATCCATTTTCTCTACTGTTTGCAAACAGCAGAGTTCTGTGAGAGCCTTAGCCAGCTTTGACATCATAAGACCTACATCTGCTTTGGGTCTTTATTCCTCCTCAGCAATCACTATTTTGGGAGCTTTTGCGTCCCTTCCTGCCATGAGACCTGTTCTAAGCCTTTATTTTTTTTAACCTCTAAAGCTGTCCACAGCCCAGGCTGTCAAGAGAGGCTTTTTTATTTCTTCCAGTTTTATTGAGATATAAATGACATATAGCACTGTATACCTTTAAGGTGTATAGCATAATGATCTGATTTATATACATCATGAAATGATTACCATGATAAATTTAGTGAATAAGCTTTATCTCATGTAGATACAAAATGAAAGAATTTTTTTTTCCTTGTGACGAAAACTTTTACAATTTACTCTCTTAAATTTTACATATGACATATAGCAGTGTGATATTGTGTTGTACATTATATCCCTAGTGCTTATTTATTTTATAATTGGAAGTTTTTGGACCTTTTGACTATCTTCATCCAATTCCATCTCGCCCCACTCTCCGCCTCTGATAACCACAAATCTGATCTTCTTTTATATGAGTTTCTTTGTTGGCTTATTAATTTTTGCAGTGTAATTGACCTACAACAGTCTATTAGTTCCTGGTCCACAACACAGTGATTCAACATTTCTATCTATTACAAAATGATAGCCACAATAGGTTTCTTTTTCATACATATACATTATTTTAATTATTTATTTGGTTATGATGGGTCTTCATTGCTGCGTGGGCTTTTCTCTAATTGTGGTGAGTGGGAGCTGCTCTCTAGCTGTGGTGCATGGGCTTCTCACCGTGGCGGCTTCCCTCGTGGCGCTCAGACTCCAGAGCATGCAGGCTTCAGTAGTTGCAATGTAGGAGCTCAGCAGTTGTGGCTCCTGGGCTCTAAAGCACAGGCTTGATAGTTGTGGCGTGGGGGCTTAGTAGCTCCATAGCATGTGGGATCTTCCTGGACTGGGGATCAAACCTGTGTCTACTGCATTGGCAGACAGATTCTTCACCACTGAGCCACCAGGGAAGCGCTACAATTGATTTCTCAATTACCTCTCCCTCCCTTCCTGAACAGTACTGCTTCCTTCCTCACCTGATGTTTTTTTCGCTGTTACATGGTCGTCCATTTTCTTGTGCCCTTCAGCCTAGTCTCCATGCTACTTTATTGGAGCATTACTACATTAATGAGCCCTTCTTTTTAGACTCCTCAGGCCCTTCTTCACTAGTACCTTCTTGTCTACTGTCTAGAGGTCTTCCATGTTTATCATACTTAGGACATGCTTTTGCTTGGTCTTGCCCTCCCGTCTATCTTTAGCCCTATTTCTCTCCATGACAAATTCTATTTCATGCTGTTTCCTGTTCCTATAAGAGCTATTTGTTTCTGAGTCCACTGACTTACTCTCCTGAAGTTACATTCACAACACAGCTTCATTCCCTTTTTTCATCCCTCCTGCCCCCACCCTACATTTTGAAATTTCTCACTCCTGAGATTTTGTGACACCTATAGGCCATCCTGGTTCTTCTCCTAGAAGTCCAACCAAAATGCCTTCACCATCTTCTTCCCCTGGATACTTCCTTCTTCAGAGCCCTCTTGGCATTGCAAACACTTTGGATCTCCTGGTCCAGGCGACTTCCCGACTCTCCAGCCCTGAATGTTTGGCTCTGTGGCTGCAGTCCATTATCTCTAGCCCCTGAAGCCAAGTGCTGTGTTCCTCATCTCTTTCTTTGCATTTTCACCTGAGACATGCTGGGACCTGCTCTGCTCTGATACTTGTTTCTCATTACATCACATGTGGTGACTTCTACCTAGCAGGGACATTAAAGCCACCTGGCTGAATTATTTCCAAATGTTTTCTTCCTCCCTTCTGAGAATTCACTTAAAGCTGTCGATAATTTGGCAAGTCTCTTCTAAACAATCGTACTTTCTCTAGCATTGTGAATAGAGGGGATGGAAAAGTTGGGACAGATACAGGTCTGCCTGGAATGTCCTTCTCCCTCCTGTTCTCTCCTCTCTTTCCTTCCTTACTCTCATTCTTGCCAGGTTGGCACACTTACCTTCATCCCTCAAAATCCAGCTCACAAAGCTCCTTGTCTGTGAAACTTCACATAATAACCGCAGCAGAATTAGGAGCTTCGTGGCTCTCCCAACACCGCTTCTGCGACAGTCCCATATCTGTCACAGTACTTCTCACTCATGCCACCCCAGTTACTAAACTGTACACCTCTCAAAGAACTTTTCTTCCTTTTCTGTATTTCCAATGCTAGTTCCTGGCCCACACATCATGATTCAGGATGTAAAACAAAGCAGACACCCAATATTTGTTAAATGACTCTCAGAGGTCCTATCTAAACTATCTAAACTCTGTGACTGCAATTATGTAATTCCATGTGCACGTGCTAAGTCATTTCAGTTGTGTCAGACTCTTTGCAACCCTATGGACTATAGCCTCTATCCAAGGGACCCTCCAGGTAAAAACATGGGAGTGAGTTGCCATACCTGCCTCCGCAGGATCTTCCAGACCCAGGGATCGAACCTGAGTCTTTGTGTCTCCTGCATTGGCAAGCAGGTTCTTTACCACTAGTGCCACCTGGGAAGCCCATATAATTCTATATGTTTGCACAAATGAGGCTAACTTCTTGGTAATCTTCACATTGTCACAATACCTTACACATAACAGAAAATGTGAAGTGCTTGCCACAGGCTCACACAAAGCAGAGACTCTGTAGATCCCTTTCCCATCCCCTCTTCTTAAATAGAAGATACATTTCAAAAATATCTATCATTGCCTTAAAGCTTTCTAAAGCCTTCACCATCTGTAGACTTCTATTATTTAAAATCCACTGACAAATCAGTTCCTCTAGAAAGCTGTTCTTTTTAAAAAATTAATTAATTAATCAGTTTATTTGAATGAGCTGAATCTTAGTTGTGGCATGCAGGATCTTTGATCTTTGTTATGGCTTTTTTTCTTTGTTTGGGTGGTGGCATGTGAACTCTTAGTTGCAGCATTTGGGATCCAGTTCCTTGATCAGGGATGGGACATAGGCCCCATATATTGGGAGCACAGAGTCTTAGCCACTAGGCCACCAAGAACCCTAGAAAATTGTTCCTGAACAATCCTACTAGGGAATTCCCCGGTGGTCCAGCGATTAGAACTCTGTGCTGTCACTGCTGGGGCCTGAGTTGGATCCCTGACCAGGGAACTAAGATCCTACAATCTGTGAGTGACCTAGCCAAAAAATTAAATTAAATTAAAAATTAAAATTAAAAAAATTAAACAATAAGAAACAACCCTACCAAACATACATAACCTCTGAATTATCTCCCCTTCTCAGCATGCATAAAGAATAGTGTTGAACTTCATTATTTATACTCACTGATAATGTGATTTTGACACCGTTCATTAGTATTATGTATGTCCATATTTTGTTTCCCCAACTATGTGAAAGCTTCAGAGTAAGGCTCATATCTTCTGTTTCTTTTGTGTCTTATCTCTTTAGAGAAACTGATACTATAATACCCTCAATAAATATTCCTGACAGGCCAAATATTGACTGACAGAAGCAATTGGATAATATTTCCCGTGTTATCTTCTCAGTGAAAAACTCTAAGTAAATCCATCAGTGTTATTATTGCTCCAGTGTGTTAATAATATAATTGCTACTGTTGATTGAATACCATCTTTGCACATTATACTATACTTTCTAAACAAACATGGCTTTAAGTTGCCACGTAAATGCCCCAGACTTCCAAGTTTCTCTCTCTAGCCTGAATCCCATTTTTGAGCTCCAGACTATTTTGACTTAGATCCTTCACAGACTTTTTAAACTCAACATTTCCAGTATTATATTACTCTGAAAACACTCCTTACCACTGACTTCTGTACATGCTTCCAACCCCTGTTCTACCCTGCCTCTACCATATATCTAGCTACTCCTCCATCTTCTTTATCAGATCATCATTCTCCAGCTGGCCATTAGATACTGCAGTTACTCAAGGCTGGGGCTTCCTCGGTGGTTCGGGCAATAAAGAATCTGCCTGCAATGCAGGATATCTGGGTTTGATCCCTGGGTCGAGCAGATCCCCTGGAGGAGAAAATGGCAAACCACTCCAGTATTCTTTGGAGAATCCCACGGACAGAGGAACCTGAAGGGCTACAGTCCATAGGGTTGCAAAGAGTCAGACACGACTGAAGTGACTTAACACGCATGGACACGCACAAGGCTGAGTTCTAGGTTCTCTCTCTCTTTAGCTTGGACTTAACTAATACTATATTTTCGGCACAGGCTGCTCCATATATTCACCTCTTCAGTAGCTCCTCT
Source organism: Antilocapra americana (assembly GCA_007570785.1). Taxonomy (NCBI): domain Eukaryota; kingdom Metazoa; phylum Chordata; class Mammalia; order Artiodactyla; family Antilocapridae; genus Antilocapra; species Antilocapra americana. Next base: position 1,927,036 of record ML663567.1, read on the forward strand.
TGGAGGTCTCTGAGGCCTCTGCATACTCAGGATGTTGCTACCAAGCGACTCATTCTCTCCCCTGTCCTTTCACTTTGCCCTAGAGCGACAACAAACTGATCCTCTTCCAGTGATCCTTGACTCAGTGAATCCATCCAGTCATGTAACCAGGAACCTAGGAATTAGCTTTGACATCTCCCTTTCCTCAGTCCTTTTACTGAATCCATCATCAAGCCCTATCCCTTTCATCACTTCAGTATGTCTCAAATCCATCCACTTGTGCCCATTCCCGTGGCCTTTACTCTAGACCAATTGCTATGTTTTGCAATAGTGTCCTCACACCCACTTTTGTCCTATTTCATTATCTAAGCCACAGGCAGAATGACCGTTTTGAAATATACCTCACCATGTTAAATACAGCTTAACACTGGCTTCATGTTGCTTTAGGGATAATGTCAAGACTCCTAAAGTGGCTACAAGGCTGCCAGTGGCTATAAGACTTGACCTATTTCTCTACTTCATCTTACATCACAAATGTCCGAGTTTTCCCCACTCCAGCCTCAATGCCTTTATTCTGCAATTACAAACAAATAATTCTGTTCTTGTAAACCAGTGAATTTCATTTGCAGATATGTTTTATTTTAGGCAAAGCAAGCACTTCACAGTTCTTCAGTTTAGCAGCTCCCTCTATTATCTTACCGGAGAAGGCACTGGCAACCCGCTCCAGTACTCTTGCCTGGAAAATCCCATGGACGGAGGAGCCTGGTAGGCTGCAGTCCATGGGGTCGCTGAGAGTCCGACACGACTGAGCGACTTCACTTTCACTTTTCACTTTCGTGCATTGGAGAAGGAAATGGCAACCCACTCCAGTGTTCTTGCCTGGAGAATCCCAGGGATGGGGGAGCCTGGTGCTGTCTATGGGGTCGCACAGAGTCGGACACGACTGAAGCGACTTAGCAGCAGCAGCAGCTATTATCTTACACATTTGTCAATATAAATGACCTGCCTGAACCCTGGAGGGGCATAGCATGATAATGCATTTGAAGTTGTGATTAGACCCTTGAAGACCCCAAACTCTTCTACCATTAGCTCTAATTCTTTTTTCTGGAACGCCTATTTTTTGGCCATGCCATGGGGCATGCATGATCTTAGGTTCTCAGTTATGGGGTGCAACTTTGGGTTCAATCATTACTTCCTTAAAGAAGGCTTCTCTAAATTTGTTTAGGTCATTCCTCTTTTTATGCTCTTGTATCATCATGTACTAAGCCTTTTCTCAGAAGTACTCATATAAATTTCTCTGGTAATTTGATTAAGATCTCCCCTTTCCCACTAGAATATAAACTCCCTGAAGTGCAGGGACCAAGTTTTTATTTACTGTTGTATCTCTGATATCTAGCACCTGTATAAGAAATACCTGTTGACAACAATAAAAATAAATGAGGTCAGTTCTTTAATTTCTAGTTTGTTGCTATATCTAATTGTAACTACATTGAGATAACGTAGTTCGTCTTCTGAAATACTCAGAAAATTCTTACTCATTTTTCAAGGCTCAGTTCAAGTCTCTAGCTTTTCCTAATGTTCCTCCCACCACCCCATTTCAATAGACCTGGCCTCTCTCCTCTTTGTACCTTATAGTACTTCTTGCACACCCCTAACATTGGATACTGACAAATTGTACTTTTTCTATATACTTTTTTTGGAACTGCTTGCGCTCTTAGAAGAGTCTTTGTAGGAATTTTATCTTATTTTTATAGCTTGACCATCTAACATAATGGCTGGCATACAGTAGGTGGACAGTAAATATGCATTGGTTGGATGAATAACGATCTGTTCTGCAGGTCTAGGGGTGCACATACTAAGGAAATGAAAGGAATATAGCACACTCTAAGTGCTGAGCACCGTGGTAGGTCCTTTGCTGAAATGATCTTATTTGATATTCATGTCATATCTCAGGGGAAGTATCACTCATCTTTTATAGATTAAAAACTGAAGATCAGGCCTTTATTGCCTTTAAGATCGCTTACCTGTTAAGTAGAGAAGCAGACCGTCATGTTTTTGTTTGTTTTCATTATACTGTATTAGAAATTTAATGTACAGCTTTGGTGGACTGTAGAAAAAGACAATTAGAAAATGTTACTTTTCATTTTTTGACTATCTGATCACTAATGCCATAGTTAAAAAAAAGACACCGTTTCCTAAAATTCCTGCTTTCAGGACTTCTCTGGTGGTCCAGTGGTTAAGATTCTGTGCTTCCACTGCAGGGGGCATGGATTCAATTCCTGGTCTGTCCCTGGTTGGTGAAATAAGATTCCACATGTCACGAGGAGAGGCCAAAAGAAAACAAAAAAATCAAATCATATAAAATATTGTACAATGAAATGAAAGGTGTAACTCCCCCATCGTTCATGCATTCCACTCTACAGAGGTAATCTCTGCTGACAAGTTTCTCATGTATCTTTTCAGAAATTATTATAGTATTTCTTCTAATATACTAAAATGCTATAGTTTACATACATATAAAAGAAAATGTGGATGTTTAATTTCATGTGAAGTTGTATAGCATCTAAAATGTTTTAAATTTTGTTAATGGATACATTTTACTAAACATGCAAAGATCATGTTGCATGAGTGCCAAGTCGCTTCAGTCATGTCTAACTCTTTGCAACCCTTTGGACTGGAGCCCACCAGTCTACTCTGTCCATGGGATTTTTCAGGCAAGAATACTGGAGTGGGTTGCCACACCCTCCTCCAGGGTATCTTTCCAACCCAGGGATGGAACCCAGATCTCCTTTGGCTCCTGCATTGCAGGCGAATTCTTTACCGCTAAGACACTGGGGAAGCCTAGATTGTATGTTATATATGGGTAAATTATGTTGTCCTTGTTGTAAAGTTGCTAAGTCATTTGTGACTCCATGGACTACAGCACATCAGGCTTCCCTGTCCTTCACTATCTCTTGGAGTTTGCTCAAACTCATGTCCTTTGAGTCAGTGATGTTATCCAACTATCTTATCCATATAAATTATATATGACTCCAAAGTTATTTAAGTTATAAGGCATCTCTGATATATGATGCTTATTCCTGGTAAAAATAACTAAATAAAAGTTAATTATCTGTTGTCTAAAAGAGACTACTTAATGGAAGACTTAAAAAGACAGTTAAGGTTCATGACAATGTTTGTTAAAATGGGGCCTCCTCTGGAAGCTTTAGAGCCCATGCTCCACAACAAGAGAAGCTCCTGCAATAAGAAGCTTGTTCACCACAGCTAGAGAGTAGCCCTGCTCGCCACAACTAGAGAAACTCCCCTGCAGCAAGGAAGAGCCTGTGCCCCACAAGGAAGACCCAGTGCAGCCAAAAAAAATAGGGCCTCTCTTGGATTTTGGGAAGCTTGGGTTGGGGTGGGGAGTGGGTAGGGATGACCCCCTGTCCGCAGCTGCCTTAACCTACTCAAACTTGGTGTATGACTGGGTGAAGGTGGCCATCCTCTTCAGCGCTATCAACACCATGGTGCACCTCGACCCCCTGGACCCCCATCAGCCTCCCCAGTGTATCACAGTGCTCTACATTTTTGAGGACATGCACTTTGACCTTGGCATTAACAAATGGCTCTGCAAGTATGTATATGGCTACATTGATGGGAAGCACTCTGCAGTGATCCCAGGGCTGGCAGCCACTGTGGCCACATTCGCCATCACCACTCTGTGGCTCTGTCTTATGATGTTGTCTACCTGTGGTCATGCCTTAACTGCTTTGGCCTCAACTTTGAACTCTGGGTACAGAAGCTGGCAGAGTAGGGGCCTCTAATGTGAACTGAAGCCTCACTTTTGGAGCAGATGTTCCGCAGGCTCCAAGCTATCTTTGAGGCCATGCACTTCTGAGCCATCATCGTGTACAACCTTGTAAGCCTGAACAACCTTGAGTTCACAGAGCTGGTCGCCCAGTGCCTGCTACACAGGGTTCCCAAAGACCATGCTAGCTGTCCTATTTGTCACCTACTGTGGTGCCCAACTGGGGAAGGAGCCAGAACAAACCCTGGTGCAGGAGGAGGAGCAGAAGAAGGGCAAAGAGAAGCCAGAGGAAGAGGGAGGGGCAGAAGGAGAGGTCCTGCTCAGCTATTCCCGATTCCAGGTCCAGTCTGGGCCAATGGGCCTGACAGATAGAATAAAAGACTTTTCCACCTCTAAAAAAATAAAGAAAAAAATGGAACATTGATTTCTCCCTGTTTCATGAAAAGCTGGGGTATATGTGGGGTTGGGTGAAGCTTTCAAAGAAGACTTTTAAAGTAGTTATTGCTATATTCACTCTATATGATATTCACATATTATCCATATTTTTAAAAAACCTTTGCCAAACATTTGGCTTTTGGTATTTTGTATATTTTCATCTTTACTGTTTGTGCCATAATTCCTATTCCCTTTCTGTACCTTAAACCTGTCCCTCTTTCTGTTTTCCCTCTTCTGTTAATTCTCCATCAAGTTTCTTAACCACCCTAGGAAAACCTGAAGCAGTTTTGACTTATCCTATGCCTTGCCTTCCATATCCAATTTCTTAGCAAGCACAAAATGTTCTATGTCTTCCATCTATTTTCTTTCTGATCATGTTTTCATGCTCTCAGCAACTCTCTTGTCTGGATGATTTCAAAGGCTTCCTATCTCACTTCTTTACTGTCATATCTGTTAGTGTCTGTCTTCCAAATCATCAGTTCAATCTTTTCCAGATTAATTCTTCTAAAACATAATTGTTATCAGTTTCTCATTAACCACCAAATTAAGTCTAAACTCTTTAGCCCAAGACTGAAACTGTTCATGATAAAACCTTGACTTATTTCTCTAATGTTATTGGTCAGTGGTCTGCCATACAAATGTTGGGGAGTTACGGAGAAGGGGTGAAGATCTTCAAGCACACAAACTGGATAATTCTTTGTTTTGTGAACAAGTTAAACTTCCTTATGTGTGTGTGTGTGTGTGTGTGTGTGTGTGTGTGTGTGTGTGTGCGTGCAACCTGTGTGTACAGAAGTATTTGTGTTTGCCCTGGCCGATGTTTAGCTGTGTCAAAGGACAGTTCAATTATCTCCTTCAGTTCAGTCACTCAGTCGTGTCCGACTCTGCGACACCATGGACTGCGGCACACCAGGCCTCCCTGTCCATCACAAACTTTCAGAGTCCACTCAAACTCATGCCCACTGAGGCGGTGATGCCATCTAGCCATCTCATCCTGTCGTTCCCTTCTCCTCCTGCCTTCAATCTTTCCCAGTATCAGGGTTTTTTCAAATGAGTCAGTTCTTCGCATCAGGTGGTCAAAGTATTGGAGCTTCAGCTTTAACATCAGTCCTTCCAATGAATATTCAGGACTGATTTCCTTTAGGATGTACTGGTTGGATCTCCTTGCAGTCCAAGGGACTCTCAGGAGTCTTCTCCAACACCACAGTTCAAAAGCATCAATTCTTCTGCACTCAGCTTTCTTTATAGTCCAACTCTCACATCCATACATGACTACTGGAAAAAACCATAGCTTTGACTAGACAGACCTTTGATGGCAAAGTAATGTCTCTGCTTTTTAATATGCTGTCTAGGTTGGTCATAACTTTTCTTCTAAGGAGTAAGCCTCTTTTAATTTCATGGCTGCAATCACCGTCTGCAGTGATTTTGGAGCCCAGAAAAATAAAGTCTGTCAATGTTTTCCATTGTTTCCCCATGAAGTGATGGGACCAGATGCCATGCTGAGCTTTAAGGCAACTTTTTCACTCTCCTCTTTCACTTTCATCAAGAGGCTCTTTTGGTTCTTCTTTGCTTTCTGCCATAAGGGTGGCATCATCTGCATATCCTTCCTGGGTGACCTGTGACAAATATGATCAGTCTTTCTTATTTATCCTTACTTTTTATTTGTGTATATTTATTTTACTATTAGGTTCACATTCATCCCGTGAAATAGTACATTAATATAGGGAAAGGATTAGTTTTTCTCAGTATCTTTAACCTCTGGCCACTAGATGCTAGATATTCTAGAAGTCAAAGTCATAGGAAAGGTTGATCTTTAAGTAGAGCCACCATTATTTACTGTCTACTCAGTGTCAAAAGACATAGCAAACAAACAAAACAGATAATTCTGATCTTCATGGAGCTCACATGCTAGTGGGGGGGAGACTGATAATAGAAACATTTTACAGGCTTCCCTGGTGGCTCAGTGGTAAAGAATTCACTTTCCAATGTAGCAGACATGGGTTTACTCCCTGGGCCAGGAAGATCCTACATGTTGCAGAGTAGCTAAGCCCATGCACCACAACTACTGTGCCTGGGCTCTTATTGTTGTTCAGTTGCGAAGTTGTGTCCAGTTCTCTGAGACCCCATGAACTATAGCACGCCAGGCTTCCCTGTATTTCACTGTCTCCCTGACTTAGCTCAAACTCATGTCCATTGAGTCAGTGATACCATCCAACCATCTTCTGCTCTGTCACTCCCTTCTCCTCTTGCCTTCAACTTTCCCAACATCAGGGTCTTTTCCAGTGAATTGGCTCTTCACATCAGGTGGCCAAAGTATTGGAGCTTCAGCTTCAGAATCAGTCCTTCCAATGAATATGCAGGGATGATTTCGTTTAGGATGGACTGGTTTGATTTCCTTGCTGTCCAAGGGACTCTCAAGAGTTTCCTCCATCACCACAGTTTGAAAGTATCAATTTTGGGGGGCTCAGCCTTTTTTATGGCCCAACTCTCACATCCATACATGACTACTGGAAAAATCAGTAGTGCTCTGGAAGAAAGAGAAAGTGTTAGTTGCTCAGTCGTATCCGACTCTTTGCAACCCCATGGACTGTAGCCTGCCAGGCTCCTCTATCCAAGGGATTCTCCAGGCAAGAATACTGGAATGGGTTGCCATTCTCTTCTCCAGGGGGATCTTCCTGGCCCAGGAATTGAACTGGGGTCTCCTGCATTGCAGGTGATTCTTTACCAGCTGAGTTAAGAGGGGAATCCAATACATATATATTTAATAAGCACTATGAAAAAAAAATAAAGGAGGGAAAAAAGAAGACAAAAGAGACAATGAGCTTCTGTTCCTTTCTTTTCTTCTGTTTTCCTTCTCCCTCTCTTTTTCCTTTCCCCTTGCTCCTCTCTCTGCACAGGGGCCCTGGCCATAAGATCAGACCCACAGGGTTCAGTGCCACCTGCAGGCCACTGACCAGGCTGAAGGACCCCAAACTGGGAGGATCAATTCTAAGGCAGGAGGGCCCCATCAGTGATTCAATTTAGCAGGAAGGCAGATACTCAGTGCTTTAAAATATCTAGTCACCTTGGTCCTGTGGCAGATCATTGCCCCTCAGGGCCCAGTGTCCTCACCTGTAAAACAGGCACAAGAGTCACTGGTTCTCTCCCTGTCTCCTCCCTGTCCCCTCCTGTCTCCCTCTCAGGCCCCAGGGGACTTGGGTCTTGGCTCCTGGCCTCAGGGCGAGCACCTAAGACTGAGTTCCTGGTGCTGCCTTGCTGAGGCCCATAGAGCATATCTTACTCCTGGAATGATGGGCATGAGTGGGGAGAACTGCCTCAGGTTATGAAGGGGCTCCAAGCTCAGGGGAGGAGGGTATATTTATCAAATAAGCCACAGAGCTGGGCTTCCAGTCCAGGCACCCACCTTCCAGGAGTCACTGGGTCACCACCATAGCGACCTCTGCACGTTTCCCTCCCCCACACCTCAGGGAAGCAGCACAGCTTTGAAGAAGACTTTCAAGCACCCTCAAGAGCTCCTCATCCTGCAGTTTTCCATCACCCCTGCTCCAGTGGGCTGCCTGTACCCAGTGAACTCTCTTTGATCACCCCAGAGCAAGAAGCCAGCCTCCATGACCTTCTCTGAGTTCCTAAGGGCAGAACAGTTGGGAATCAAAGGAGAATTAGCCAGGAAACCACCTGAGGCAAGATTAAAGGGACCGGAGAGGCTCATCAAGATTAAGGAGATCCAACCACCACTGCACACACCCTAATCTTGTCAGCAACCTCACCCTTTTGAAACTTTGCAGAAGAAAGAATGAAGACTGTTACTGCCTTGATCCTTATCACATACCCTTGCCTGACTATATAACCTCTACCTAAGCTTCCATGGTGACTCAAAAACTAAAGGATTCTCCTGCAATGTAGGAGACCCTGGTTCGATCCCTGGGTTGGGAAGGTCCCCTGGAGAAGGGCATAGCAACCCACTCCAGTATTCTTGCCTGGAGAACCCACATGGACAAAGGAGCCTGGTGGGCTACAGCATAGCATCACTAAGAGTTGGACGTGACTGAGCAACTGACACATATTCTCACCAGGGATGGGGGCACAGTTCTTGAGGCACTAATCTATTATGTTCTCCCTTTACTTGGAAAAGTAATAAAGCCACTCTTTCCCTTTCCTCTTAAAAAAGAAAAGAGAGAGAGAGAATGAGTTTTGGTAGGGGTGAGGGTGAAGTGGGTAGTAATTTTAAATATTACAGTCAGGAAAAGCCTCCTTGAGAAGCTTGCTGTTCAGTCTCCCAGTCGTGTTCAACTCTTTGCGACCCAATGGACTGCAGCATGCCAGGCTTCTCTGTCCCTCACCATCTCCCAGAGGTTGCCCAAGTTCATGTCCATTGCACCAGTGATGCCATCCAGCCATTTCATGCTCTGATGCCCTCTTTTCCTTCTGCCCTCAATTTTTCCCAGCATTACGGACTTTCCTAATGAGTTGGGTGTTTGCATCAGGCAACCAAAATACTGGAGCTTTAGCTTCATCATCAGTACTTCCAACTTCCTTGGCTCAGATGGTAAAGCGTCTGCCTACAACGCAGGAGACCCAGGTTCGATCCCTGGGTCGGGAAGATTCCCTGGAGAAGAAAACAGCAATCCACTCCAGTACTCTTGCCTGGAAAATCCCACGGATGGAGGAGCCTGGTAGGCTACAGTCCATGGGACCGCCAACAGTTGAACACAACTGAGCGACTTCACTTACTTACTTAGCTTCAGCATCAGTCCTTCCAATGAGTATTCAGGGTTGATTTCCTTTAAGATTGACTGGTTTATCTCCTTGCTATCCAAGGGATTCTCAGGAGGCTTATCCAGCACCACAATTCAAAGGCATCAATTCTTTGGCGCTCTGCCTTCTTTACGGTCCAGCTCTCACAACTGTACGCAATGGAAAACCATTGCCTTGACTACATGCACTTTTATCGGGAGAGAGATGTCTCTGCTTTTCAACACACTGTATAGGTTTGTCATAGCTTTATTTTAGAGCCCAAGAAGAGAAAATCTGTCACTGCTTCCACCTTTCCCCTTCTATTTACCATGAAGTAATGGGGCCAGATGTCATAATCTTAGTTTTACTAATAGTTTTAAGCTGAATTTTTCACTATCCTCCTTCACCCTCATCAAAGGGTTCCCTACTTCCTCTTCACTTTTTGCCTTTGGAGTGGTATCATCTGCATATCTAAGGTTGATGATGTTTGTCATGCCTATCTTGATTCTCTCCTTGTAACTCATTCAGCCTGGCATTTCCTTTTTTTTTGGCATTTCTTATGATGTGCCCAGCTATAGGTTAAATAAACAGGGTGACAACAGACAGCCCTGTCATACTTCTTTCTCAGTCCTCAACCAATCAGTTCCATACAGGGTTCTAACTGTTGCCTCTTAACTGGCACACAATTTTCTCAGGATATAGGTAAGATGGTCTGGTATTCCCATCTCTTTAAGAACTTTCTACAGTTTGTTATGACCCACACAGTCAAAGCCTTCAGCGTAGTGGATGAAACAGAGGTAGCCAAAGATGGAGAAGCTGTAATACAGTCAGCAAAAACAAGACCTGAGCTTTATAAGCTTACATATGTGTAAAATCTGAAGTAGGAGATTGGAGGAAGTTACATGGAATATCTAGGGGTAAAGAAGTACAGGTAGAAAGAACAGCTGTGCAAAGCCCTAGGAGAAGCATGCCAGGTATTTATGAGGAACAAAGAAGCAAGTGTAACTGAAGGAAGTTCTAGGTATTGAGGTCAGAGATATAACAGTAAACCATTGTAGGAATTCCCCAAGTGATATGGGAAGCCATCAGAGGGTTTTGGGATAAGATGTGACAAGATTTGTTTCAAGTTTTAAAAAACTGAATTGATTGCCATCAAGAATAGACAGTAGAAAGTAAGAGAACGTAGGGAGAGTAATTAGGAAATTAGTCAAGCTTTATGGACTGACGATGGAATTGTGATTTAATGAAATGAGGAAAGGTTGCAGGTGTAGCATGTTTGTGAAGAAAGATGAGGAATGTAGTTTTGGTTATGGCAAATAGATGGGCTTCCCTGGTGGCTCAGTCGGTAAAGAACCTGCCTGCAATGCAAGAGATCGCCTGCAATGCAGACCTGGGTTGGATCCCTGGGTCAGGAAGATCTCCTGGAGAAGGAAAGGGCAACACACTTCAGTATTCTGGCCCATAGAAAGAGGAGCCTGGCAGCTTACAGTTCCATGGGGTCAGGTGTTAAACCACCACCAATGGCAAATAGATGCCAATTAGATAAACAAGTGGTGAAATGGAAAATATGACTCAATACAGTTGGAAAGTGAGTGGGAAGGGCTGGAGATTGGGAGTCATTAACCTGTGAAAAGTGAAAGTTAGTCACACAGACATGTCTGATTCTTTGTGATTCCATGTACTACAGCCTGTCCCACTCCTCTGTCCATGGATTTCTCCAGGCTAGAGTACTGGCGTGGGTTGCCATTTCCTTCTCCAGGGATCTTCCCAACCCGGGGAATGAACCCAGGTCTCCCACATTGCAGGCGGATTCTTTACTAGCTGAACCACAAGGGAAGCCCCATCAATTTATAAATGATATTTAAAACTCTTATGGTGGTGGGCTAGTTGCTAAGTAGTGTCCAACTCTTGCGATCTCATGGACTGTAATCCACCAGGCTCCTCTGTCCATGGGATTTTCCAGGCAAGACTAATTTAAAACTCTAAGGTTGGGTAAGATCTCTGAGAGTTGTGTGTAGTAACATCTGTAGGTTGAATAGTTTAATACAGTAGCCAGCTGAGTAGAGCAGAAATAATTGGCTATTTAAAGTCACTAGACTTGTCAGTTACCATGTATATAAACTTTCCATCTTGGACCTGGACTCAGTTTTGGAGTTGAGGGCCATTATGTGATAATTTAAATCTATAAGGCACATTTCATTTGAAATGGAAATAGATGAGAAGAGATACCAGTACAGCTTACAGGATGGGAAAAAAATACATGTTAGGACTAGGAACAATTTTGCTAGTTATTTAATAAGAAAGCATAGATTTTTCTCTTTTTTGATATATAAAAAAATCTTATGTAAGTTTTTCTTATACTTTTTAATTGTAATAAAACATACTTCACAAAAAATTTACCATTTTAACCATCTTTAAGTGTACAATTCAGTAGCATTAATTACAATCACAGTGTTCTGCACCCATCCACACTTTCAGGGCCTTTAAATTCTTCACATTAGACAGAAAAATTATAAATAATGATAGTATTTTCTGGTGGAAATTGAGTATTAGGAAGATGGGAAAAAACAAATTTGAAATCTGAACTCTTCATTAGTGATAAACATTGGCTAGGAAGACTTTCGGCTTATCCATAGGAAGAGAAATAGGGGACCAGTGTCAAAAATAGGAAAGGTTGGAGTAAATACTAACAAAAATCTTAATAGATAATTTCTGAGAGGATAAAAGTTCAGAATAACTTTGGTCACAGTGAATGGGAATAAATTTTGGTCAACTTGGAGCTGATGAGGGATGCTCAGCAAGAGAATAGTGCCGGGTAAGGGGTGGTTTAAAAAGACAGTTTATAATGCAGTGGGACCAGGGGGAAAAAAATTAGAAGTTCCTGGGAGTTTACGAGTTGGTGGGGAATAGGGCGGCAATCTAGAGCTAAGCAGAAGGCACAGATTCAGAAAGCCCTGGCAAAGCAGAAGTATTTGTGTAATTCTAGGGCCCCAAAGAAAGATCTTGCTTTAGCAATTATGTCTTTGGCAGAGCTGATGGGAATGGAATTGAAGCTTGGTGGGGGGTGGTTAGGGAGGCAGAAACTGAGGCTCATTAAGAAGTTCAGACAAGGCAGAACTGATTTGGTGAGAAAGAGTGTGCAACGTGAACTTTCATAAGTTCCTGGAAGGCGTGAAGAACCAAAATTTGCGAGGCCAGAAGGCAGCCCGATGGACGGTTACAGGACGGGAGAGAGCTTTCTGAGGCGGCGGGTTTGGAAAGGATCTTCTCCTCTGGCCATGCTTCCCTTCTTCTGTCTGCAACAGAAGAGGTCTGAAAAGCGAAGCCAGAAGTAGGGATGCGGGGTGAAGCTGGGTGAAGGGGCGGCGTCCTGCCGGGGCGACTCCCCCGGCGGGCCGTGAGCCAGGCCCCGCCCCTGGCTTACGCCATCAGCCCGCGCCGCGCGGTGCTGCCCGTGGTATTCCGCCCCGCCCGCGCGGCGGTCGGTGCCCTGTCACTGCCGGCTCCGTCCAGGGCGAGGGCCCTCGGGTTGTAAATTGACGACCAAAGCTCCCGGCGCGGCCCGGGTCCTGATGGCGGCGGCGGCGGCGGCCCTGGCAGCCGCCGAGCCACCTCCCGCGATGCCGCAGGCGGCAGGAGCCGGAGGGCCCGCCGCCCGCCGAGACTTCTACTGGCTGCGCTCCTTCCTGGCTGGAGGTGGGTGTCCCCCTGGGGGACCTGGCCGCGCGCGGAGTGGCCAGGGCGGGATCCGGGGCAGATCGGGTGTAAGCGGCCGAGATGACATTCTTTGACTCTGCCTCTCCAATGCCCAGCCAGGTGTTTGCCCGACCTGCTGTAATCTCTTTCTGATAATCACTGGACTAGCGACAGCAGGACTCTGGGGAGAAACGGCCTCGAGGATAGGCTGGGGATGTGGAAGGGCATAACCAGGCACCCATTCTTCAAGGTTGGATAGCAGGGAAGAGAGGGGAGCCCCGTAAAGGACCCCAGGGTTTCAGTGAAACAGGCTGGGCACTCCTTTCTTTTATAGAGACTACGCACGATCGCGTGTAGAATTGGATTTTGCTGTTTTCTTAAAAGAAAGCGAAAAAAAAAAAAAAAAAGCAAATAGCTACTTGACATGTAGCTGGTGCAACCCTACTGTTGGTGTGACTCTGGGGCTGAAAGTTTCATGTTATCTCTCAGAAATTTATTCTGCTTTCCCATAAGGAGATGTTTCAGTCTCTACCCTCTCTTAATTGACTGAGTTGTCATCACTTAATTATTTAAGGCTGGTACTGTTTTAAAATTCTACATTGTAAGCACTTGTAGAAAGATATGTGTATATGCAGTAGTATTAAGAATTACATTTTGTTCTGCTGATAAAAAGGTCATTATTTATACAAGGACATATTTGAGTGCCTGCCCTGTTTCTGTTACAGGCTCAGTGTACATCAGGGAACAAAACAAAGATCGTAGAGTTTACATTGGTTGGGGACTTGTGGTGAGAAAGACAGTGAACAACATGAAAAAATAAGTTGTGCGGTATGTTAGAAATGATGAATGAAATGGGAAGAAGTAAAAAGGGTAATGAGGCAAAGAAATGGAGAAGCTAACTGGTACAGTGTTAAATAGGATAATTTATGGTACATCTCATTGGGAGAATGACACAAGCAAACTTGAAAGGGGAGGGAGTTTAGCAAGTTGATTTCTAAGGTGGAGCATTCCAGGTGGAGAGAAAAGCTAAAGCAAAATCTTCAAAGTCAAGGAGGGCCTTATTCAAAGAACAGCAGTGAGACCTGTGCAACTGGAGCCAAGTGGTATTGATGGGGGAAGGAAGTTAGAAAGTTAAAGGGTACAGGAAGTGAAGTGTCTTGCAAACCATTGTAAAGATTCTCACTTTTTCTGGAGTGAAGTAAGGAGCCATTACAGGTCTGTAGTAGAGAAGTGACATTATATGACATGTTTCCAAAGGATCACTTTGGCTGCTCTGTGGAGAATAACTGTAGGGATGTAAATACGGCAGATGAGGGGCCAGTTTGGTGGTTATTGCAGTAATTCAGATGTTAGATGATGGGTACTTGAATCAAGTTAGTAGCAGGGGAGGTGGTGAAAAATTATGGTAATCTGAATATGAAAAGAATAAATGGTTTTCTGACAGGTTAGAGATGGGTAAGGAAGAGAAGTCAAGGGGGACTTATTTTGGTCTGAATACCTGAAAGAATGAAGTTGAAACAGGAAGCCTGTAGTTGGAACAGCTTTCGTGATGGTGGTGGGGAAAGGTCAGGAATTCAATTTGGGGCAAGTTATATTTTGTGATGTTGACACTTGAGTAGAGTCTTGGTATCATGCAGGCCAGGTTAGCAACTAGGACTCTCATATGCTACTGATGGTAATGCAAATTGGTATAGTCACTTTGGAGAACTGGCTGTGTGGTTATCTATGGACATTTGTTTACCTGCAGTTGATCCAGCTACCATCCAACGGTTCCACTCTGAGGTATATACCCAACATATGTATTTAAGTTCTTATCTTTGATATTCATAACATCCTTAAAGCAGAAGCAACCCAAATGTCCATCAGTGTTAGAATATGTAACTAAAATACAGTATTATCATAGAGTGAAATACTAATAACACTGAAAATGAGTAAATTCCTGCCACACCAACAATGTATGAATCTCGCAAGTGTAATAATGAACAGGAGGAAGCCAGATACACTCACTACATACTGTGTGATTTTATTTGTATAAAGCTCAGAAGCAGCCAAAGCTAAATCCATATTGTTGGAACTCAGAGGACAATTGGTTGTCTCTGAGAAGCAACAAACAGTGATTTGAGTATAAGAGAGGGACTTTTGGGAGACTGGTAATGTTCCGTTTTTTTTATTTGGGTGATCTTTCTGTGGATCACTGAACTAAGAGCCCATGCACTGGGACTGAGAGTTTGCATGCTGCAATGAAGATCCCCTGTGTGGTACAGCCAAATAAATAAATATTAAAAAAAGGAGTACTTACCTCAGAATGTAACTGTAGTGATTAAATAAAAAAGTACCTATAAAAGTGCCTGCAGTTGAGTCTCTTAACCTAGTAACTCGTACAAAGGAAAGCATACTTGTTTTTTTACTGATGATTAGCAATGGTCTTTGGCAAATATCTCAAGTTTAGTTGCTTAAAATGAAGATAAAGGCTACTTGGCCTAACTCAGTGGACTTTTGTAATGATTAATCGAGCCATAAAGTAATATGATGAGCCAGATATTATAAAAGAAACTACTTATTCAGCAGATTCTAAATAATTTTTATATGGTTAATTCATAATGACTGGGAAGATAACAAACTATTCTGTAACCAAATATACCCCAATGCAAATTATTTTTAGTTTATCCTCAATTTTGAGTGACCATGACTGTTATTTCTGTTAGTTCAGATAAGAGAAGCTTGATATAGAAGCTTACATGTGGATTTAATATTTGAGTACAAATAAGCAACTTATTTCTGGATGTCTCAGAATATGGATTTTAGCACCAGTTACATGCTGAGTTATAAAGTAAACGTGTGTGGATTTTAAATGACTTTGTCTTACATTTAAAAAAATTTTGTAAAGTAAGACTGCATTTATTCATTCATTGAGTAAATGGGTATTGAGTACCTGTTGAATGCCAGCCCCTGAACTAGTCTCTGGGGATGTAGTAGTGAAGCGACCCATGAAGTTCCAGTACTCTTTTATTTTTCTCAACAAATATGCGATGATGAACATAATCATAGAAAAGACACCAAGGACTTTTTTGTCCACCTTTTTATAATAGTAAAAACTCATTTGGTTGAGTGCTTGCTACATATAAGGCACTTCACAGAAGTGTCTTAGTCTGTTCAGGCTTCTATAACAAATATGCAATAATCTGGGTAACTCATAAGAATAAACTTCTTTCTTCAAAAGTTTATTTTTTTTCTCTCCAAGTTCTTGAAACCAGGAAGTCCAAGGTCATGGTGCCAGCAGCTATCTGGGGAGACCCTGCTTCATCATAGCTGTCACCTTCTCACTGTGTTTTTACATGGTGCGATGGGCCAACAATATCTCTGAGGCCTCTTTTTTGGGGGATAGTGCTTGTGGGATCCTAGTTCCCTGACCTGGGATGGAACCTCTGCTTCTATTAGAGGAAGCACAGAGCCTTATCCACTGGACCACCAGGGAAGTCTCTTTGGGGCCTCTGTTATAAGGGTATTAATTCCATTCATCATGAGTGTCCTAATTACCTCCTCTCATACCACCTCCCACCTCTAAATTCCATCACTAGGAATTAGTTTTCAACATACACATTTTCAGTTCAGTTTAGTTTAGTCACTCATTCATGTCAGACTCTTTGTGACACCATAGACTGCAGCACACCAAGCTTCCCTGTCCATCATCAACTCCCAGAACCTACTCAAACTCATGTTCATCATGTCAGTGATTCCATCCAACCATCTCATCCTCTGTTGTTCCCTTCTCCTCCCACCCTCAATCTTTCCCAGCATCAGGATCTTTTCAAATGAGTTGGTTCTTCGCTTCAGGTGGCCAAAGTATTGGAGTTTCAGCTTCAGCATCAGTACTTCCAATGAATGTTCAGGACTGGCTTCCTTTAGAATTGACTGGTTAGATCTCCTTGCAGTCCAAGGGACTCTCAAGAGTCTTCTCCAACACCACGGTTCTAAAGCATCAATTCTTTGGTGCTCAGCTTGCTTTATAATCCAACTCTCATATCCATACTTGACAACTTGAAAAACCATAGCTTTGACTAGATGGACTTTGTCGCCTAAGTAATGTCTCTGCTTTTTAATATGCTGTCTAGGTTGGTCATAACTTTTCTTCCAAGGAGCAAGCGTCTTTTAATTTCATGGCTGCAGTCACCATCTGCAGTGATTTTGGAGCCCCCCAAAATAAAGACTCTCACTGTTTCCATTGTTTCCCCATCTATTTGTCATGAAGTGAAGGGACCAGATGCCATGATCTTATTTTTCTGAATGTTGAATTTTAAGCCAACGTTTTCACTCTCCTCTTTCACTTTCATCAAAGGCTCTTTAGTTCTTCTTCACTTTCTGCCATAAGGGTGGTGTCATCTGCGTATCTGAGGTTATAGATATTTCTCCTGGCAATCTTGATTCCAGCTTGTGCTTCATCCAGCCTGGCATTTGCATGATGTACTCTGCATATAAGTTAAATAAGCAGGATGACAATATACAGCCTTGATGTACTCCTTTCCTAATTTGGAATTTCAGGGAACACAAACTGTATACAGCAAGAAGTCTTTGTATATTATCACCTTAGAAGCATGCCAGTCTAGTAGGGCTGACCTGGATTCTGATTTATGTTAAAGCCCAAGTATGTACTTTACTGTCACTCACATGTCTGCACAGTGGCATGTGGTAGGGACAAAATATATAATTGCTGGATGACTGAATGCAGTAGTGAAGGGACCCACAAAGTTCCAGTACTCTTGCATCTTTCTTAACAAATATGCAGTGATGAAGAGCTGAACATAATCATAGAAAAGACACCAAGGACTTTTTTTGTCCACCTTTTTATAATAGTAATAACTCATTTGGTTGAGTGCTTATTACATGTAAGGTACTTCACAAAAATAGTCTGTTCAGGCTTCTGTAACAAAAGTACTATAATCTGGGTAACTTGTAAGAATAAACTTCTTGTTCCGTAAATGGATAACTGAATTTTATGGGTAAAATTTGGATATTTCAATGAGAAGTCATCCAGAAGAAGGTGTTGTTTCAAATAGAGTCTTGTAGCTGTGTAAATACCTCCAAGTGTCTATCTCACCACATTTAGCAAGATTCCAGTGTTCATCAGCAACTAGGGGGCAGATTTACACTCTTGAAACTTATTTTCAAGCCTGACATGCTCAATTATTAAGTTATGGAGAATGGGAGCCAAGCATCTTCATGTCTCTGCTTCTGGGCAGTTCTACTTGTGGAGATCAAATGAGAGATCAGAGAGTTGGCTAGCTCAATCAGTTCGGTTTGGTTGCTCAGTTGTATCCAACTCTTTGTGACCTCATGGACTGCAGCACACCAGGCTTCCCTGTCCATCACCAACTCCCAGAGTGTACTCAAACTCATGTCCATTGAGTTGACGATGCCATCCAACCATCTCATCCTCTGTCTTCCCCTTCTCCTCCAGCCTGCAGTCTTTCCCAGCATCAGACTCTTCAATGAGTCAGCTCTTCGCATCAGTTCAGTTGTGTCTGAATTTATTTATTTTTTATTTATTAACCAAATTTATTTATTTATTATTTACTTATTAGCCAAATACATTTAATCATGATTTCTATTTGGAAAGAAATTTTATGTCATGTCTTCCTGATCTTTTCAAATTTTGTAGGTATTGCTGGATGCTGTGCCAAAACAACAGTTGCTCCCTTGGATCGAGTAAAGGTTTTGTTACAAGCTCACAACCACCATTACAGACATTTGGGTGAGTTGACAAATGCTGAAGATAAAAATGAAAATGTTATCCGTTTGCTGGCTTGGTTTCTAGCTGTGAATTATAGTGGAAAGAGGACACAAAAGGGAGTTCAAGTTTGGAGGCAAATTTACAGGGGATGTAGCTGTTACCATTTTAATATTTTCATTTGCGATAGTGGTTATGTAGTTATCATTTTAGGGTACTAATGTACTCTGAACTAAAATCTTTGAATCATTGAAGTAAATACTACGTATTTGTTTATTGAGATTAACAAATCACATCCTTAATAGAAACATGTAACAGCTTAGCTCGATTTAAAAAAAAAAAATACAGTTAGTGATACAGATTAGGTTGTTCCTTTTAACTCTTGTTGTACATACCTTAGGACAAACAGAATCCAGTGCAGTTAGTATATATTAATAAACTGGCATTGTTAAAGAAATATCAAGTCCTTAGTTGTTCCTTAGAGATATGAAAATCAGCTATTATAATTAACTTGGACACTCTAATAACATATCATTGGTGGGAATAAGAATTTTTTATATCTTTTTTTGGTGGGCATTTTGATAATATGCATCAAAATCTTGAGAAGATAGGTACTCTTCTAGGAAGTTGTTTTAAGAAAGTAACCAGAAATATGCTCAAAGAGGTGTATATAAGAATCAATGTATTATTTCTGTTGGTTTAAAAAATAAGAGCCAACCAAAATGTTTAATAATAGAGAATTGGTTAAGTTAAATAATAAGTATTATTTAAATAAATAAGTAAGTCCATATTATAGACTCTCTTGCAATCATAAAAATTACAAAAGAATATTAACTGACTAGGAAGGATGTTCATAAGAGTTAAATGAAAAAATATTGCAAATGATTTAATGACATTGCATTTTATCTAAGTAAGTGTGTTTAGAGAAAGTGCTAGAAGGAGAAATATGAGCATTAAATGCTTAATTTTCAATGGTGAAATGATAGGTAATTTTTTTCCTCTAAGCTTATTTGTAATACATATTGAACATATATTAACGTTTTAATTAGAGGGCAAAAGATTTAAAACAAAACAATTAATGTGGACAGACACCAAGAAAAATGTTAGGTCAAGGTAACTAACTCATAACACTCCATTGCTTTTAGTTTTGTGCTTCAGTGATGTATGCTCTTCATGATCTGTCCATCATTTTATTAGAAGGATATTTAACAGAGTAAATAATTCAGTTATTTTAACAATTGGATTTTTAAAATGTGATTTTATTTTTATTTATTTTGGCTCATTTTATTGTAAGTAAATCTGCTCTTTAAATTGAAAGAAGAAAACTGCTAATATCTCTTTATTATTTATTATTATTATCTTTACAGTGTACCGCTCACTCAGGTGTAGAAAGAATCAGATCTTAATTATTGAGAGACTATATATAAAACTGGAAAGGAAGGAAATGATTTTCTTTTGTTGTCTAAATTGAGGATGAAAGGAGTTATATTACTCAGTGTCTGGTGGTGTTTAACAATGACCCAACATATGAATGTCTGAGCAGTATTGTTTTATTCTTTTAAACTTCTCCCCATGCTGATGTATGTTGTTTTGTTTCCTGATTTGTAATCATTAGGTTACATATTCACATTAGATTTCACGCTCTACAGGGCTGCATGCCATGGGTTGGAGTGTACCCTACAAGGCATTCAAAATTTGAAATAGAATTCCTGGAGTGCAGCAATGAACATATTGGTGTACTTTCATGTATCTTTGAAATATACAACCCCCCCCAAAAAAAGTATTAGTGGCTTTTTAATTTATTTGAATAATGTTGTTGGGCATTTTATTCTAGATGCCTCCCTTTTTACATGCATAAGGTAGTTTTTAAGCTTTGCTTAAATTCAAAAGCAAACATGATTTTTCACAAAGATGAAAAAGATATGCTATTCAATAAGACTTCCACTTTAGCTTCTTTAAAAAAGTGTATAGTATTACTTCCAAGGCATCAAAAGCTACTTTTTATTTTGAATCAAAATTATTCTGGCCAAATGAAAAATAAGGGTTGTAATAGCATTTCTTCTTCCCCAATTTTCAATGAGTGTAAGGAATTTTTTTCCTGTAATATATTGAAAATCTTTGACTTACATTTAACTTTTTATTACCAATGTGATATAAAAATAGGGAGTTGAATCATAATAGGCTTATTTAAAAATCCTCTTAATTTTGTTATCTTTACATTTTATTTTTATTTTTTGAATGTATAATATTTTCACAAGTTCATGATTCATAAAGTATAAAAGCAAACATCTTTCTCCCTCTTTATCTCTTCATTAGAATTAAGCATTTTTACAATTTTCTTCTATTTCCCTTCAGAGCTTATGTGTATATACACAAGCGTATGCTTATATTTTATGAAATGTTCCTTGCAATTCTAGCTTGATAAAAATAAGAAGGATACAGAAAAGGATCTAAATAACACACAAGTTTGATATAATATAGACACAGAAGACTTTGCACCCTACAGAGAATATATATTCTTTCCAAATATGCTTATAACACATGCAAAAATTGGTTCAATGTTATACCATAAAGAAAAATCTCAATTTCCCAAAGTAATAATAGTACAGACTATAGGTTAAAGGAGAAAAAACAGTGTAATTATGTCAAGGGATATTTAAATGCCATTTGAAAACATTCAACATCCGGTGTTTTTTTTTTTTCTGCTAGGTGAGATTTTTCTGAAAAGCATATGCTAGACTTGGCGTTTTAACAGAATTTGAGAGTCTTTGGCTTTTAACAGAAGAATTTATATAATTTAGATTCCTTTTTCAATTATAGATTTATGTTTTCCGTTCATTGTGCTTTTCTTATGTCCTCCCCAGCCACCCTCCCTTGCTCTTTGTCTCCTGGTTTCCTTTTTTTGAAAGTACTGTATCTATTTCACTTCTATTAATTATTTCTCTTTAAATATTTGTAACAAAGAGTTTTAGGGAATAATCTAATAAACATATTTGGAGCCACACAGAACTTCAGAAATAATCATTATCAGTACAATTGACACCTCCTCTATACTTCTCCCTCATTGTCAGCCTTCCTGTTCCTGCTCTGTGGTCATTGTTCTAAATTTAATTACCCCTAAATTGTTAAAAATACATTGGAGTATCATTAAACTGAACTTACTGTTTGTGGTCTCTTCCAGCAGGAGGTCTTTTTGATAGAACTTAGGGGTGGTATCTGAATATATTTAGTTTTATTATTCATATATTTTGGAAGAACTTTATTATACTTTTATATGTTTATATATATAAATAGAATTCTTTTTAATAATTAGTCCACTTAGATATATGTTTATTAAAAATGCTTTTGGGTTTATCTTTTCTTGGATGTTAAAACCTACCAATTTTAACTTCTGGGAAGAGATCAAAAGGTTTCTTGAATTCTAAACTTTGAAATCAGCCCAGTAATTTATCCTGATATTTGATAAAATTTTTGTTTGGAAAACTTGGAAAGAAACTTGAACTTAAACTTAAATAGTTTAAATAGTTTAAACTATTAAACTTAAATAGTTTAATGATATAATTTAAATAGTTTAATAATGGAATGTAGAAGTCTGTACTACAAATAGGATTAATGATTGGTATTTTTGGAATAATAAACATCAATATGTCAGACCAGAACTTAGTCTTTTGTTTATCTGTACTCCTAATTGAAGTATACTATTAATAAAAATTTGCTCTGAATTTAGTTTTTTTTTTTTTTACTTTTTATTATGGAAACTTTCAACCATACAGAAGTAGAGAGAATGATATAATGAGACCCAGGTTCCCATCACTCTGCTTCAATAATTAGCAACATATGGTCAATTTCATTTCTTATACTGTTCCCTCTCCCCACTGGCATATTTTAAGTTAAGCTCCAGATGCTATTCCATTCATAACTGTCTCAGCATACATCTGTAGACCAGAAAAACTACCCCCAAAATAATAATAATAATTTATTAATATTATATAACATTCATTAAATGTTCAGATTTCCATGAAAGTCTTGTCAACTTTGTTTTTACAGTTTGTGTGTTTAATCAGGATTCATATGACATCAATATGTTGCAGTGTTAGAACTGGTTGACATATTATTTGTGGTGTATAACATTTTCCTGTACTTCTTTACTTTTTTCCCATTTATTTATGGAGAAGAAAACTGGGTTATTTGTCCTATAGAATACTTCATGTTCTGAATTTGGTTGATTATGTCCCATGTTATTTTAAAAAATTAATTAACTAATGAATTAACTAACCACTGGACCACCAGTGTCCCATATTATTTAGTATTTTCTTATATCACCTGTATTTTCTGTAAAGTGATAGTTAAATCTAGACTTTGATTGGTTCATTTTTTTATTTATGGTAAGAATATGTCATAGGTGGTGCTGTGTACTTGTGTAAATAGTTTTTTAATTGGTAAGTTTTTTTATTTCTTTTATTTGCAGTTTCCTGCTTGAACAAACCACACATGTATCTGGGTCAGTCTGGGAAACCTTCCTTCATCGTTCTAGATACCTAGTCATTTGCATTGCAGTATCTGGACTTTGAATATAATTTCTATTAATTTTTTTGTTATTATAGATTTAATTAATAATTTACTGTAACTCGTAGCTGTTCTTGTTATGTTTTACATGTTTACATGCTGTGCTTAGCCACTCAGTCTTGTTCGACATGTTTACATGAGGAATGTATTACTTGGACATATGATGTATTTCAAGTAGCTTTAAGTGTTACACAGAAATTACTATTCATGTAATTCGTCAAGCAAAATTATATCATGAATGATGGCATAGTAATTTTTATATGTGATTGTCATGAAAATTTGGATTTAGGTAGTTTTCGCTGTTGTAATAGTATTTTTCTTCTAAAAATCTTTCTAAAAATAGGAGTATTTTCTACATTGCGTGCTGTTCCCAAAAAGGAGGGATACCTTGGATTGTATAAAGGGAATGGTGCAATGATGATTCGAATTTTTCCCTATGGTGCAATCCAGTTTATGGCATTTGAGCAATATAAAACGGTACTTGAACTTTTATCTTTTTTTTTCCTCTTTTATATCTTTGAATAGCATACTTAGTTGTCAAGGCATTTGCTTTGGCCTTTAATGTTACTTTAGATGAATGGGTAAAGTAATGCCTTTTTGAAGGAGTAAGACTTTTGATAATTTAAATTTTTAAATATAACTTGAGTTTGGCGTTATCTGTTTCAGAATTGTTAGTCATTTTTGACTAGATTGTTTATATTCAGACTTATGAATAAGAGCCAAGTGGTTAATAGTAAATCCATAAAATATTAATAGCTCTTTGATGTGCTTTTTGTTTCTCAGTTGTAGGAGAGGAATATTGAGACTTTAGATTTTCCTAATAAATAAAATAGTGAAACCATATTGTGAAAGTCTGTTTTTAAGTGATGTTATGAGTTAACACCTTTCCCCATCCTATTCACTAAGTTTCTCTTCTCTGCCTGACTGAAAGTTTATCCTCTCAAACATCTTAATGTAGAAAGGGATTAAATGCATTACATATCACAGGGTATCTTAAAATGAAAAGTAAGCAGTAGAGATTGGGAACAACATTCTAACCTAGTCAGACAGATGGAGTCAATGCTATTATATCAAGACTTCAATAAATGCTTCATTTACATTTTATTTCTACTACTCCCATTCACACTTTAAGTATTTGTGGTCATCAGTGTATAGTATAGTATATTTGGCAATATTGTTTCTGTAAAAGTGCATAATCAGTGCAGATGCTACAGAGGAAATTGTTGTTGTTTAGTCGCTAAGTCGTGTCCAACTCTTGCAACAGAGGTTGCGACAGAGGAAATAACTGACCTCCTTTTGATGTGGTATAACACTGCTCAGCTTTATATAACTGTGCTCATCTCACTCACATTCAGTACTAATTTCCTTTTTTCTTTTTTAAAAAGCTAGTTCTATAACCCTTTTGAAACCGTCTTTATCATTAAACAGTGAAGTTGGCAGCATTTAAGAAATATCTTATTTACCGGGATGACCCAGAGACATGGAATCAGGAGGGAGGTGGGAGGAGGGGTTCTGGAAGGGGAACACATGTATACCCATGGCGGATTCATGTCAATGTATGGCAAAACCAACACGCTAATGTAAAGAAAATAAATTAAAAAATAAATAAATAAAATTAAAAAAAAAGAAATATCTCATTTAATTTGTTGCTTTTGGTTTCTAGCTAATTACTACGAAACTGGGAGTTTCTGGTCATGTGCACAGATTAATGGCTGGATCCATGGCAGGTAAGGAGTGGGTATATTTTATTTCTGCAAATTAATTTCCTATTTAAATACTTATTTGTTTTAGGTGGTATGTGTGACATTGATCACATAGCACACATTTGTTATCTTCCTATGCTCAATTATGCAAGAAATCGTTTATATCCCAACTCAGAGGCTTTTACAGTAGGAGATGGTAACGAGTAGTCTACACTTAAAACTATGTGAAACATATGTTCCCTTTGACAGATGTCTTTTCTGGAAATGTGTGTTTTTTTCTTTCAAAAAATTTTTTAAAATTATAATGGCTATTGTAATACATATTCCTATACAATGAAAATAGTTCCACTCCCTGGAAGCAGTAATATTATTAATAGCAGTTTCTTATGTTATGCGTTTTTCCAATACTATTCTGTAGGGTCAGAACTTTTCTTTTACAATTATTTCAAGACTCTTTCCTGTATCAGTACATAGATCTTTCTTATTTTTCTAAATAACTGTATTGTATTTTAAGGTAAGAATGTTCCATTATTTAAGACCATGGGAAGATGATATATCAAAATCTTCAATTTTTGTAGATATCACAGGGTTTATAGGATTTTGATTTTTTTTGCACCTAGATTTATAGTGTGCAACCTGACCTACCTTATCCATAGTTTTGCCTTATCCACTGTTTACCTGGCTCTTTTTCACTTCTGATAGGCTCAGTCAAGATCAGTAAGTAGAAAAAAATAACCAGGAATAGTATTCAAAATGTTCAGCAAAACAACTGTAGAGATGCTAAAAAATAGGACAGGTTTTGAAAGCCTCCAATTCACATTTTCATGACTGGATCAGGAAATGGTATGTGGTGGTGGTGGGAGTTCTGGTTATGGGAGAGGACTATCACAGGCAAGGGGGGAGATCTTGGGAACTGGAGCAACAGCTGTCTGTCAGCTGGTATTTCACACTGGCATGACAGTGCTAACGTGTATTGTACACTTTCTTTGTACTGGTCACAGACCTGAGTACTTGTACTTGACTTGTAATCTTTGGGCGCTTGACATGTATTTTGAAAAACAATACTATGAAGAAAGGTGCTATGATTATCTCTCATTTTACAGAAGGAAAATTTTAATAAAGTTTTCAAATCTTAAAATTTATCATTTCTTACATCACTTTAAGAATTTTTTGTCTCAAATTTTATAAGTAACTGGTCAAATTCTTTCTTTCAGGGTTGTAGGAAAGATGAAGTAGGATTATGAGATAAATCCTGCTTTGTATTATTTTCTTTTCATGACACTTGATTATTGATAAAATAGCATGTTCCTTTGGTTCAGTTTCATTTTTCTGAAATGAAAGGCATTGTAACATCAAAATTTCATTATATACTGGAAAGTAATCATAAACCAAAGGAACTTCAATTATAAATTATTTTAAAATAATTTTATTTATTTATTTTTGGCTGTGCTAGGTCTTTGTTGGTGCACAGTCTTTTCTCTAGTTGTGGCGTGCAGTCTTCTCATTGTGGTGGCTTCTCTTGTTGTCGAGCATGGGCTGTAGGGCAGGAGGGCTAGGTAGTTGTGCACACATGAGCTTAGTTGCTTTGCAGGACGTGCAGTCTTCCTGGACCGGGGATTGAACCCATGTCTCTTGCATTGGCAGGTGGATTCCTTACCCCTGAGCCACCAGGGAAGCCCCTCAATTATGTTTTAATTTTGACTTATTATTATTATTATTTTGGCTGTTGCCAGGGCACGTGGAGTCTTAGATCCCTCACCCCCTGCAGTGGAAGTGGATAGTCTTAACCACTGGACCACCATTGAAGTCCAATGTGGTATTTTAGAAAAGCATTGACATAGTCATCATGAAGTGAATCAGAACTTACTTTACAGCTCAGTATTGTTTGAACAATGTAAGATGTCATAATCTTTTTCTATTTAGGGCTTCATAATTTTATACTTAAGAGTAAAGGGTAAAATCTGATTATCAGAAGAGTAGTTCTCACCTCCCACTTATTCCATGGATAAGTAAACATTTAAAATCTTCAGGAATTTTCAAGATTAATTAGAGTACAAAATTACTAAAAATTTTCTGGCTAAATTCTAAAGTTTAAAATTACATTTAATGGGACTTCCCTTGTGGTCCAGTGGCTAAGACTCTGTGTTCCCAATGCAGGGGGCCCAGGTTCCATCCCTGGTTGGGGAACTAGCTCCCACATGCCACAACTAAAAAAGAACCTCATGCTGCAACCAAGACCCGGCCCAGCCAAATAAATAAATATTAAAAAAAAAAAAATAATAAAATAAAAAAAAAAAAAAAATTACATTTAAGTCATTGAGTTGCTTTTAGAAATATCAGACAACAACCCCTGCACATTCCCCCCCACCAAAAAAAAAATTTGTAATATTTAAACAACCTGGTTAAAAGATTTTGTTTTTCTTTAGGAAGATTTGATTAATTGCTCAAATTCAAAAGAAACACACCATATAAAAACATGCTGAAATCAACTGGCAGAAAAATTGTAAAACTAGATCTTCAGTTGAGTATTATAGTAATCATAAGTGTTGTTTTTACCATTTTCTGAGGTATAGTTATGTTATGGCAGCTCCTCAGCCTGACTTACAGTCTTATAACTTTTAAGCTAATGCTTCCTTTACCTTTACAAATTTCTGGGTGACCTCATTTTCTACAGAGTTTACTGTCTTGGTCACTTTGTTAATCCATTTATTTCATGTTAAGCCAGTTAAAACCAGTAAGAAGACAATGAGAAGGCTTGGGGCGTGTAAGAGGAAAGAAGAAATAAATGGAGTCTGGGAGAGCAAATTCGAGAGGCAAAACAAAAGTGATACAGATAGTAAGCCGAAAAAAAATAAAGGAGTTGTAAAAGTTTACAGAAGTTTAAAAAATAAAATTAATAGTGATAATTTGGATAAATAAATCCTAGCAAAATCTGATGTTTAACCAAATCGTGTCACCATGATCAAGCCTTAAAAAGTGGTCAGTTTTTTGATTCTTTTCTATAGTTGTTAAACTCCTTAATATGAACCATTTCAGTAAACATGAAACTTGTTTATAGAAAATCTCTCTTCATTTTATTTTGCAAAAATTTCCCTTGCAAAATATTTAGCACAAGCTGCAAAAAATTAAGCCACGCTGCAAAATATGTGGTTTTTTAAAAATATCTGGATAATGAGATATTTGCTGTGAATTAAATGTGATATTACCGCCAAACCTTGTCTTAGGAACATCACATTTGCACTGTATTAGTTTAGACTCAGACTTAAAAGAAGCCATTTAGAAAAGTCACTGCCTGGACTGCCAGACATGACTAGTTTGAATACCAATAGATAAAAAAAAAACACAACAAGTTAAATAGTTGGGAAATGAATAGCTTGAAAACAAATAGCTCAGATGGAGAGCTTAAAATCAAATTGACTGAAATGAAGGACTGACATTTCCAACAACTGGACTGCTGGAATTCTTCTTTTTTTAAAAATAATTTTATTTATGGCTGTGTTGGGTCTTTGTTGCTACAGGACTTTTTCTGTAGTTGCTGCGAATAGGGGCTACTCTTTAGTTGTGGTGGACTTCTCATTGCGGTGGCTTCTCTTGTTGTGGAGTGTGGGCTCTAGAGCCTGGAGTCAGTAGCTGTGGTGCACAGGCTTCACTGCTTCATAGCATGTGGGAATCTTCCTGGATCAGGGATCAGACCTGTGTCTCCTGCATCCTGGCAGCTTCTTTACCACTAAGCCAGCAGGGAAACCCTAACTGCTCGAATTTCTGAACTAAAAATTTAAATGTTAGAAAGTATTAAGTAAATGTTTGAGAAAATGTAATTATAGGGAAGGCAATATATGTTATGATATGAACCAGAAGATTTAGTCTCAAATTCTTCTCTGTGTTACAGAAACTGTGTGGATTTGGTCAAGACTTTGGTGCTTTACAAAAATAGAATACTATTTTTAACTTAAAAAGTAACTCATACATTGACTATACTGCAATAAAAAAGATAAAAATAAAAACTCAGCTTGTTAGTGTATGGACTTTTTTAGAAATCATATGTTGATAAAAATCTAGGAGTTAATAACTAAATCAGCTTATCAAGAGATTTTATCCCTAAAACAAATTGTTTCTGTTACCTTGGACATTATATTTTTATTATGTTTAAAGTGAAAGTCGCTCAGTAATGTCCGACTACAGTCCAAGGAATTCTCCAGGCCAGAATACTGGAGTGGTTAGCCTTTCCCTTCTCCAGGGGATCTTCCCAACCAGGGATTGAACCCTGGTCTCCCACATTGCAGGCTGATTCTTTACCAGCTGAGCTATCAGGGAAGGCCCTTATTATGTTTAGTCAGTAACAAATTTAACTAAGTATTTACTTTTCAGATTTTTTTTTTTCTCTCATGCCACAGGGTATCTTAGTTCACTGATTAGGGATTGAATCCAGGCCCTTGGCAGTGAGAGCATGGAGTCCTAACCACTGGACCACCAGGGAATTCCCCTTACTTAAATTTTAAAAAGAAGATACTGATTATGCTTTGAATTTTTTAACAAAAGTGCTCTTATTTTATTTTAAAAAGAATTCTTTAGGTAAGTTAAGCATCTCTCCATTTTAGGATTAGAAAAAAATAAGTAAAAAGTCAAATGTCCTGCCTACTGCTATGGAGATAGTCAGTTTTTCTTTTCTGATATCTTACTTGACAAGTAATAGAATTTTTAAAATACTCATGATCCACTAACACTGTACTCTTTTGGTGTTAACATTTTAACTTCACAGTGGGAAGAATTTGAAAAGATGTTTTTCAGCTGATGATATTATTATATAATTCTGTCAGTAATATTACATTTGATTTCATTGGGAATTCATCATTACTATATAATTTGAGACATTACTAATGATAGGAAAGATATATATATATATATATAAAATGATTCTTACACATTTTAAGTTTCTACTTTCTTTTCAGGTATGACAGCAGTTATCTGTACTTACCCTCTTGACATGGTTAGAGTACGCCTAGCATTCCAGGTGAAAGGGGAACACACTTATACAGGAATTATTCATGCATTCAAAACAATTTATGCAAAGGTATTTCATTTTTACTTTTCTTATCTATAACATGCCCTTTTATACTTAGGCAGTTATTTTTACTATTATCTAAGTAGTTTTTGTTTTACTTATAATTATTAACATTAATAATCATTATGAAAACATATCTGTGTTTTAGTGTGGGTCCAGGATAATATTTCCATTATAATGTATGCTTTGTTCTTTTGCTCAATGTAATTTTGCTTCTAATTTTTCTTCATGCAAAAGGAAGGCGGTTTCCTTGGATTTTACAGAGGCTTGATGCCTACTATATTAGGAATGGCTCCATATGCAGGTATGTTTTAAATTTGGCAACATCTTGGTTTTTCATTTTGTTGTAGGAATGATTTTAAAGTTGAGTATTTATTATTTAAGCCCCTAATCTGCCCAAAATTGCTTTTTTTCCTTTCTAAGGATAACCATTGGTTAAATAATTTCTTCTTTCCCCAGTGATCTGTAGTGTTACTTCTTAAAACAATAATAGAGTCCAGTTTTATAATAAGTCCTTATATTTGGTAGGACAAGTCCCTTGACCTTATCTTTTTTTTTGAGTAATATAAGGACTGTTGATATCTTGTTAGAATCATTTTTTGATGTTGTACAAAAGTCTTTGTTGGAATTCTGAATGAAATTACATACAAAGCTTGGACATTTTTTGGTTAGATATATTTATAGACATCTTGTAAGCTTTGTTGTGTCTTTTAGAAACATTACGTTTTCAGTTTATTGCTTGTTTTAATTTTTATATGATTTTATAGCTAGCCATTCTACTTTTTGATATTATAGCCAGTTATCATGTTACTTGTAAGTGCTTTGGATTTCCTGTGTGGACCATCATATCCTGTGCAAATAACATCATTTTTCTCACTTCAGTTCAAATCATTATTTGTCTACTTATGTTTGTCTTGCTGTACTAGCTAAGGATCTATAGTGCATCAGTGAATAAAAATGGTGATAGTTGGCATTTTGGCTCATTATTGAATTTTAAAGGAAATGTTTCTAGTATTTATTTAGCTATTTATTTAG
Source organism: Antilocapra americana (assembly GCA_007570785.1). Classification (NCBI taxonomy): domain Eukaryota; kingdom Metazoa; phylum Chordata; class Mammalia; order Artiodactyla; family Antilocapridae; genus Antilocapra; species Antilocapra americana. The sequence goes on from ML663567.1 coordinate 1,957,755, forward strand.
CCTAATGTACTATTTATCAGGTTTAGGTAGTATGGTAAGAATTTTTATCTGAACTGGTGTTGAATCTTATCAGGCACCCTTTTCTGCATTTACTGAAGTGCTAAGTTTTTTCATTTTATCTATTAATTTGATGAATGACTTTAATAGATGTTCTAATGTCAGCCAAATTGGTTATGATACAGTGATCTTTTTATATCCTATTGAATTCCATTCACTAATTGCTTTTAGAAGTTTTACATCTATATTTATGAGTGAGATGTGAGATTAGTTTATAATTTTCTCTTGTAACATCCTTGTGTGGTTTGGGTATCATGGTTACTTAGGCCTCATAGAATGAGTTGAAGCGTATTTCCTCATTTCCATGCTCAGAAACAATCTGTATAAAATTATTAGAATTATCTGTTTCTTGAAAGATTTTATTGTGAGATGTGTGATTTTTAACTACTGGCTTAATTTATTGAATGTTATATAACCATATAGGTTATATATGGTTATATATTTTTTTTATATGGTTATGTATTTTCTTTACCATTTTGAACTTGACTGTTTTGTGTTTGTTTTCAACTTTCTTGGCAAAAGATTTTCCTTATTCATATTTTTTTCATTTTTTGCTCTATCTATAGTTGTTTTTTTATTTCTTTTATCAGTTATCTGATTCTATAAAGCATCAATTTTGGCTTTCTTTCACTTATCTAGTCTACCTTTATTTTCCATTTCATAGATTCTTGTTCATGCATTAATTATCTCTTTTCTCTTTGGTTTATCCTTCAATTGTGTGCTTACCTCATTAATTTTTGGCCTTTGGGTTTTTTTCCCTTAACTATCTGCTTTTGTTTCATCCTTTGAGTGTGTTATTTTATTCATTTGTTTTTACTTAAAGTTGGAAAATTTCAAATATATTCAAAAACTGGCAGTAGCATAATGAACCACCATGTACCCATCTAGCTTCATAGTGGTCACCTGATGACATATCTTTTTTCATCTATTCCCATTCCTTATTCTCTTCACCTTTTACCCCAAAGTTTTTTTCAAGCAAATTCACTTGTAATTTTCTCTTCTTGTAACATCCTTGTGTGGTTTGGGTATCATGGTTACATAGATCTTATAGAATGAGTTGAAAACTATTTCCTCATTTCCATCCTCAGGAACAATTATATTTCACCCATAATATTTCCAGTATTCAACTCTATGCTTTTTTTAAAAAAAAATAAGTATAACCACAGACCATTATGAAATTCTTTTTTTACATTATATTTTTTAAATATATTCTTTTCCATTGTGGGTTATCATAGGAATTGAATATAGTTCTCTGTACTATATAGTAGGACCTTGTTTATCCGTTCTATATATAAAAGCTTGAAACTGCTAACCCCAGCCTTCCTTCCCTCAACCCCTCCCTTGGGAATCACCAGTCTCTGTGTCTCTGATTTTGTTTCTTAGATAGGTTCATTTATGTCATATTTTAGATTCCACATGGAAGTGCTGTCATATGGTATTTGTCTTACCATTATGAAACTTTCTTAATGTTATCTAGTATATTGTCATTGTTCAAATTCCCTGAATTCATAATTTTTCCACCTAGATCCAAGTTAATATTTGCCTGGGTTATCTTTCGTCATCCTTTCATTTTCTACTTCTGCATGTTTTAGGTATTTATTTTGTAATCATCATATAGCTGAATTTTTTTCTAATCCAGTCAGTAAAATCTTTCATTGCCAGTTAGTCTGCTTAATGGTTATTGTGATTATTGATATATTTGGACTTGTTTCTTTACTTTGCTATTGATTTCCACTTGTTGTTTTTCTTTTTATGTTTCTTTTTATTCCTTTCTTATCTTGTTTATTTTCCTGAATCTTTACTCCCCAAATTTTTATAAATATAGAAGTTTATTTGCCTCCTCCTATGCTTGGTGGTCTTCATTTATTTAGTTTGTTATTTTCTGTGGGTTTTTTTCCTCGGGTGGTCTTTAACTATGAGTTTCTATTACCTTTTTCTTTGGCAACATCACATGGCATTTCTTAGTTCCCCAACCAGAGATTGAACCCATGGCCTCTGCATTGGAAGTGTGGAGTCTTAACCACCGGACCACCAGGAAAGTCCAGCACGTTACTTGATCTTAATTTGAGTTTCTGACCCAGTGATTCCATCTTCTCAGGGCCCAACAGCAGAATCTGTCTCAATGGCTTGACTGTTGGTATCAAAATGTAGAATCACTCCACTTCTGTCATGGGCCACAACTCCCAGGTGGACCTCAGATTATATTTTTGGAAGGTGCTGCTGCTAGGGATTCCTAGAAACTAGGGATTCCTTTCTGTAAGCCCAGTAATGGATATATTTGTTCCATAGTAATGATGAAGGCTCTTGGAATACATTCATTGCCATTATGCTGGAATCAGAACGCTTTAGTTTTTTTACTATATTTTCTTTTCTTTCTAATTTTTTGTTCTTAGTTTTATTTTTGAAACATTTTTTACATTGCTATTGTTTGTACATAATTTTGTTTCTTAATTTTTCCAATTTCACAAGTCTTTTTCATATTTCGGAATACTATTCGCATTAAAAAAAATTTTGTCATGTTTCACTGAATACCATTCTACATAATTTAGGTATTTTAATTTTTTTTCCTACTTGTGTTTAATTTACTATGAATTTCCTTGTTGTGACTTTTTTTGTAGTTAAGATTTTTGTGTTTAAGTTTTATGAATAGATTTCCCAAATATTAAAGTGTATGAGTATTCTAAAGTTGTATATCATTATTAAATACTATAAGTTCATAAGAATTTTATATTAAGAATAAATGCATATATTGAGTTATTATCCTAGACTGAATTTTTATTAGGGCTTATTTGTTCTTAAGCATTAAGTATCTTCTTAAATGTGTTTTAAAATTTAGCAGATATCAAGATATCTTGAGTAATGTTTAGTTAATAGGAATGCTTGGATTTTGTTTTTTATTTTTTTTAACATATGACTTTTAATGTTTTTATTATAAAATAAATCATGTACATATTCAGCCAGTACCAACTGCACATTATCAATAACTCAGTATTAATTAGATTCCGTTTGTCTTCTGAGTCACTCATTGTCATAGCTATTCCTTGAAGACAAAATTACACACTGAATGAAATAATGCTTTATCACTTCTAAATTTGTCGCCTCTTCTTTACATTATCATCATTATTATAAATATATTATATTTACTTAAAATTGCTAATCATTAATTTAACTTTTACTTATGTGAAATCTTGTAAAACTGTTTAATTCTATTCATGTATAAGGTGGCATTATACTCAACTACTACCTTTATACAGTGAACTGAACATTATACTAGTGTATGAAAAACCAATGCTATAATTTTTTATAGGTGGTTATTTTGTTGTCTTTAGGTTACTTATAACCATTAATTAAATCTTTTCATCTTAGATTAAGCCAAATATCAGAAATCAGGAAATGCATAGTTAGTTCCTTGAGTTAATTGGTTATTATGTAAGAATGGTGTCTTCTCATAGCTTACATTCTGTTAAGCATCGTGGTGAATTTATATTTTGTCTTTCAGGTGTTTCATTTTTTACTTTTGGTACCTTAAAGAGTGTTGGGCTTTCCTATGCTCCCACCCTTCTTGGCAGACCTTCATCAGACAATCCTAATGTCTTAGTTTTGAAAACTCACATAAACTTACTTTGTGGTGGTGTTGCTGGAGCAATAGCACAGACAATATCGTAAGTTTCTAATCAACTTAAGTCAAATACATTTATCCAAGCCTGATTTTTAGCATTGGTTAGTTATTTTATTTTTTTCTAATAGATTATTAAAAACAGGATCCCTTGAAAAATATAAATATTAATTTAATACATTTTCCCAATGTGCCTACCCTTAAAGCATATTATAAATAACTTTATGCTAAATTGATCAAATTAGTTTGAACCTACTCAATTTCTGTGGATTTTAAAAGAAAGGAAAAGGAAAGCTAGAAAGAAACACTGAGTATAGTCTTTAGCCATGTTTTCTTAAAATTTGCCCATATGAGGTTTCTGAAATTTGAGCCATTGATTGTGTGTGTGTATATATGTGTGTGTGTAGGCACAACTTTTCTTGCAGTAAATCTTAAAGACCTGCTTTGTGCCAGAAACTGTGCTAAGCATTGGGATTTTCATTGATGGAAGAACAAAATTGTTGCTTCAAGAAGCTTATACTCTTATTGAGACAGGAGCAATCCAGGGAATTCTGTATCAACATAAGTTGTATTAGGGACATGGAACTTCCTAGGGGGCTCAGTGATAAAGAACCTACCTGCCAGGCAGGAGACGCAGGTTCCATCCCTGGGTCAGGAAGGTTCCCTGGAGAAAGAAATGGCAACCTGCTCCAGTATTCTTGCCTGGGAAATCCCTTGGACAGAGAAGCCTGATGGGTTACAGGCCATGGGGTCACAAAAGAGTCGGACACGGCTTAGCGACTAAACAATAACCAGTTAGGGACATAGATAAGTTAGGTGGAAAGTGTAATGGAAAGGAGGCTTCAAAGAATTTCTGTAGACCAAGAGAGATTGGCTAGATGAGGTAAAATGAGGCTGGAATACTATGAGGCAGGAACAGGAAAAAGGAAAGATTTCTGTGACTGAGGAGTATCCTGAAAAACAGGAAGTACTAGAGTCACAAAGGCTCAAAAAAAATAGTATCCAATGGAAAAAAGAAAAGTCAAAGTAAGATAAGTACTGAAAGGTAAGGTGTTCATTGAATTTTACAATTAAGGATTACTTTTGTGAAAGCAGACTCAATATACTTTGTAGGAGCAGACTAGGTTGAAGGTAAAGAAAAAGTTCTACTTTTAGAAATGTAGTTGTGGAACCTTGTTCCTTTGCAGAGAATGCTCACCTCTAGCTATTCTGTATTCTCTTCTTGGGTTTCCTGCCCTTTTCTTAATTATTTACTTCCAATTTAGAGCCTTAAAATCTCTCTTGACTCTTAAAGATACAGTGGCTCTTCTCAGTTCCTTTATCCTCTTTCTAATTGTTCTGTTTCCTTGGTTTTTAGAAACAGTGCCCTCTCTTGGCCATCATCCTCCCACCTTTCCCTTTTCAGGTATCTTGCTAATTCCTGTTTTCTTCCTCCTACCTATCTGTGCTCATACTGTTAAGGCCTTGCCAGACTTTAGTCCTTTGCCCTTCCTGTAAATATCTAGAGTAGCTCATCTATCTTTAAGGATTCAAAGGTCACCTCTGTACAGATAACTAATTCTATTGAAATCTCCATACTGGTTCCCTCTGGTAACCTCTTGGATGTTTCTACCTGGACTTCTGTCGTCCATGCAAACTCCATGATTCATATACTACTTTCTTGTTTTCTTTTTCATGTCTGTCCTTAGCCCCCAACTTTTCTATTGTTATTGATAACCATTAATCTTATAGTCCTGATAATACCTTGAAATCATTTTTCACATTTTATATATCCAGACAGTTTTGCAATTTTTTGCATAAGAACATTGCCTAGAATGCTGTTTTCTCTTTCCTGTTGTTACTTCCCTCGTTCTGATCCTTGTACATTGTCTTCTTACTTTCTCCCTATTAATCGATTTTTTCTACCCAGACACATCTTTTTCTGCTTAGAGACTGAATTGTTCAGGTTGAGGTTTTGATCCCTTTATTCCCCACAAAATTTTTTCATCTCTCCACCTCCTATTAAAAGATAGTTCGTGGGACTGCTCTGGCAGGTGCCCAGGTTTGATCTCTGATCAGGAAGGTAGATCCCATGTGCTTGTCCCAACTGAGAGTTTGCATGTCCCAACTAAAGATCCTGCAACAAAGATCGAAGAGCTCAAGATCCTGCAACAAAGATCGAAGAGCTCACGTGCTGCAACTAAGATCCGGCACAGCCAAACAGATAAATGATTTTTTATTTTTTAAGATAATTCATGGAGGGGAATTCCCTGGGGGTCCAGTAGTTAGAAGTTTGTGCTTTCCCTGTAGGGGGCACAGGTTTGTTCCCTGCTTGGGAAACCAAGATCCTGCAAGCCTTGAGGCAGGGTCAAAAAAAATAAAAAGATTGGTAATTCATGGAGGTGCTATTGAGATGTATAGGGCACTTCATCTAATTACTAATGTTATTTCTTAAGCTGTTTGGTTGCTGTATGGGTGGTTTTTTAATTATGACTATTGCATAGTAAATTTAAATGTATATAGAAGTATATACTTACTTTTGTCATATATCACTATGTATATATTATATATGTATTTATAACATGTGTGGTTCAGCTGGTAAAGAATCCATCTGCAATATGGGAGACCTGGGCTCAATCCCTGGGTTGGGAAGATACCCTGGAGAAGGGAAAGGCTACCCACTCCAGTATTCTGGCCTAGAGAATTCCATGGAGTGTATAATCCATGGGATTGCAAAGAGCTGGACATGATTCAGCAACTTTCACTTATATATATATATAAGTAGAAAGCAGTTTTATGGTAGGGAAAATGTTTCTAAGACTCAATTTTCTTAACATTGTGATAAGAGTAACTACCACATGCAATTATGTAAAGATGGGATGAGATAATATACTTTATCTTGCTTAGCACAGGACCTAAGTAGTCAATATTAGCCCTAAAAATATAATAAAAAAATCACCTGGGTCCTACTCCAAAGAGATTACTTTTGTATATTTCATTTTAGACAATCTAAACATTCGTAAGTTGAGGTATAATTGACATATTATTTTCTGGGATATAACATAATGATTTGATATTTGTATATATGGCAAAATGATCATGACAGTAAGTGTAGTTAACATTTGTCCCACCATACAGAGTTACAGACCAGGTGGTCTTTGCACTTAAAATTACCTCTGTCCTCTAAATACAATTATCTGTATTGTTAATTTTAGCCCTTAAGGAAAATTTTTGTTGGCCTACTGTATACAAGGGCACTTGCTGAAATACTCTTAGGGTAGTGATTCTTAACTGGCGGTGGTTTTGCCTCTAGTGGATGTTTAGTAATGTCTGGAGACATTTTTGGTTGTTACAATTGGGGGTGTGCTACTGACAGCTATTGGGCTGAAGCCAGAGATGTATCTATACATCCTACTGCACAAGACATCCCCCACAACTAAGAATTATCCAACCCAAATGGCAATAGTGACAAAGTTAAGAAACCCTGTCTTAGGGTTACAACAATGGAAAGTACTCAGTTTATTTTTTCAGGAAGTAGCATTTCATTTTGCTTTGGGGAATAAATAGAACTTGACATTGGGTGATGAAAGAGAAGAATCACCAAACCCAAGAGAACCACTTCTGCAAAGGGCAAAGAGACCTCGGTTTTGTTATTTGGTTTTATTCATGTGCCTATATCCTGACTCCCAGGTTAGACAAAATAATCAGAGAATAGGAACATGTTATCTCCTAGCATACACAGGACTTTGTATTCAATAATTGCTGAGTAGAAAATTAAAAATCGTTTTTAAGTCCTTCTGTCTTTTTCTTCTTTTAGCTACCCATTTGATGTAACACGTCGGCGAATGCAGTTAGGAACTGTTCTTCCAGAATTTGAAAAGTGCCTGTAAGTTCTGCATTTGTTATTGTTCAATTTCTTTAGGAAATGTAATGTGTAAAATAAGTAGGGAGATAGGACTGTGATCTCACAAGTAGTCTAGAGATTTAATTTTATCTCCCATAGTGTGCTTTGGTTAACAGTCCTTATCCTCCTATTGGGTTTCCCTGGTGGCTCAGACGGTAAAGAATTTGCCTGCAATTCAGGAGACTCGGGTTTAGTCCCTGGCTTGGGAAAATCCTCTGGAGAAGGAAATGGCTACACACTCCAGTATTCTTGCCTGGAGAATTCCATGGACAGAGGAGCCTGGCAGGCTACAGTCCATGGGGTTGCAAAGAGTAGGACATGACTGAGGTTGCAAAGAGTAGGACATGACTGAGCAACTAACACTTTCACTTTCAATCTCCTATTAAAATTTTATTTTAGGGAATTCCCTGGCAGTCCAGTGGTTAGGACTCACTGTGGGGCCCTAAGTTCGCCCCCTGATTGGGGAACTAAAATCCAGCAAGGCATGAAGCTAAAAAAAAAAAAAAGTCATTTTAGAGCAGCTCTGTTAAATAGAAATATAATGTGAATCTCATATTTAATTTAAATTTTTCTGGTAACCACATTTAAAAAGTATAAAAAGAAACAGATGAAATTGTTTTAAAATATTTTATTTAAGCCAATTCATCTAAAATTTATCACTTTGTCATCTTATTTTACATCATTTTTATTTCTTTATTTATATTTTTAATCCCTTAAAAAATACTACATATTTGAATTCCGGGGGGTATTTTACACTCACGGCACATCTCAGTTTTGGATTTGCCACTGAGTTTCATGTACTTAGTAGCCTCATATGGCTAGTGGCTAACACTATTGCGTAGCGTAGTACTGTAGAAATTTCTATAATTTATAACTTTCAAATCATTCTGTTTGGTGATGTGTTGTCCCTCAGGTAAAGAGCAGAATATTTATTCAGGAACTTGAGTTGCCTTTATTCACCCAAAAGATTTTTTTGAAGATTTCAGTCCATATTGCATATTGAAAGAGAAAGACAAAGCCCAAAATGTTGGTTTGAAAGGAAAGAACACTCAAACAAGAAAGTGTTTATTGAAATCTGAAAGATGGTCCTTCAACTTTAGTTCTATTACATCTGCTCATTATAGCATACAACTTGAGCAGAAATGAGAGCTTAAAGGGCAGCTGTTCATATATCCTTTAAAAAGACTACATCAGTATTTCAAATATTATTATGAAATTGTGTTGCTAGTAAATGTCACAGACATAATACAAACAAAATATGTTGTATTAAAGAACCCCAAAATTCTATGCATGATGCTTTGCACTTGTTCGGAATGAATTGCTGTTTTATTGTGAATTTTTAGCTTGTTTTAACACTTGCTTTCCAAAAGCTACTCAAGATGGAATTTTAGCTTCTTTTACAAAAATGCTGTTATGATCCTGAAGTTGTCTCTTTGTGACTGGGCATAAAGGTGTCATCATTTTATCATTCTCTTTCAGTACCATGCGGGAGACTATGAAGTATGTCTATGGACACCATGGAATTCGAAAAGGATTATATCGTGGTTTATCTCTTAATTACATTCGTTGCGTTCCTTCTCAGGCAGTGGCTTTTACAACATATGAACTTATGAAGCAGTTTTTTCACCTCAATTAAAAATCATGATTCCTTTTCCTTAATAAACCCTCAGAGGGAAAAATAAAATGTTAATTTAATTTGGGGGAGAACATTACTTGAAGGGGGATATTTACCCTGTCACAGGAACCACTGGTATTTTAGTACTTGATTTTTCTATTCATCACAAATCAAAAGTGCTTACTATACTTTTTGATGCCAGTAGTTATATTTTAGAACATTGCAAAAAAAAAAATTCCTAAGCTGATGCTGGTTAATCAGTAAGGTTATTGGAAACCTTTTTAAAGTGTTATTTGAAAGTAGAACTAACTTGAAATGAATTCAAGAGGTTGCCATTAGTTTTATTATGCTATTCCAGGCTTTTAATTGTAATCATGATTTTCAAAGACTGTAACATTGGTTTTTGTTATTATAATAAACAGGCTTGGTTATATTACAGCAGAATGATAAGAACTGAAATTTTAAGTTATGTGAAACATAGGTTAACAGCCAGCATTGAAGTATTATTCATAATATGTCTCTTCTCATAATTCTGCTCCACTGGATAAAAGAACAAACACTTTCTCTTCATTTTTGATAAATATTGTATTCAAAAAGTAGCCATGTAGACACTCATCAGTAAGTCAAAAATTTTCAGGTCTTGCTCAAATGTTATTACCAGTTTCTGAGTGATATAAGTATGTTTTTAAATTTCACTGTATTTCCCAAAGGCAGGAATAATAAATATTGAATATCGCTCTCAAAACAAATTAGCATTATAGATTTGTTTTTGTTAGATGATTTGGTGTATGTTAGAAAATTTATTTAAGTGGACTGTGAAATATCCATTAATATAGATGTGAATGTTGAATGTTTCCAAGGTATTATGTTATGACACATCAACTAGTTCTTCCACATAAAATAATTTTAGTGCAATATAAACTTAAGTAGAAATGTAAAACATGATCTGAATTGCTATCCTTTATAGTAAAATAGTTTAAAATGTAAGAACTCCATTTATTATGTACTTTTTTATGTTTTATTGTCAGCATGACAAAAAATGAGAGGGGAACAGTTATAGTTCTGTCCTCCAAAATAGCAATTTGTAGAATTAATATGATTTTTAAGGCATTAGAAAACTAAGTTGAAAGTGTTATTTGTTTCTATTTTTATTTTTTTGCATAAAGATTTCTTGTCATATCTTGGTGAAATTATATGAACTGGTTTCATTTTCAAAGTCTTTATTTTACAATAAATGTTTATCTTTGTATGATTTATAAGTATACCCACAGGTGTACATGTGTCCCTAAAACTATTTTGTATATTTTCATTTGTGGGCTACACCGTAGCTAAATACTGCTATCAAATCTCAAGATAATTTAAATGTATAAAATAAGTATCTCAGTTATGTTATCAATAAAGGAGGACTGCAAATATTTTTTTAAATAAAAATTTGCATTCTATGTCTGTTACAGAGTACCTAGGTTATTAAAAATAAATTTTATTCATATTTCAACAATTACTCCTCTCTTTTAACTGTTTATACTATTGAAGCATAAACAAACATAAATGGTCAGAATGGAAGAATACTTAAAATAATGACAGTATTTATATCTAATTTATTTCAGATTGATAACTCAAAGTGAATCTTGATGGATTATCTTGCATTTGAAGATCGACTATGTCTGTTTTGATTGCCTTTGTAATTTTTTTCTTGCCTTTTTGTGGGTACAGCCCTCTGGTCTATGGAATGGGACAGTGATTTTGTCTAGAGATTGATGAGTGATGTACCCTTCCTGGCTCTTAATGGTGGCCTGTGTGGAGATTGAAAGTTTAGTGGTGATATATATATATATATATATGTACACACACACACACATATATATATATAGTAATGTCTTATCCCATTTTCCCTCCGGTACTCAACATTCATTTATTCAGCACCCATTGTGTGCCAGGGATTATGTCAGCATTTTGTGGGCATACCTTGAGACGTCTCTCAGCTGTCCTTATAGTCTGGTTTGGATTCCCAATAGCATCTATATTTGGGTATTACACTGGCAGGGTATGTACCACACTTTTTACTTACTGAATGTTTACTTATATTCTTCTAGTTGGTTCTCTCATGGGCAGAGTCATCCCTTCATCTCCTTTTAAGGAGCACAGTGTATGGCACCATAATAGTTGTTCAGTGATGTTTACTGATGAGCTAAAGCAAGGTTTGGTCCCCGTTTTTAGAGAAAATGTTCTAGTAGGAAGAAATGAGGCACTACTAGTGCAGAGCAAGAACAATTTACAAAGTTTTTTTTTTTTCCACAGAGATGTCTTGCTGCTAATTTGAGCCAGGATGAATGGCAAACAATAAAACCTACATTATATGAGTAATTCGTTACCTTGCAGAATTGGGCCGGTGATATCTGACATACTTATATAGCAACCATATACTTTAACACTTCCTCAGATCAATTCTTTGAATATCAGACACTGTTAGGCACTGGGACTCAATGACAAATAATGAGTCATGTATATTTCCTGAGGATTTACTGTGTTCCGTTCCTTATTTTAAGCACTTTTGATGCCTTAACTCTGTTTCTGCAACAATACTGATAAGAACAGTACTATTAAATACTCCTTTTTTACATTTGGGATGATTGAGACCCAGGGAGATCAAGTAACTTGTCCTGGTTCACACAATAAGTGGTGGATCTCCGATTCAGATTCAGCCAGTCTGAATCTGCAGCTTAGTCTACTAGACATGATGCTAGTAGACACACTAGTATCCTTCAACACACTAGTATCCTTTCTATGCAGAAATATGTCAAGAAATACAAATCAATTAATAGAATGATTAGTTTTTGGAAAGTGCCTTTGTTGTTTTCCCCATTCTTCAGATCGGTAATTTATGTCCTTTTTCGTTACTGGTTTAGCTGGAGTCTTATCAATGTTTTGAATTTTCTCCATTGTCTGTTTTTTATTTTGTTAATTTCTGTTTCTACATACAAATAATTGCTGATAAAGTAGAGTGATTTTGTAAAAATACAATCAGGCAGTGGTTTCCCTGGTAGATCAGTGGTGAAGAGCCTGCCTACCAGCTCAGGGGACACGGGTTCAGTCCTGGTCCAGGAGGATCCCACATGCCAGGGGACAACTAAGCGACAATTAACTGAGCCTGTGCTCTGGGGCCTGTGAGCCACAACTAGGAGCCCATGAGCTGCAACTACTGCAAGTCCTTGAGCACCTGAGCTCATGCTCTGCAACAAGAGAAGCCACTGCAATGAGAAGCCCAGGCACCGAAACTAGAGAGTATCCCCCACTTGCCCCAGCTGTAGAAAGCCTGTGTGCAGCAGGCTCTGAAAATTCAGAGCCGCCATAAATAAATAAACATAAATCCCTTAAAACAACAACAACAAAAACCCATAATCAGGCAATTTTATTCCCCTGCTGAAAACCTTCCAGGGCTTCCCATTGCATTTAGAATAAAAGACAAAATCATTACCATATCTTACACAGCCCTGAATAAATCCATCTGCCTGTGTCTACTCCAACCCTGTTTGCTGCTACTCACAGCCTGTAGAGGCTAGCCTCAACTTGCCAGCCATTTGAGTAAGGCATCTTCAGAGTCGATCACTCAGCTTCCTGATGATGCTTCACGGACAAGGAAAAGCTTTCCTCACAAAATCCTGCCCAAAATGAAAATTCATATGCTAAAAAAATGGTTGTTTGGCGGTTCAGTGGTTAAGGCTCCATGCTGCCAATGCAGGGGGCATGAGTTTGATCTCTGATTGGGGAGCCAAGTTCCCACATGCTGCACGGCTTGGCCAAAAGATTACATAAATTTTAAAAATGATTTTTTTACATAGATTAGATAATTATAGCAGGTATTCATGGAAAACCTACAGCTAGCATCATATTCAATGGTGAAATATTAAATGTTTTCCCCCTGAGATCAGTGGAAGGCAAAGATGCCCAGTGTCAGAATTTCTGTTTAACCAGTGAACTTAAGTACACGATGGAGAAGGAAATGGCAACCACTCCAGTATTCTTGCCTGAAATGTTCCATGGACCGAGGAGCCTGGGTAGGCTACAGTCCATGGGGTTGCAAAGAGTTGGACACGACTGAGTGCTTCAATTCAGTAAATGAAGTTAAAAACAAAGAAAGATCAGAGGAAGAAGTAGAACTTCCTCTATTTGTAGATGACATGATTATTTACATAGAAGTCTTAATGAATCTACTATCAACTTATCGCAATTACTAGCAAGGCCTCAGGATATAACGTAAATTTTAAAAACTATTTTTATATACTAGCAGGAAGCAATTGGAAAACTCACTTAAAATAGCATAAAAATATAAAATATTTAAATTTAATAAAATATTAAGCATGTTAATTGTCATGTGTCTAATCAATCGCCAGCCCAGGATTGATGCTCGGGGCTGGTGCAGCGAGATTTCCCGGGGGTGGGGGGAGGAGGGAGGGGGTTCCGGAGGGGAAGCATATGTAAACCCATGGTGATATCATGACAATGTATGGCAAAAACAATAATAAAAAAAATATTAATATACAAGAGTTTTACATTGATAATTACAAGATGTTGCTGAGAGACATTAAAGAAAATCTATATAAATGGAGAGATAAACCAGGTTTATGAGTTAGACATCTCTATATTTTAAAGAAATCAGTTCTCAAATTGATTTTTAAGTCTAATACAATCTCAGTAATACTTCCAATAGGCTCTTTGTAGAAATTCACAATTTTTATACAAACTGTGTACAAATTTTTATACAATTCAGTTTTTATACAAACTCATTCTAAAGTCTGTATAAAAATTTAAAGGACCTAGAATGTCCAAAGCAATCTTTAAAAGAACAAAGTATCTGTCTGTATGACTTACTATACAACTGTAGTAATCATGACAATGGGGTGCAGACACAAGGATTGACAAACATCAGAAGAACAGAATTGAGAGCCAGAAATGGACCTGCACTTAACTTGATTTTCTTTCTTCAACAAGGTGCCAGAACAATCCAGTGGGCGATGAGAATTCTTTTCAGTAGGTGCTACTGGGAAAACTGGATATGCACATGGTTGGGGGGAAGTGGAATGGAGGGGAAACGTGACTCATTCTCTACCTCATACCACACACAAAAATTAATTTGAGATGGATCATAGACCTAAATGAATAAGGTGAATTTCAAGAAGAAAACAAAGGAGAATATCTTTACCTCCTAGGAGTTGGCAAAGATTCCTTAGGTCACAGAAAGTGAAAAGCATAGATGAAAAATGGATAAATCAGTCTTGATATAGATTAAAACTTATGCACAGCTAAAGATCTTGTCACTGAACTGAACTTGGGTCTACTCAGCTGTGCAGTAGAGCCAGTGACACTGAGTTGTGGAGAAGGAAAGTGCAGCATTTATTATAATACAAGAAGAATGGGTGGCTCTACTCTAATAGCCAAGTCCCTGAAAGCGTGTCAGCAAAGCATATCTTGATAATTTTATATGAATAAAGATGAATGTGAAAGAGAATTTTTTAAAAAAATTCATTGGGGTATAGTTGATTTACAGTGTTGTGTTAGTTTCTGCTGTATAGCAAAGTAAATTAGTTTTACATATACATATACCCACTTTTTTAGTTTATTTTGATGTAGATCATTACAGAGTACTGAGTAGAGTTTCCTGTGCTATACAATAGGTTCTTATTATCTATTTTTTCAAAGTTATCTATTTTACATATAGTAGATAGAGTATTTTTGAGTTGGGTGATACTCTTATGAAGTGTTTAGTTTTTACTCATTTATGTATATTTTAAATATTCCATTGCATATTATTTTTAAAGGTGTTTTTAATAGTCTGTGTATGTAAAAATATTGATTTTTAATTCAAAAATTAAGAACTAAAAGTAAAAGAAAAGTGAATAGGAGTTGAAATTAGATACAGCCTTGATAAAAAATTCTTTGAAGCTGGTTTCCAAAGGTGGCTCTAGTGGTAAAGAACCTGCATGCCAATGTAGTAGACTGGAAGATCCCCAGGAGGAGGAAAATGGCAATCCACTCCAGTATTTTTGCTTGAAAAATTCCATGGACAAGAGGAGCCTGGCAGGCTACAGTCCACAGTGTTACAACGAGTTGGACACGACTGAACACACACACACACACACACACACACACACACACACGATGTAAGAGTGCTTGGGATCCCACTGTACAAGTGGAGGGATTGTCCACGGATAGGAGGAAAACATGGAAAAAAATGGGAAAAGGTTATAAAACAGGGAATAGATATAAGTGGTTTTGTAGTCGTAGCATGATGAGGAAGTTCTCATCTGAGTTTCTCTTCTCTCAACTGAGTTTTCCAGGGGTAAAAGAGGAGGAGAGGTTTTTTTTTTCCCCCCAAAGAGTGAAAATGTCCAGATTCAAACAAGGGACGCCTGAGTTTGGACAACAGCAAATAGTTCATTCATTCTAAGTGCCTGTGTTGAACACAAGGGTCGGCGAGTCTAGAGAAAGGGCGGAATTTAGTGTGGGCCAGGTGACGAAGACTCCCAGTTTTCCAAACCCGAAGGCAAAGGAGCAGAGGCACCTCTCCGAGAGCGCCTCACCCGACGCCGGGAGCCGCCCGCGCATGTCCCTGGGGACCGGCGCCGGGCGGCGCATGCGCACGGCTCCGCGCGGCCTCGCGCTCGTTTTCCCTCCCCTGCTGCCCCCGGGCTCCTCTGATCTTACCCGGCGGGAGTTCGCGATCTCGGCGGCCAGAATGGAGTCAGTGGACGAACTCGAGCTGCTAATGGAGAAGAGCTTCTGGCAGGAGGCTGAGCCGCCGGCGGAGCTGTGAGCGGAGCGGGGGGTGGGCCTGGGAGTACAGCGGGAGATTCGAAAAGGAAGGACGGAGAGCCCGCACTCAGGCTCCCGCCGACCCGGGCTCCGCGCACCGTGACCGGGCCCAGGTCCCGGCGTGCCCGACGAGCTGCCGGGGCCGGGATCCGCTTCGCAGCCGCTCTGGGGCCAAGCCCGAGCCAGAGCTTGGATACTTTTCCTCCTCCAGAGCTTCATTCTTAACCTCTTTCCCGAATTTGGGGCGTCTCGGCCACCTTACATGTCTTCAGGAAAGGAAGTTGCAACTGCTAGGTCCTTTTCTTGAAGTTTAGATGGAGAAAGTTATCCAGGGAAAAGTCTGTACTCTCAAGTCGGCTTAAATGATTGGGGAAACTTGACCCGCAAGCATAGTGTAGAATTTCTGTCAGTAGTAATGATAATGAGGCTAATTATTGTTGACGGATCTTTGCGCTTTGGGTTTTGATCAGCAATACCTTTGGGGAGATCCTTAAAGCGTCCCAGCAGACTTTGGGAAATTCATGGCCCGTGGGTACATGGGGTAGGTGAATGAAGCGGTTACAAAATAATTGTGAAATTGACTTTTCCGTTAGAAATAAGAAATTTCTGAGTTAGTCTGTGAAGAATGGTTAATGTGACGGGCTTTCTCTACAAAGCATGAGCTAGTTGATCCCCAATGGAATTTTATAGGATTTCCTGTATTAAATAGTAGGTTGGACTAAATTTCTAAGCACTCGCCTAATTGAAATCTTTTTTTTTTTTTTTTTTTTAAACAAGCTCTGGCCAGTTTTATTAAAGAAAAATTGTACATGATTTACTTTTCACCAGTCTGTTCTGGCATGCTTCTAATAATATCAGAATCACCTGGATCAATGATAGCCAGTGTGCATACTCTGTAGTATTTTCCACATGCTGTGCCCAATTCAATATTATTGCCACTGTAGTGATGGACACCAGTTTTGGCCAACATGGCATAATACTCTATTTCAGATTTCCTCAAGGCTGGGCAGTTGTTGGCGAGGATGACCAGTTTCGCTTTGCCTTGTCTGATCATTTTCAGAGTCTGTTTGTACCCCAGCACGTACTTTCCACTTTTCATAACCAGCTGGAGCCTAGAGTTGATCGACTCCAGTGACTTTTTCGTCTTTTTTGCGGCCACCATCTTCCTGCCTTAGATGCGGGAGGCCCCCAACCAAGAGCAGCCGCCAAGATGGCCGGGGAGCGAGAAAGGCTGAAATCTTAATATAATAATGAAACTCACAGTAGGACTTCCAACAAACGACCCATACTACATTTTACCATAACAGACATCTCTTATGTTCAAAAGGATAGTGTCCTAGACATTTCCTTTTACTTGTACTTTGGGAAGGCTTGCACCAGTCGTAGGAATTTGTTGTTTAATATTTTTCAATTTATCATTAGCCCTCATAATCATAGGTGTCCCAAAGAACTCCTCATAGAGCTTATATTCTGAAAAACTCATGTCATGAACGTTTTACATGGCATTGCTTCTGGGAAGTAGGGCTTCCCTGGTGGCTCAGAAGGTAAAGCATCTGCCTGCAATGCGGGAGACCTGGGTTCCATCCCTGAGTTGGGAAGATCCCCTGGAGAAGGAAATGTCAACCTACTGTAGTACTCTTGCCTGGAAAATCCTATGGATGGAGGAGCCTGGTAGGCTACAGTCCATAGGGTTGCAAAGAGTCCGACATGACTGAGCGACTTCACTTTTTTTCACCTTCACTTCACTTTCAGGGAAGTTTTTTTTTTTCAGTAATAGGAATTCTGCTTTGCCCTTGCCCTCTTAATTTTTACCTCTTAGCCAGTGATCATTGTGATAAGCTTTCCAGAAGAAACCTAGAAGGTTGATTTGTAGATAAAGGAGATTGGATGGCTTCTTACATTGTGCTTGTGCTACAGTAGTTTTGTATGTGTTATGCTTTAGATTTCAGAAGGAGAAGGTGGAAGCTTCCTTGTCTAAGACAGTTCTGAGCCGAGGAGTGGATAACCGGTACCTGGTATTAGCAGTTGATATTGTACAGAGTGAAGAAGGAAGCCATGAAAAGCACCTAATCATCACTGCTTCGAAGTCACTAGAACATAAAGAACTGTGTATCCTTAGGAATGATTGGTAATTTTTGTGTGACTTTGAAAAATGATGTGGCAGAAGCATAAGAGTACTTAAAAACTACCACGTGGGCTTGTGTGGATGTTGCAATAATTTAATTGTTAATAAAGAGGATAGATATGAACTCAGATTAAATCTGCAAAAATTGTGCATCTCAGGTCCCTTAGTACAAAACTTGATTTTCATTGTCATTTGAAAATCAAGTGCAAGGGGGCTTATTAAATCGCTCCTTCCTATTTCCCAGTACTTTCTGGGATTGTAGCTTAAAACTCATTTAGTTCTCACTAAGGGCAAAATTAGTCACAGCATAAGAACATCCTTAGACGTGAGGGGTGAGGGGAAGATGCAGAGAAGGTGGAGGTCTGACTTTGTCTAGGCTGCAAGTTTGATGGTTTGAACTAGATAGACATGATTTTGTTCTTGGTATATTGGGTTTGGCATCATGCCTCAGGACTCACAGAAGCTGTAGACAAAAGTTTTACAGAATGAGAGAATTATTAAGAATGAGAGAATTATTATAACAACCTCATCCATACTTGGAGCTATATGTAACACTCTTAATGATTTGATAGTTTTTGCAGTAGATGATGCAAGACCCCAAAATTTAGAAATTATTTCTTTACATAAAATATTCAGTCATTTTTGAAGCCCCTTAACATGTTTAAATGTAGGAATCTAAATTTTGTGTCGTTTATTTTTAGGTGCTCTGTACCAGTAGAGCCAGGGGACATCATTCATTTGGAGGGAGACTGCACATCCGATACTTGGATAATAGATGAAGATTTTGGATATTTGATCCTATATCCCGACATGCTGATTTCTGGCACGAGCATAGCCAGTAGTATTCGATGCATGAGAAGAGCTGTCTTGAGTGAAACATTCAGGGTGAATAATATTAACAGCTAATGTTTCTACAGGGTCTTAAGAGTTTACAGAACATTTTTACACTCTTATTTAATCCTAACAATCTTGTGAAGTAGATGGTATTAATCAGCTGCATTTTACATTTTACAGACAAGGAACATTAGGCTCAGAGAAGTTAAGTGACAAGTCACTTAATGTTAAATGTTTATTATTTAACATTTAATAAAATAAGTAATTCTAATAATAAATAACTAATTTAAGTGATAAAAATTTTAATTTAATACATCTGGGTATTTCTAAACTTGGCTTCATGTGATTCTCAGTAAAAGTAAATATGACAGTCTCTTTTATTTTTTTTGGCAGTCTCTTTTAAAGGTATTATAATGGTTATTTTCAA
This sequence comes from Antilocapra americana, assembly GCA_007570785.1. Taxonomy (NCBI): domain Eukaryota; kingdom Metazoa; phylum Chordata; class Mammalia; order Artiodactyla; family Antilocapridae; genus Antilocapra; species Antilocapra americana. Next base: position 1,977,122 of record ML663567.1, read on the forward strand.
ACATATGCAAAGAGATGGTTATTATAAACTCCCATATACCCATTTTGTTGTTCTTAGAGATTGTATTTTGCAACTTAAAACTCTGTTGCAAATTAAAGCTGAGGATTTAAAAAACATATAAGCACAATATCTTTGTAATTCCTTAAGTTAATCTAATTCTCAGTTTACCTCTTAATGCCTTTTGTCAAAAATATCTTTTTATTCAGTTTGTTAGCATCAATATGCAAATGAGGTCTTTGTATTGTATTTGGTTGATACATCTCATAGTTTCTTCAATCTGTATTCTGCTTTTCACCCACTCCCTTTCAATGCCATTATTTTTTGAAGAACTTGGGTTTTTAATTGTTAAAGTTTTTTTCTTTCTCCTAGGGTATTCTTCTTTATACAATTTGTATGTATATAGAAAATCAAAAAATACAGCTAAGCAAGAAGAGAAAAAGAAGGAAAAATACCTAAGTAGATTTTCTAATCATCTTAGTTATCACTTATTTGTAGTTTTTCTTTTTTTAAATTGGTTGTTTTCTACAGCTGTTGGGGGAGTGGGTACTATTAACTTCTGTTTTAACTGCATATTATAAAGCAGACCTGAATACCTTAATCTTTTAAAACCTTATTTTGAAATAATTTTAGACTCACACAGAACTTAAAAAATTAGTACAGGGAGTTCCTCTGTAAGTTAATTTTTAAAATTACTGATGGGTGTTTTGGTGGACTTAATCTTGTTTTTTGATAGTTTCAAGGGGAAGATCCAGGCTAATAAAAGAGTTAATTGAAAAATAGTTTTTGAGTGTCAAGAGTTTGTCAAAATCTCTGCTGTAGGGAATTCCCTGGTTGTCCAATCGTTAGGACTGGGCACTTTCACTGCTGGGGACTGGGTTCAGCCCCCGGTTGGGGAACTAAGAGCCCACAACAGGGCAGTACCACCAAAAAAAAAATCTCTGCTGTGAGTTTGTTTTGTGTTTGAGTATTTTACTCACATGAGTTTATAAGCTATGCATTTATTGACTATTCTGTGTGGGTTTATTATAAAGTGAAATTAGAGACAAATATGCTAAATATTAATATTTTAGAATATATTGAACTTTTTCATACAAGTTATTTTTAATTCTTTCAAAATGGAAATACAGTGATTTGAAAAATATCTAACTCATAAAATAATTCAGTTAATTCTAAATTGAAGAAAGTGAAAGTCACCTATAATTTCACTCACCAGAAAAGAATTGTTTAATATTTTGGTATTGTCTCACCAGTGCACTTTGACTATGCTAGTTCAGTAAATTAGGTAGTAAATAAAGGATCATGTCCATTGATACGCTGTGAAATAAAATGTTTGTATGACTTTTTTTTTTGATAGAGCTCTGATCCAGCCACACGCCAAATGCTGATTGGTACAGTTCTTCATGAAGTATTTCAAAAAGCAGTGAGTGATAGTTTTGCCCCAGAAAAGCTACAAGAACTTGCTTCTCAAACTGTTCAAGAAATAAGGCATCTGAAGGAAATGTAAGTAGTTAGGAGAGGAACTCTAGATACAGTTTTGTTATATAACTTCTTTCCTGGCATCTATAAGGTATTTGGCTCTTAAACTATTAATTATGTCAGTCTAATACTAGAATGCAGATTTCAGGGTTGCCGTATCTCACCGCAATTCTGTCAAGAGCTTCCTAAATTGCAGAACAGGACTTCTTTGGCTAAAAATATCTAAATTTTCTCTGTATGCATGATAGGCCCCATAGCTGTACTCAGAGAATGTGGCCTTTTTGTTTTACTTCTAGAAACATTGTGACATCCTGAAAATTGTTGGGGTTGGGAATCAAATGAACCTCCTTTCAGACTCTAGCTTTGCTGTGTTTATGACTGAACAAGTTACTGAAAGATTCTGAAAAGGGTGATAATACCTGTTTCACAGACTTTCTGTGACAGTGGAGATAATGTATGTAAACCCACAAATGGCTAATCATTGGCATCTTATGAGTGACTACTTGCAGAGGGATTGGCATATTCTGTCCTTATTTCCTTCTTCACTTTTATTGCAGTTCATCTTTTCTTTTCACAGAAGTGTTTTTATTAGTGGTGATTTTGCTTTCCAGACTAGTTGACATAAACCTACTTCTCCTGGTTGTAATTCTGTTTATTTCATTGTTTAAATAGGAAAATGTTTTCCATAACTCCATACCAGTTTACTAATATGTACAATCTATTGTCTTCTTTCAAAGATTTCTTTATGTTTTGGCTGTGGTGGCGTGGCTCTTCATTGCAGCACTTGGGCTTTCTCTAGTCACAGTGAGTGGGGGCTACTCTTCTCTGCGGTTCATGGGCTTCTCGTTGTGGTGGCTTTGCTCTTGTTGCTGAGCACAGGCTGCTGGCGTGCAGGCTTCAGTAGTTGCAGTGCTTGGGCTCAGCTGTTGCCGCTCATGGGCGCCAGAGCTTATGCTCAGTCGTGGTGCACAGGCTTTGTTGCTCTGTAGCATGTGGGATCTTCCCGGACCAGGGGTCAAACCATTGCATTGCAAGGCAGATTCTTAGCCAATGGACCACCAGGGAAGCCCCGACCTATTGTCTTAAAAATATTTTAAAGAGGACTTCCCTACTGGTCCAGTGGTTAAGAATCCGCCTTCTGATGCAGGGGATATGGTGGGTTTGATCAATTTTGTCCAATAATGTTCTTTGAAGTGTTTTTTTCCCCTCTAGGATAGGATCCAGTCTGAGAACATTTTTTAAAAAAATATTTGTTTATTAATTTATTTGGCTGTGCCAGGTCTTAGTAGTATCATGCAGGATCTTTAGCTGTGGCATGTGGGATCTAGTTCCCTCGCCAGGGAACAAACCTTTCATGGGGAGTTTTAGCTGTTGGACCGCTAGCAAAGTCCCCTGGTCTGGGTACATTTAAAGTTTTTATATATACTGTCAGATTGCTCTATATAGATATTGTCCTGTTTCTTTCTTTCATTTTTTCCTGTTTTATTGAGATGTCAGAAAGTGTGTTAGTTGCTTAGTTGGGTCTGACTCTTTGTGACCCCATGGACTGTTATCTGCCAGGCTCCTCTGTCCATGGAATTCTCCAGGCAAGAGTACTGGAGTGGACTGCCATTTCCTTCTCCAGGGGATCTTTCCAGCTTCAGGGATTGAACCTGGGTCGCCTTAATTGCAGACAGATTCTTTACCATCTGAGCCACCAGGGAAGCTCATTGGCATATCATTGACATATAATATTGTATAATATAAGGTATGCAACGTAAAGATCTAATATGTGTGTATATTTCAAAATTCATTTTGAATTTCTGTAGGCAATATATTCGGAGAAGGCAATGGCAACCCACTCTAGTACTCTTGCCTGGAAAATCCCATGGACGGAGGAGCCTGGTAGGCTGCAGTCGATGGGGTCGCTAAGAGTCGGACACAACTGAGTGACTTCATTTTCACTTTTCACTTTCATGCATTGGAGAAGGAAATGGCAACCCACTGCAGTGTTCTTGCCTGGAAAATCCCAAGGACAGAGGAGCCTGGTGGGCTGCCGTCTGTGGGGTCGCACAGAGTCGGACACAACTGGAGTGACTTAGCAGCAGCAGGAGGCAATATATTGGTCCTTGTTTCCCCCACATCCTCACCTATATCATCTTTTATCCACTGGAAGGTGCCAGATTTTAAGCAGCCATTTTCAAACAAATAGCTTTTGCCTTGTGTGGGTTGATTGTGTTTCTGTAGGTCATTTGGGGCACTTTGCGGGCACTTTGGTATTAGCAATTGCTTCCTGGTTTGAGATATTTCAGTTTTGCCTTCAACCTGAAGTTGGTTTTGTGCTTAGGCCAAGCTATCTTGGCAGAGCTAGGGTTGCTAATTCTGTCTTTCCTGCTGAACTGGCTCTCCTTCCTAAAGGACTGATAGGGCTCTGCTCTGTTAGTTCTGGTAAGCCAGAGTTAGCAGAAACCTAGGAAAGAGGGAGCTTGTTAAATTTGATAGTAGAAATGTTGCAAGTTATATGGTTAAATTTGCAGTGTTTTGGAGTCTTAGAGTTTGATGAATATGTTATTAAGGTGCTATCTTTAGAAGGTGAGAAAAATGGTAAGGTTTGTCATTTGAAAGGAATTTGCTGATCATTGGTGGTTATGCTAGTACCCAGGTGAACTCTGGCCTGCAGGGAGAAAATAATGCCAGTGAATTATTAAAACACAGTGTGAAAGTGAAAGTCGCTCAGTTGTGTCCGACTCTTTGGGATCCCATGGACTGTATAGTCCATGAAATTCTTCAGGCCAGAATACTGGAGTGGGTAGCCTTTCCCTTCTCCAGAGGATCTTCCCAACCCAAGGATTGAACCAGGTCTCCTGCATTGCGGGCAGATTCTTTACCAGCTGAGCCGCAAGGAAAGCCCAAGAATACTGGAGTGGGTAGCCTATCCCTTCTCCAGGGGATCTTCCCTACCGAGGAATCAAACTGGAGTCTCCTGCATTGCAGGCGGATTCTTTACCAACTGAGCTATGAGGGAAGTCCCAAAACACAGTGTAGAGGGAGCATAAGGGTTAACTTAAATTCCCAAGCTGGAGCTGTGTGTCCTTTGGAAGTAACTTCTGAGCTTCAGCTTCCTCAGTTCTAAAGAGGGATGATGATAATAGTATCTCATAGAAAGATAACGAGGGTTGAAAGTGTTCATGTAAAGCACCTAGAATAGTGCCTGGCCTGGAGTCAGCACTAAATGGGTATTCAATGTTATCATCTTCGTATCTTGCTGAATTCTTGTCATACGCCAAGCACTTTACGTAGGCTGTTTTACTTGATCCTCAAACTAACTTGTGTGGTAGTTATCATCTCACCTTATAGATGAGGAAACTGAGGCTTGGTTAGCAGTGAATGGCTCAGGGCTTCCCTGGTAGCTCATTGGTAAAGATAAAGAATCCGCTTGCCAGCGCAGGAGACACAGGTTTGATCCCTGGGCTGGGCAGACATGCTGCAGCGCAGCTAAGCCTGTGTACCACAACTATTGAGCTTGCACTCTAGAGTCTGGGCTGCACAGCTCTGAGCCCATGGGCCGCAGCTGCTGAAGCCGTGCGCCCTAGAGCCCGTGCCCTGCAACATGAGAAGCCACCACAAAGAGAGGCCTGCCCACTGCAGCTAGACAGTGGCCCCCGCTTGCTGCAACTAGAGAAAAGCTTGCACAGCAGCGAAGATCCAGCACAGCCAAAAATAAATAAATAAAATTATTTAAAGAAAGAGAGAAACAATGACTGGCCCAAAGTTAGACATCTAGTAAAGATGTGTAAATAAAGAGTTAGGGTTCAAACCTAAGTGTGATCTGACACAGAAACACATATGCCGTTAATATTCTGGAGTAGTTATTAAGGTTGTGATGCTTAAATGTAAAGATGGAGCTGGGAGAACCATCCAGGGAAGGTGACAGCAATTCTCAGAACTTTTTGGTCTCAGGACCCCTGTTAACACTAAAATATTATTGAGGACCCTAAGAGCTTTTGTTTACGAGGGTTATATCTATAGATAATTACTGAATTAGAAATGAAAGCTGAGGCAGTTTTAAAATATTTATTGATTAATTTTAAAATAATAACAGCCCATTCCATGTTAACATAAATAAGTTTAATAAAAAATAACTATTTTTGAAAAAAATGTAATGAGACAAGTGACATTGTCTTACGTTTTGGCAAATGTTTTAATTTTATAACTTAATACTAGACACCTGGTTTCTTATATTTGCTTCTACATTCTCTATATTGCTATATTGTGTGTATGTATGTAGACTCAGAAATCTTCAGTGTGTACTCAGGAAAGAGCAAGAGCAAAAAGGCAAATAATGTTGTAGAATTATTATGACACAGTTTTGACCTTGTAGGCACCCTGAAAAACAGACTAGATTCTGTTAGTCTTTCCTGACCTTTGACCCAGAAGTTAATAGTCATACAGATTGTCCTTTGATTTAGTAAGGCTGATGTTCCATTTCTGTTTCTATGGCCTTTTTTCCTCTTTTACATTTCTACTTTCCATTGCTGGGCTTTAGGACCAACAATTGCAGTTTCTTTTTTTTACCCCTGAAGTGTAACTGGGACCTGTTAGATCTGAGATGGTAGGAGTTGGAGCAAATATAAAATTTGATGTAATGTCACTGTTAATTGGATTTTTTTCGTGTATGTGGTAAAATACACATAACATTAAAAAATCATAATCTTTTATTTTTCACTTTTGGCCATGTGGCATGCAGGATCTTAGTTCCTCTGCAGTGGAAGCAGAGTCTTTACCACTGGACCACGAGGGAAATCTCCAAAATCACAGTCTTAACCACTTGTAAGGGTATATAATTCAGTGTCATTAGTACATTGACCTTGTGTAAATGTTACCACCATCCACTTCCAGAACTTTTTTGTCTTTCCAAACTGAAACCTTATATCCATTGAACAACTCCTCACTCCCCCAGTCCCTGGCAGTCACCATCCTTTCTATCTCTATGAATTTGACTAGTACAGGTACCTCACGTTAGGTGGTCACGCAGTATTTTTTCTTTTGTTATTGGCTTATTCAGTATAATGGCAAGTTTCATATATGTTGTAACATGTATCAGAATTTCTTTCCTTTCCAAGGCTAAATAATATTCCATGGAATCACATTTATTTTTTCAGTCATTGATGGGTGCTTGGATTGCTTATATGAATGTTTTTATCTTTGTTTACTTTTTTCATATTTAGTATTTCTTATTTTGACAGGTACCGCCTAAAATTGAATCAAGATGAAATAAAACAAGAAGTAGAGGAGTATCTTCCTTCACTTTCTAAATGGGCTGGAGATTTCATGCATAAACATACTTCAATGGACTTCCCTCAGATGCAGCTCTCTCTGTAAGAAACCGATTTTTGTGTATATGGTATTTATGTGTTTAGTCTAGGATTTTATTCAAGATGTTGAATTAAAGCTTTTTAGAGGTCAAATTGAACTTACCAGGTGGTGCAGGATAAAGAATCTGCCTGCCAATGCAGGAGACGCAAGAGATGTCGGTTTAATGGGTTGGGAAGATCCCCTGGAGTAGAAAATGGCAGCCCACTCCAGTATTCTTGCTGGGAAAGTTCCATGGACAGAGGAGTCTGGTGGGCTATAGCCCATGGAGTCGCAAAGAGTCAGACACCACTGAGCGACTCAGCACACACACGGAGATCAAGTCATGAAAACTAGCTTTTTTGTTTGCTTACTTTATAAATTACAGTCCTGAGTATCTTTCTTGGACCAAAAAAAATAATCTAATGAATAGAAAATTCTATTTTCATTTTAATAAAATTTATAATTTTGGGGATGTAGGTATGGTTTTTTAAATAAAATTTTCAGTTTGTAAATATTTGGGGGTGTTTCTTAATTTCACATATATTTCTCTGTGTTACTATCAGGTATGGACTGTCTCATGTTGATTGCCGTGGATTTGTACTTTATGTTTAAATACTGTGTTTAGCCATTCAATACTGTTTGACTTTTGGTTGTTTTTTTTTTTTTTTTACTTCTTTTCCCCCTTAAAGTAGCATTGGTATAAATTTGTAGGTAGTCCTTTATTCCTCCCACTGTTTGCCCATTTGGCAAATATTTATTACATGCCTAATCTGTGCCAAGTAGTGGTCTAGGTGCTGGGATCGCAGTAGTGGGAAAAAAAAAAAAGCCACTGACTTCATGGTGCTTCTGTACCCCTGAAAAGGTGAACAGCAAGGAGCCAGATCATGACAAGTGTTATGCAGAATAATGGAGAGGGTAAGAAACAGGAGCTGAAGGGACGTATTTCTGTAGAATGATGATGGTGAAAGGCCTCTAATAAGGTTATGTTGAGCAGGAAGGAACCTGAAGAAAATGAAGGAGGGAGCCATGCAGCTGTTTCTACGGAGAGCACCCCAGGCAAAAGCCCTGTGGCTAACGCACCCCTGCCAGTGTGGCTGGAACAGAGTGAGGTGGAAGAGACCGTAGGACAAGCAGCCATCCTAGGGCCTCTGCAGCCTTATAGGACATTGGCTGCCATTCTGATTTCCACGGCCAGACGTGATTTGTCTACCACGGGAAGGAAGTCATTGCCGAGTTTGCACAGCGGGTTTTGATGTCATTTCTTTTTTTCTTTTTTTTTTTAAAATAGGCACTGTTTTATTTTTCTTTAAATAGTCGTAACTTCCTTTTACATCAATATTCTTCATCTTTTCTCAATATTCTGGATATTTTATATCGTGACATTTTGTGATCTGAACTCGTTTTAAGAGTTTTGAGTCAGAAATCTTGGGAACAGTGAGTTCTTTGGACCCATATGTTTTCTCAAGTTCTCTGTGGTTCAAAGGACAGACTGAGCCTGGTTGTGAATCCCCAGTGTTGCCACAGTTTTGCTGTGTAACTTTAGGCAAGTTCCTTTACCTCGCTATGCTAGTTTCTGTATTGATCTGATTTACTTTCGAAAGGATCAGTCTGGTTGGTCTTTTAAGACTATGTTGTAGGATAAGGATAGAGGTTGTGAGACCAATTTAGAGGTTCTTGAAGGAATCCAGAATAGAGATGGTGGTGCTTAGACCAGAGTGAGAGTTGTGGAAGTGATGAGTATCACTTGGAATATAGTCAGATATTCAAGGTAGAGGTGATAGATTTTGGATTGGGTGCAGGGTATGAGGGAAAGACAAGTCAATGGTGATTCTAGAGGAGAAAACATGATGAGAGTGAGGTCAAGAAAGAATGGTAGGAGAGAATTTGGAATCAGGGAGTGTAGGCTACTGTATTGATAGGCTGTTGTATAGAAGAGTATGTAGAAATGGAATGTTAGCCAGAGGCTTTTCTGGGGTTAAGAGAGTTTTGTTTTTGTTTTAAAGATGGGAAATACAGCACATTAAATGCCAATGAGAAGAATTCCATAGAGGGCAACATTATTCTTAGAGCTGTGTCATTGAGTAGAAGAGAGGGAATGATAGTACACAAGTGGAGGAGTGGACTTTATGGAGATGGTTATTCTGTATGTTAAAACCTCAGAACTGGACTACTTTATCCAAGGTACTTGGAAAATTTACAACCTTTTACATACGGCTAGAATTCTTTGAGAATTTTTTAAGTCATTTTAGAAGGTTACCAGCAATGTTTCAATGTTCTGTGTCTGCTGGTAGGATTGTATTTATTTATATTTAATTATTATAATTATTTATAGTTGAGTGACTTTCAGTGTATTCATAGAGTTGTACAACCATCACCACAATCAATTTGTCAATAGAAACTTGATATGTATTTAAAAAGTACTTAGTGGTTGTGTTCATTTTGGCAGTACCGTACAGGAAAATACGAATGATACAGAGAAGATTATGATGGCCCCTAAACAAGGATGGGGCTTCCCTGGTGGCTCAGCTGGTAAAGAATCTGCCTGCAGTGCGGGAGACCTGGGTTTGATCCCTGGGTTGGGAAGATCCCCTGGAGAAGGGAAAGACTACCCAACTCCACTCTTCTGGACTGGAAAATTCCACAGACTGTACAGTCCATGGGGTCACAAAGAGTCAGACATGACTGAGCGACTTTCACTTTACTTTATACAAGGATGACACACACATTCATAAAGCACTCCATATTTTTAAAAAGAATGCATATTACCTTGTTGTATACCTGAGACTAACACATTTTAAATCAACTATACTTCAATTAAAAAAAATACTTAGTGGTTAAAAAAAAAACTAAGGCTTATCGTTGTGTTTATCACATTCTTTACTTTTGTTGTGGTCGTAAATGTACAAACCAGGTACTTACCTGAATAAAAAAAAAAAGCTAGAGTAAATTGGTCAATTGTTTCTTGTTTTTATTTTCTTAAAGCATTTATTTATTATTTAATTTTTGGCTGTGCTGGGTCTTTGTTGCCCGGGAGAGCATGTGCCCCTCGCTGGTTTGTGCGTGGGCTTCTCAAATTGCGATGGCTTCTCTTACTGCTGAGCACGCCACTAGAGCACAGGCTCAATGGCTGTGGTGCATGGGCTTAGTTGCTCTGGGGCACGTGGGATCTTGCTGGATCAGGGATCAAATCTGTGTCTCCTGCACTGCAAGGCAAATTGTTTACCACTGAACCACCAGGGATGCCCCTCTTGTAGTGTTTTTTAAAATGAATTTATAAATGCTTTGTTCTTTGTTTCTTTGGAGCAGATGGCTGTGACTTGTACAGGGGGTGACTCTTGGTGCATCAGTCTCCACTGTGATAATCTGCTAAGGGTTTATTAAGCAGTCATTCTTTTCCTGGCTCCTTGTTTTGTAGTATTTCTGTCATTTTGGTCTCTTGATTTTCTGTAATAATTATAAACTTAATTTTGTTTTCCATTGTTCCTCACTATTTCTTTCTAGTTGTTTTACCTTCCCTCCCTACCTTTCCTTCCTTATTAGAGTCTTTCCTTTCTTTTTGAGCTATTTGAATTTGCTTGATTTTTAGAATTGTGGTGGATATCCATTTTTATGGTGGTTTTAACTTTTCTGTCACTGTTATTTTAGCATTTTGTTCATATGTTTTTTCTTTGGTCTAATCATTTTTGCAGTGTCAATAAGCTGCCATTTTCCTCATAGTCTTATGGGCTTATCCACTCAGCAAACGTGTATTACATGCGGTGTCTGTGCCCCAGATCGTTTTAGATGTTACTGGGAGACTAAAGCCCTCCCAAGAACTCAGTGTGTTGGTGGTAGTTGAAAACATAGAAGTGGAGGATGGGGGTTTCTGAGAGAGAACGGCAATCTGCTGAGGGCAGCAGAAGAGATATAGAACCCTGGGAGGTAACCGTGTATAAGGGCACAGAGAGAGGACTTCCCTGGTAGTCCAGTGGCTAAGACTCTGAGCTCCCAGTGCAGGGGCCCAGGTTCGATCGCTGGTCAGGGAAGTAGATCCTGTGTCCTCTAAGACCCAGTGAAGCCAAATAAAAATAATAAATTAATTTTATAAAAAAGGACACAAGGAAAGAGTAGAATTCATCAAAGAAGGCTTACGGTGGACCCTCGAGGGATTTGGTAGCTGAGAAGCAGTGTGTCATGGAAGCTTAGGAAAGTTTGGGATTCTGAATCATCTTTGATCTGAAACAGATTTTTGTGATTAAGTCTTAGATTTCCAATAAGGAAAGTGAGTTGGTGTGACATGGTTTTATGTGAAAAATTGGTGGTAGAGCAAAGTCCAGAATAAGGCATTTCTTGATTCCCAGCTTGGTATTCTCATCTCTTTGTCTTGGTATGAGACTATTTTTTGTTTCAGTTATTTCTGATGGGGTTTTATGTGTCTGTCTATGAAGCAGGCACTTCTCTGTGCTTTAACTTGCATCATTTCCCTAGCAGTTTATAGCCAGTTTAAAAAAAAAAAGTCTTTAGGCTTTAGAGCACAAAACAAGACCTTTAAAAGCTATTTAAAGAGATAACCTTTCGTCTTTATCTTCATGACATTATATTCTCTGCCAGGTGTTTCTCAAAGGAGTTTTACAATGTTATGTTGATGAAAAGGATAGTAGTTAAATATAAAGTACTGTTATTTGTTCTGCAGATCTAAGTCTAAAACCATGTTGCTTCTTTTAACAGAGGAATGAATTTTAGTAGTAACATTAAGTTTCATTATCTATCTTCTGTTAAATACATGGGCTTCTCAGGAGGCTCAGTGGTAAAGAAACCACCTGACGTGCCGGAGATGGTTTCATCCCTGGGTGAGGAAGATCTCTTTGGAGAAGAAAATGGCAACCCACTCCATTATTCTTACCTGGGAAATCCCATGAACAAAGGGACCTGGCAGGTTATAGTCCATAGGGTCGCATATGACATTTGATGTTTAATAAAGTTTGATTTATTTTAGAGACATATATTTAAGTGTGTCATGATCAGATAACTTCTAGTGAGAAAAAACCATTAGTATTTAAGGAATTTCTGATAAGTTGTGGCTTCTCTGAATTCTTTTATTGCCCTCTTCTGAAATTGCAGAACTATACATGTATTCTTGGAGATTATATTTGAAGCATCCTGAAACAGTTTTTAAAAAATCATTGAAGATAGCACTCTTTTTCTTGGAATATTTTCTGATTTATTAGGAAGTAGCTGCTTGGGACTTCCCTGGTGATTGAGTGGTTAAGAGTCTGTACTCCCACAGCAGGCAGCATGGGTTCGACCCCTGGCACAGGGAACTAAGATCCCACATGCAGCGTGGCAGGGCCAAAAACAACAAACAAACAAACAAACAAAGCAAAGGAAAAAACAACAACAACCTATGAAATTAGTAAAACAAGTCAACTGAATCATGTATTCTGAGAGCAGAATTCTTATACTTTTTAAATCTTGATTTTTATATGATATAAAATGTTTTATTACTAGAAATTTTATCCTTTTCATTTATTCATTTTGTTGCCATTAGGTTGTATTCAGTTCAGTCGCTCAGTCGTGTCCGACTCTTTGTGACCCCATGGACTGCAGCATGCCAGGCCTCCCTGTCCATCACCGACTCCCAGATTTTATTCAAACTCATGTGCATTTTACGAAATCTAGTTCCATTAGACTTAGTATTTTATATGGCTTTGAGTATAAAATAGGATTAATAAAAGATTGCTCTTATCTGGCTTTATTTCTGCAGAATCATTTCCTGCTCTGAAAATGAGTAAATGTTAGATAAGAGTACAGGAGGCTTTAAAAGTTATTTTCATCTCTTCTGATTCCTTTGACATTCATAAATTTATTTTTTCCCCTCCTTCCTGTGCTCTTGCCTTATTTAATAATTAAGATATTAAAATCAGAACCTCTTTTGTAACACTAAAAAAAAATTGCTGAATATTAGTTTTAAATATTGATATTGGTAGAGGTGTATTCATTTAATGATTAAGTAAAGGATATAATGAGTATAGGAGCACTCAAGCTTCTCCAAGGATTGTCATGGGGATAGTGGGATAGAGACGAAGTGTTGGATGATCAAGCCCCAGATGGCGTAGATAATAGGAAAAGACACCTCAACCTTATTCGATTTAATAGGGTATTACATGAAGACATAGGTCAGTTGTTACCTAGGGTTCAACCTCATGCAAGCCATTATATATTAATCTGTGTAATAATTATATATCAGAATATACAGATTGTCATAGTGACTCCCACAGTCCAAGTAGTGAGCTTTTTGCAATAATATAGACCTGAGGAAATAAAGCCCTGAGTTAGGAAGATTGTCACAGGAATGAACTGAAAGGGACAGATGATAAGTACTAAGAATTTTTAAATTATATGAGTTAGACACTATAGGATTCAAACTTGACTGTGCATCAGAATCACTTGGAGTTTGTTAAACAAATTGCTGGGTCTCACCTATACAGTTTCTGAACAAGTTAGTCTGGAATGGGGCCTGAAAATTTGCATTTATGACAGAATCCCTGGGTGATGCCGATGCTACTCATTCAGGAAGCATGCTTTGGGAATCACTGCCATAAAGGTCTGTAGACTTGTCCCCATCCTTACTTTCCCTGTGTGCAGTGGAGAGTCAATGCTAGCATAAAAGAAATGAGCAAAGTGTTCTAATTAGATAAAATAATTAAATGTTTCCATTTAAATTTTTTCTGTTTTTTTTTTAGGCCAAGTGATGGTAGTAACAGTAATTCAACATGTAATATTGAAGTTATAAACTCGCTGGATATTGAAGAAAGCATTTGGTCCCCTAGGTTTGGATTGAAGGGCAAAATAGATGTTACAGTTGGTGTGAAAATACATCGGGGATGTAAAACAAAATATAAGATAATGCCATTGGAACTTAAAACTGGCAAAGAATCAAATTCTATTGAACACCGTAGTCAGGTATAATAAGAAAATTGTCTGAATGTGTAATATGTTTAAATTTTTTTATATGTTTAAAAAGTAGTCTGCTTTATATATTTTGATTCAGTTCAGGTAATTTTTAATTTAACCCAGCGTTTCTTAAATGTAATTTACCATAGAGTTATTATTTTCATGTAACATCTACATAGGATACTCTTTAGGAAACAGCAGTGTAAATTCATTGTTTTATTTTTGACCTTTAATCTGATTATACTGATTTTATTTAAAATGAAATATAGAACTGTATCTTACCATTATGTTAAATTCAGGTTTTTTAAAGTCATCTTCTCTTTGGTAAACATAACAATCTATTTGCCTTCAAAATTGCCTGAAATATTACACTAATTATAGTGAGTTAACAAATCAAAATAATTAACATAAAGTTCTGTTTTTTTTTCTAATTATTTCTGATCCCTCTGCCAACCTCCACACTGGCAGTCTATAGTATTTCCTACATACTTTTAAATAAGCAGATAGGAGCTTCCCTGGTGATCCAGTGTTTAAGACCCATACTTCCAATGCTGGTGCCTTAAGTTCAATACATGATTGGGGAACTAAGAGCCTACTGAATTGTATAATCAGGGATTAAAGGTTTTTCTCTTACTAAATCTTTCTTGTGATTCTTATGTACCAAATACCAAAGATAGAAAAATTAGATTTCCCCTATTAGAAGACTCAAATATTTCACTTTAGTGAAACAGAAATAGCTGAAATTATGAACAAAGACTTGGGTAGATTAAAGCCGTTTTGAGAAAGGAAAATCATGCCAAGATACAAGAAAAGCTGTTTTTGAAGTCAAAGATTTGAAGAAATGTGTTCTGTATATAATAGAGTCTGAAAGTTTTCACTTGTTTAAAGACATATTTAATTGAACTCACTTTTGAATGCTAACAGAAGAGAAATATAAAGGCATTTCAGGGTCTAAAGTGGTCTAGATGCAAAGACCTTTTTTCTAAGCCCACTGCTCTAAGTTAAAGTGCTTTCAAGGCGAGGAATATTATTGTATTTAATTTTGTTCAGTTGGAATTTTTATCTTTGTAAGAAGAGAAGTTGCAGGAAGAACTTCTAAGAATACAGTTGCATTTGTTGTATTTTTAAAATGAGAAAATTGATTTGAACAAGGCCCAAACAAATATACTCGTGTGTATATTGCATATTCAGGGTGTAAGAAACAAGCAGAAAGTCGGAGTATTATTGTAAATCATTGGTATATGTATAGGTATTATGGGTGAGGAAGGATAGATTTCTTTGACAATCTCCACTTCGGTAATACAGAAAAAGGGTATGTTATAGACTAACTTCATTTAAGGAGGATTTTTATTTTGTAAGTGGGATTATGTTCTAAAAATTCATTTCTAAGTTAGTAATTTGGCATTTGAAACATATTTTCTAAAGGAAAAATATAAGGAGCTGTGGTGTCTAAATCAGCTCACAAAACCTATTTAACTTGTGATGTAGTTAAATTAAACTTGTGATATGGTTGAACTATAATAATGTAAAATTTCATTCCAGCTTCCTTTTATCATTATATGAAGGGAATGTCATTCATATATTTTTCCCTGATAATAAATCCCAGAAGCAGAGTCCTCTTCCTTCTGCCTCAGTTCCTGTGTAGGGAAAAACTTAACTTAGAAGGACCATTAATTTGGATTGACTCTTTTGGTCCACAGCCCCAAGGCTCATAAACCTTGTCGTGTATGAGTTCATTTTAATTTTTAAAAGTTTTATTTGGTTACCTATGCTGTATCTTTAGATACCTATACCATATTCTTGGGCTTCCCTGGTGACTCAGATGGTAAAGAATTCACCCACTGGAATCCTGAGTTCAGTCCCCGGGTTGGGAGGATTCCCTGGAAGAGGGCATGGCAAGCCACTCCAGTGTTCTTGCCTGGAGAATCCCCTGGACAGAGGAGCCTGGTGAGCCATAGTCCATGGGGTCACGAAGTCCATGGTGGGCTATAGTCCATGGGGATATGACTGAGCAGCTAAGCATACACGTGCAGTATCAGGCAACACGAGTAGAGTGCTTGTAAACGCCTCCAAAGCATGTTACATAGGTTTAGATGTTACTGCTAAGATGTAAAGGAACTACATCTTACTTGTCTTAGATGGTTTCTCTGAAGAGCGCCACATAAATCTAATGCACTTAATGTCACCTTCTGTTCTGGAAAAAGTAGTAAACTCTGTAGGGTTAGTCTCGTTTAGTTGTCACAGTTACTATGACATAAATAATATGCATTTTATAGTGTTTAATTCATTTACTTATTTTAAACAGGGAAAATAGTGTCTAACAACTGTTAACTTCAAAATGTACACTGTCGCTTGATTAATTTCCCTCTTACGTTTATTGGAAACTGAATCATTTACTGTCTAAGAAAAATTCTAAATATTTATTTTTGTTTGTGTAAAGTGAGAAACATATACTATGTTTGTTTTGTGGAAATTAAATAGTTGGCATTGAATTTATTGTATTACCTGTACTGAATTTAGATCATGTTATTTTCAAAATGGAAATAATTTAGTTGACCTTTTGATTTTAAAGTTATAATATGTATTCAGAATTCCCTGGTGGTCCAGTGGTCGGGACTCTGTGGTTTCACTGCCCAGGGCCTGAGTTTGACCCCTGATGGAGGAACTAGGATCTTATGGCCATGAGGTATGGCCAAAAAAAAATAAATAAAATTATAATATATATTGATTGTAAAATGTATATGGAAATATTGAAAATTACAGTTTTACTTGACAAAATGTACCATGTTTTCACAGCTTGTTCTGTATACATTGCTAAGCCAAGAGAGGAGGGCTGACCCAGAGGCTGGCCTGCTCCTCTACCTGAAGACTGGCCAGACGTACCCTGTGCCTGCCAAACATCTTGATAAAAGAGGTTAAGCTGTTTTCTCTCAATTTTACTTCTCAGGGTTTTGTTTGTTCATTGTTTTTTCCCTTCAACTTTTGCTGACACACATTTATATGTTCACTGTGCTTGCTAGGCTTTTTGTAATTTATAAGTTGTGGTACTTAAAAAAAAAATTTGACAGTGTACTATATAATTTAAAACATTATTAATTTTTCATTAAGTTCTTTTGTGTCATATTTTAGATTCCACATGTAAGTGATATCATATGGTATTTGTCATTCTTTCTGACTTACTTCACTTAATATGACAATCTCTGGGTACATGTTGCTGCAGATGGCATTATTTAATTCTTTTTTATTGCTGAGTAGTACTCTGTTGTTTATATGTAGCACATCTTCTTTATCCATTCCTCTGTCAATGGACATTTAGTTTGGGATTAGCAGATGCAAACTGTTATGTATACAATGGATAATCAATAAGGTCCTACTGAATAGAACAGGGAACTATATTCAGTATCCTGTCATAAACCATATTGGAAAGGAATATGAAAAAAATACATATGTATAACTGAATCATTTTGCTATACAGTGGAAATGAACACAACATTATGAATCAATTATCCTTTAATAAAATAAAATTTAAAATATCTTACTATACAAAACTTTATTTTAAACTTCCTATTTTATATTTGAGACACTCTAGATAGCTTGATTTGTCCTTAGGTTTTTCAAAGACTTATCAAGTGAACCAAAATTGAAAGAAATACACCAAAATGTTAACAGTGGTTATTATTCTGGTGTGATGGGAAACATGAATGTTGCTCTTTCTTTTTTATGTTTTTGAATCTGAAAGTTTTACTTATATGTAATGGAAAAGATATATAATAAATTTTACTTAATTCTTAGAAAATACCCATCTGTTTTTTTTCCCCCACAGAATTATTAAGGCTAAGAAATCAGATGGCATTCTCTTTGTTTCACCGTATTAACAAATCTCCTACTGGAGAGAAGACAAAGCTTGCTGCTTTGCCACAAATAATTGAAGAACAGCAAACCTGTAAATACTGTTCACAGATGGGCAACTGTGCTCTCTATAGCAGGTAAACACACTGTCTTGAAAGTATTAATTCCGTTTAAGTAAGCACTCTACTCAGAATGATTTAACATTTTTGGCTGGTCTGGCATTGATGACTTCATTTTGGTTATTTAAAACGAAGGGAATAGGAAAGAGAAAAAAGCCTAGTTAGTTCATATTATATAACAAGCCTCTTTGGAGAAAAATAGAATACTTTTAAAACTTTTTTCAAAAGTGGATATTTTAATCTTGCTGCATATAGTTTCTGGGGAAATGAAATAATTGTAGAAATTATAGAATATAGTTAAAGATGTAGCATAGGCATTGTGAATGTACTTTTCTTAAATGATATTTCACGAAACCTTCTATTTTTTTCATCAATGTTTTAATTTCAAACCTTTTGTAGTTCAAAACTGGGAAATTGGTTTTTCTAGGCAGTTTAATATAATCCAGGAGATTTGTCTTTTTTATACATGTCTATTTTTCTACATATGGCAAGTTTATTAGCTGTCTTATGAGCAGTTATATGTATTTATACCTTCATTGAGCATTTCTGGTGGCTCAGATGGTAAAGAATCCGTCTGTAATGCAGGAGACCCAGGTTTGAACCCTGGGTCAGGAAGATCCCCTGGAGAAAGGAATGGCTACCCACTCCAGGATTCTTACCTGGAGAATCCTATGGACAGAGGAGCCTGGCGGGTTGCAAGTCCATGGGTCACAAACAGTCCAGCACAACTACGTGACTACCACGTACACACACAGTCGTAGGCCAGTGAGAGTCTAGGGAGACACGAGAAAGAGGCTAGATGCAAATTCAGACTAGGAAACAAGGTCAGAACCAAACTTCTGATTCAGCCTGAAAATTCATATAAAGGACTTTTAAAAGTACAGTTGACCCTTAAACAATGCTGGAGTTGGAGGTGCCAACCCTCTCTGCAGTCGAAAATCTGAGTGTATCTCATAGCTGGTCCTCCACATACAACTAGATGGTGAGCCCAGGTTGAATACAAGGTTTGTCCGCGTTCTTGTATTCAGCCAATCTTGGATCGTGTAGTGCTATTTACTGTTGAAAAAAATCCACATGTAAGTGGACCCATAGAGTTCAATTCATGTTGTTCAAGAGCCAACTGTATTGTATCAAAAGATCTCTTAATGGCAGAGACCCTGAACTTGGGAAATCTGGGACTATAATACAGGCACAGTTTTTTGAAACCTTGTTTTACTCTCCATGTTTTCTATGCTATCCTATAGCATATTTGCCCCTGAAATGACTTTTTTAAAAAAGTAGGGGCAGTGATTATAAAGTATGATGATTGTCACATATGTGTACTTATTTTAGAAATATCTCATTTCATAGCCAGTGAAATGTTTTATATGCATCTCTGACTTGGAGCTTTATCTTTAGGGCCGTTGAACAGCAGATGGAAGACAGTTCCGTCCCAACCAGCATGTGGCCCCAAATAAAAGACGAAACCCAGCATCTCAAGCTTATACACTTAGAGTATTTTAGCCTTTGGTGTCTAATGTTAACCCTGGAGTCACAATCAAAGGATAATACAAGAAATTATCAACATATATGGTTAATGCCTGCTTCAGAAAGGTAAGTGGCCCATTTAATACAGTAAAACTTTAGTAATTTGGATTAGCCAGTGGGATGAGATTTGTAATTCATGACGAATACAGGTTACATACCATGTTAAAGGCATGCAGTTTCGTATATTCATGCCAACTCCAGATGGCTGTCAATGAATTTTTTTCTGAGAGTACTGTTGTTATTTTTAGTAGATTAAACATAATTCAAGAAATCTTATTTTAAAAATTATTAGTAAAGTTACATCCTTTTTCATCAATGAAAAGAGTAAAAAACTTGAGTATATCATAAGGTGAATTTTAGCATATTGGCACAGTAGAAATTAATAAAGTTTTACTGAATATTTTAAATACTAGAGTATTCTTAAAGTTTTTTAGGAAGTTTTCATAGAGATTCAAATTTTATAAAACATGTCAGTATTGTATTTTGTGAGGTCTTTTTTTTTTAACAAATTACTTGTAAAGTTATAATTTTGTACATCTTTACATAGTATTTTTCTTTATGTAATTTTTAGTTGCTTTTGACCCATTCTTTTCTTTCCAGAGTGAATCTTGATAATAATGTGACTTGAGATCTAAGAACGTTATTTCTTTAATACTAGACTTTAACACAAGGTACCATCACAGTGAAGAAAGTTTTAAGTCATTTTCAATAGACTACGTAATGCATAGGTATGGTAAATATGTCCAGTGTGTGTGCCAGCAGGCTTCTGAAGTATAGTGTCCTAGTAGTGAGAGACGGTAAATGCTTAGTGCTTGCTTCTGAGACATAGTGGACGTATCAACGTGCTTGCCATTGTTTTAGTAACAATAGTTATAAATCCTCTTCTAAACACTAAAGAAATATGTTACTGCTTCCTTCACTTCAGGTTCAGAGTTAAGGTTCTTATGATTTGTCTTCTGTAGTGTTAACATGTGTCAGAACAGGAGGTGGGGGTGTCAGTCAAGAGTCAAAGGGCTGATAAGCATGTTGTTCAGAAATCCCACCTGTGGGTATGATGAGGGGGATGCTTCCTCCCTCAGAGAAAAGGGGGGCGCTCTCTAGCACCTGCTTAGAGAGCTGGTGATGCAGGTGTTTCTGCCTTGCCCCGTGGCCTGTGAGGTCTTAGTTCCCTAACCAAGGATCAAACCCATACTCACTGCAGCGGAAGTGTGAGTGTTAACCACTGGACCAGCAGGAGAGTCCCGAGAGGTTATTATTTTTTAAATAAATACTTATTTATTATTTGGCAGCACGTGAGACCTTCCATCTTCATTGTGGCATGAGGAATCTTTTGTTGTGGCATGTGGGATCTCGAGCCCTGACCAGGGGTCGAACCCAGGTCCCCTGCATTGGGAGCTTGACGTCTTTTCCACTGCAGCACCAGGGAAGTCCCCTGAGAGAGTATTTTAAAATTAATTTCTCTTTTGCTTTCTCTTTCATAGGGAAGAGAGTGGCAGCTGCATTGGAAGCCTGATTAGAACCCAACATGTAAAGACAGTTTGTGACGGACAGTACTTACATAATTTCCAGCGTAAGAATGGAGCCATACCTATCACAAATCTAATGGCAGGTGACAGAATTATTTTAAGTGGAGAAGAGAGAAAATTGTTTGCCTTGTCTAGGGGATACGTGAAGGAGATTAACTCAACAACAGTAACCTGTTTGTTAGACAGGTGATGAAATGTTCCCTTTTTGGATGGGGAGGGTAAAGCTTTATTGATAAGTAAACATATACCGTACAGTTCATACATTTAAAGTATACAGTTCAGTGGTGCTTAGTGTATTCACAGAGCTGTGCAGTTAGCACCCAAATCCATTTTAGATCATTTTTATTGCCCCTGGAAGACTCCTTGTACCCTGTAGTCACTCCCCCAGCCCCAGGCAGCCACCAGTTCCCTTTCTATATTTTTTTACTTAACATACTGTTTCTGAGGTTCATCTTCATGTAGTAGCTTGTACCAGTGCTTCATGCCTAAAAAAAAATTTTAGGTAAAATTCTCATATCATAAAATTAACCATTAACCATTTTGAACATACAGTTCAAATGTGTGCATGCTAAGTCACTTCAGTCGTGTCCAACTCTTTGCGACCCTGTGGATGTAACACGCCAGGCCCCTCTAACCATGATGATTCTCCAGGCAAAAATACTGGGGTGGGTTGCCATGCCCTCCTCCAGGGGATCTTCCTAACCCAGGGATTGAACCTGAGTCTCTTATGTCTCCTACATTGATAGGCAGGTTCTTTACCACTAGTGCCACCTGGGACGCCTATGCAGTTCATCGGCATTTAGCAGTTATCCAACTGCTAAAGTTTTGTTTAGTACATTATGTTCCATAGTAGTAAAGTAGACATGTGTGTGTGGGTGTATGCTCAGTTGCTAATCCTCTGTCCGTGGGATTTTCCATGTAAGAATACTGGAGTAGGTTGCCATTTCCTTGTCCAGAGTAGCTTCTCAGCCCAGGGACTGAGCTCACGTCTCCTGCATCTCCTGCACTGGCAGGTGGATTCTTTATCACTGAACCACCTAGGAAGCCCAATATGGATGTAATCTTTTCTAAATCTCACAACCATATGTGCAGCAAGTGGGACAGATGTCCTGTGTTGGCTATAATGCTTATTTCTCTTCCTTAGCCCTCTGGGCACTCGCCATTTTGTTCAAATTGCTTTTTTCCATTTGTAGTTGTGATATAAAGTATAGATTAAAACAAAGTAAATTAATTTAAAGAAAAATATTAAGTAAATAGTAGAATAGTTGATACGAAAATTTGTGGTAGAAGCTAATATCCATGTTTGTTAATATCCGTATTCCCCTCTTCCTGGACTTCCAGCCTTCCTTGCATTTAAGTGCAGGCATGCATCACATTTCTCAGTGCATGGAGATCAGTAATTGGGATCCAGAGGGTAACTGCAGTGGAAATGTCCAGGCTTGCTCTCCAGTAATCAGTAATCCTGGTTAAGCAGTAACCAGCCCCAGCCCGGGTTTTATGATATTGGAGTATGAGCCGTCATATTTCTGCTGTTTCTTAGGACTCCCTTCAGTCAGTCCTGTGAGGTATTTATTTAGTACCTAACATGTGTTAGATACTTTCCAAACTCTCGAAGAATTTGTAGTGTTGTGGGTAACAAATAAATATATATTTCAGTCTAATATGACAGGTGTTTGAATTAATGGGAAAACGAAGGAGAGGCATTTAACCCAGTTTTAGGAGGCTCAGGGAAGGCGAGTGAAAATGGTCGTTCTAGATCTTCATCCTGTGGGTGAATGTTAGCCCTGTGAAGCAGTGTGGGAGGAGTATACCAGACGGAGGGGACCGGGTGTGGAAAGGCCTGATGGTGTGAGGTGGGGTGTTCTGGAAAGGGTAGGTAGTAATTCCTTTCTGGAATGTAAAATAGAAAGGAGTGATTGGAGAGGTCAGGTCAACAAAAGAATGATAATCAGATTTGCATTTTTTCTGTGACTGCGCTATGGAGAAGAGAGTTAATCGGTGGAGGCAAAACTGAAAGCAGAGAAACCAGGCACCTGCTATAGTTGCTCAGGCTTCAGGTGATTGAGAGCAAGGTAGTTTTGATGGAGAAGGTGGAATGCGTTTGGCAAGTATTTGGAAAGTAAAATTGTCTGCCATTGAGATCTTGATTGAATCTGCGGGGTGGGAGAGGGAAGGATCAAGACAGTCATATAGATGCAAGAGTCATTACCTGAGGTCAGGTCCACAGGAGGAGGATAAGGCTTCAGCAGGAGTAAAGAGGTGTTCCGTTTTGCAAACTTTCACTGCCTGAGTTTTAACTCAGTGGAAAGATCTTGCTGCTTGCTGGACATTGAAAGCTGAAGCTTGGGTGAAAAACAGGGTAGGAGAGGAGTGTGAGGTCAGCCCTGGTGAGGTAGACTTGGGATTCAGACTCAGGTGGAGGCATGGGACCAGCGGGGAAATGACAAGAAAGAACAGTACAGAGGACCCTGGAAGGGACCTCGGGAACATCACAGGTTAGCCTGATAGAGGAGTGGGCGCGAAGCCTTTGGGAAAGAGACACGTACTCCAGGCCTGAGGAGGCAGGGGCCATGTGCTCAGGATCCCGCTGGGGGCGGTGAGCCCAGGTTGAAGTTCAAGGAAGGCCAAGTGAGTTGTCAGCAGATGTTGTAGGTTTTGGATTATTAACTTTTTTTTTTTTTTTCAATTTATTTATTTAGCTGCTCCAGGTCTTAGATGCAGCATGTGAGTTTTAGTTGTGGCATGTGAAGTCTTACTTGTGGCGTGTAGGATCTAGTTCTCCGACCAGGGATTGAACTTGAGCCGCCTACAGTGGGAGCTCAGAGTCCCAGCCACTGGACCACCAGGGAAGGCCCTTTAACTGCTTTTGACTTCTGTGCCTTTTGCCTTCCCCTAATCTGTTTGCTCACCAGTCCAGGGCCTTATCCTGCCTTTGGTTGGCAAGTATGTATTAGGGGCTGGTAGCCGTTTTCCTAGTTACTCTGGCCCATTTACTTTTTACGTTTTATTTCTTTGTGTATTTGGTTGCACTGGGGTCTTCATTGCTGTGCATGGACTTTCTCTGGTTGCGGAGAGTGGGGGCTACTCCCTAGTTGCACTGCGTGGGCCTCTCCCTGTGGTGGCGTCTCTCGTTTCGGAGCTCAGGTTCTGGGTGCAAAGGCTTCGGTCGCCGCAGTATTCGGGCTGAGTAGTTGCAGCTCCCAGGCTCTACAAGTGAACTCGAGAGCAGAGGCTCAGTAGTTGTGGAATGTTCCCGGGCCAGGGATCAAACCCATGCCCCCTGCGCTGGCAGGAAGATTCTTATCTGCGACACTTTCCTTATACCGACCCACTGACTATGTTAAATGAAAAATATCCACATACATATGTTTTGCTGTTTCAGGAACTTGTCAGGACTCCCAGAATCAACTTTGTTCAGACTGGACCAGGAAGAAAAAAATTGTGGTATAGATACCCCCTTAGGAAATCTTTCTAAACTGATGGAAAATACTCACGCCAGGTTTGTAACAATAAGTGAATCTGAATATTACTCCAGTTTCCTGAGGAATATTATTAAAAGCTTTTTTTTTTTTGCTTATCTCAGCCAGAAACTTCGAGATTTAATCATCGACTTTCGTGAACCGCAGTTTATATCCTACCTCAGTTCTGTTCTTCCACATGATGCAAAGGACACAGTTGCCTGCATTCTGAAAGGTATGTTATAATCAGCATGCTTGGGTCCATTAATTTTTCTTGGTTCTATTTATAATTTAATCTGTGTTATAGTCTAGTATCTTAATAATTTATTAAACCTCTAATTATGGTTTTTAGACAGCATCTCTTTGGAAGTAGTTTATATGTGACTTTTAATATCACCATGACATTTCCTTACTTTGAGAAGACTGTTGAAGAACAGACTAGAGCAGAGGCTGCTTTTCTTATAAAGTAGTTAAGTTGCTCATTGAAAATTCAACACTCTTATTCCTATTATTTTTAAATTTAAATGTAGGTTTGAATAAGCCTCAGAGGCAAGCCATGAAAAAGGTACTTCTGTCAAAAGACTACACCCTCATCGTGGGTATGCCCGGAACAGGAAAAACAACTACAATATGTACTCTTGTAAGAATTACTACTCTTTTGCTTAGAAACTGGGTATTTAAATCCGTTTCTCTTCAGTTCAGAGAATGTGATACTGGATATCAAAAGGGCTGAATTTCAAATCAAAATGTCTTTGTTTCAAACTAAGGATGACATGACAAATAGAAAAGCTAAATTACCAATAGTTGTAATCATCTTGTGTATACCTTGCATTTAAGATTGTCTAAAATCTCTGTGTTTTCCTTCACTTTAAAAAATGATAAGTTAAAAAAAAATAAAAAGTGATAAGTTGTATGAGCAGGTTGAAATAGATTCTTTCTTTAAAAAAATTATTTATATATTTGGCTGCATCAGAAGTTAGTTGCAGCCTTCCGGATCACTAGTTGTGGCATGTGAGATCTAGTTCTCTGACCAGGGACTGAACTCGGGCCCCCTGCATTGAGAGCACAGAATCTTAGCCACTGGACTGTTGGGGAAGTCCCTGATACAGATTCTTATTGAATTTTTTTTTTCATGTCAGTAAGTTTCTGAGTAGTCTTAGAATAATGATGATGATGGCACCAAATATTTACGGATCGATACTTTGTGCCAGGCACTAGTCAAAGGTTATATGGTACTCAATTTTGTCATGATATAATTAATAACTTGGTAACATATCATTGATAACATAATAATGCCATGTTACTTTCATAAGACATTTTGGCTTTATAGTTTTTTAGAAAGTTACTTTGGGGAATTCCTTGGCAGTCCATTGGTTAGGACTCTGTGCTTTCACTGCCACAGTCCCAAGTTCAATCCCTGGTAGGGGAACTAAGATCCCTAAGCTGTGCACTCAAAAAAAAAAAAAAAAAAATCAAAGAGAATTAAAACTTACTTGGCTTGGCTCTTAGATATGCTACCTGTCACGTTTTCTAATTCTGCTTGAAAAATATATAAATGTTAAAAATTATCAAGAGCTGAAAGTAATGCTCTTTTTCGTTCTTTTGTTTATTAATAGGTAAGAATTCTCTATGCCTGTGGTTTTAGTGTTTTGTTGACCAGCTATACACACTCTGCTGTTGACAATATTCTTTTGAAGTTAGCAAAGTTTAAAATTGGATTTTTGCGCTTGGGCCAGATTCAGAAGGTACATCCAGATATCCAAAAATTTACAGAGGAGGAAATTTGCAGATCAAAGTCCATTAAATCTTTAGCTCTTCTAGAAGAACTCTACAATAGTCAAGTAAGTACAATTATTGTGTAATTATACTGACAGTAATTTTTGCTATCAGAATGAGGGGAGAAATGGCACATTGAGAAATTCAATTGCATTGACCAAATTTGCAGATTCATTTATATAAACCATAGGACCAGTTTATGAGTTTATAGTTTGCTCTTTGCTTCTGAACCGAAACAGGGTTTCTGGTCTATTTTTCAGGGCTCCCATCTTCTAGTTTAAAATATCCTGGTAAAGGAAAACTGTGTTTCTCTCTACTCACACTTCTGATACTAACTATGTGGAGTTAGTGCAGGCTCCACAGGTTAAGGGCTCAGTCCCACAAGACTGTCCCCCTACATTAGTCCTGAACTGCAAGTTCAGATCTCCTGTGCCCATCTTGGGAATTCCTGTGTCTCCTCCTTGGGTTCCATAATTTGCTTGAATGACTCACAAAACGCAAGAAAGTCACCTTGTTAGCGTGAACTCAGGCATGGTTTAAAAGGGGCTTATAAATCTGCCTTTTGGAACTCTGAGGAGATCTAGGAGGCTGAAGCTTTTATCCTACAGATAAGAAATGAGGGACCTAGGAAGGCTTTTGTACCCAGGAGGGCCCCATAAGGTCCTGCTTGGTTTCACATATTGTAAGTGATCTTTTGGAATTGAAATTTTTCACTTAGCCTAATGTTCTGAATGTCTGAAATCTGGGATATGTGAGGCAAAAAGAAAACCCAGGGAACAAACTACTGTGCTGTTCCTCATGTCCCAAAGTCTCTCGAACTGATTTATCTTTTCTCCACCTTTCAGACGCTTTATAGTTTTATATATAATGTCCAGGGTTTTTAGTTGAATTTGGTGGGAGGGAAAAGTACTCCATCTTCCCGGAAGTGAAGTCCTAGTTCACATTAAAAAAAAATTAATTAACTTACTGCCTGTTGAAATGTTCAGATTTCCATTTCAGTATATCCAAACTTGAGCATTGTTATCATGTCTGGAAAATTAACATGATTTTTAAAAATCTGTAGAAAAAAATTAAAAATTTTTGCATGTTATGTTTCTAAATTAAAAATCATTGGGGTTTTCTGTTTGGGGGGACAAAGAGCTCTTTCTGATTTTTTAATTTCAAACATGGGAAAAACAAGGTATATTTCTTAGACATATTAAATAATTGATCTATTTTTTTTCTTTGTCTTTAGCTTATAGTTGCAACAACATGTATGGGAATAAACCATCCCATATTTTCTCGTAAAACTTTTGATTTTTGTATAGTGGATGAAGCCTCTCAAATTAGCCAGCCTGTTTGCCTAGGGCCACTTTTTTTTTCACGGAGATTTGTGTTGGTGGGGGACCATCAGCAGCTTCCTCCCCTGGTGCTAAACCGTGAAGCAAGGTAAGCAGACATTAAGGTTTCAGTTTTAAACTAGATACTTTTTAAGGGACGATTTCAGTAGACTGATAATCCTGAATTTGATTTGTTGACAGAGCTCTTGGCATGAGTGAAAGCTTATTTAAGAGGCTGGAGCAGAATAAGAATGCAGTTGTCCAGTTAACTGTGCAATACAGAATGAACAGGTATTTGTAACCGTGTCAGCTATGAGTGATTTTCATATTTGTGTTCATCACCAAACTAAAATTATTTTTGTAATTCCCTTAGTAAAATTATGTCCTTAAGTAATAAACTGACATACGAAGGAAAGCTGGAGTGCGGATCAGATAAAGTGGCCAATGCAGTGATAAACCTACCCAACTTTAAAGATGTAAAGCTGGAACTGGAGTTTTATGCTGACTATTCAGAAAATCCTTGGCTGGTTGGAGCATTCGAGCCAAACAATCCTGTCTGTTTTCTTAATACACACAAGGTAAAACACGCACACACACACACACACAGACAAAAATTAACATTTCCTTTGTTCTTCTGCGTTTGCCCTATTATTTAAATTCCTCAGTTCCAATAGCGAGCAGCTATTCTTCCTTACAGCTTATCAGTTAAAACTAGTGTGCTTCTTGTACTTTCACACAAAAGAATCTTTTCTTTCTACAGATTCACTATCTTTGGGAGGAGGTTTATTCTGATGATTGATAGATGTCAAATTGTTTTGAAGTAGGAAAGCTAGAAAGTGAACGCAAGTGTATAGTTACATTTCCTAGAAAAGTAATTGGCATTGATACTGTCAAAAGTTTGGGTTTACAAATGGACAGAAGGTAAGATAAACTGATGTCCTTTTCAAGACCTTTTTAAAAAAATAGACTTTATGTTCTAGAACAGTTTTGGGCCCACAGCAAAACTCAGCTAAAAGTACGGAGATTTCCCATGTGTCTCCTGCTCCTACAATATGCACCTAAAGACCTCTTTAGAAATGTATCATTAAACAAAAAGTCTGCACAAGGACTTTAAATGACTTGATTCTTATTTCTAGGAACTAAATAAAGTTTTGACTCTATGTTACTACAGTTTGTTTTATATACTGCTTCTCATTATTGATTTGGAAATCTTTACATAAGTTCAACTAAAAATATAGTCATCAATTTGATCTATGCATATCGTTCTTAATATAATTATATATTTTGTTATTAAGATGGGTGGAGTCAGCAGTTGTTAAAAATAGGGCCTTACTATGTGTGTACCATGCTGGAATTTTCATTGTCTTGGACGTTGCTCTAGTGTTTCAGAATGCAGAATCAACACTGAGGAGCAGGCAGGCTCTGGAAGATTTATTCAGATAAACTGATCTCATAAATGACTGCTTTTATATTTTTATGTAATTAAAATTTTTATTTTATTTTTTATTGAGGTATAGTTGATATGACTGCTTTTATAAACCACAACTCTAATCTGTTAGTTATAAGTCATAATTATTAACCTCACCAGTGATTGTTCAGATTCTTTATTTTTGCTACTCACATTTCCTGTCTCTTGGCATCAGGATTCCAAATAAGTTATGTTAAAATTAATGAAGGTGATGTAGGGGTGACATAGGAGGAAAATAATCCTTTAAAATTTCTACTAGGGGTAGTAGAACCTGGGGAACTTTATTGCTCTATTATTTGTATGAAAAGTAACAAGAAAATGGAAAGAACACAGATATTGGAGCCGGATCTAAGTTGAATCTTAGTGCCACGGTGTGTTGTGAGGCTTGGGCAGGTTACCTGTCTCTTCTGGCCTTTGATGGCTATAAAATGGGGGATAACACAGTAATGTATGTGAAGTTCAGTGTACGGTCGACCTTCGTAGAGATTTTAGTATGAACTTTATGTAGCATGTTTAAGATGGGTGTCCTTCTAAAAGTGACTAATATCGTTCATTTTTGTCAGTGCTTTTACATTCAACTTGAAGACGAAAGTATTTTTCATCTGTGTCCGTATCTGGTAGTACTGTCTCTGTGGCCACTTGTATACTGACAGTACTCTTTACTTCAGAGATTGTTTCACAAGCAGGATGCCTGTTTTTCTGTTTAGGTTCCAGCACCAGAACAAGTTGAAAAGGGAGGTGTCAGTAATATAATGGAAGCCAAACTCGTTGTTTTCCTGACCTCAGTTTTTCTTAAGGTAACTTAGAATTGGATTTTGAGGGCAGATTAATATTAAGGTGCAGAGTAATAGAATGTTAGAATTCAAGGAACTTTAGATCTAGCATTAACTTTTGTTGATTAAGATAAGTGGACTAAAGCCCGAATGTTTTTATTTTGAGAACATTTATCTAAGACAGTAATTACTGTATCTAATACAGTAATGGCATTTTGGGTTTCCACTTAGGATAACTTTCTGTAACGTCAGATAATTCTGATTGTGTCAATTTAGTGCAGAAGTCAGTATGATTGGAGATTGGAAACTTCAGTGAAAGGGAGAGCAGAAAGTAAAATTTATTTCTTTGTACTTTTTTGGTATGGCATTACTGCTCTGGTGGCATACAAACCATTATATTGCCACAAACTTCTAAAAATTCAGGGAGCAGTGTTTGAGGAAATTATTTCCTCTCAGGAAATGTAGATGTAGCCTTAGAGTAATTAAATAATTTATATCCTCCTTGTAGGAACATGTGTTATACCTAGGAACATGTATTATAAACATCAGTTTTCATATTATGTAAACATTTTATTTAATAAATTTAGTAAAGCTTAAATAACAAAAGTCAGGATTTTTTTCATTTTAAATTGTGTTTTTTTCTGTTTAAAACAGGCTGGTTGTAAACCCTCTGATATTGGTATCATTGCACCATACAGGCAGCAGTTAAAGGTCATCAATGACTTATTGGCACATTCTTCTGTTGGGATGGTCGAAGTTAATACAGTTGACAGGTACCAAGGAAGAGACAAAAGTATCATTCTGGTATCTTTTGTTAGAAGCAATGAAGATGGAACTGTGAGTTAACTGTATTTTCTGCTTTGCTTTCTGATTTTTATTTTCTATTTGTTTGGGATATTATTTACCTCGCTTCTTTAAAATTATGTTAAAAAACCACATAACATAAAATTTACTATCATAACTGTCTTTAAGTGTACAGTTCACAGGTATGAAGTATATTCACAGTGTGTGCAGCTGACCTCCAGAACTTTTTCATTCTGCAAAACAAATTAAATATCCATGAATAACCACTCCCTTATTCCCTTTCTCTTCATTTCCTGGCAACCACTTTCTATCTCTGTGAATTTGACAGAATTTTATGAATTAGTGAATTTTCCACATAAATGGAATCATACAGTATTTGTCCTTTTGTAAGTGGCTTATTTCACTTGTCATAATGTCTCAAGGTTCATCCATATTGTAGCATATAACAATTTTCTTTTAAAGGCTGATTATTATTCCATTGCATGTATATACCACATTTTGTTTATCTGTTCATCCATTAGTGGACATTTGAGTTGCTTCTACCTTTTGGTTATTATGTTTGGAGCATTTTAAACATATAAACTTTCCTAGCTTACTTTGAAATTTATAGATAATTCCAGGCTGTTTTTTGTGTTTTTATCTCTTCTTGACTTATTTTTCTCAACTATGTGATACCTGCATATAGTTTTTAAAATACACAGAGTAAAAAGTCTCCCTTCTTCCCTATTACTCTTCTACTCATTTCTTACCCTCACATGTTTGGTTTTTTAGATTGTTTGTTTTTGCTAACCTTCTAGAATTTCTTTAAGCATATGTAAGCACATGAATCAGTATTTATGTTTCCCTCCTTACTTTGCTTTTCCCACTTAATAATATAGCTTGGAGATCTTTACAAGTCATTACATAGAAAGAGATTTCATTCTTCTCTTAAAGGTGCAAGGTTTTCCATTGTATATGTGGATCATGGTATATTTAACCACTCCTTTGAGTCTTCTATGAGTTTTTATTACATTTAAAAACACTACAATAAGTGGAGACAACTTCAATTCTTTATGATATGTATTTAATGTTTGAAAAACTTATTTTTTTTGCTGCACTGTAGGGCATGTGGGATCTTAGTTCCCTGACCAGGGATTGAACCTGCGCCCCCTGCATTGGAAGTGCATAGTCTTAACCATTGGATTGCCAAGGAAGTCCCTAAAATTTATTTTTTAATATGTTTAAAATTTTTTAATATATTTTCATTATACATATTTAATCATTTAAAATCATGGTGAAGATATCATTGTTGTTGTTGTTATTCATTCTCTAAGTCTTGTCTAACTCTTTTGCAACCCTCTGGACTGTAGCCTGCCAGGCTCTTCTGTCTGGGATTTCCCAGGTAAGAATACTCGAGTGGGTTGCCATTTACTTTTCCAGGGGATCTTCCTAACCTAGGGATCAAACCCATATCTCCTGCACTGGCAGGCAGATTCTTTACCATTGAGCCACTAGGTAAGCCCCATGGATATCACACCCACAATAAAATACTTGAAGTTGGCATCATGCTGCTGCTGCTGCTGCTGCTGCTAAGTCGCTGCAGTCATGTCCGACTCTGTGCGACCCCATAGACTACAGCCTACCATGCTCCTCTGTCCACGGGATATTCCAGGCAAGAGTACTGGAGTAGGGTGCCATTGGCATCATGGGCTAGTTTTTTTTCCCAACTCTCTGCACTTTTAATGTGTTGATGAATCTTTTTTACAATATGTTTTTGAAGGTAGGAAGACGGCTCAATAAAAACTGTTCTTTTTCAGAAAAAACTCAAATAAGAAAATTCAAAGAATGGAAATTATATATTTCTTTCAGCTTGGTGAACTGTTGAAAGATTGGCGACGTCTTAATGTTGCTATAACCAGAGCCAAACATAAGCTGATTCTCCTGGGATGTGTGCCCTCACTAAGCCATTATCCTCCTTTGGGGAAGCTACTTAATCATCTAAACTCAGAAAAATTAGTATCCTTTTTGTTTTGTATACGGTCACGTTTGATTGTGCTATGTGAATATGTATTTGTATCAATTAAAACTCATTGTCTTGTGTTTTCCATGGGCATAGTTCAAAAGACCTGATTCTACAAAGGAAAGAGAAAACAATTCACAGGAACTAATTTTAAGCAAAAAGTGAAATAATGAAGGTGATAGTGAAGAATAGTTTGTGAAATGAGAAAGGGGAAACAAAGGGACTTGATATCTCGCCCCAGAAATAGGGTGCCTGTTTCCTAGAACACATCTAGGAAAACTGGTATCCCTTCAGGTTCCTCTCACCTTGATAACCTTAAAAATAATATACATCTAGGATAAAGTATTATATTTAAAAATGGAGATTATTTCTTGTCATGTTGTAGATAATTTTAAAAATAAATCATCTCTTTAAAAATTATATGAAGGTCTCACGCTAAGACAGGTAAATCACATTGCTTAAGACATTGTTATCCATAGAATGTCATAAAAATACAAGTTTTCTAGTAGCCTTGTCAAAATTACAGAATGTTAAATAATAATGTCATATTTTTACATAATTCCACATTGTGTTAAATATATCTTCCTTAATTTATTTTATATCATTGATCTTCCATCAGGAGAACATGAAAGCCTTTGTCATCTATTGGGTGATTTTCACAGAAAATAAAACACTGTTTTCCTTGCTTATTTCATACCATGATGATCTCCTCTATCTATTGCCTATTATTTAAAATTTGGATATGCTATAAAATCAGTGACTGGTTATATTGTGATGATGACTTTTATCCCAAGGGTAAGAAGTGATGTAAATATATATACTCATTCAGAGTTCCAGTTTTTGATTTTATTTATTTTTTTGGTATAACCTTGTTAAACATAACCATACAACATTTAACATAGAATTTATTTTTTCAGTACAGGTGTACCCAAAACTAAAAAGTCTAAATTTATAGGCATTATAAATGTGTCTCTGTAAGATGTAGAGTTTGATACATTTCTACCATCTTTTAAGGATGGATTAACTTTTCAATCTGAGGTTTAAACTTTTAAGTTTAAATTTTCAAGATTAATTTTATCTTGTAGATTTTTATCCTGTTTTGTTTATTTGAAAGACTAGGTAAGAAAATGGATTTATTTTTGTCATTTAAGCACAATCTTGTGATAATGAAAAGTATGATTCTTTTCTGTATTTTTAGGTCCCTGATCCAAAGGTCATTTTGTTGTTTTTTTCCTGACTTTTGCTTTCTGGTATCAGAGATGTTTTAAAAAAACTTTATACTTAGTGTTTTAAATTATTACTTATAAATTTATTATTTCCAGTTAGTTTCCCTTACTCTCCTAATTAGTTCCCCTTATTCTCCCATTTTTTATTTTCAGATTTTAGTATTTTAGAGTAGATTTTGATACTAAAGAAAATAATTATTATTCTTTTGGCAAAAAATTTTGCTGAATTGATGACAAAAAAGTTGTATCCCTGTTTTCACCTATTCATGTTCATATGCTCCTTTGTTTTGGGGCATTACTCAATTTTCCTTTTTTGTATGAAGATGTTTTATAAAACAGAATTATTATCGAGGTGCTTGGTTAGTTATATGGTGACCAGTTGTAACCTTAGTGTATCCAACTTTGGCGGATGATCTCTCATTTCTCTCAAAGTTTTTTTTTTTTTTTAATGAAAAGTACATTAAAAATTGTTGCCTCTACCTCGTTTTCTAAAAATTATAACTTGATGTTTTTATTAAATAAATGTTTTTTTATTTCTAAGATCTCACTGTGTCAATGATTAATACTAAATAATAATTAAGTTCAGGGTTGTCCACCATTTTTTCTAGTATTGAGAAGTGAAATATTGACAATGTTCTAAAGCTGAAACCAAGGAGTGCTGACATGCATAGGATAGAGCTGATCATGGAGAGACTGGATTCGACAGGAAAAACAAGGAAGTTGCAGAGATAAGGCTTCAATATTGGTTGGTTATCATTAATTTAGATAATAGGAAGGATAATTTCAGTTCCTGGAATAAGAAAATTCTTTGGCTTCACTAATGGTTGCTTTACAGATTTGTATGGCCTGCACAGTAAAGCCCAATGGAAGAAGAACCTGGGGGGGAGTTCCATGTTTCTTGTCATTTGGGACTCTGTATTGATTACAAGATTCGAGGCACTTATTTCAAAAAAATAGGACTCCTCTTTTACACATAAGATGCTGTGAGTTGGAGGTGTTGAGTGAGCTGGAAGTTAAACCCAGACTGGGCCCTCAGATGTTAATAACGCAGTTTATGACATCCAGGCCAAGGACTAAGACAGCAATGGCTACCAGTCACTGATGTTATCGGACACTCAGCTTTGTGCAGGTCCAGATCACGAGCACCATTAGCCTAGATAAGGTCTTCCTTATGGTGGAAAGCCAGGTTGTGAGGACAGGGTAGCCATTCCAGTGTCCCCATTCCCGAATCAGCTCAGAGTTCCTATCTCCTGAGTTCTCTTGCTGCCTTCTCTGGTTCTTTTCTTTTCTTCCTCATCTCTCACTTTCTAAAAACTGGTCTTTCCCAGAGCTCTGTGTTTGGCCTGGTCCTGTTCTCCCTCCTTGGACAGTCATTGGCTTCAACCATATCCTTTGTGGCTGTTTACCAAATCTGTATACTCAGAACAGACTAATATTCTAGTTTAAAATTGTTCAGTGTAATAAGGTTTAAACATACGCCCTAATTCCAAATTCTGTTCAATACAAGGACTAGAGTATCTGGCAAATGTGTATTTTGGAGTTTAACATCTCCCTTGAAGAAATATTTCTTAGCTTTAAATAAAGTGAGTCTATTACTGAACAAGATTTGTTTATTACTTGTTACACTGGGGGGAAAGCAATCTAGGAAATACAACTTTTCCTTTGTTCCAATGGTTTTATTAAATAAATATATAATCTTAATTTTACTTGCTTTTCTAAATGCACTTAGAATACAAATCCCCCCTTTTGTACTCATCATTTGGAGAGGAGAAAAATGAACAATTCAGTCATTTCAGTGTTTAACAGCAAGATAATGGAAGGGGTTAGACTTGTGATTTTTAGACTCCTTCAAACACTGTAAAAACTGTAGACAGGGACTTCTTTGGTCCAGCGGTTAAGACTGTACTTCCAATGCAGGGCACTAGGGTTAAATCCCTAGTTGGGGTACTAAGATCCCACATGCCTCAGGATATGGCCAAAAAGTTAAAAAAACCAAAAAATATCCAGATGTATTTTGAGATTATAAAAATAGAGGCTACTTTTGTATTAGTTCAGCTTCTGGTTGTGTCAATAGTTCTGTGACTTTGGGCAAGTTATTTAATCTTTCTGAGGTTAGTTTTATCTGTAAAACAAGCAAGTAATTCCTTTCTCATGGGGTGGTTCTGAAAATCAAATGAGGCTTTGGCCTAGGAACTGACAGCCAAAGAAATGAAACTTGACGTCTCTAATCACTAAAATTCTGGGTGCAATAGCAGGCCTAAATATGAAAGGCAAAAGTATAATTCTTTTTTAAAATATTTATTTGGTTGCACAGCATCTTAGTGGCAGCACCCTGGAGTCTTTAGTTGTGGCATGCAGGATCTAGTTCCCTGACCAGGGACTGAACCCAGACCCTCTGCATTTGGGAGCTCGGAGTCTTAGTTGCTGGCCCACCAGGGAAGTTCTTGAAATTCTTAAAAGAAAAAATCTTCATAACTTTGGAATAAGGAGGGCTCCTTAAAATACTAAGGCATAAACTATAAATTCACTACAGGAAAATTAAGAATATATATTCAAAGGTTGCCATAAGGAGAGAAAAAAAATTAGTCCAAAGATATTGGCAACACACAACTGACATCAAATTATATGTAGAACATTAAGTAACTTGCACAAGTCAATGAAAAGGTAAGTCAATAGTACAACAGGCACCATTTCTTTGTAGGAATGAAATTCTAAATAGTAAACGTAGGTAGAGTTCACAATGTCATCAGTAATGAGAGAAATAAAAAATAAACCTGCCATGCAATCTACCCACAAGACTGGTAAAAAAAATGAAGAAATCCTAGGCTTTACAATGGACACAGCAGTAGAAAAATAACATTGCTGATAGCAGTGTAAATTATGAGAAGTTTTGAAAATACTTTGGCATGAGCTGGTAAATTTAAAGAAAGGCATACTTGATTTTCAGTAAATCTATTCTTTTTACGTGGCCAAGAGACTCCTGCATGTAGGAACCAGGATGTACGTGTAAACTGGAAACACCCCAACCTGGAAACTCATGGACATGTATGACGTTGAACACCAGAAGTAAGTAATGATCGTAATGTTATTCCACTTGTGAAAAGTTTGTAGACAGGAAAAATAAACTACATTGATTAGGGCATATACTTATGTGGTAGTAACATGCAGAAAAGCAAGGAAACGACTCAGAACTCCATCACATTTACTTCTAGGGACATTGTGGCTAAAGGCGTCCCCCTACCCTCAAGATGACTCCTACCCTATGCTTGCTTGATCTGGTGCTCTTTATCCATATGTTTATGATTCTTTAAGCGTATATGTATGCTTTATACATTTTTATCTACGTAGGATTGTTTCACAATAAAAAATTAACCAAAAGAAGTCAAGAAGCATGAGAACTGTACACTGGCCAATGTGATGACGAGATAAACATCTCTCCATTTCCACAAAACATCAGTGTACTTCTAACTCGGCCACCAACTTAACAATTGCTGATCTAACTAGGTAACAGCCAACTTACCGCAAATTGATACAACTTAAAACCTAGTGTCATCTTTCCAGGAGGGATTTTTTTCCTCTCTGAAATGAGAAAACTCAGGTTTTATCTCTGCACCTCTTTCCTTTGATTACTGAGACTGTTCCTCCTTGCTTTTTATAAACCAGTGGACTTACTGGTTAAGATTTGGGCTAAGTCGTTTTAGTAGATTTCTGCCTAGTGTTAACTGCTTCAGATTCTCTAAATTCGTTTGGTCCCCTACGAGTTCCTGAAGCAGGGACGCGGCGAGGCGTGTTAGATTAAACCCAGCCGGACCTTGCAGAAGGAAACGCCTGCACGTGGCTCTCTGGCCTCCCCTGGGAAATGGAACCCTAGGGCCGCGGCGAGGCCCCCAAGTGAGAGAGCAGAGTCCGCCTTCGGGCTCCGCAACCAGAGGGCTCCCTCCCGCGCCTTCTCCTTCCGGTCGGGCTGGACGCGGAGAGGCTCGGCGAGGGCGGGCTTCCCCGCGGCCGGCCGCAGGCTCGGCGTCCCCGCCCGCCGCCGGCGCCGCAGGGCCGCGCGGGCGTCCTCCGGCCGCCGGGAGCGCTGTGGGCCGCAGCGGGCCTGGTCGCCGACGCCGTGGCGGCCGCCGCGCGCCCGAAGGGAGCTGCTGGCGGGGCCCCGGGAGTCCCCGCCCGGGACGCTGTCGCCACCGCCGCCATGGGTAAGGGGAGCGGGCCGCGAGCGGGCGCCCGGCCCTCCGCGCTGGGCGAGGCCGCGGCTAGGGCGGCGGGCCGGCGGGCCGGGCCTCGAGGCCTGCGAGGCGAGCCGGGGACCCGAGCCCGGGCCCGGGGCGGGGCGGGGACGGGGGTCGCCATGGCAACGCGCGGCCGCCCCTCGCTGTTCGGGGGGCCTACTGGCCCGGGGTGCGCCGTCCGACGGCTCACGGGGAGCGAGGACAGGGCCGGCCGGGGGGCCGCTCCAGGGTCGGGGGAGCCGTCGGGGGCGGGCGATGACTTTTCGGGTTTGGGGGTGGCGGAGGGAAGCGTCTCAGGTTTTGGCCTGGGTTCCGGACGCCGAGGGCGGGAGAGGGACAGCGATGCGGCGCAGGACCCCGGGTGAGCCCTCCGTGGGGGCGCTGGAGGTGTCCGGAGCCCTTGGGCAGTCTGGGGGGCAGGGAGGCCGGGAGGGGGTTCTAGGCCCAGGCAAGATGCTGGACCCCGCCTCTGGCCGAGTGTGGGTCCCGCAGCCCAGTCAGACGCATCCGCAAGCCCGGGCGGGGCGCGGCCCGGGTGTAAACGGTCCTCGCTTAGGAAGCTGCTGGCGCCCACCAGGACCTGCCTCCGAGCATTTAATTATAAAGGCGCCCTTTGTCTTGATTGTCTCATCGTACATTACATATTGTGATGGGCACTGTTGAGAAAAATGGGAATTGCTGCAGACTATGAAACATCGACTGGTTTCGTCTCCGAAAAAAGAGGGAGTCATACCACGATGCAGATTATGCGTGGAGATTCTCCAAAAGCTAGCTTGGCCATAGTATTTGTGACTGTTTGCATTTTTAAGTTGCTTAGGATTCAGTGTCAGGCTTCACGTCTAGCTGTCTGTGATCAGAACTAGAATACTAGTTCATTAGGAACCCTGGACTTTTTATCCAGTGAAGGAAAAACTGACACTTGGTTTACTTGGACTATTTAAATTTGTCAAGAGACTATGAGACAGTATACGAAAGTGCTTTATTTATTTTTTGCACTTCATTTTGTCATCTGTGTTTGCTGAAAATATTTCTGCCAGCACAACAGTAATGAGAGTATGGGGAGCATCTGAATTTATAAGAAAACTGAGGATAAAGTTTGTGCGAAAGAACATCTTTTGTGAATTGAAAATATCAGTTAAAATCAATTTTAAAGAATATATCCATTAACTTGATATTT
Organism: Antilocapra americana; assembly: GCA_007570785.1. Lineage (NCBI taxonomy): Eukaryota > Metazoa > Chordata > Mammalia > Artiodactyla > Antilocapridae > Antilocapra > Antilocapra americana. The sequence continues at coordinate 2,016,118 of ML663567.1, forward strand.
AACTGGATCAGCTGTGTGGAAGGTCAGGGAACTTTCACATGAAACTGGACCCTGCTGTTATTTCCTCTGGGAAGATAAAGTAGTCCAGGAATACAAAACTACAATTGCAATGAAAAAAGCAAGATAGAGGGTTAAAATGAATGAGAGTTGAATGGCTTCCCTTGTATCCTCCTGTTTTATTATTTACCTGTCATGTTTGTTGTGGATGAAACTGGAATCTTAAAATTTTAACTATTTTTTATTTTATTGCCAGTTTATTCTAAGTATTTTTTTGCCTTTGAATTCATCCTTGACAGTTCCTGCTGTCTGCCTTTATACCGTACCCTTAAACATTACTCCACACTTAGACTCCACAGAAAGACTGTAAAATGAATACCTGAGAATAGCCAATTAGCAGGATGTTGAGACTAATTCATAAACTTTAACTGGAGTGAGCATTGTCCTATGGTATGCATGAGAGACATAGAAAGAAGTTAACTAGGGGTGTTGGTTAGTTAGGAAGACTTGTCCACCAAGCAAAAGCAAACCACTGTTGGTTTTATATGGGAAGGGAACGGTTTGGGTATTTTTTGATACCAGGTCTTGCAAGTGATGTTGGACTCCTTTCTTGTGCTTTCAGCTACAAAAGACCCCACAGCTGTAGAGAGAGCAAACTTGTTAAACATGGCTAAACTCAGTATCAAAGGACTCATTGAATCTGCTCTAAGCTTTGGCCGCACTTTGGATTCTGATTATCCCCCCTTGCAGCAATTCTTCGTTGTTATGGAACATTGTCTGAAACATGGTCTTAAAGGTACTGGATAATTTTTAAAATAGTAACTTTGGAGTGTCCCCCCTCCCATCTTAAACATCCTTGAAAATGTAATTTTTTTTTTTTGAGGCCATAATTACTGTTACTGTAAAAATACTGGGTGGGTTGGTTTTTGGAGAAAATACCCTACTGCTTTATGTTTTCTCATGGGTAGTCTACAGAAAATCCTTAATTGTTAGAGTTTTGTAAAAAATGTATTGGCTTTAAATTTTTTTCTCAGCATACTCTGAACATTTTTCCATTTTTGGACAACTATAGAGTTATTTAGAAAAATTTAAGCTTGATGATTCTGGTATGAACTATTATTACTAGTTGAGGTCTCTTCAACAAATACATTACAATACTTGATTGTTGAAATATAAACCTCCTTAGTGTGTGGAAAACATATCTAGAAAAATTGTCCTCTGGATTGGGTTATTGTAGAAATGTGAGTACTCCCTGAAAATGATGATAATAGTGGAATAATATTTCAGAGTATATGTATAATATTTCAGAGTATGTGCATAATATACATAATATATAATATTTCATTATATATGCATGCCATGACTTATTTAACTACTGCCCTCTTAATGTACACTTAGGTTGTTTCTAGTTTTTTATTATTAAAACTGTGCCGTAAGGACATCTTTGGATATATACATTTGTACACTTGTACAAATGCTATGGTTTCATTAGGACTCCTTGGAGAAGAATTATTGGGTCAAAGGATAGAGGCAACTTATGTCTGTGAAGATTTCACTGATCAAACAACAGTGAATGTGTTTCTTTCTCCGCATTTTTGCCAACTCTTCTTATTCCCACTCTCTGAGTACTTCTTTTAAAACATCAGGAAGTCGACAGTTTTATCTTAGGCCTTGAGTTTTAATTTGTGTTTTGTAAAACTTCCTTTTTATTAAAAAAATAGTGATGTAGATCTTTATTTCCTCCAACTTGCTAAAATGGAATTTGCCAAATGATGGCCAAAGTAGTTACATTTTAAACTCTTTTCCGAATTTATTTTCCATTACTTCACAAGATATCCTGAGGCATATTCTAACAGTCAAATGCGTATTTTTATGAATCATTGTAAAGCTACTTTGTGCTGATTGATTTTATTCCTCAAAGAAAAATTACCTATCTTGTTGGGTGGTGCACATCATAGGAGTACTGAATTTACAGGAGATTTGGTCAGTATTAAGAAAGAAACATAATGATTTCATGGTTTTATATTGCGCAAATCTTAGAAACAAAAGGAAAAGTAAAGTTGCAATTTTTTGTGTTTAAAAGCAAAATATCTATTTGTCCTTGTTTTATTTAATAAATTGGTAAAGATCAACCTACTAGGGCCACCAGTCTTATTTTGGTACAGGTAAAGAATGAGCCTAGTTGTTTTTTACTTTAATTGCCTACTTGCATATTTCTGATATGAAAGAATGGCCAAGAAGCATATTTCTGATAAGGAAAATACCAGAATCCTGAGGAACAGGCTCCTGTTCAGTAGGGCTGTGTAGTGACGAGAGGAAAGGCTCTTTGAAAAATTGTATGTTGCGTTAGAAATGTTGAAACTAAATATTTAACAAGAAGTTACTACAGTTTTGCATGTTTAAGTTGTATGCATTTAGTTTATTTTCTTTTTAAAGTGAGAAAATCATTTCTAAGTTATAACAAAACTATCTGGGGCCCTTTGGAACTGGTGGAGAAGCTGTACCCAGAAGCAGAGGAAATAGGAGCTAGTGTCCGGGATTTACCTGGTCTTAAGTAAGTAATCCTATTACTTGTTCATCCCTAACCATAGACCTGTATTTACTGTTCCTTAAAAGTACCTCACACTCTATTATATTCTCTCTGCCTTATGTAGCCTTCTTGCATTCTCTAATAAAATTCTGTTTATTATTAATCAGTTCAAATTTTATTTCCTTTATGAAATTTTTCTTAGCCCCTTCAGTAAGAATTAAGTGCTCTTTCTGTTATACTTTTATCACTGTATTCACTCCTGTATTTTACCACTTACTTAAATTCTGCATTGCATTGCAAGAAACAGGGAAGCTTTTTTAAGATAGAGTATATCAATTATGCAGTTCTGTTTCCTGAGTATAAAGCTGGTTTGCAGTAGTAGGCCATCAGTACTATTTAGGTTAAATCCAGGGCAGAGGCTCAGGAGATTTGAATTCGCCAGTAAGCCATTTATATACCACAGGACTTGTGCAAATTACTTCTCTTGTTCTGAAAATTGGGACCTATAATGTCACCTGCCTGACTGACTAGATGAAGGTAGAGTCGGCCCTTAATATCTGTAGGTTCTGCATCTGTGGATTCGACCAACTTTGGATCAAAAATGTTTGAAAAAGATTTTCTAGACAGTTCCAAAAAGCAAAACTTGAATTTGTCACATGCAGCCAATTCTTTACATAGTATTTACACTGTATTAAGTATTATAAGTAATCTAGAGATTTAAAATGTATGGGAGAATGTACATAGGTAATACACAAATACTATGTTATTTTATAAGAGGGACTTGAGTATCCATGGATTTTGGTATCTGACGGGGTCCTGGAATCAATCCTCCCAGTACTAAGGAGAAACTGTATATGAAATGTCCTAAAAGCTGAATGTTCTAGCTAGTAACTCATGAATGTTGAAAAGTTTTTGCAGGTTTTTGTTGTTAAGCCTGGGTTCTTATATTCTTCAAGGTATAATTAAGATATATGAACTTCCTTTAATTTACCTTAATTCTTGTGAAAGAGATAACTTAAAAAAAAATGCTTACCATTTTTTGTCAGATTATCAGTTTGCTTTCTCTTCAGTTCAGTCACTCAGTTGTTTCTGACTCTTTGCGTGCGACCCCATGAACCGCACAGGTCTCTCTGTCCCTCACCAACTCCTGGAGCTTACTCAGACGCATGTCCATTGAATCGGTGATGCCATCCAACCATCACATCCTCTGTTGTCCCCTTCTCCTCCCACCTTCAATCTTTCCCAGCATCCAGGTCTTTGCAAATGAGTCAGTTCTTTGCATCAGGTGGCCAAAGTAATGGAGTTTCAGCTTCAGCATCAGTCCTTCCAGTGAATATTCAGGACTGATTTCCTTTAGGATGCACTGGTTGGATCTCCTTGCAGTCCAAGAGATGCTCAAGAGTCTTCTCCAACACCACAGTTCAAAAACATCAATTCTTCAGCACTCAGCTTTCTTATACTCCAACTCTCACATCCATACATGACCACTGGAAAAACCGTAGCCTTGACTAGAAAGACTTTTGCTGGCAAAGTAATGTCTATGCTTTTTAATATGCTGTCTAGGTTGGTCATAACTTTTCTTCCAAGGAGCAAGCTTATTTTAGTTTTGTGGCTGCAGTCATCATCTTCAGTGATTTTTGGACCCCAAAAAATAAATTCAGCCACTGTTTCCACTGTTTCCCCATCTATTTGCCATGAAGTGATGGGAATAGATGCCATGATCTTAGTTTTCTGAATGTTGAGCTTTAAGCCAACATTTTCACTCTCCTCAAGAGGCTCTTTAGTTCTTCTTTCTACCATAAGGGTGGTGTCATCTGCATATCTGAGGTTATTGTTATTTCTCCCGGCAATCTTGATTCCAGCTTGTGCTTCATCCAGCCCAGCGTGTCTCATGATGTACTCTGCATATAAGTTAAATAAGCAGAGTGACAGTATACAGCCTTGATGTACTCCTTTCCCTATTTGGAAATAGTCTGTAATAGTCCATGTCCAGTTATAACTGTTGCTTCCTGACCTGCATACAGGTTTCTCAAGATGCAGGTCATGTGGTCTGGCATTGCCATCTCTTTAAGAATTTTCCACAGTTTGATGTGATCCACACAGTCAAAGGCTTTGGCATAGTCAATAAAGCAGAAATAGATGTTTTTCTGGAACTCTCTTGCTTTTTTGATGATCCAGTGGATGTTAGCAATTTGATCTCTGGTTCCTCTGCCTTTTCTAAATCCAGATTGAACATCTGGAAAGTTCATGGTTCACGTACTGTTGAATCCTGGCTTAGAGAATTTTGAGCGTTACTTTACTAGCATGTGAGATGAGTGCAATTGTGCAGTAGTTTGAGCATTCTTTGGCATTGCCTTTCTTAGGGATTGGAATGAAAACTGACCTTTTCCAGTCCTGTAGCCAGTGCTGAGTTTTCCAAATTTGCTGGCATATTGAATGCAGCACTTTCACAGCATCATCTGTTAGGATTTGAAATAGCTCAACTGGAATTCCATCACCTCCTCTAGCTTTGTTTGTAGTGATGCTTCCTAAGGCTCACTTGACTTCACATTCCAGGATGTCTGGTTCTAGGTGAGTGATCATACCATGTTGGTTATCTGGGTCATGAATATCTTTTTCATATAGTTCTTCTGTGTATCCTTGCCACCTCTTCTTAATATCTTCTACTTCTGTTGTGTCCATACCATTTCTGTCCTTTATTGTGCCCATCTTTGCATGAAAAGTTCCCTGGTGTCTCTAATTTTCTTGAAGAGATCTCTAGTCTTTTCCATTCTGTTGTTTTCCTCTTATTTCTTTCTGCTGATCACTGAGGAAGGCCTTCTTGTCTCTCCTTGCTATTCTTTGGAACTCTGCATTCAAATGGGTATATCTTTCCTTTTCTTCTTTGCTTTTCACAGCTATTTGTAGGGCCTCCTCAGACAGCCATTTTGCTTTTTTGCATTTCTCTTTCTTTGGGATGGTCTTGATTCCTGTCTCCTATACAGTGTTAACAACTTCTGTCCATATTCTTCAGGCACTCTGTCATATCTAATCCCTTGAATTTATTTGTCACTTCCACTGTATAATCTAAGGAATTTGATTTAGGTCATACCTGAATGGTCTAGTGGTTTTCCCTACTTTCTTCAGTTTAAGTCTGCTTTCTCTTAGCTTTACAATGTAGGGTTTTGGAGATACGGCAATGTTTTCTGTTATTACATCATCCAAATGTTTGCAAGTTATACTTGAGTGCTCAAAGTAAATGGTTTCTATTTATTGAGCAATGTATCAGGGTAATAAGATAACTGTTTTACATCAGTTATCTCATTTAGTGCTTAAATAGTCCTTAGAGTAGAGTTTATTAATAATTATATAGCTGTGAAAAGTAAAGATCAAAGAAATAATAAGTGGCAGAGCCACAGCCTTCCCTGTGGTGCAGTGGGTGAGAATCCACCTGCCACTGCAGGGGCTTCGGGTTCTTTCCCTAGTCTGGGAAGATTCCGCGTGCCTCAGCGCAGCGAAGCCTGAGTGCCACAGCGACTCAGCCTAGCCTGTAGAACCCCCTTCCAGAGCCCGGGAGCTGCAGCTCCTGAAGCCCAAGTGCCTGGAGCCTGTGCTCCACAGTGAGAGAAGCCACCGCATGAAGAAGCCTGCACACTGCAACCAAGAGTAGCCCCTGCTCACCACAAGGAGGGAACACCCGCTTGAAGCAGTGAAGACCCAGCACAGCCTAAATCAGTCAGTCAGTCAAGTTACTTTTTTAAAAATAGCAGAGCCAGGATTTAAACTCAGATTTTAGAATTAAGTAGCAAGTGATGTTCATGCTTCATATTTCTCTCAGTGGTGTATAAGGTATCACAGTTTTTAACAGGGCTTCCCAGGTGGCCCAGTGGTTAAAAATAAAGAAAAAGAAAACTGCCTGCCAATGTAGGAGACGTGGGTTTGACCCCTGGTTTGGAAAGAGCCTGCACTCTAGTATTCTTGGATGGAAAATTCCATCGACAGAGGAGCTTGGTGGGCTATAGTCCATGAAGTCACAAAGAGTCCAACACCCCTGAGCGACTGACCACAGGCACAATTTTTAAAGAGGAAAAAGGGAGGGACTTCCTGCATGGCCTGGTGGTTAAGAATCTGCCTTGCAATGTAGGGGACACTGGTTCAATCCCTGGTCTGGGAAGATCCCACATGCCTCAAAGTAACTAAGCCTGCACACCACAACTAGACAGTTCCTGCAACTCAATGAAGACCTGTGCAGCTAAATAAATAAAGAACAAAATTTTAAAAAAAAAGAGGAGAAAGGGAATTTAAACTCAAGAAATGTAAGAATTACTTTTCATTTTAATATGAAAATACATGTTCATGTTGTTTTTAAAAAGCCAGTCTCTACAAAAGTAAAAAATATTTTCTGAAGAATAGTGTTCGTTAAAATGCTAAGCCGAAGAAATTTGTTAGCTGTTAGAAGTGACAATTAAGTTTTTTCCCACATTACCTGACAAAAAGTTTTCTGCATAAGAAAATATAAAAGTGTGAGTGATGTATTTCTCTTTAAAAAGTCATTCATACTCTGTAAATATTGATTTTAATTTACTAAATGATAACTTGGATAAGAGAGATGAGATTTAATTTTTTTTTTAGCAAGAGAATACATCCATACTTTTATTTTCAATAAGTTTAAGTCCTTGAGAGAGGTATAACATCACATGAATTTTGTCTTCAATTGAAACCATTTGGTGTCCTTTCACAGGCTCTGAAGAGCTCCAGTAACATAGTCTTTCATGTCTCAGCACAGAAAAGGAGTTCAAGAGGCAGAATGATGGATAAGTAATTTATTAGAATAGGACGCTTGTGAGTCTTACAAGTGAATGAGAAATACTGTGCCCAAGACCTTACTAGGTTACAGTTTTATAATCAAAGGAAAAGGCGGGGAAAGGTGAAGACCTTCTTTGTCTTTCTTCAGTAGACATCATCCTTCCATCAACAATTCCTCCTCCAGGTTAAGTAGGGGAGTTTTCTTATCTCTACGTGGTCAAGCTATGTCCACAAATTACCTGTTTTGGTTTTTTTTAATGTGTACAGAGAGCATGTCCTGGGGATCATTAACACACTGAGCTCACCAGGCAGTATGTGAGCCTCATGCCACCGTCATCTTATTGTTTAGGGGCACGTCTCTTGCTTCTGCTGTGTGGTTTTGTGGTTAAGCAAACCTGCTTTCCTGAGTAATCATTAACTTACCGCGGTCTCCCATATTTTTTCTAGTTACAGTCCCCTACTGTTTCATCACCTCTTTATCCCTTTATTCTGTCCCTGTTACAATGACCTTAGCAGGAAGGTGGCTTCAGAATTTGGCACAGGTTGTGCCACTGTTCCTTGAGCATGGATTATCTTCCCCAGATGATTTTTTTCAGTTTGCCATGAGAAGATCCTGTGTGTTTTTTTTGGCTTGGTACACATCAGTAGATCTCTTGCCTAGATAGAATTAATTTTGATCCTGAGCATAAACATCTTCAATTTTAAGAAGAGCTGTGTGCTCCCTCTGGTCTCAGAAACTCTGTTTATAGCCAACAAAAATGGCCCTGGGCCACAACCTTTCAGACATACTTGATGTATTAGAAGTTTTGTTCCCAGCAGGCCTCCATATTAGAGAGGAGATTTAATGTTCTTAAAGGAAGACTGGGTTAAAGAAACATTTGAAAAACAGCAAGCAGCCTGGTGATTCTCTCTGATTAGCAGCTAGATACCTTCTTAGCGTTGCTATGCTTTTTAAAATTCAGATACAAGGCCAGTTATTTTTTGAGGTCATCATACTGACTTTACTGATGCATTTTGCATAATCATGTTTAGAGGGCTAAGCCTGTCCTGACAAAATATTTCCTGTAGAAATATCCTTCCTGTTTAGAGAGTCATTTCTTTCAAGGCATGAATGAAGTGGTAGCTAGATGTCCTTTAGGTTCAGGTTTACCTTAGAGACTTAAGTAGCTCTTAGGGATTGGTTTGTGTGATCAAAGAACTGACTCAAAGCTCTAGAAACAAAGGTAAAACCATGATTAAGTGCCTTTTCTCATTATTAACGTGTGTCTCAGCAAAGGTAGAAGATGTAGTCTGTCATGTTTGGGCTGAGACTGTTTTCTGACTGTTTGGTTTTGCTCATCAGGACCCCCCTGGGTCGTGCAAGAGCGTGGCTTCGATTAGCCCTCATGCAGAAAAAAATGGCTGATTACCTGCGTTGCTTAATTATTCAAAGGGATCTCTTGAGGTAATTACCATTAAATCATGTTCATTTTCATTTTTTATTTAATTTATGTCCTGTCTTCCAAAAAGGGTAGAAGATGTATGAAAGGATACATAAAACACATCGTGATGGCATAAAATAAAAGAAGGAGAAAAATGAGATAGAAAACCATGGTGGGGACATAACAGAGATCAAGAACTAGCATGAAAAATGAATACTGTAAGATTTTTATTGGCCAATAAGGTGGAAATTTGTATGTCATACTTTTAAGTTTTGATTTTTAAGTTACAGTTAATTCTATGAATAAAAATTTGTATTGAAATTTGGGGCCTTAATTCAAGAGGTTTCTTTTTAGATCTTGAATATCCAAACCAGTGCTTTGGCTGTATTGTGGGTATTTTTAAACTCTCTATTTAAATGGAAGGACAAATGTTTCAGACAGACTTTCAAAGCAAGGAGACTAGTTTTCAGAAGGAGTGGGCCTACGGCAGCCCTTCCATTCAGCCTTGTTCTCTCAGAGTGCCTCTGTGATGTTCTGGAGAATCTGGTCATTTTTGATTTTACTCTTGACTCCAGTGGTACGTCTTGGTTTTCCCATTTGTTAAATGGGAATAACCATACTTTAAACACCTTCAATTTCTCAGTCATATTCTAAAGGTTAATTAAAGAGATTAAACAATATACATGGGACTTCTGGAGGAAGGTATGAGACAGTGATAACTAGAATCCTGAGTATTAGTTGTCAAGTCTTAGTTTTTAGACTGTCCTAATTCTTTCACAAGTCTTTTGTTTGAGCATTTTTTGGGGATCTAGATATCCATAAACATCTTTAATGGTTACCTATTAAGAGCACTTGTAATACATATATACCAAATGAATTGACTTGAAATGTTTCATATGTTCGTTTTGCCACTTAGTCTTTATCCCAAGGGTCTTGATAAATCCTGGGATGAAAATTCAACTGTACTAAAAAGTACTGTTATCAGATCAGCTGTCATCACTATGTCTTTTGAGAGTCATAAATATTCCAGGCCTCAGTGATGCCTTTTTTTTTTTAATCTCTCTTTGCTTTGCTTTTCCCTCTCAAATTTCCTTTTCCTCTTTTATCACCTTAAGTCTTTGTCTTTTACATTTTCTTTATATACATTTAAATCTCAAAATTTTAAGGTGTTTGTGTATAGAAAGGCTAATTTTAAGATACGTAACTTAATATTGGTTCCATGCTTGTTATAAGGTATTGAGATTTTACAAGTTAGTTTTTGAAATAACTGTGATTTATGATTTTTATTATTTTAATTTTCACAGTGAATTCTATGAGTATCATGCATTAATGATGGAAGAAGAAGGAGCAGTAATTGTTGGGCTGCTGGTTGGCCTGAATGTGATAGATGCTAATCTGTGTGTAAAGGGAGAGGATTTAGATTCACAAGTAAGTGAGAATGACTGGCACCAAAGGCACAGTGTTTTCAGTTTGTACTCTTCCTCTTTGATCCGGGTGTAAACAGTGCTATTAAACACTAAAGGAAAGTTAAGGATGAAAGTCAGTTGTATTTTGGAGGTACTTCTAGTATTTCTACTCTCTAAATAGAATAACTTTATTTACTTCAGGTTGGAGTGATTGATTTTTCAATGTATTTAAAGAATGAAGAAGATATTGGAAATAAAGAAAGGTATGATTTTTCTTAAGTTATTTCACATACCATATTTTAATCTGAAGTATGACTTTTGGTCGTACTGTTAGTTCAGAGACCCGTTTTATTTTTTATTTTTTGGTTATGCTTCAAGGCTTATGGGATTTTAGTTCCCCAAATGGGTATCAAACCCAGGCCCTTGGCATGTAGAATCCTAACCACTGAACTACCAGGGAATTCCCCAAAGACCCTAATTTTAATTGTCAATTCTCATTTCTGTGATAAAAAGATATGTAAGTTTATTATTCATAAACTTACAAATACTTGTTTATTTTAAGACAGTTGTGTTTAAATTTAAAATAAACTTATTTGGTCTACTAAAGAGAAAAGATAATTATGTAGTAAGAGAGGTGTGAATTATTGCTACAATGGCAGTCCATCACAGTATATAAATAGATTAGATTAACATGTTGTATACTTTAAATTTACACTTCATGTATCAAATATATTTCTTAACAAATAAATGCAAAAAATTAAAAAATACACTAATGGTATTATTTAATATTAGCATGTAATTTATTTAACAAAGGTTAATAGTTTTTTAGTTCATAGCTTACTGCTATTTGATTGTAAAGATTGTTGAATTTTATTTGAAGGGCAAGACAATGTTGGACAGGGAAGCCTGGTGTGCTGCAGTCCATGGGGTCGCAGAGTCAGACATGACTGAGCAACTGAACTGAACTGAAATGTTGTTTTACCCTTATGGTTTCACAACAATTTTAGATGATTTAGACCTTTTGTGTATTTCTTGTTTGTTTGTTTCTTTGGCCACTCAGTAGATTCCAAGTAACTAAAAGCTGTTTTTCCCCCTTCCTCTAGGAATGTTCAAATTGCTGCAATATTAGACCAGAAGAATTATGTTGAAGAATTAAATAGACAACTGAAGTAAGTATTATGGACACATAGATACTTAATACATTTTGGATATTGTCTTAAGTTTTGTTTTTTTCCCCTTTTATGTCATCTTAACCCTATTCCTTTTTTGTAAACATTTGAAAAGGGGTTGAGGGGATAGAGAGTGAATGGATTTAAGAATACAGAAAATTATTGGAAATAATTGATTTTCAGCAGAAAATGAGAGTTCTATTTTTAAATAGAATGTTCAGAGACATTTGAAAATAGAATTTCAGACTTGTCACTCTACCCTCGAGCAAAAAAGGCTAGGTAGGGTGAAAGTTCACATCATTTTGGTTGTTCAGAAATTCATTTTTCCTACTTTAGAGGACTTCATGTGTAAGTGTGGCAATAAAAAATTCCGACAAGGCAGCTGGTGCTTGTCAGTCAACATGATGAGTCCAGGATAACAAATTTTTTCTTGCCTTTGTCAGTTTGTGTGATTCTGAATGATGTTTTTCTTTATCTATTTCAGCAGCACAGTCAGCAGTCTCCATTCAAGAGTTGACTCATTAGAAAAGTCAAATACTAAGCTGATTGAAGAGGTATTGTCACCCAGCCATGGATAATTGTCTTTCAAGGACCTAGTATTGGCGATCCTTTTCCATTTTAAGTATGAATGCACTAAGCATGGGCACACGTGTGCGCACACACACACACATTTTCATCATGTTGATGAAATACCTGTAGTTGTAATTGATCATCGTAAGTTCTAGAGAAGCCACATATTATTCTTGGGCAAGTCCTCAGGTGATTCTGTGAATTATTTGAGATACCCAGCTTCTAGAAATGAGCCCCCAAATGCAAGGCATACAACTCTTCTATAAATAAACTGTGAATCTCATTTCTCGACTTGGATGACCTATATTTAGATATTGGAATCACCTATAGTTAGAAATTCCCATTAAAATGATCCTGTCCCCCTTGCTTCCGTATTCAGACTACTTTTCCTTACAAGCATCACTCCATGATCATGTCCACCGTTTATCTAGCCTCCCATGTGTGAAACTCATCTGATGTACTCTGGTTGTCTGCATTGTCAAAGTAGCTATTTAGTGGTTGCAAATCAAAATTTATCTCAGCTCTTTTTTGTTTTAACTTTTTAAAAAATGTTTGGCCATGCCATACATCTTGCAGGATCTCAGTTCCCCAATCAGGGATTGAGCCAGTGCTGAATCCTAACCACTAGGCCACCAAGGAACTCCCTCACATCTCTTTTTTTAAAAAATTTTTTAATTGAAGGATATTTGCTTTACAGAATTTTGTTGTTTTCTGTTCAACCTCAACACGAATCAGCCACTGATATACATATATATCCCCTCCTATTTGACTCTCCCTCCCATCTCCCTCCCCATCCCACCTCTTTAGGTTGATACAGAGCCCCTGTTTGAGTTTCCTGAGCCATACATCAAATTCCCCTTGGCTATCTATTTTACATATGGTATGTACTGTTTGTAAAGTTGCTTTGGGGCTTCCCAGGTAGCCCAGTGGTAAAGAATCCTCCTGCCAATGGAGGAGATGCAAGACAGACGTGGGTTTGATCCCTGGGTCAGGAAGATCCCTTGAAAAAGGAAATGGCAACCCACTCCAGTATTCTTGCCTGGGAAATCCCTTGGACAGTGGAGCCTGGTGGGTTGCAGTCCATGGGGTCGCAAAGAGTTGGATACAGCTGAGCACACACACATGCTAAGTTGCTTTTGAGATGTAAGTAAAAAACAGCCTAGCCACAGAATTACCACAGGGGCTTCCCTAGTAGCTCAGACAGGAGAGAATCTGCCTGCAATACGGGAGACGCAGGTTTGATCCCTTGGTTGGGATTCCCCTGAAGAAGGAAATGGCTATCTACTCTTGCCTGGAAAATTCCATGGACAGGAGCCTGGTGGAGTGTGTCCATGGGGTCACAAAGAGTCGGACATAACCGAGTGACTTTCACTTAACCATAAAATTGCTTTCCATTTTCAGAATTACTTAGGCTCCAGGAAGAAATATGTTATTAGGACTATGAATTCTATTTTCCATGTTAACTCGAATCCACATTCTTTTACGACTGACCCAGTTGTCCCAAACCGGGAAGCACATGATTGTTTGTGTGAGTTTTCATTTTGATAGTTTAGGACCATTTGATAGTGTGATAGATTGGGACCGTTGGAGAGACTGGCTCACTAGTTTGTACAAGCCTCTTGACCATAGGGGCACTGTGAAGTTGCGTTTCTGACAGAGTGTTTAGAAATTTATTTGCAAGCCAACATTGGGGGCTGGTTTCTGCTTTCCTCTCCTAGGATCCCTTTTTTCGTTTTAGGCTTCAGAGCCAAGTCACTTTCTCAGTCATTCATGTTTAATTTCATTCATATTTAACTCTTATGGTGAGAGCTCTCTTATTGTGATGGTCACTCAGTGTGCCCAGACTTCACAAGGGTGCCCTGTTTGGTTATCATGAATGTCTGTAGTACATTTTCAATTATAACACAGCTTTCCTGATAGATGTTGTTGCCTTTGCAAAAGTCTTTACAGTCTTATTGTTTAACATATAAACAATTGTCTTATTGTTTAGCATATAATTCTTGATATGCTTACTCATGCGCTTTGGATTCAGGACACATCGTAAGTCATAGACAATATGTTTCTGCTGACGTATGATTTGACTAACAAAAGGAAATAGAAATACAATTTCTTTACTTGGTATCTTGGGATAACAAGCATTTTTTTTTAATGAAAATTTCTGTAGATGTAAGAGACATTTTACAAGTTTTAGAATTTTATCTTCTGTTGTGAATAGCCATGAAGATAACCTGTAAAGCAAGTATAAATAAAGATGTTTAAAATATTTTTTTATTCCTCATTTTATTTTTAGTTAGCAATAGCAAAGAATAATATCATTAAACTCCAAGAAGAAAATCATCAATTACGAAGTGAAAATAAATTGATTTTAATGAAAACACAGCAGCACCTAGAGGTAAGTATAGACAGAAAACAAACAGATTGACTTGCATCAGAAATAGCCACTGTTGGGGCTTTTGCGTAGACTGGATATTTCTGTGCTGTATTAACTAATAGAAGTGATTATAGAATGGATTTATCAGATGACACTAGTGGTAAAGAACCCACCTGCCAGTGAAGAAGACATAAGAGACTTGAGTTCGATCCCTGGGTTGGGAAGACCCTCTGGGGAAGGCATGGCAACACACTCCATATAGAGTAAAACATTTTATGTTTTTGTCCTAGGTTACCAAAGTAGATGTGGAAACTGAGCTTCAAACATATAAGCATTCCAGGCAAGGGCTAGATGAAATGTATAATGAAGCCAGAAGGCAGCTTCGAGATGAATCTCAGTTAAGACAAGTAAGTTGCATTATAGTTACATTAGCAAAAATGATAATAATTTACTCTTACGCACTGGTTAAAATCTCTATCAGACTTACCTTCCTTGGTGTGGGATAGCAATCTCATTCCCTTAATTCCTTCCAGCTTTTTAAACTCCCGCTGTGTCTGTTTTATAAGCAGTGTTTTTAAACAGTGTTATAGTCTGTTTGTGAAATAGTGCATTGTGACCAGCATTACAGAAAATAGAATAGAGTGATGTATTTAGATATCAATATCCAAACAGTGAAGTCTTACTTAAAGTTAACTTATTTTTTAACCTTTTAAGTTCTGAAATATCAGCAGAAAAATACAAGTATGTAGCTTGATGAATTATAAATACCTGTGTAACCAACCCAGGTCAAAAAGAAAGTCAAGAGACATTTATCTTTAATGTGAAGATTCTCTGATATAAAAGGATTCTTTTATATCAGAATATATTCTTTTTTTCTATTCTTTAAGAAAAGAAATGGAACTGTTTGTGAAATGGTGTTTTTTTGATTGATCTCTGGCCTTATGTGGACTACGTCGTTCCTTTAAGGAAAATTAATACAGAGTTTATGAGGCTTAAAAGTCCATAATTCTTGAGCCAGTAGAATAGTGATAATTAATAGAATGTGTAAAATGCTTTCATTTAACAAACTGTGTCTTTGAAAATATAGAACGTTGTTATAGGGCCTAGCTGACTTCGTTTAATGGGGCTTATAACTCGAAAGCAGTAGTCTGCATAGTGACTCTTGGTCTAATGAACTGTTGTGTATCTGACTTTGACATCCTGAAATAGTGTGTGAGTTGAGGCTGTGTTGAATTGCAGGATGTGGAGAATGAGCTGGCAGTACAAGTTAGTATGAAACAGGAGATTGAACTTGCCATGAAGTTGTTGGAGAAAGATATCCATGAGAAACAAGATACTCTGATAGGCCTTCGACAGCAGCTGGAGGAAGTTAAGGCAATTAACATAGAAATGTATCAGAAGTTGCAGGTAAGGAATATTCTTAAAATCTTGGAATTTCTTGTTATATGAATTAAGAATGAATATTTGTATGAAGGATTTGGTTTTAAAGAGATGAATTCATTGTAATTGTGCCATTTTACTAGTAAAAATCAGTGGCTTTTTTCCTAAATGGAAGCTGAAGAGATGTAATAATGTCAAAGAACAAATAAAAATCACCTGAGTTTGTTTCTCGATGTTGACGGGTTAACAGATGAAGATTAAAATCTTTTGGGAAAATTTAATCAAAATATGCAAGACATTTTTGTAAATTTCTTTGCACAGTGTAGTCCTGAGAGAGATTTAATTTTGATTGAAATGCTTTACTGTAATTGTTATGAGTTTTCTGATAAAGTGATGTTGCCAAAAGCCTTTTACAATTTAATTTGAAAAAAGTAGTGTATATTTTCCAATAAATGGCAGTTTATTCTGCCATTTTCTGAAAACATTGAAGGGTGAGGATTTTTTCCCCTTTATTATTAATGTATTTTTTTCTTGACTGCACTGCATGATTTATGGGATCTTAGTTTCCCAACCAGAGACTGAACCCATGTTCTCAGCAGAAGGCTCGGAGTCTTAGCCACCGGACTGCCAGGGAATTCCCCTTTTATTACATTTTTTTTTTTTTAAATGAAGACTAATAGTAGTACTGCTTTAGATCTAGGAGTATTTTATTTTTAATTTATTGTTTTTTACCTGAAGTATAGTTGATTTACTATGTTGTGTTAATTCTGCTGTATAGCGAAGTGACTCATTTACACATATATACACATTCTTTTTTATATTCTTTTCCATTAGAATTTATCCTAGGTTATTGAATATAGTTCCCTGTGCTTTACAGAGGACTTTGTTGTTTATCCATTCTATGTGTAATAGTTTGCATTTACTAACCCCAGACACCCACTCCAGCTCCTCCACCCACACACTTGGCAGTGAAAAATATGTTCTCTATGTCTGTGAGTCTGTTTCATAGATATGTTCATTTGTGCCATATTTTATAAATTCTACATATAAGAGATAACATGGTATTTGTCTTTCCCTTTCTGACTTACTTCACTTAGTATGGTAGTCTCTAGTTGTATCCACGTTGTTGCAAGTGGCATTATTTCATTCTTTTTTTAATGGCTGAGTCATATTCCACTGTATAAATGTACCACATCTTTATCCATTCATCTTTCGATGGACATTTAGGTTATTTCTATGTTTTGACTATTGTGAATAGTGCTAGTGTGAACATAGGGGTACATCTAGGAATATTTTCATCTGTAAAGAAAGGCTGGTCGTTTCAAAATAACAATGCTGTCGCAAAATGGTATACAAAGCTTATACATATTTGGGTTTAAAAAATTCAAAGCCACTGTAGCTTTTATGTTTTTTCTAAATAGGGTTCTGAAGATGGTTTGAAAGAAAAAAATGAAATAATTGCCCGACTGGAAGAAAAAACCAGTAAAATTACTGCAGCTATGAGGCAGCTGGAACAAAGGTACAGCATTTCCAATCTTAGTTTCTTTTTTACTTTCTCTATCCCCCCCTTTTCTTTATTCAACTCTGACACCTGCCACAAAGTCCATTAGGAAAATTTAGATTAGGACTTTTTTTTTTTTAAAGCCCAGCAGAATTTTGCCTCTTTTGTTTTGGTTGTTGCATGGAATCAAGTTGCTTTATATTAGCCTGATTCATTTGTCTTTGCCTTTTTGTAGATTTTTCAGAAAGGCCTAATATTGGCAATTTTATATGGTTTAATGTATTACATAAGACAGATACCACAAACAAACCCTCGAAAACGTGGAAAACGAACAAAATCCATGATTGAATTATCCCTGATTGATTTCCATGCATATAGACTGTCATGTCCCTTGTCATTCACCATCTGTATCCGAAATCAAGCTTTCTGAGTTGGCAGTTTAGTTGTGTTTCTTTGAGCTAGGACCCTCACCCCCACCCGAGAAATAATTCTGTTTAAATTGAATTGTTTTATATTGGCATTTTTCACTTTTATTGTTGGAAAATGTATCTCCATTGACCTGTCATGTTGGTGTCCACACGTGTCTTGTCATTGCTTTCTTTGAATCTGCTTATGAAAAACATAACTATTAATGCTTTATTGACATGAATATTCTTTTATTGACATCCTCTTTCTTCTTTTTTCTTTTTTGTTTTCTTTATCCCCATTTTTACATTTTGGACATCTTTATTACCTTTTTCTGTCTTTGATTTCTGTCCATTCCATTATGAAGTGACAATGATCTGTTAACTCAAACTAGAACAATTGCAATGTCATTGGTGAAATGTGCCAGCAGTGACACTCAGGACCAGTATAAGCTGGTCAAAGATATATCTTTCTGAAAACCACTTGTATTTAAACAGACTGAAAGAGAATCAACAATTTTATAGTATATTAAATCGAAAGATAATTTCTGCTATTATGTATTCTGAAAGGAACCCTGCACACTTCTTGATCAGCTGCTGTGGTAGTGCACTGCCATAAAGCAGAGTGGGTGCACTTGGATTTCCAAAAACACATTGCTCAAACCTTGTGCACAAGGGCTTATTTGAGTATTGACCCTTTGGAGGTCAGAATTTTCAAACGCAGTTTTATCTTTTTAGCTACTTTTTGATGAAAAATACAAAAATTGCTTAATAATAAGTTATCCTTTGGTTTCACAATGTGTTGGCACAGTTTTTTTTCCCCATTGGCCCACTCTTTATTTACTAGCTCCTTTACTGATTTTTGAGTACGTTTTAAAATAGTTTATACTCAGATTGGCCATCACCTTATGCTTTAGCTCCTTGACTTTCCGGTTTCTCTTAGCCCTCCTCTATAATAGCACAACTTCACGGCCTACCTCACTCTGACTTTTTGTTTTTTTCATTTCTGTACCCTTTGAGAAAAGCTTGGGTATCCTGTCTCCCCATCTTAATATTTTAAATTTACATTTATAGATAACTTGAATGTTACTCTCTTTTCTTTGAAAGTGGCCTTTATACTTTTGGACTGTGTGAGGGTTGCCCCACGGGCATGGTTTTTAAAGAAGAAAAGAGGTAACTTTTTTGGCTAGTTAAACGTAAATTTCTCTTATGATTCCCTTCAAGGACTTAATGTCCCTTGAATTCTTGGGAGATGTTTTCTTATACAAGTAGTGACGTTAAATCTGAGAAATTCTAGATGGCCGTAGGAGACAGGGAGTGGAGCTGAGCACAAGGAGAAGCAATGACATAAATAAAAGGGGGGAAAAAATCCACATTTTAAGCTAATTTTGAAAAATTCAGTGATGAGGAGCAAAAATGATCTCTAGCAAATGTTGCCAACTAGTACTAAATTCTTTTGAGTCCTAAAACACACATATACACACGCAGAGCACTGGCATACTTTAGTAAAGTGCATAAAGATTCTATAGGGAGAGTTTGGCTGTACTTATTGAAGCATTGCAGGTCTTTGCTCTTGGCCTTGTAGCACGCTTGATTCCTGGCATACACACCCTAGCATAATATATAACAGTGTGGCTTCTTCACCTAGTGTAGACATAAGTACTGTACTTTTCATGGTTTTGTAAAAAAGGCAGTAATGCACGTATTATACTTTGAAAATTAACTCCTTATGCTTTACATAAGTGGTAAAGGCTATATTGCTTTGCATTGTTAATTATGAACAAGAAATAAAGCAAATTTGAAGATAGTACTCTGGGCATATTATGTATTGAAAGAAAAATCACAAAACAATTTCTAGACATTGTGTGGCTCTTTCACGTTTGAGTTTGTGAGTTTTTCCCCAAACTTTGTTTTCATTTAGAAATGTTTCTATTTCCCCATTTTTCTTTTATTTGTCTTCTTCACCCTTTTACACCCTAGTTCTAGCCTCAGTTTTACCCAAAGTTGATTTGAATTACACCAGATTGCAGCAAGCAGAGAAGGCGCAAATGGGAATTGAAGATGAGGACAAGAAATATCTACAAGAGTATCAGAGTAAATTCGACAGTCTGCAGAAACAAATCTCCCAAAAGGAGAAACAGCTGTGAGTATTTTACTTAGAAATAAATACTTGTGTTAATATAATTTCCCCCTCTTTCCTCCACCTTTTTTTTGCATGTAATGGAAGAAAACCTGTATTTTCATTTATTTAACAATGCTGGCTAAATTGTAGAGTTTTCCTTCAAAAAAAAAAAAAAAGCAAAATTAGAAAGCACAGTTGTGAAAAGACTTATGTTTTTGCTCCCTTTATTGTTTTTAGAGTTACTTTCAACCGTCTTGCTATCTTCTTGCTCACGGAGAGTTTTATTCTTTTTGGTTGTTCAGCATTAATCTGATGGCCATTATGTTTCTAAATACCGAGTATAATAGACCTTTATAACTCTATGGAGTTTATATTATCAAAGAACATGATATTTTCTGAGAATATTTTTATTAGTACTTCATATGATAGATCTACATGTTACAAGCTAGGAAAGATGCCAAAAAAACAAAACTATAGGCAAAGTTTTATCCCAGTTTTTATAAAATTAAAACTACATAGGTGTGTATTTACATACAGAAAAGTTTTAAGAATATAGATTCTGGAGGCTTCCCTGGTGGACCAATGATTAAGACTGCATGCTTCCACTGCAGTGAGCTTGGATTTTTTTTTTCCCCAATGGTTTTATTTTTTTATTACTTTTTTTTTTTTTGTAACAAATTCAATAAAAACTTTTATCTTTACAATATTGTGTTGGTTTTGTCATACTTTGACATGAATCTGCCATGGGTATACATGTGTTCCCCTTCCAGAACCCCCCTCCCACCTCCCTCCCGATTCCATCCCTCTGGGTCATCCCAGTGCACCAGCCCCGAGCACCCTGTATCATGCATCAAACCTGGGCTGGCGATTCATTTCACATGTGATAATTTACATGTTTCAATGCCGTTCTCCCATATCATCCCACCCTTGCCCTCTCCTATAGAGTCCAAAAGACTGTTCTATACATCTGCATTTCTTTTGCTGTCTCGCATACAGAGTTATCGTTACCATCTTTCTAAATTCCATATATATGCATTAGTATACTGTATTGTTGTTTTTCCTTTTGGCTTACTTCACTCTGTATAATAGGCTCCAGTTTCGTCCACCTCAGTAGAACTGATGAAGTAGTTTCTGTCATGCTAGGCTGCTTATTCCTGGCTCTTTGGCAGGAGAGAGTAGGCTTTCCTTGGGACTTTTTTCATCTGTGCCCATTGCTGTTTGTGCATATGGGATTTTTCAGCACCCAGTCTGAGCTTTAAGGAAGCGAAAAGAAGCCTTGGGGCACGCATCATCATTCCCTAGGTATCCTGGGGTTCCTAGCTGGTCTGCTTTCTTCTCTTTCCCCATCAGAATATTCTTATATTTGTTTATATATAATGTCTAGGGTTTTTAATTGTACTTAGTTGGACAGATAGGTAGAAATGTATTTACTCCACCTTGCCCAGAACCAAATTAAGTTTCTTTTAAATCTACCATAAAAATAACATTTTGAGACACTGGCATATAGAATAAGGCTTTAGGCCAGGAAATATTACCTTGGTTGGAAACTTGGATCATTTGTACGTTGTGAAACTAAAACCCACCTGTTTTTCTACTTGCCCACCAACCCCCGCAAAAAAAGAGACCAGTTAGCAAACAAACATTTTCTCTTAATCTTTAAAGTTTCACAGAAGCACTTTCAGGACTTTCTTGGCCACAGAAATCAAAAGGAATATTTAAGTCGTCAAGTTTATTAATGGTGCCAAGGGTTTTCTTGTTTAATTCCTTGTGCCCTGCCAAAATGGAAAAATGTGAAAAGCAAGACTGGGACACTTTGCCAGTCAATAAAAGACAGTCTTGAAACTTTAGTAATCTGTCTTACTGAATTGCTTTTCTAGAGTTTGACAGAAGTATAAGTAAGACAAGTCTGATATTTATTCTTCAGTGCTGCCTCTATTTGATCACTGCCCAAAGGACGACCCAAATAATGCTCCAGGGACCTGGCCCTTCCCAATAGGATTAACCTACACAATAGAATGCTGGTTGAGCTGGGGAGAGATATTTGTCCCTGCTCAAACCGGGAAAGTAATTTTGTTTCCCATTTGGTGCCGTTTTGTTAGCCATTGTTAGCATAAACATGTTAACAATTTAGAGATCATAGGAATCCCTGATGGCTGAGAAAAATTGGAATTGTTTCTATAGAAATAGGCAATTGGGACTTCGTCCAAGAAAAACAAATTCCTTTTTTTTTTTTTTTAAACACCTTCCCTTTTTTCACCTAAAATGGAAAAAACTTCTGGTTTCTTAACTCCCCAACCAGGAATTGAACTCACCACACCCCATGCAGTGGAGTGTTAACCACTGGACCTCCAGGGAATTCCCTGGACATACATTTCTTCTTTATAACATTTTGATGAAAATTATTTTTTGGTATGCATAGATATTTTTGCTTTTTAGAAAGAGGAAACATGCTACATACTCTCTAGTATCTTGTTTATTATTGATACATCATGGAAATTTTATCATATCAATTATGGTAGGTCTATACCATCGTATCTCATTAACGTCAAGGAATCATTTAGCCTGAAAAAAATGTGCTTTATTGTTTAAATTTGCATATCTTTGATTACTACTGATAGCCTTTTGTATTTCTTTTGTGAATTTTCAGTTTGTATCCTCTATTTTTTTCCTCTGTGGTGTTCAGTTTTTAAATATTTATTTGTAAGAACTCTTTATGCATTTATTCTGGGTCTTTCACATACAGTGAAAATATTTTCTAAGTTATAGTTTATTTTTAAACTTTGTTCATAGTGTTCGTTATTCATTTAGGCATTTTACAGAAGATTTTTTATTATTTATTTTTTAGACATAATTTTTATATAGTTATATTTTCCCTTTTTTTCCTTTATGGTTTCTGCCTTTGGTTATCAACATGTGTTTTCACAGTATATGTAAAATAACTTAAAATCAAAATTTTTCTTTCGCTTTCTCACTCAGTTTTTCTGATTCTGGATGATGAGGCCAATCAATGCACTGAGTAGTTTGCTTACTCAGTGTTAGCAATATATACCTGTCCCTCCATATCCCTTTTAAATCTGTGGTGAAATAATATTTATCAACAATTTGTAAATTCCATTTTAAAGTATCTGGCCTCTTCAACTTGAATGATAAAATCTCAGATTTGCTTCCCTGAAAATAATTTGGGTATAGATGGAAATGCTAACCATATGAGGAAACAAAAGTAATTTTAACACAAAAAATTAAAATAATGTAATATTGTGATATTCTCAATATTATGACATAACATTCTAATTAAAATGTAAAGTACTAGGAACTATAGCATTATTAGTGTATACCTTACCTGATAACAACTGCTTATGAGAAATAATTACTGAAATATTTTGGGAGGCTTTCCTAAAATGTGAGAATTTGACTACTTTTGTTTTTCCAGCTAGCACCTGTTGTTTGACTGATGAAATAGTGCTTTCAGATGTGCACTGGCATTTTTCAGACAGTGTGATTTTCCTCCAGTGTCTCCTTGGTCTTAGATCTGTTCTGTAATGGGTCAGCTTCTAACAGTAATCTCTTGTCAAGTAGCACTTGACACGAGGATTGATTTCTCTGTTACTGATGTTGAATTGACTTAGTGGTTGCTGTAATTCTTAAATCAGAGCAATGCTTTTCATTAGTTTGTTGTAAAAATGTTCTCTTGGCACAGAATATGGTTCCATTTCTAAGATTGAACCAAGCCTTAATAGTATGGTGTGCCTTTCCAGGCATTTTCCATGTTTATCCAGTATTTATGTATGTAGAATTGGAAAGATTGCAAGAGGTTTTTGTGATTGACAAATTAACTGAGATTTAACATCTGAAAACCTTGTGCTACTGAACTTGTTTTCCAAAAGGTATTTGTGAAAGAAAACCTGAAGAATTTAATTACAAAGGTGAAAGTTATCAACCCGTGAGATACTCTTAAAAAGAATACATACAACTGTCATGTGAGAAAGAGCACCGAGCTGTCTCTGTATTGTTTGTCATTCAAGGGTGCAACTGGAAACCGATCTGAAGATTGAGAAGGAATGGAGACAGACTTTGCAGGAAGATCTTCAAAAGGAGAAAGACACTGTATCTCATCTCAGAAATGAGACCCAACAGGTCATTACTCTTAAAAAAGTAAGTAATGGTGGTAAACTTTAAAAATCCTTTTGTGATGAAAGTTACTGGAAAAGACAATCAAGTCATAATTTACATGTATACGGAGGAAACAAAGTATACTGGTCTTCTTTAAAAAATATCGTTAAGGGGATTAAATGACTAGAAAATAGTTGATAGTAAATAGAGCAGCTGTTTTTTATAAAAAGCTGAAGGATACACTCCTACCCTTTAATGGTATGTATACGATATGGAGTTTGTTTCTTTTAAATTGCATTTTCTGTCTTTTATTATTTTGAAGGAGTTCCTTAACCTCCAGGATGAAAATCAGCAGTTGAAAAAAATATATCACGAACAGGAGCAAGCTCTTCAAGAACTTGGCAACAAACTTAGCGAGTAATTTCTTTTTTTTTCCTTTTACTAAGTAGTCATTGACTTTTATAAAGTAATGAGTGTGCCAAACTAAATAGGCATAAAAGTTTAATATGAAAAAGAAAGATATCAGCTATTAGAAACCAAAACTTCAAACTGCTAGAAACAAAAACCTCAAAATTAACAGATAAAGGTGTGGGCTGGGGAGAGATTGTGTTAAAAATTATGTTCTAAAATGAACATAGATCTTAGCTCCAAATATTTTCCAGTAGATGAAATCTAAGACTGTCGTTTAATTTCTCCAAATCATATTTTTCTCAGAAGTCAAGTATTCAGAACAGTTGGAGAGATCTTTTTCAGGCTGTTCTCTGAAGGAGCCACCATTGTGAAAAGTGGATGTTGTTTGATGTTATCTGTAGTTGGGGCTTAACTTCATACAGTATGGTTGGTTCTATCACATTGAGGTGTTACTGGGTTCCTATGAGGACAAGAAGGAGACATGGATTTCTGTCTTTATCACATTTTCCTGCTTGTTCCACGTTGCCTGTGTTTAGGATTAGTGTCATCTTTGTGCCCTGATTGATCATATTGTCAAATATCTAGGGTAAATGCTGGAAGGTTTGATTTAGTATTGAGTGTACCACTGTCACATTAGAAAATAAAAAGTGTCATTTTTTTTTTATAATACAGAAAAGTTAAAGCTTCAGTGACCCATAATTCTGTCACCTAAATAAATCCCTTTGATGTTTTATATGGTTAGAAAATTCAAAGAGCACCAAAAGGGAACTTCCCTAGTCGTCCAGTGGTTAAGACTGCGTTTCCAGATCAGAGGTGTGGGTTCAATCCCTAGTCAGGAAACTAAGATCCTGCAAATGACACAGCCAAAAAAAAAGAAGTAAAAATGAAGTGAGGTTGGGAGGATGCAGTCATGCAGAATGTTATGATACATTTAATTTTGTTGAAAGGGAAAGTTAATAGTTCAGAAATAGTTTTTAAGCTTACCATTCAGGATCTGCATTTTCAAGTTATAATTAAATTTTAAAATTAGCGTTCATTAATGTCACTCATTGGAATGGGCGAATTTAACTCAGATAAACATTGTATCTACTACTGTGGGCAAGACTCCCTTAGAAGAAATGGAGTAGCTCTCATAGTCAACAGAAGAGTCTGAAATGCAGTATTTGGGTGCAATCTCAAAAATGACAGAATGATCTCTGTTCGTTTCCAAGGCAAATCATTACAGTAATCCAAGTCTGTGCCCCAACCAGTAATGTTGAAGAAGCTGAAGTTGAACAGTTCTATGGAGACCTATAAGACCTTCTAGAACTAACACCCAAAAAAGATGTCCTTTTCATTATAGGGGACTGGAACGCAAAAGTAGGAAGTCAAGAGATACCTGGAGTACCAGGCAAATTTGGCCTTGGAGTACAAAAGGAAGCAGGGCAAGGGCTAACAGAGCTTTGCCAAGACAATGCACAGGTCATAGCAAACACAGACTTTACACATGAACATCACCAGATGGTTGATACCAAAATCAAATTGATTATATTCTTTGCAGCCAAAGATGGAGAAGCTCTATACAGTCAGCGAAAACAAGACCGGGAGCTGACTGTGGCTCAGATCATTAACTCTTTATTGCCAAATTCAGACTTAAACTGAAGAAAGTAGGGAAAACCACTAGACCATTCAGGTATGACCTAAATCAAATCCCTTACGATTATACAGTGGAAGTGACAAATAGATTCAAGGCATTAGATCTAATAGAGTGCCTGAAGAACTATGGATGGAGGTTCGTGAGATTGTACAGGAGGCAGTGATCAAGACCATCCCCCCAAAAAAAGAAATGCAAAAAGGCAAAACGGTTGTCTGAGGAGGCCTTACAAATAGCTGAGAAAAGAGAAGCAAAAGGCAAAGGAGAAAAGGAAAGCTATACCCACATGAATGCAGAGTTCCAAAGAATAGCAAGGAGAGATAAGAAAGCCATCCTCAGTGATCAGTACAAAGAAATAAGAGGAAAACAAATAGAATGGGAAAGACTAGAGATCTCTTCAAGAAAATTAGAGATACCAAGGAACATTTCATGCAGAGATGGACACAATAAATGACAGAAATGGTATGGACCTAACAAGCAGAAGATATTAAGAAGAGGTGGCAAGAATACACAGAAGAACTACACAAAAAAAGATCTTCATGACCCAGATGATCATGATGGTGTGATCACTCACCTAGAGCCAGACATCCTGGAATGAGAAGTCAAGTGGGCCTTAGGAAGCAACACTACGAACAAAGCTAGTAGAGGTGATGGAATTCCAGTGGAGCTAAAAGATGATGCTGTGAAAGTGCTGCACTCAACATGCCAGCAAATTTGGAAAACTCAGCAGGGTCACACGACTGGAAAAGGTCAGTTTTCATTCCTATCCCAAGGAAAGGCAATGCCAAAGAATGCTCAAACTACTGCACAATTGTACTTATCTCACATGCTAGTAAAATAATGCTCAAAATTCTCCAAGCCAGGCTTCAACAGTATGTGAACCATGAACTTTCAGATGTTCAATCTGGATTTAGAAGAGGCAGAGGATCCAGACATCAAAGTGCCAACATCCGTTGGATCATAGGAAAAGCAAGACAGTTCCAGAAAAACATCTACTTCTGCTTTATTGACTATGCCAAAGCCTTTGACTGTGTGGATCACAACAAACTGTGGAAAATTCTTCAAGAGATGGGAATACCAAACCACCTGACCTGCCTCCTGAAAAAACTGTATGCAGGTCAAGAAGCAACAGTTAGAGCAGGACATGGAACAACAGACTGGTTCCAAATAGGAAAAGGAGTATGTCAAGGCTCTGTATTGTCACCCTGCTTATTTAACTTATATGCAGAGTACATCATGAGAAACGCTGGGCTGGATGAAGCACAAGCTGGAATCAAGATTGCCGGGAGAAATAACAATAACCTCAGGTTTGCAGATGATACCACCCTTATGGCAGAAAGGGAGAAACTAAAGAGCCCCTTGATGAAAGTGAAAGAGGAGAGTGAAAATGTTGGCTTAAAACTCAGCATTCAAAAAACTAAGATCATGGTATCTGGTCCCATCACTTCATGGGAAATAGATGGAGAATCAGTGGAAATAGTGATGGACTTTTATTTTCTGGGGGGCTCCAAAATCACTGCAGATCGTGACTGCAGTCAGGAAATTAAAAGACAATTGCTCCTTGGAAGAAAAGCTATGACCAACCTAGGCAGCCTATTAAAAAGCAGAGACATTACTTTGGCAACAAAATCCATCTAGTCAAAGCTATGGTTTTTCCAATAGTCATGTATGGATGTGAGAGTAGGACTGTCAAGAAAGCTGAACGCTGAAGAATTGATGCTGTTAACTGTGGTGTTAGAGAAGACTCTTGAGAGTCCCTTGGGCTGCAAGGATATCCAACCATTCAATCCTACAGAAATCAGTCCTGAATATTCATTGGAAGGACTGATGCTGAAGCTGAAGCTCCAATACTTTGGCCACTTGATGCAAAGAACTGACTCATTTGAAAAGACTGATGCTGGGAAAGATTGAAGGCATGAGGAGAAGGGGACGACAAAGGATAAGATAGTTGGATGGCATCACCGACTCAATGGACATGAGTTTGAGTAAGCTCTGGGTGTTGGTGATAGACAGGGAAGCCTGGTGTGCTGCAGTCTATGGGGTCACAAAGAGTCGGACATGACTGAATGACTGAACTGAATTGAACTGAATGTCACTCACAGGAGTAAGTATCCCTTTTAGGGTTTACCAACTATGTGACTTACGGCCATTTATGTAAGCTCTTTAAGCTCATTTCTCCTTTTGTAAATTGGAGACTTACAATAGCCCTTTCTCCATTTGTAAATTGGAGAGTTATAAAATTCCTATAGGGTTCTTTTTGTGATTAACAGAATAAGTATGTGAAAGCACCTAGCACAGTACCTTTCCTCATCTCAAGCAGAATATCAGTTTTCTTGTCTGTAAGATGAACAGGATGGATCTGAAAGTCACTTTCCATTGCTTTCATTCTAAACCAGCAATTTAAAATATAAATGATTAATTTTAACTTGAAAAGTACTTTTGATAATGACATATTTACTCTTAATGATTTCTTATTGAAGGATTCTTACAGAGAGAAATTTTGAAAAGCTTTAAATGTTAATTATTCAGGACTTCTCTGGCAGCCCAGTGGGTAAGACTTCTTCTACTGCAGGTGGATTGGGTTTGATCCCTGCTTGGGGAACTAAGATCCCACATAAGCATGGTGCGGGCAAAAAAAAAAGTTAATTATTCTGAATAAGTTATAATTGTAGATAAACTGTCTCGTATGAAGATTAATAAACCTGAAATATTAATATTTGGAGCAAACATGGAATGTGAAATTTTAGGATGAAATATTAGAAAAAGAAAAGTCTAAACTGTGTCATAATTACTGACAGTTTAAAATAACTGAAAGAGGCAAAAACCAGCTTCTCCCTTATCCTCACTGAGCTTAAATTCCAAGAAGAAAAACTTAGTTTAAAGAATAAATTACCAGGACTCTTCCGATGTAGTATTCTGTAGATGCTATTCTTTCCATATAAAGAAACTTAACAGATTTTTTTTCCTCCATAGAGGGATTTCAGGATTATCTGAGGCTTATATAATTTATGGATGTTTTCCTATAGTGTCATAATTGATCGTATCGCATTTATTACATTCTCATGGGT
This sequence comes from Antilocapra americana, assembly GCA_007570785.1. Classification (NCBI taxonomy): domain Eukaryota; kingdom Metazoa; phylum Chordata; class Mammalia; order Artiodactyla; family Antilocapridae; genus Antilocapra; species Antilocapra americana. Next base: position 2,044,996 of record ML663567.1, read on the forward strand.
TTTTTTGACCTTTATCTATGCTTTTTTCATGCTGTGGTCAAATATTTTGAGAAACTTAAATACATATTCCTAAATGGAATTTAATTAAAATGAATAATATAGACATCTGTTCCCTGCCTAGGACAAGGAAAAGGTGTTCTTTTACATTGTGTTTATTGGAACTGTAACTGACACTCTTTCTTTAGGATAGTTTGGCAATTTGTATCAGGGTGGAAGGGGCACCCTGCTTTTTTAGGGTCCGTGTTTGTGAATAAAGACATTTTAACCAGAAATAAATCAACACCAGTAAGTTTTCATATGGAAAGTACTTCTGTAGTGAACACCATTAAGTAAGCTGCTTGTATTCCATATTCACTTTTTCTGTATATACTATCATGGCCAAAATTCCCATCAGTGTCAGTTTTCCGTGGGTGCTTTTTGTAGATATGAGTGCAGCTAAGAAAATTTGATTCTTCTGTTAGTATTTGTACACTGTGTAATTTTACATTGATTATTCCCACTGTAAGAGTCGTTATGAGCCAGATAAAAGACTAACACTTTAAGTTTTGGAATGAAGAACACTTGTAGGGAAAAGCAAGTTCCTAATGCTCTGCTTCAGACTTTAGTATTTTATGTATGTTTTAATCCAGTTATTTCATTTTTAAATTGTTATCTTAAGAAAAATAATACAAATGTTTTGGTCATTTCAATTTTAATAAACAATGTTATGGCAAAAAGATTTGAAACATGTTGAAAATTCATCAGTAGGTAATTATGTAAATTGTATACTTACATTCTTTGTCATGGTATACCATGTAACCATTTAATATAATGATGTGGCAGATATTTAATAACAAGTCAGTAGCTCTAAGCCTTTCAGGATATTTTGGTAAGTCATATGGGAAACTATGTAAATAATTTTTCCATTTGAAATACACATACTCATTGACATGTAGAGATGATCATGTCTGGGTATTGGGATCATAGATAAATATTGCATGTTAACTAACACATATTTTTAAAAGGTTAAAAAAGCATTATATTGTCCTTAATATATCCACTCTTACCACTCTGTAGCATCTGCTACCGAAAGAGTATTTGTAATGGTTAACCTATCGGCTTTTGGGTCTCAGAGATGAGGGTTTAAATCCTGGCTTCCTCAGTTACCATCTTGTGACTTGTTCCAAGTGACTAAACCTCATAAGACCTCACTATTTTCATCTTTTTAAGTGTTTCTGAAGACTACATGAGATTACACATGCAAAGTTCATGGGATAGTGTCTGGTACCGCAGCTATTTATTGACAGCTACAGTAAATGATAGCTATCGTAAATGATAGCTATCATTAATAGTCATAACCACATGAAAATTCCAATATTCTTTCTTTAAAAAAAGCAAATTTTAAGTCTCAAAACTATTTTTGCCTTAGGTCGTTTAAAGAATATAGGAAAATGTTAGATACAATTCCACTAGCCAAAGAAGATTATTGGAATAATATAGCATATACAGTTTTATATCCTATGAAAATTCAGTACCTTTCTAAGGAATTACTAGGTGTTCTGTATTTTAAAATGTATACTGAAATTTGAACCAATTTGTAATCTTTTTAGATCAAAACTTAAAATCGAAGACATAAAAGAAGCCAACAAAGCATTGCAGGTGAGTTTAAGTGTTTTCCTCAAGTAGGAAGGGATGGGTCTCTGTGAAAGTCTCCAGCAGAAGGTGAGGCCCCTGGTACTGTTGTTGAATCCTAGGACGTACAGAGGCAGAAGCACTGAATGGGGAGCTTGTATGATGGGGTCCACCTCTTCCGTATACCTCTACAACATATTATTAAAATTCCTCATGTTGGAAATGACCTAGGAAGTAGTTTTGTCTACTTTCCTACGAAGTGTGGCATGGTTAGAATGAAATTGCCTTTGGATTTGATAATCCTTAAATTCCTGAGCTAGTCTGCTATTTACTAGTTTTTTACATCTTCATCAAGTCACGTATTACCATGAAGTCTGTTTCCTCTTCTGATTTTGGCTTATGATTTTGCATAAGGTTGCTTTGAATATTGAGTATGTTAATTGAGTGAAAGTGATTTGGTACAATTGAATATATGGTTCTTACAACAGAGGAGAAGATAGAATCTCTGTGTGAGTACTTCAATGACAGATGGCTTCTTACCACACAAGCTCCCTATTTGGTTTACCAAAGTGTTACATGAAAGTCATTTAAAAAGTCAAATTATTCTACATACTAGGAAGACTTAAAAAAAGGAAGCAGTCTTTTGTGTTTTACCCTCTTGTCCCTTATCCATTCCAGCTTTTGCCACCATCAGGGAGCTACTTTTAATTCTTTTTAGTTGTTTCCTCTGGCATTTCCCTATTTCTTAAGTATTTTGCAGACCCATGTATTGCCTCTTTAACATGATGGATAAGGAGTTTTGCTAACTCTCCCCCTGGTCTGTCTGCTCTTCACTGTTCTCCTGTAGTTAAGTAAAACTTTTTGTGAAATATATTTACTGTATATTCTTTATTATGAGTATTAAAAATACTGTTCCTTGCTGGGGCAGATAGTATTATATATTGCAGTTGTATTTTCTTTCTTGAACTACTTTTCATTTCCTCTGGAGCTAATATTTACTCCCCCTGCCTTTTTTAGTTGCATTTTAGAATCAGAGTTTTCTTATACCTTCAAACACTTCTATTAGATGCTTTGTGATAGAAGTTTTTCACATGGTAAAAATGAATCAAGGAATCAGTTCTTTCTTTTCCATCAGAGTCATCCTTATTGAAGTTCTCTGCTTTATTTCTCCTGTCTAGTCTGGTCTGGTCACTCTTGTCCTGGCATTTCCCTTTGTTGTCATTCATTCTTTCAATTCGTTTTGCCGTGCCACACAGCTTGTGGGACTTTATAAATTGTTAGCCAGCTAGGCATCAAACCTGGGTCTTTGGCAGTGAGAGCATGGAATCCTAACCAGCTGATCAACATGGATTCCCACTGGGCGATGCTTCCTTCAGTAGCCTCTTAGAAAATGGTGAATGAATAATAAAAGATTTTATGAATCTGTATGCCTTTATTCTGCTCTCACACTTTTTTTAGGATATACGTAGGGATGTTTGCCCAACTGTCATTTTTTAAACTCTTTTGTAAAAATTTTTCACTGTGAAATATATATCATATATGCAAGAGGGCATGTACAGTACAACTTAAAAATGCTAGCATACTACTTTAGCTTGTAATAGAACATGTGTGCTCCCTGATTGCATTCCCTTCCCTACATTAACAGTTTTTGTTAATCGTTATGTTTTTCTAACAGTTTTATCGTTCATATCTAGCCTACATTATCCAGATTTCCATTTTTATGTGTATGAAAATGGGTTTATATATGACTTTTTTTTTTTTGATGCTTACTATGGTCCAGTTGATGGGTCTGGGACAGCTATTGTAGTTTCTTACATTTTGGATTTTATCTGATTTCTTCTTCATAGTAGTCTTATTTTTTCCTCTATCTCCTTATTTAAGCCTATAAACTGGAAATTAAACCTAAAGGTTTGGTTGGATTCAGATTCAACCTTCTGTGCGACTTATTTCTGTTACTTTATTTTTAATATTCAGCAGGCTCCTGTTTGCTCATTTTTCCTTTTTAAAATAACATCTTGTTTGACCTGAGGATATTTCATTATAATTTCTTTAATGTTTTCTTTTATTGCTGCCATTCTGTTTCCTCTGAATTCTTTTCTTGTGTTTGTTTATTTGGCTGGAGTACTTCATGCCCAAATCATTCCTCAGGTGTTAGAAAATCTCCGTTTCGATGAAAGGCAGAAAAAAATCTTGGAAGCCTGGTGTTTGTTGGTAGGTGGGTGGGGATGGGTTGTAATAGACAGGGAGGCCTTGACCAAAGAGAAATCTGTGATAACTAAGTAGGGGTGGGAGGGGGGCAGGTGTGTGTAAGGGAGAGTGTGTGCGCCGACAGCTGGCACCCAGAGCACCGAGAGCCTTATTGGATAGACTGGTGGAGTTGCCTGGGACTCACGTGTGCCGGCCAGGCTCTGTCTCGGGGTCTGAGCTCAGGTGGGTGCGGAAGGGACTGTGTACCTGGCAGCCTGGGTGTCTCTGAGCAGTACCCGAGGTTCACCGCCTGTCACAAATGCCCGATTTGGTTTCATACGTTGCTGCCTAAGGTGTGGAGGAGGCAATGACTGGGTGTTTCGGGGCAGAGGGGGCAGCCTACCAGCTTACCTCAGGTACATGTGGACACCAGAGCTTGATGTCTGGTGTGTTGAGTGTTTGTGTGGACCTGGATGTCTCACACGTGAGGGCCGATGAATCTTGGAGGCAGTAAACTAATGTCTCAAAGCGGTGTGTGTGAGGGGTATGTGGCAGCAGCTAGTATATGCCTCAGCTGGGAGTGGACATGTATCATGTGTCTCTGGTGTCTCTTGCATCCTCTCTCTAGGGGATCTATAGGTGTGACGTGTGTGTGTCTTGTACCTCCGTGTCTGAAGTATGGTGTTGTTAGCATATCTGGGCATCTCTGGAGTGTATGTGGTGGATCAGAATGTCTCTGGTGTGCCTGAGTGGGTGTGTACAAGGGTGCACCTCAGGTCTAAGAGGCAGTGTATCTGGGTGGCCTAGGGATACAGGCAGGGCTTCCCACGTGGCACTAGTGGTAAAGAAGCCACCAGCCAATGCAGAAGACATAAGAGACGTGGGTTCCATCCCTGGGTTGGGAAGATTCCCTGGAGGAGGCCATGGCAACCCACTCCAGTATTCTTGCCTGGAGAATTCCATGGACAGAGGAGCCTGTTGGGTTACAGTTCATAGGGTTGCAAAGAGTCGGACCTGACTGAAGCGACTTAGCGTGCATAGGGGTACGGGCACTTCCAGTCTATTGGGTATCTTCTCCCAGTGTTGGTATCTACAAGACTTCTCTCCTGGAGCAGTTGACTTTCTTCAGAGAAGGATCCTTAATACCTTGTTTGGAGGATTTAACCTGAGTAGCTGACATTTTGGAATGCCAAGGGCAGAGAAAAATAGCCATTTGTTTGCAGAGCAGTAGCTTGCCTCCTTTAGTTTTGGCTCTGCTTGTAAACAGCTTTGTTTTGTTGAGGAAGCAACATCAGCTCCCTGGATCTTGTTTTTATCTGTAAAATAAAAGCTTGAGGGTGCTGTTCTGAGATCCCTTCTATCTAATGCACTAGGCTTACCCTACATTGTACACTTTTCTCCTTGAGAGGTGCAAGGTAAGTTCATAAATCTGGAAATAAAAGTTGGAAGCTCAACCCTGATGTCAGGTTACTTACTTTTGAACCAAATGATGGTGTTTGGGGACCTGCTTCATGTCAGGCTCTCGTCCTTACAAACATAGCTGGGCAGCAAACAAAGTTGCTTGCACTATGTGGCTTTGGGATATTTGGCAAATCACTTTTCTTTTTATGGTGTTCAAGTTAGATTGAATTATCTTTAAAGGCTTCATTTTGCTTTAAAAAAAAAATTCCATGATTCAGGTCGTGTGACTTTGCTGGTCAGTCTCTCTGTATCTGATGAGAGCTGTCTAGGGTTTTGTTTTTATATCTTCACTTCTTAAAATCCTGTGTTCTCTGAGTGCCTGAAGTGCAGTAACCCAATACCATTTGTCTTTCCTCTGCTGTATCAAATAGGTGCTGGTTACTGTGAAATAAATAGCTGGTATTAACCTTGCAGTCTTGATCCCTGAATGCTTACTGTCTTTTCATCGTAGTTTCTTCCTAGAATTATGCTGTCAGGCTTTCAAGAAAACTTGGGCTTTTGAGAATGTCTGTGGGCTTTTCTGCTTGTAAGATTTTTGTTAGCTGGTATAGGTCCTATATTGCTAGCTCCCTCATCCAAGTTAGAATCAGCAGCAGCAGTGTAGCTTAGTCTGGGCTGTTTCCAAAAGGGACACGTGATGAGATTTATCAGAAATACAGGACTCCTTTCAACCTTAGGTCTTCTCCTTATAAAATGGGCACCACCTAACAAAGTTGCTTTCATAGGGGGAAAAATGTTTTTCCTAGCCAAGATCTTGGTTGGTTAAGAGTGAGTCAAGTTAGTTAGAAATTTTAGGTATCAAGTTAACTTCTGTTTTGCTATAAAAGTTTACATAGTATCTATTACATTTGTGAGTTACAGAAGGGAAATTTATAGCAGTGTAGAAATGAATTTAAGGTGAAGTCTTACCTAAAATAATGAACTCAATCATCTGATTTACAAATTCTCTTCAAGTTTTGTGGATTAGCTGTGTATCATACATACATAATGCCAAACTCAGTATTTCACATAGTGAAAACTTATCTTTAAATGTTTTTGGACTAGATATTAAGGTTCTTTCCTTACAGTTACTATCCATAGTGGATTTTTGTTAAAAACATTTGTCATGAAATGTTCCAGTATTGAGCTGCAAAGTGAACCATCATCCAGCTTCACTATTTATCAATATATGGCCAATCTTGCTTATTTATATAAGCATGTCCCTTTTTCCTCACCCAGATTATTTTGAAGGAAATTCCACATTTTGTTTTATCTACAACTGTTTCAATAATCTGTCAAAAGAAAAGGACTCATTTTGGTTTATATGCATATTCCTATAAAATGCTCTTGGTCAGAAATGTTTTCATATATCTTTTAGTACTAATTTGAGCATTAATAAATGATATTTTTCCTCTACCAGGGACTGGTTTGGTTGAAAGACAAAGAAGCAACACATTGTAAACTTTGTGAAAAGGAATTCTCACTGTCTAAGAGAAAGGTAAGGGAGAATAGGAAGTGATTCCAAAGTTTTGGTGCAAAAATGGCTAATTTTACTCATTTTTTTTCCCTCTGATTTTTCCATTTAATAGCACCACTGTAGAAACTGTGGGGAAATTTTCTGTAATGCCTGTTCTGACAACGAACTGCCTTTGCCTTCTTCACCGAAGCCAGTACGAGTTTGTGATTCCTGTCACGCATTACTAATTCAAAGATGCTCATCTAACCTGCCATAATATTCCAGAACTATTCTTATGTATGAAAAGTACCTACGATGGATGAATGTTACATATGAACGTGTGTACAACGTATTCAGACAGCCCTTCTTAAGCAGCTTTCAGACAGCATTGGTACCAGTTTTACTTTCACATATTCAACTCACAGGAACTTAATGTATAATTTGACATTTCTTTTGCCATTTTTATTCAAAAATAACAGGGCATGCTTTAAAGTAACCTTCACCTAATTCCTGACTGTAGTTATCATGTAACTCTTTTCTTAATGCCATGGAGGCCAGAGAGCATAGCCTACATGTTTGCCTTATTTTGTAAAGGCCTTCTTAAAAATAGGGTTTCAGATTATTATTCTCCAGATTGTCAAATTGATATTTGATGGTGCCTGTAATTTTTTCTTAACGCACTTTAAAGCTTCACAGTTCTCAGAGAATGACTGGAAATGCACATTTTAGAAGCATTAATATTTCAACAGGTTTTTTATTAGCTTGGTTAAGTATCAACTGCATTTTGCATTAGAAAATGTCTTCCTTCTCTGTAGTCAATGTGGTATTTTGCTGGTAACTTCCAGATACAGTGGGTGAAAGAGGTATTGTTTTGTCTCAAAACCTTTTATTTTGAAAATAAGTTATATCCATTTCTTAGAGAGGACTCACACCTTTAAAAGTTAAAACATAGGAACTGCTCTGGCAGTCCAGTAGTTAAGGGGGCACAGGTTGGGCATGGCCAAAAAGTCAAAACATAAACTTTCCTAGAAAAAAGTGTAATAGCCAGGATTATAGGCTCCTGATTTCCCTTTAAGCATTTAAGGAGAAATCTAAAATAGTTAAACTTTGCCTTTGATTATGACAGGTTTGAGTAAAAAAGTTCTGTGTTAACTTTCCAGTCCAGTAACTTTTAGGAAGCATTACACTGTGGCAGTCTACTACAGTAGAGTAAAATACCATTTATTAGCATCTCCAACCCAGGGCCTAGAGCAGACTGAAGATGGACTTTCAGCCCTGCCATTTACCTACATACTTGAACTATTTCAAGCATAGTCAGTAAACACTAACCCCTGTTAATAGTTTATGGCATATCAAGAATTTCATCTTTAAAAACTACCCTTGCATAATTAACCGTTTCAACAGCATCACTACTTGGGGTTCTACTTTTGTAAGTCATGCACTTTTGAGTCTGTACCTTTTAAACCTGCCATTATCGGTATCCATATTGCTCCTAAGAGCACTAGTGAATAAATCATGGCTATTCCCTCCCCACTAAGATAGCATTTGCTTATTCTACAGGATCGTTATTATCCTGAGTACATACTTCTGTTGGGGTATGAAACCACTATTTTACTTTCAGATTTATCTTTTCCATAATCCAGTCAATTTTTAGTCTTCAGTCAGAATGGACATACAGATTTATAGGTGGTCTTTAATGCTATGAGACGAGTATTTGAAACATGAATTATATTCTTTGAACTGTTTTGTACTGATGGGATGGGTTAACATTTTTATGACGAGAATAAGTAAAAATGAAAAATTTTAAGTGCTGTTTTTTATTATTGTTCTTAAACTTTAAAATGTGATTCTCTTAAATACCAAGCCTGGTTTCATTCAACAAATCATGATTTTTACTCCCAATTTAAATTATTCACCACTCATGTTATTGCCATTGGTTTGGGCCTTTTGTAAGACAGGCTTTTTCTAAAAAGAAATTGAACTTGCTCCATTTTGTCTTGACTTGTATCTAAAAAACAATCTAATTTTGGATTTCATGTAATAGAACTTTGTATTTTGTGAACTTCACCTACCATTCCCTCCTCTAGTAGTACTATCATCTAATGCTATCATGGTGACAAGGAATTATGATTGTACTTCTCATTCACACTTCTAAAATGTGAATTTTTATGTAACAAATAAAAACACCTGAAAAACTGAGCCTGTTTTAGAAAAGTGGTGTGAGCCTAGTAATTAAGGGAGTGAGTCCAGGCAGTAAGATCAATCATCGCTCCAGTTGATAGGTTCCACTTATGCTACCAAGCTGCCTTCTTTAAGAACAGCAGAAATTATTCCTTAGTCACTTTGTCTAATATTCAATTAGACACAGTACCTTCTACCAATTTGATTTCTAATCATTAACTGACACAAAGCATTCTAGGACAGACGCCATACTCATCTCCCACATTGATATTTATTACATTAATAACATTTTTAGCAAAAACAACAAGTTCAATAACTGAATTCACATTGACAGGTTTCATTTTGATCCATTAGCCAATTTGGAAAAAAAGCCATATTGATCAAAGGGATTAAAAGGAAAGCACCTTTTTTCCTTGCTACATAAAATTATTAAATACAATGGCTCTAAAACTTGAAACAAATTAGATGCAAAACCCAATCGCAAGACTCTTAAGACATGGACTTGTGTCTTACATTTTAAAAAGTAGTCATCTATACAGTTATTAAAAAAGCCATATGCTTTAACTATTTGGCTGGAAACTGAATACACCTGTGAGAATTATATTCCACGGTAAATACCTTTGTACTTGCAGTGAATTTCGTGTTACCGAGAACCTTAACCTAGTCTAAGACATTTTGAGAACTTATAACTATCACTTTTGGGTAACATTTTTTTTGGTACTTCAGTCAAGTGCTGAGGGAATTTCTTCTAAAGTCTAGAGCTAGAATCTAAACTTCCAACACTCCCATCTTCAGGTAACACAATTATGAATTTAAGTTAAGTCCCATATACCTCCTAGATTGTTAACATTTCAGAGCTATGCCGGATTAATGTCTGAAAATATAGAATTAGCTGAATTTACACTCCCGAAGTCACCTAAACTCATCTTTAAGGTTTTATATTTACAGTGTTGTCCAGGAGAACTTAAAGAGTAACACTAATTATTCTCCAAGCTCTATTCCAGATGTCTGCTTATTAAGCTTGTAGTTTATGCAGAGGTGAACCATTGTTCTCTTAAGGTTACACTAAACTACTTCTTGCAGAGCTAATAGTAAAATACATCAACCCCAATCTTATGAAAGCAGCACATCCTCAGGAGTAAGTAGTATATAAAAAGTATCAACATCAGTGGTTTGAATATAAAAATTTATTTTTTTAAGTCAAAGTATGCAACAAATAAAACCTACAGAAAACAGATTTTCCCATCACAATCTGTTGCTTTACCAAATAATATTTTGAAAACACATTCCTTCAGTCATTATAAAGTTCTTAAAATACAAAAGAAAGTAATTCTGTAAGAAAGTCTAGTAGACCAGATGCTGTTGTCAGGACTTTTATATGTGTGGTTATACTTTTAGTACATCCCACGCCATCCACCTCCACTCATGCCACCTTGCCCGTAGTAACCACCACTGCCTCCACCACCACGGCCTTAGGAAAACAGACATTAAGAACTGTTTAGCAGGATACAAATGCATAAGTTATTAAAAATATAAACAATATTTTAAGTCAACTATACTTCAATTAAAAAGAACAATGTATGAACTTTAAACTGCACCACACATGGGGACTCAAACTGAACCAGAGTAAAAGACACTCACCGTAACCACCCAAGCCATCAGGAGTACCATATCCTCCACTGTAATTGTTCCCCATTCCCATTCTTCCAACAGATCCATAGCCTCCCTGATTATCTTAAAAAACAAACAAAAAAAAGGTTTGAGATTGACTTGCTAAGTCTCTAACTCGGCTTAATATTTAAAAAGCTTTACATACCCATTCCATCTCTGCCGTAGCCTCCCATTCCAGAACCTCCCATTCCAGAGCCACCTCCAGGAGTTGAATTCAAGAAAAGTTCAATGTATCGATGTTCTTTTGAATAATAGGGAGAAAAAGGAATGTTGAGTAAAATTTATAAATAAGTGCAAAAAGGCTGACTTTTTCATTAAAGTGAAAAAGAATGCTTGCAAATTCCTAGTGGAGTGACTGAATGCCAGATACAACTAAAATCTAAGGTTCGTTTAAACTGTCCAAGCTTGAACTAGTTACAAGTGTTTTACGCTTCAGTTTCCTTATCTATAAAAGGGCTGACTCTTTATTTTAGAACCTGCTGGTATACATCTTAAAAATAATTCCAGAACTTCCCTGGTGGTTCAGTGGTTAAGGATCTGCCTGCCAATGCAGGAGACACAGTTTCAATCCCTGATTTGGGAAGATTCCACATGCTATGGAACTAAGCTCACGTGCCACAATTACTAAGCCTGCACTTGAGAGCTACAACTACCGAGGCCCAAGCACCCGAGAGCCTGTGCTCTGCAACAAGAGAAGCCACAAGAAGCCCACACACTGCAACTAGAGAGTAGCCCCTGCTTGCCACAGCTAAGAAAATCCCTTGCACAGCAACAAAGACCCAGTGTGCCCATAAATAAATAAAATTCCCCTTGATATATAAATGTATATATTCCAGGCCCATTCATAGTTAGCACCTTGAGGGTAGCGTGCAGGGCAACTTATTTTTATTAAGTATGAAGTGATTGATGTGTGGTCAGATTTGGGAATCACTAGGAGAGAGTCAATTTAATGGCTTAAAAAGATTTGATGACATGGAGGAATAAATCACCCAAGTTATTAATGTATAGATTAAGAAACAGTATTAATTTCCAAATGGCATACAACTTAGGCAAGTGCATTTTTCCTGTTTACTAACTTAAGCTCTAATAATCTGTGAAGTATAAAGGGCCTGAGTTAACTCTTCAATAGCTCCTTAGAAAGCGAGGTCTGAACTTAATAGCAGCCACATGGTTTTAGGTCCTAGACCACTAAGCTCCTAGAACCTCTTACATTTAAGGAATCACAAATGAGATGGTTATATCACTTACGCATGTTATTCTTATCTTTAGACATGGCAGCTACCGCATCTTCATGTGTCACAAACTCTACATCTGCTTCTCCTGTTGCTCTACCATCAGCTCCAATATCAATATGCACTCGGATTGGATTTAGTGGTGAGAAGAACTAAAGAAAACACTTACTTTACTTTTCTATTTGATTACTGAAAGACAGTTACCATGCACATTGGTTTTAAGTCTATTAAAACAAATGCAAAGTGATCTTTAAAAATAACCCAGGTGATATTAAATTAAAAAGTATTTTAAGCTACAGAAGAGTTTACACCCTAAGGAAAGAAGTCTTGTTTTCCTGACTATGGACTTCCATATAAGAAGAGAAAAGCAAGCTCCCCCAGCCCACTCCCAAGAAAGGTATTTCAAAATTGTAAACCCACTAACTGTATATGCATAGGTCCCAAAATATACCACTTAATTCTAACTGCAAATGAATCAGATTTAAGTGACCTCCCCAAACACCTGAAAATTAGTCCAACTGGCTCCCAGTAAGATCAATGGCAAAATTTTTCTTTAAGAGCTAGATGATAAATACCCTGAGTTTTGTAAGCCATGAGGGTCTCAACAAGTAATGAATGAGTGAGTGATTTTGCCCCAAGGACTGAAATGCTTATTTTCTAACCAATTTGTAATGAAGCAGTTTCAAATCAGTAATAGCAGCCATCTACTGCCATTATTTTCAGTTCTTCATTTCTAATCAGTCTGGGAAAGCCAAACCAAACCACTAAAACTTACTGACTTGTTACATAGAATATGCAACTTAGACACTATGATTTATATAAAACCACCAATTATTAAAATTACTTACATTAGCAATGTCATTTTCAGTTGCACGAAAAGGCAGTCCTCTCATATGTACAAAATGACCACCGTGAAAGCCCGAACTTGCATCACCAGCTCCACCATAACCATGTCCTCCCATACCTAGAAAATAACATTTCCAAAGATTACTTCTTTCCTTTACACACCTTTTCCTATTTACACACTTTTCATCAACAACCCAAGTAATCTTAACACTTAGTTTTTCTAAATATCATATGGAAAAAATTTTTTTAAGTATATATATACCTATATAAAGCCCAATGGAGGAATACACTGAAATATGCCTGAGTTGATTTTTGTATGCAAGTCACCTATAGTAAGTGCATGTAAAGCAAATACTAAAATTCACCTAAAAATCCCCGTCTTTAGTATTTATTTTACCTCTTCCATCTCTCATTCTGTCATCAAAACCATCATTTCCATAGCCGTAATTATTATAGCCACCATAGTCATCGAAACCTCCATAACCTGTGGAATTTAAGGAGAAATACATGAATAAGCTTTCAAGAGATAAATTTTATAGTCTAGTTTATAAAACTGTATCTTCTGATAAGCACTCTGGTTAACTTATTATTACAAGTTTGCAACCCCTCCAACCAAGTTTGCAATACATTTTAGTGCACATTAAAAAAGCAGTTAACACATGCATGAAAAGCACACATTTAGACATAAAAATTTTCATCCTGATGCCAAACATTAAAGGTCAAAATGTGGCAATCTCTTAAAAATTTTTGTGTAGGTAAACTAGGTGCCAATACATGCATCAATCAAGTCTCATAGCTGCCCATGGGAATCCACATTTGTATGAACCGATTTATTAAACCTAGTAGGTACTGAAATTACTGCAAATTCCATATTTCTTAACAAATGTCAGAACATTAAGAAAATAACAACAGAACCTTTGTTCATTAGATACACATACCACCATCATATCCATCACCTCCTCGTCGCATTCTGTCATACATACTTCCACGCCCAGCTCCATAATAACCCCCTCTTCCTCCTATTGGTCTATCATATGGTCCTGGTCGCTGGCCCAGCAATCTTCTTGGTGGATCATAAAATCCTTTGATTTCACTCCTGCTACTTCTGAAGATCTCAATATACCTATTTGAAAATGGTTTAAGGTACAGGTTTCAGCATAAACGTATTAGAGTAAATACAATACTGGGCAAAATGCAGCAAGTTTTTCTACATCTAGATATAACCCAATTAAAACTGCCTAAATACACCAAAAATTAACATTCTTTTTATACCTACAAACTTAAATAATTAATATTTAAGTTTTAAAGACAAATTAAGTCATTTGAAAACAATTCACAAAATACAATTTTAGGTTTGTTTTGTTTAGTATATAATAGATGTTTAAAGAAAACAGTTGATTATACAAAAACATTTATCAACATCATCCTACAGAAAAATGGAAACAATCTAATTTTAATTTAAGCAAACTATTAGCATTAATTCCCCACCCAAATCTGTAGTTTCCAAGTTAAATTTAGGTAATTATCAATTCTTTTAAACTACCCCAGAAAAATGTTACTGTTACCCCCCCATTAAGCAATAGTGACCCACAACCCCCAAAAATAAAAATTTAACACCATCCCAAACTCTCCATCCCCACCTGTGCCCTATTCTTTCCTTGTGTTTCCCCAGAGCATTTTCTGCTATCTCCTTTGAAGCAAACTGCACGAAGGCCTCCCCTGTGCTTCTCCCCTGGTAGTCCATCGTCAATGTTATCCCATTTGGCACGATTTCCAACCCTTTAACCCAAGGACAAATAACCCCATCAAGGGGAACAGTGTTAAAGGCTGAAACATTCCCATCTGAATCAAATATTTAAAACAAGTCTAAACAAAACAAAACAAAAAAAAAAAGCTTAGTTTCCCCATCACCCCATAATACAAAGGAAGATCTTTTCAAATATTACTGGATTATATAATTTTTTTTTGCCACCAATGTCTTTTAAAATTACACACACACTCACAAAAGGCCACCTAACATTACATGGAAAAAAAAATCAAATTTAACTATGCTCCATATGCGAATTCATGATTCATTTCATCATACATAATCACTCTCAACTATGTTCATTGCATATTAGTTAGGTTTTACATATCTTTACACATTCTGCTTTGAATATTAACTGGAGCACATTTCATAACATACATTAACCCAGATACACTCAAATCAAAAAGTCCCCCAAACAAATGGGTTTTACACATTAAAAACTGAGTAATAGAAATATAAAATTAAAATACTACTAAACTTTGACTAATACTAGAGGTACCTTGAAAGAACTGAACTATTTCCTCTTTGCTGCAACCAAATGGCAGTCCACGAAGTCGTACTGTCCCATCACTAGCGTCATTTGGACCATTATGTTTCATAACCCAATCCATCTCAATACCGTTTGATTTAAATGCTATAAAAAATAAACAAGCACACAAAGCAGTCAATCAAAATACACTCTTGCCAGAGGTACTGAAGAACCAACTCTCAGTGGTGCACAACGGCAAATCTAACATATGGTTATACAACGGTACAGTAACTTTCTATTTCAGGGCAGACAAAAAGACTGGGTAAAGGCAGTGAAACCTAATCATTCCCCCAATCCTGAATTTCTAACTATTAAAATGTTATAATTTTAAGAAAACTTCATAATTCTACCATCAATCTTCAAACTCTTTTTGACCCTGTTCATCTTAATGTCAATTCTAGTCTTTTCCTCATGTTTCAAATGTTCCTTCACATTTTCCAAGTTTTATTATTCACTTGAAATAGTCATGCAAATTCTTCAAAAAAAAAAAAAAAAACCCCCCCCCCCACACACATCACTCAAAAGTTGTAAACAGTACCACCATCCATTCACAGTAAGAGCCTAAATCAGAAATACAATGAGTACGCCTTCTGATGTTGGAAAAATGGCACTAAATCTAACCTTAATAGATGCACTGTAATTCTCAACACACCAAATTGTTTTCAAAGGGGGGGAAAAGACCAGTTTTAACTATAAAACTGACTTAAACACTCCCCCAAAAGCAAGTTTTAAAATCACTGACTTAATTAGGCAGAGTTTTAAAGCCAAGATAAAAGGGCACCCAAAAACAGCTTTTTAAAGCCACCTGTTTGGCAATTATTGAAGACAGTCTATTAACCAATTCACTCACTACTTTTAAATAGTTTTGAAAAAAGTAATGCAATCACATTCAAAAATTATTAAAAAGGGTACAAGAAGCCCTCCTTCCCCCCTCAGAAGAACTCATCCACCAAATTCCCATCCTGAGACAATCACCCTTAACAATTCCCAAACATTTTAAAGAGGTTAATGCAGAAGTCCTTCAGCTGCAGAAACTTACCAGATCTTACAAATTTCACTATGCAGCTGTAGGAATCCTACTCACCTGAATATTTCAAACCTTTCCCTCACCACCTCCTCCCCTGTAAACAAAACAGTTTGTTCACTTGATTCCTTTAAGCTTGAGGATATTTCATATAAGCAGTATTCACTAATACTTAATTCCACACAATCTAATTATTAGCCCAACTGTTTGGGGTAGCATCTGCAAAGAGGAAAAATTTCCCCCTAGAACCCATGCATTTAAAATAGAAATTATCCAAATATGGCTATTCAGCAAATTCGTCTGTATATGAATCACCTTTGTACTTGTTTGCTTTGTGAGTGTGTGCTTAGTCCGACTCTTGCATTTTTAAAATGCTATCCTAAGTGCCACTCTAGACACAGATGTTCAAGATTTTTATCTGACATTACAACTAACTCTTATGCATGAAAATAACTGGGAAGAACTTTTAAGAGAAAAGAAACTCTTGGCTTGAATCCTTAGTCTGTCACTTACTGCTACTTAATTTATTAAGCAAACTACTTAACCTCTGCATTCAACTGTAAAATGTAGCAGTGGTACTTATACCTCACTGGGCTACGAAGAATCCATGCTTAGTCTGCAACACGGTAATCATTCAATGGTGGCCAGTTACTGGATTCTAAGGGGCCTTGTAAAACTAATGAAATAAGTTACAAACAAAATAACTGAACCTTAAAGTTGATAGGAACCTATCCTGAATCCTGAGAGATAAGGACTGTTACAAGTTTTTCACAAAGTCAACAGAGGCTTAAATTTTCAAGCATCTTTAGGAATTGTCTAAAGCAGAGAGAGGGGAAAAAAAGGAGGGTCGCTGGAAAGGTTTACCTGGATACATAATCAGCTAGACAATTTTCAGTTCTAAGAGTTGCCCTGAAAGTAGGCTTTGGGAAAAGGAGACATTTTGGAGATCTTGATCATTTTCTTAAGGAAAAAAAAAAAACCACATAGCAACCCAAGACATAACTGTTTTCTATAAAGCAGAATTTAACAACAGAAGTGGAAAAAAAAGGAAAGGCTCTAAACCTCCATTTGTTAGCCTCCCAATGAAAAACTTAAGACCTTTGCAAAGTCAATCTAATTTGTTGTGAAAAGACTTTGGAAGTGGTGGCTTTATATCATTTAGAAGATTCCCCCCCCCCCCCCATTGAAAAGGTACTGTTTCATGAACAAATACCTCCTCTCCCAAAGAGGGAAACTAACTTATCTTTACTATAAATCAAGAAACACTAGCAAGGAAACTAGTTTCGATTTTTGGATCAGCGTGTACCAATGAAACCTATAGAAAACAAATAGTCTATTAAACAAAAACCCAAACTGTTAACACAATTTAAATAGGGATAAGTTATACAGATTCGGAAGACGAACTATTTTATAGGCCAACTCTCCATCCTAGGTGTATGAAGAGTACCAAATAAAGCCTCACTATTATCTCCTCAAAAGTTTTGAACCTAAAATTCTATTTAGAAAACAAAACCAAGATGGACTCTAAACTCATTAATAGAGTATTTGTTCTAATACATTAATAAAGCTGTCTCAGAAACTACCTAAATAAGCATTTACTAGTTATTCAGGGTAATCCATCTCAACCTTTTTTTGCAATAGTGTCTAATGGCTAATGTCCAGGGGCTAATTTTTTAAAAAGAATTCCTAGTGTTAGAACCAATTAAAATACCAGCAGCTGGAATACTAGGATAATCTTGGTCAGTTCTATATGAGATTTAAAATATAATTTCCTAAACATTATGCTACATGAAGGATGCCAGTCACAAAAGACCACATATTGTATGATTTTAAGTGGGTGAAACTTATGGTATGTGAACTGTATCCCAAAGCTGTTAAGAAAAACCAACTAACAAAGGCAAAAAAGACAAAGTTCTTTTATAAACAGAAGTATATACCATCTTCATAAATATACACAAAATAAAGATTTGATGCATTAGTTAACTTTCTAAACAGTAGCCCAACTGCTGCTAAAAAATGAGAAGGAACTTCAAAATTTGGTCAAGAAATGATAAAGCACTTAACACGGACATTTTACATCAGTCCGCTTTCATTGTGCTTGCTCCTCTTTTAAAAACAAATAAAGAGACACTACTACCTAAAGGAAGTGAAGCCTCTACAATGATTGGGTTTTTTCCTAGAACAATGTTACCAGCCACTGCAGTTCGGTCACTTGTTTACCAAAATAAGAACACCAGAACAACAGTTATTAAAAATATTAAGGCAATTAGAGGGATTTCCAGATTACCATGCAGATGAAAAAGAGGGCAAGAAAAAATTTTCTAGGGTAATTCAATCAGGGAAGGTGTTACATCACATACTATTGGTGATTTATAAGAAACTGGGCTGTCTTTTCAAAGTCCATGAGAATCACAGAAAATCTTCAATAGGAACTGTAGTTTTTTTTAAAGCTGTAAAAGTAGCCTATACCTTTTGTACGGCTTCAGTGAAAATTACAGACACAATTCTCCAATGTTCTAAGGACTAAAACCATCGCAACATCACATGACTGAACTTGCCGTTTGTCTTTCTGTTGAGCAGGCTTATTTTCTTGGTCAAAATGTTACTACAGTCCTACACTAAATAGAAAACAGGTTTAGCTACCAAAAGAAAATAAACCCTAACTGTGCTTTTAAGTATTCTGTTTCCATGGCCTTACAATCTTTGCACAAAATACAACCCTTGAAGACTTCATAATTCCTATACACACAGTTCTGCCAACCCTGGTGGTGTTTTCACAACTGTTTTCCCCAAATAAAACTTAATTCTAACCCAGTATTCGCCAAACTACACAAACCATCCCACCCCCGCTCAAAGGTTCAGAAAGCCTGTTTTCATAGTTCATCTATTTGAAATAAGCCCATTTCAAATTCCTATTTGATAAAACAGTCGCTTTTCTGCTTACAAAACAATTATCCACAGTCTTTCAGTAAGTTTAAGCATGGGAAGGGGGGAAAAAAACCCTTTGGAAAACAAGTACGTACTCTTTTCGAAGTTCCAAATGTGGAATATAAGGGCCGGCTAAGCGTCCTTTATTCCGCCCCGGAGACTTTTCGTTTTATCTAGCTGCCCTAGAGACCGAAGAGCTAAGGAGAGTACACCACTTGCCAGCCCGGCAGCCAAGCCTGGCTTAAAAACCTTCGCCACCGGGCGGCGGAATTACAAAGGAGGCCGTCTGCCTCCTTTGTCCTGGATTTAGGAGTTGAGCGCCTTCGTCGCCATTGGCTTTCCTCCCCCAGCTCCAGCCTCTCTCATCTTGGGAATCTGCGTCAGAAGTCACTCGCAGTCCCGCCGGCCCAGGTAGCCCAGCCGAGACTGCGGAGGAAGGGAGGCCTCGGTGGGAGGCCAGGCCCATCCGGCGCCATTTCCATCGGGAGCGCGCCCGACGGCCCAGATCCTCCCCACACCCAAGTGCCCAGCCTTTCCCTGCTCGCTTCCTTCCCACCCTCATCCCTTCCGCGAAGCTTTAACCACCCTCCGGCCTCCTAAATCAGTTTTCGGAAGCTCAGGGGCAAAAAGCAGAAAGAGAAGAAGGGCGGGAAGCCGAGAGCGCCGCGCTGCCGTACCCAAAATGGCGGAGGCCAAACCAGCAGGGAATGGAAGGGAAATGCTGGATGACCCCCACTTCGGGGCTCGGCTTCATCCACTGAATTCCACCTGAGTTAATCCTCCTTCCGACAGGCCGCCTTTCTGGAAGTGGGAGATCGCCTGGGAGGCGCAGCCTGGCTGCCTCCAAGTGGCGACCTCTACACTTCCCCCACTCCGCCGCCCCACCCCCTCCCAGTCGCTCTTCCGTCCTTCTCCCGACTCCGCTCTGGAAACTACCGGCCCAACCTACCCCCTTTTACTTCAGATACCCTGTCGGGCGACAGTAGCGCCGACTCCGGTGCTCGCGGGATCCTGTCGTCAGGGAGTAGAAGTCGCTCGCCTCGGGTAGAGCTCCCACAACGGTTCTTCCAACCGTCTCCAGCGGTGGCAACCGCTAAGGGAGCTGCGCAGCAGAGCTACTGGCTTGGGGGATGGGAGAGAGCGAGCGAGGAGAAGTGGGTGGAGCGAGAGCAAGCGAGACCGGCCGGTCCCGCTCTCGCGAGACAAGAGTTGCTCTCGCGAGACCGGAAAGTCAGTCTCGCCTCGGCGCCGTCGGTAAGAAGTGTGCTTGCGCGTTCGTCGGCTGACTAGCTTGGCGAAGGGTGGAGAGAAGACGGGGTTAGTCAACTTTGAGAAAGAGGCCGTGAACGCCACATTTCCTGCTTACTATATAGCCATCAAATTCTCGGAGCAAACCCTTCTGCTCTCTCGAGGAGGATGTGAAGTGGTAGTCGTAGTCCTGTCCGTGCGTATTGTAGGAACCCGTGGTGTCCGGGTGTGGAAAAATTCTCTTACGCTGTGCCGCATCACCAACAAGTTCTGTGGAGGCCACGCCCTTACCCGCATCACGAACAAGTTCTGTGGAGGCCACGCCCTTACCCTAGCGTCACCTGCGTGGAAGGGGTCCCACGTGGTTCGGCTGCCAAAATTGGGGAGGGCTTTTCTGGTCCACCATGTTTGCGTTATGCAGTAAAGAGAGTAGGGCTTCTCCGCTGGAAAGATACGAAAGTGACCACCAGGCCCTGATTTGGGCTGGGCCTCTTCCCCTGGCCTTGGCGCTGACGGCGCAGCCGCCCTAAAGTGTGCCTCTTTAGGGGCGGGGTGGGTTAGTTACTGAAGTTTCCCCGCAAATCTTTCCTGGCTTCCTCCTCTCTGCATTTTCTCTTGGTTTTAGTCTCTCCCACTTTGTAATTTCAGTTACCCATCTACCGCTTGCGTCGCCCGACTTCGAGTTGTTATCCAAATAGTGCTTTGGGTTCTTAAAAATGCCTGTACAAGTGACACCTAATAAATAATTTTTGGTTGTGCTGGGTCTCATACCAATAAGGTTCCTAGTGACAGCTTTTTTTTTGGGGGGGGGTAGCCGAATTTCTGTAAGATTGGAGGGCAGTCCTAGTACCGAGATAAGCGCAAGTTAAAGAGCAAACGAAAGAACGAGACCAGTGAAAGTTAACTTGCAAACAGGGAATGTATAGTAGATCAAATGCGAGGGAGAAACGGAAATGAGTGAGTACGCAGATGTTCCTGTAGGTTGGAAATGTGGGCAAAACTAGGTTTTAGGTCTTAAATATCCAGTCAGAGACTTTGTACAGACACTGGGAAGCCCGTTGAGGGTGGGGTGTTGGGGTGCAAGGAGTATTAGCAGTAGAGAAGCTAGAATAATTTTTCCTTCCTGAGGTGTGGAGAAAGCCAGTTACCGTCATACAATGGAAACTTCCATTTCGTGGCTATAATACATCCGCAAACCCTGCTTAAGCCTAGTGTGGGGGAGTAAGAATTGGGTAGGTCATAATGTCCTACTGCCTTTTGTGAGCCCACTCCCTCAAAATAATCCTCGGAGAAATGGAGAAGGGAAAATGTGGTCTTCATTACAAGAGATAGAAAAGCAAAACAGATAGTGTATTAAAGGTAGCTCACGATTATTGAGAGCTTGCTTGAGCTAGGTGCTGTGCTCAATTTACTGACTCTTTATAACCTTAAAAATAATATCCCCATTTTACAGATGGTATGCCTAAGTTCTAGAGAATTTAAAAAGATATCCAAGATCACACATCTAGTGACAGAAGCTAGGACTGAAACCCAAATGGGCTTACCCCAGGGACTAGGGTCTTAAAAGCACTATGGACCTACCTGGGGATGTATTAAGGGAACAAAATAGATTTAGGCAAATTGAAGTTAGTTCCCCTAAATAACGCTGCAGTTATCATCTCTGAAGACCTGCAGTTAACAGTTTATTGGCTGGAGACTTTTGAACTGGCCTGAAACTTGGCATCACTGACTGGGGGTGGGGGAGGTTTCTTTTCTCTTTTTTCCTAATGATTGCTGTGTTAGTAAGGAGAAGGCAATGGCATCTCACTCTAGTACTCTTGCCTGGAAAATCCCATGGACGGAGGAGCCTGGTAGGCTGCAGTCCATGGGGTCGCTGAGAGTCAGACGCGACTAAGCGACTTCACTTTCACTTTCATGCATTGGAGAAGGAAATGGCAACCCACTACAGTGTTCTTGCCTGGAGCATCCCAGGGCCAGGGGAGCCTGGTGGACCTCCGTCTATGGGGTCGCACAGAGTCGGACACTACGGAAGCGACTTAGCAGCAGCAGCAGCAGCAGCAGTAGTATTAGTAAAGACTCCAATGTCCTGCTTCAGATGGAGTTCTTCCCTGGATTCAAATTATATCATTATCCTTTCTGACTTTGAACCTGATTTGGTAAATGGAATTCTGTAATCCCTTTTACCCCTTGCCTGAATTCAGTTTGTTTACCGCCTGACTGAGTTTGGCATTCTTTCCACGTATTTTTTATGGCTATGGGTCAAAATCCTAAAATCGTTCTAATGACTTTTCATCACCAAACTGCAATGTTTTCTTTGGAGTTTTTTTTTTGGCCACAATTTGTATTGGGCACTCTCCTGTTTGCCAACGTGAATGCTTAGGAAGGACTTGAAATTAGCAGATACATTCCTTTTGCCTTTTTATTATTATAGCAAGTAGGATGTTTTGAGTTTTTTAAAAAATACATTATATAGGGATAAACTTAATTTTTATTTGGCTTCCTATTTTTGTGCATGCTCAGCTGCTCATTCATATCCAACTCTTTAGGACTCCGTGTCATGTAGCCTGCCAGGCTTCTCTGTCCATGGAATTTTCCAGGCAAGAAAACGAGTGGATTGCCATTTCCTACTCCAGAGGATTTTCCTGACCCAGAGATCGAACCTGAGTTCTTCATCTCCTGTGTTGGCAGGTGGATTCTTTAACACTCAATGCTTTTCTCAAAAAGTGTCTATCAACTATTCCCATCTGCAAGTTGAGTCCTTTCAGGCTTGGTGAAATTGGCTCACTACTGCTTCAGTGGTCCCTACAGAATTGTTTCCACAGAGATGGTTA
Organism: Antilocapra americana; assembly: GCA_007570785.1. Lineage (NCBI taxonomy): Eukaryota > Metazoa > Chordata > Mammalia > Artiodactyla > Antilocapridae > Antilocapra > Antilocapra americana. The sequence goes on from ML663567.1 coordinate 2,067,987, forward strand.
GAACTAAGAACTCTTAGCTGCATTTGGGGTGTGTTTGTCTTTTGTTTTTTTCCTCTTTGTCTTCCTTTCCATCATTTCAGTGCTTTCCTGTTATATAAAAATCAGAGGGACCCTAGAGAGGATCTTAGAGGCCAAAATGAGAGAAAAGATGAAAAAGGAGAAGGAAATGGAAGTACCCACAGCTCCCAGAGGAAAAACAAGACACATGTGATCATGACTACACCACCAGGAAGAGAACAGGAAAATTCCATGCAGAGCTTGAAAAAAGAAGAAATTGAAGAGATTGCATTCTTCTGGGGGAGGGAAGCCACATTAACTAAAAATTGGCTAAAATAGTTGTTCACATACCCCTACTGCATTCTGAAATAACATAAAAACAGGGTTATAATCTTTGTCTATAGGAAAAGCAATAAACTAAAAACAACAAACCCACAAATAAGTTTCTAGGCACGTTTCTAAATGCTTTCTAAGCACTAAATCTGTCGTACTAAGGTTTTGTGAGATGCTTGTTCTTTGATTTATATATTAATATATGTACTGTCTTTAGAAAGCAGTGATCTTCTCCATAATAATTCAAAATTATTTCTCAAGACAAAGCTTAATTACACAGTTTACATTCTTGATATTTTGTTTGTTTGTTTCTTCAGATCACCTTAGTGTTAATTCTGGGATTAGGGAAACCAAGAGGTCTCATCCAATTTGAATAATCATACACTAAGTAAACAAATTGCGACTTAAAAGGAAGAAAGAGTCTAACACGCTTTCTCTACTTTTTGAAAATGTTGAACATTATTTCTGTTCCAGTGGATTGCTGGGAAAAACAGGGGAAACAGACACAAAAAAAAGCTACTTAAGGAATTTAAATCAAATTATTATACTGCTTTTAATATTCCATAAGCATACTGATAACTTAGAGAACACAGTACAGATATCAGACCATTCCCTCCCTTTCCCCACACATGATTTAGACTTCTGAGTCCCAAGACAGATCCATGTCAATGTATGGCAAAACCAATATAATACTGTAAAAATAAATAGAGGGAAAAGAAATTTTAAAAACTTCTGAGTTGTAGTTTAAAATACATGTTTTCATTATATACATATGCCTTTTAGTGTACAGATAACAATGGTTATATTGGGGGTGAAGGCACTTTAATTTTCACCACAGTCTAGCAAAGTTATTATCTGTTGAACCAATAAATAGAATCAGAAGATAAATTAATGCTCCAAACTTTACAAGGAAAATCAATGACAGAATTGTCTTCATAACCTGGAAGTCAGATCGGTCTAGGTTCTAACCCTAAGATTTCACGCTTATCTACAGCTGTTTGATTCTGAGGCAATTAACTTTCCTGAAACTCAGTTTTTGTTGCTGTTTGTTTGTGGCCACATCAAGGTCTGACCTGTGGGATTGCAGTTTCTTGACTAGAGATTGAACCCATCCATGAGAAGGAAACGGCAACGCACTCCAGTATTCTTGTCTGGAGAATCCCATGAACAGAGGAGCCTGGTGGGCTACTGTTCACAGGGACACAAAGAGTCGGACACGACAGTGATTAAGCAAAAAAAAAAAAAAAAAATGCACCCTACATTGGGAGTTTGGAGTCTTAATCATTGGACTGCCAAGGAAGTCCCCTGAATCTTAGTTTCTTAGTGTCTAAAATGAGTTATATAGAGATTAGTGGTTGAAATAATTCCAGTCATGTCCTGTTTTTTGTCTGTCTGTTATTAATGTGGTCCTTCATGTAAAATTCATTTCAGTAGTGAATTTAGTAGAAAAATTTTGGAAAGTGCAATGTCCTAAGCACTGTGTTGTGTGGGAGGGAGGGGCAAAAATTATTCCAGGGAAATATGTAAAATCAGATGAATACCAAGAATCATCTGTGGACAGAATGAGTGATATTTCACATGTAAATGGGTTTCCCTGGTGCTCAGCTGGTAAAGAATCCACCTGCAGTGTGGGAGACCTGGGTTCAATTCCCAGGTTGGGAAGATCCCCTGGAGACGGGAAAGGCTACTCACTCCAGTATTCTGGCTTAGAGAATTCTATGGACTATATATAGTTCATGGGGTCACAGAGAGTTGGACATGACTGAGTGACTTTCACTCACTCATATGTAAATACTGCTGTTTTCCAACATAGGCAGATGTGATTGCTATTAATAAAGTAGAAGTTGATTTGAGGGCATTAGTAAAATCCTAGCATTTCAGTATATGTTTCAGTCTACAAAAAGTGGCTGACTCTGTGCTCCTAATGCAGGGGGTCCAGGTTCAATCCCTGGTCAGGGTTCTAGATCCCACATGCTGCAACTAAGGGTTCACATGCTATAACTAAAGATCCTGCATGCTGCTACTAAAAAGGAAAAAGGCCCTGCCTGCCCAACTACGACCTGGCACAGCCTAATTAATTAATTTAAAGAAGATAATATGGAGAGTTCCTGTGTATCCCTCACTCAGTTGGCTCTATTATTAACGTCTTGCATTTACTATGATGTGTTTGTTACAAGTAATGAACCTACATTGGTTCATTGTTATTAACTACACACTTTATCTGAGGTTCACCAGTTTTCCCCTAAATATCCTTCTGTTCCAGGATCCCATCCTGGATACTATATTAATTAGTCATCATTCTCCTTAGCATTCTCTGTTCCTTTGAGGAATACTCTTCAGTTGGGATATCTTTAATGTTTTTGCCATGATTGAATAGGAGTAACTGGGTTCTCAGGAGGAAGAGCACTGAAGTAAAGTGCCATTTTTGTCACATCGTATCTAAGGTAGATGATAACAACCTGACTTATCACTGATGGTGTCATCCTTAATCAAACCTGCCTGAGGCAGTGCTTGCCAGATTTCTCCACTTTGAAGTTACTTTTTATCCTCTTATGATCTACTCTTTTGGAAAAAAGTCACTGAGTGGAGCTCACACTCAAGGGGTACTTAAGTGCCATCTCCTAGAAGGGAGAGTAGCTAGATAAATTATTTGAAGTTATTCTAGGGACTTCCCTGGTGTCCCAGTGGTTAAAAATCCGCCTTGCAATGCAGGGGACATGGGTTCTATCCCTGGTCAGGGAACTAAGTTCCCACATGCCACAGGGCAACTAAGTCTGTGTGCTGCAACTACCGAATGTGCAGGCTTAAGAGTCCACGCTCCAAACCAAGAGAAGCCAGGGTCATGACATGCCCACACATTGCAATAAGAGTAGAACCTACTTGTCGCAACTAGACAAAGCCCAAGACCAGCAACAAAGACCCAATTTAGCCAAAAATAAATAACTTTAGTTAAAAATAATTCTGTGAGGTTTTTCTTTCATTCATTCTTTCATCTTTTATATATGTCAGTACAGACCCACAGATACTAATTTTGTACTTTGGGTTATAATCTACATCACTTATTTTGTTGTTCAAATTGTTCTTAGGCTCCTGGGAGCACTTTCAGGTTGGCTCCTGTATCCCTTTGACATACCCCTGTTCTATTTGTTTATTTGCTGACTTGTGAGATCCTAGTTCTTTGACCAGAGATCAAACCCATTCTCCCTGCAGTGGAAATACGTGTCCCAACCACTGGACTGCCAGGGAAGCCCCCTTACTCTTTTTATTTTCTGAGACTGTTTTACTTTCTTTTATTAGAAGATGCCGAAGGCTTATCTGGTATTTTCTTTACCTTCGCCCTAGAAATGACCATTTCTCCAGAGAGCCCAGTTCCTTTTATTATTGGGGAATGTTACTTATTTTCCACATTCCTCAAATTTCCTTTTCCTCTTGTTATTCAAATGTAATCTTATTCCATTGTGATTAAAGGACACAATTTGTATGATTCCAAGCCTTTATATTTATTGAGACTTGTTTTATGGTGGCCTAACATATGGTCTATTCTGGAAAATACTCATGTACACTTGAGAAGGACATGCTGTTTACTGCTATTGGACTCCTAGATCTAGAAAACAAATTAGAGTTGGTTACCAGTGGGAAGAAGAAGTGGGGAGGGGCAATAATTTGGTTGATAAATGGTAGGTCATGATGATAAGAACTGTAAACTTCAACAGAAAAGTGAAAAGTTTCCAAAACTGTAGGTGTTTGAACATAAATATAGTTGAGAAACCAGAATTAGTCTAAAAATTTTTTTTAACAAAGGCAGTGTTTCAGAGCTTCTAATAAGTCTAGGAAACATAAGTAAAACTAAATACAAAGTAGTTGAGTGCCATGAAACTAATTGAAAAATAGAATTTCCTCCAAATTTTTATTTAAAACTTATAATTTATACTTCCTTTTTAGTTATTTTCTTTTTCCCAACAAGTAAGGTACATAGTATTCATGTACACTTTGAATGCCAGTCAGCGTTCTCTTACTATTTACATTTTAAAGAAATAAGTTGGCATTTATTAGTGAGTAGCATTGTTTTGAGGCAGCAGTCATAAGCAAAAGCCAAGTGGGTTCTTTTATATTAACAGCTACAGAATACAGGAATCAACTTTCTGTTGTCTGTAGCCACAGGAGACTGTAAACAAGCTAAGACTATTATAGAGGGACAAATAAGCATCAGTGTTCCCAGATACACCCATGGGCAGGTTTAATGACTAAACTGTTTGAACAAGGGAGGTTTATGATTTCCCTACATTCACATGATAAATGGAACCAAGGTTAGAATTCAGAAGATGTCTACCTTGTCCTCAAAAACTAACCTGATGGAACTGCAGGGAATGTAGTAAGACAGGGGATTGTCAAATGGGATTTTATTTTTTTTCTGTATTATTTTATTGTTTATAAAAAGGTTCTTGTCATACACTAAACTGATGATTAAAAAGTAAAAAAGTTTTAAAAGAGATATGAATAGTTGAGAAATCAAATTAATTTAGATTTATGAGGTACCCTCTGGGAGTAATTGATTTCTGTTTAAACAGCTTATTTGCTTGCCATTATTAAGGGGCATATAAAACTGTACTAGGGGTCCTAATGGAATGTAAGTGAAATTAGGGAAGGATAAATTAAATTCTTTGGATCACTTGAAAAACACCCTGCTAGATAGTGCACAAAGCTCTGCCTGAAAGCTACAGCTCAGGACCAGCCATTAGATTGACCAGGATGCCAAAATTTGTGCAAGCCCATTTCCTGGGTAAAGAAAGGCAAGTTGCTTAAACTTTCAGTTCAGTTCAGTCACTCAGTTGTGTCCAACTCTTTGCAACCCCTCAAACCGCAGCATACCAGGCCTCCCTGTCCATCACCAACTCCCAAAGTAAGTGCAGACTTACCTAAGTTTCTTGAAAGAGCTCCAAAGGCACAAACTTGTAGCTATAAAATAAATTAGTCCTGGGAATGTCATGTACAGCATTGTGATCATAGTTAATAATAATGTATTGAATATTTGAACGTTGCTAAGAGAGTAGATCTTCAAACTTCCACCACACGGAAAAAAAACAAAACCTTTTTTTGTAACTATGTGTGGTGATAGATTAACTAGACTTTTTGTTGTAGGTCATTTCCCAATATATACGGCTATTGGATCATTATGTTGTAAACCTGAAAGTAATATATCAGTTATACGTAAAAAAAAAAGGCAGAAAATAGTAGGCAGTTTGGCAAGAAAGTTAAGCAAAACCCTTGTATAATAAACAAAAAGAAAAGAACTCTGTAGACCTGGGAGCTGCCTAGCCATTGTTTATCCTCATCTCCTTGAGAACATGTTAGTGTGAGTTAATTTCTTTTATGTTTAAGCAAAACACCCTATAGTTTGCTGAGTTTTTAAAAAGTTCTATAAATTTGAGAGACAAGAATTCTTCCCGACCTGTGACAAAATCCATGCTTTCTAGTAAAAGCAAAGGAAACACCCAGAATGTGAACAGTTTATCTCCACAGCATGAAGATACAGAAGATTCTTCATACCCCCCCACACACCATTTTTCTGTATTTTATAGGTTTTCAGTAAAGAGAAAGTATTATAATAAAAAGCTTAATTTTAACAAATCTATATCATGAGCTCTAAAAATTCTCCAACTGCAGATTTATAAAATAACACAAAATTAAAACATGAGGTTCCTTTGACTATGTTAAGTCCAAAAAAAGTTATTGCTGATTTACATGGTTATGATTCATTTTTTGATTTTCTAACTTTTTTATGATGGGCATTTTTTTTATAATTAGAAAAAATACATCATTTTAAAAGGACAATAATATTCATTGGGAAATTATCAGCAACATATATGGTCTTTGGAAGTTTTGCATACTTCATTAACAACATAGCTTATGCTAGTTTTGGCTACTCTATGATTATGAATATTACTATGCTAAGTATATGTACTCTATGAAAAGAAAATATTCATCCAGTATTTTAAAGCAAATTCAATCTATAGGCTTAAAATAAATCAAAGGATTACTTATCTTTAAATGCAGGTGTATTAGAATAATTACTTGACTTTGTACTTGAGAAATGTTAGTTGTTTCTTTGCATCAAGTAAAACATTAACTTTTTGATTTTTTTGTAGCAATAAGAAGGAAATCAGTCTACCAACAGTTTTGAGAGTTTGCAGAAACAGCTTACAAAGAAAATGAAGCTCCCTATTTTCATAGCAGATGCATTCACAGCAAAAGCATTTCGTGGGAATCCGGCTGCTGTTTGTCTCCTAGAAAATGTAAGTAGTATTTTGTTTTGAAGTACAGTACCTGAAATCCTAGATGCTTGTAGAACCAAGTTTTACTTAAAAAAAAAAAAGAAAAGAAAAAAACCAGACCCACTTGTTTGTTTCTTTTTCTTGTTTGACCTTTCTGGGTTGTGTTCTCTGTCAAATGGTATCAACAATGTTCATGTCTGCAAGTTGATTTCAACCAAATTATATGATAAGACTGCTTATATCTAGATGGATGCGCGTATCTAGAAAATTAAGATTTATGTAAAGAAGAACTAGAGCTAATTAAAAAAAAATACTGAAAATAGTAGGTGGCACTTCCCTGGTGGTTCAGTGCTTAAGACTTCCACTGCAGGGGGCACAAATTCTATCTCTGGATCAAAAAAAAAGGAAAACTCATTCATTGTAGCCACTGGATTTTCATTTAGTTAGCACCAAATGTGGAAGACAATGAAATTAGATGAGTTTTATGTGACTGAACATGGCTGATACTGCATTTAGCATAAAAGATTCTAGCTGTATATTTTTAACCTTACCTATAGTTCAGACAATTAGAAATCTTTTCTGGACCAAAAAGATGAGACATTTTGCAAGGAATTAAGTAACTTAGTAGAACGATAGAAAGGAATTAAGCTGTAACATAGAACTCAGTTTACTGAAAATCTCATTTTAAAAATGGCTCTTTGAGGACTTCCCTGGTGGCCCAGGGATTAAGACTCCAGCTTTCACTGTAGGTGACATGGGTTCAATCACTAGTTGGGGGAGTTCCACATGCTACATGGCGCAATGATGGGGGGAAAAAGCCTCTCTGGTTAGATAAGTATTAACAGAATAGTTAAATATTCCTTGACCTTAGTTGCTTTGTGTTGTTACCTGGGTATTAGGAAACAGGTCAATGTACCCTTCCACTCAGAGCAGTTAGTACAAGAGTAGAGTATCTGAGAATTATGTCAACTACGCAGTAAGCAGTTGATGATCTTTAGTAAGTTTTATCAAGTTGGGGCCTTCAAGGGCAGTAAACATCAAGCTGGTTGCAGATTAAAATCACCCGAGGTGCTTTAAAAATTCCTGTGCCTGACCAATCACAACAGAATCTCTGGGGGGTGAGACCCAAGCAGCATTGGTTTTTAAAGCTCCCCAGGTGATTCTACTGTAAATCAACATGGAGACTAGCTGCGGTTTTACTGAGACCGGTGAATGGTGTTAATGAGTCCTTATAAATTTTATTTTCTCCCTCAAATAAAGCAGCAGTATGGTGATCAAAGTCCCCATCTTACCTTAACAATGCATTCATTATGCAACCCTGTGGCTGGCATTTTCCAACCACACAGTGCAGAAAGTAATAACATTAATAGACTTTATCAAGTAACATAAGAACTTGGGAGTAATAGTGAGAGAATAGCTAACAGCCGGATTCTAAATCCTGAACTTTCTTTAGAAGCAATATGGCACAGAGAGCTTCACATCAAGGGCTTGTGGAATGGACTAAATTTACTTGTCAAAAGTCTTAGTTTAAAAAAAAAAAAAGCCTTAGTGTATTTATCCCATTTTCTCATGTAATATTCTAGAAGAGTTTTAAAAAAAAGTTTTAAGTGATTTATGCACTTTTTACCAGGAATTAATATTATTCCTCAATGTATTTCTTCTCACCTCTAGTACATTCACTAAACTCCAGACTTAGGATCTCTCTCTCTCTTTCACTCTCTATTAAAATATACTTTGCATATTATTTATATATTTGGAAACACTAGGAAATACTAATTTAAACAAAAAACTTAGCATAGTTCAAAGCAATATGTTTCAGTATGAAACGAAGAAAAGGAAGTCTGCAATCAGGGACGCTCTCTAGAGTCTCTCAGTTCATTTCTGTACCTTAGACCTGTGAGATGAGGCTGGTTTGATGGCCAGTCCAGGACAACTGAATAGGTATTTAAAGACTGGTTTGCTAGTTTTATATTCTGTAGACTTGAGGATCTCCTTTCTTGAAGGTTAACTTAGCATTTTCTCCAGTGCATAATCAATAAACATTAAAATGAAATGAAAGGAGAAACTGTTGTTCCACCCTTTGATTTTTTTTACCCACAGCTAGAGACAGTGGGCACTTGAAGCACCTAGAAAGAACACAAGTGAACTCAGGAAATATCAGAGACAGATAAGGACTAAGCCTCATAATGCTGACCGCAACTCAGCAGGCATTTAGCCTGTCATTATGTATTCTACAAATATTTGTTGACACCTGCTGTGGGCCAGGCTCTGGGTTAGGGGCGGGAGGTACCGAGAACAGTAAGTCTGCCTGTCCTTGAGGGGCTCAGAGTCTAGCAGGGGAAATAGATGCATAAACCTGATCATTTTCCCATAGCCACCACAGAGGCTGAAAGACCAGGTACTAGGTCCCCTGGGGACCAGAGCATGGAACAACTTGCATTTTTATAGATAAGAAAATACTTCAGATTTTAAGTTCAGGGTTTCAAAGGAACATTCTTTTTCATTTTGTTTTGTTTGAAATTATTTAAATTTTGACTGAGATGATACTATAGAAAAACTTGATAGACAGACTAAAGACTAGATAATTGTACTTTGAACTTTTAAAATACTCGATAAGAGACTGCTGGAAGGAAAGGAAAACTTTCTGAGTAACACCATTTCCAGAACTTCTACAATATTCTCAAAGTGCTTTGTCATGGCCCTTCTCGACAAGTCTGTTTTTCAAATTTTCACTTGAGGAACACTGTGAAAGTGAAGTGAAAGTGTTAGTGGCTTAGTCACGTCCCACTCTTTGTGACCCCATGAACTATAGCCCTCCAGGCTCCTCTGTCCATGCAATTCTCTAGGCAAGAATACTGAAGTGGGTAGTCATTCCCTTCTCCAGGGTATCTCCGAATCCAGGGATCAAACCCAGGTCTCCCGCACTGAGGCAGATTCTTTACTGTCTGAGCCACCAGGGAAGCCCTAGACAAGTCTATTTTTTAAATCTTCACGTGAGGAACTCTGTGTATTAGGTGAAAGCAAAAACAGATTAAGGGCTAAATATAACTAATATGAAACAGATATTTGAAAAAAATATTTAAAACTTTAAAAAGCTGATGGCTGTTCTCAGATGCCTGACAATTTTACAGTGAAGACTATGTAGTGGCTTAGTCGCCAAATCGTGTCAAACTCTTGCGACCCCATGGACTGTAGCCTGCCAGGCTCCTTTGTCCATGGGATTCTACAGGCAAGAATGCTGGAGTGGGTTGCCATTTCAACATAGAAAATGTATAGAAACAATATTTTAAAAAATGAAATAGATACATTACAATGACAGCTGTGTTAAAAGCTATAGGAGTTCCTGATCAGCTATTTGACCCATTCATCGGACTGTGGTGGTGATAAGAAGTGGTTTATTTTCCTGTAAACCTGCTTTACTAGTTAGTGAAAATAACATACCAACCAAAGTAAGGAGCCCATATTTATACTTCCTCATATTCTAACAAAACCTTAAGATTTTTGTGTGTGAGTGTATGCGTGTGTATGTATATATATGTGTGTGTGCTTTTAGGGCAGAGCATCTCAAATGTGTTATTAACACTTTGGACTGGGAAGTTCTTTGTTGTTTGCGGTGTCATGTCTGTTATAAAATGTCTGGTAGGTCCTGGGCTTTGACCCACTAGATGACAGTAGTCTTCCTCTACTCCCCCAGCCATGACAATCAAAAACTGCCTCCAGTTGAGAACCATTGTTTCAAAAGATACCTTCTTTAAAGAGAGGTTTATTCTGGAGTTTTCCTGTTTAAATTATCCATAAAAACAACTTCAAGGCCCAGTGTATACATTTGTTCCACTTCAACTGGCATTTCCTGGCTGTCTACCATGAGCGGGACACTGCTAGGATCAAATGTGATGCTCATAGATGTGCATTTTTATCCTTTGAAACACTAATAATCATTTCCAGTGACAGTAAGGAGGACTGGCTCCACACTTCTAAGTAGGAACGCTTACTTTTAGCTCCTAAACTACTTGCTTTTCTGGTTTTCCTGGGTAAAGTTAGGGACAACCAAAAGCCACTTTTACAGCTTCGTAGGTTATGTATTTAAATGGAAAAAGGTGTATAGCAATCCTGAGTTCAATCCGTGCTTTACCTCACGTGCAGTGGCCATTTCCACACTTGGCATCCTTTCTTAGAGAGGATTACTGAGGATTACTGACTCAGTGTGACCACACAGGGTCAGGGACTCCTGGGGTTTCTAGAGAGTTGCAACCTTGTATCTCAGTTTTGTGCTCAGAAGAAGGATACAAAGTGCAGAGAAGATTCTTCTAGGACACTGAAGTGTTTTTCTTTGCCAAGTATTTGAAGGAAGAGGACAATGCAAAGGAAGAGAAAATGCTAGTGTGGTAATCTCTGCTTCCCAAGTACCCTCTCTGGCTTCTAGAACAAAACTCTCAGCTAAGGGCAGTGATTTCAGGCAAGTTCAGCCAGACACATACTGTGCTGGCTGAACCACATACTGTGGTTTTCATATGTTATTTCATTTCACCCTCACAACCACTTTATGAGTAGGTTTTATTATTAATCCCCATTTTACAGATGAGAAGACAGAGGCAGAGGAAGGTTAAGCAATTCATCTAAGTGCCTGACTTCAGAATCTCACCCTAGATGTGCCTGACTGCAGGCTCCATGCTTTTAACCCACTATATTCACTACTGGTACTTCCCAGGTGGAACGGTGGTAAAGAATCTGCCTGCCAATGCAGAAGACACAAGAGATGTGGGTTCGATCCCTGGGTCAGGAAGATCTTTTGGAGGAGGAAATGGCAACCCACTCCAGTATTGTTGCCTGGAAAATTCTGTGGTCAGAAGAACCTGGCAGGCTGCAGTCCATGGGGTCACAAAGCATGAGACATGACTGAACACGCACACGCCTCACTGCTGAACTAGGTATTCTCCCACGGTGCCCCTTCCCAGTTGGTGACATGCATCAGTCTTATAATTCACTTAACGCCTGTCTTCTTCACTTCTGCACATTCTATGAGATCTTAATCTGTTCTGACTTGTTCCAACATCCAGGGCCTGGCACATGGGAGACACTAAATATCTGTTGAGCGAAAGTGCAATAATTGGTTGTATTATGCAAAATCTTATTCTGGGAGTTCTAGTAGAAGAAGCCAACAGTTATTTATTTATTTAGTTTATTTTTGGCTATGCTGTGTCTTCATTGCTGTAAGCAGACTTTCTCTAGTTGTAGCGAGCTGGGGCTGGCTACTCTCTGGTTGAGGTACCTGGGCTTCTCATTGAGGTGGCCTCTCTTGTTGCAGAGCACAGGCTCTAGATACAAGGGCTTCAGTAGTTGTGGCGTACTTGCTCCATGGTGTGTAGAATCTTCCTGGACCAGAAATCGAACCTGTGTTCCCTGCATTCTTATCCACTGTGCCACTGGGGAAGTCTTGGCCAACAATTATGGTTCTTTTGTTTCCACTGATGGGGTGGGATGGGCAGGGCATGCAATGCAAGTATGCGCTTTAGGTTCTATGACAGAGCTGGAGAGATAAGGCATATATGATCCATTGTTGTTCAGTCGCTAAGTCATGTCTGACTCTGCATCCCCATGAACTGCAACACGCCAGGCTTCTCTGTCCTTCACTCTCTCCCGGAGTTTGCTCAGACTCATGTCCATTGAGTCGATGATACTATCTAACCATCTCATCCTCTGTCATCTCCTTCTCCTCCGGCCCTCAGTCTTCCCCAGCGTCAGGGTCTTTTCCAACAAGTCGGCTCTTCACATCAGATGGCCAAAGTATTCAGGAACAACTGAAGATGACTTCCAGCTTGAGTGCTGCATTGTGTGGACATAACTTTGCAATCAGAAACCCAGTGTTTCAGAAGGAATCTCCTGTTTCTTCCTGAATGATTTAGAACTTTCTACATCCAAGTGCTTTTCCATTGTTTGAAAGAAAGCAGAGGGACAAATGAGCAGACGGAGAGCAAGATTATCCTGTTTAGGCTGTCATATTTCTAAACTGCCACAAGGTGGGAGTATTTTAAAACTTTACTCTGATTTTCTGATTATTAATCTTTTGCAAGCCATGTGGTTGATAGAACATCAGTGTCCCAACACGGTACATTGCAACTCAGAAAGACAAACGTGGCTCTCTTTTTACTGCTGGAAACTTGACTCCTGTGAGACTGGCAAAGAGAAATGGATATTAAAGCAAGAGAATTAACAGTTATTGGTTTGATTTGTAACTATTATGTGTTACATTCGAAAACAAGCATGTAGTGTAAAATGGAAACATTACTGGAACCAAACTTCAGTATTGTTAATGAATGTAGTCGCATTCTTTTTTTCCCCTTAAAGCTCTTCAAGCTGAAGCAATGTTAATCTTCTCATGATTCACCATTATTTTGCTCTTTGGTTCCAGTGTAGAAATTCAGCCACCCGTGGTGCATCATGAGGGCTGCGACTATCAAACTTTTTATTGTCCCTGGTACCTCAGGCAAATAGCAGATGTATTTTTAGTGTCCTGGGACAGAAATTCAAATTGTAACTGGTGAAATATACCAAACCAGAGAGGATTAAAGAGCTGATGGTCAGTGAAGCGTGTGTTTTAACTGATGTGCAAAACAGCTCATTTGCAAAGGAATCTACTACCAAAAGATGGTGATCTTGGCTAAAATGTGAAACTCTTCAATACTTTTAGAGACTTTGGTCCTAAAGGTCAAGGGAAGCAATAGGCAAAGAAAGGAAGGACAAGGATAGGAAGTTTGGCCAAATTAGATAGAGGAAGGACTGGCAGGCACTCAGGTTCCTGCAGCCAAGGAGGCAAATCCATGTTTTTCTTCATCAGCCCTTCAGTCACCTTTGAAGCTGATGATTGCAGACTCAGCCCTAGAAAATTAAATGGTTCCCAGTATCATTAAGGTGTTATACGCATGGGCAGGTAGGCCAGTTTCCACGGAGAACATTCTACAAACCACGGGAAAGCAACTTGAGCTCACTTCTGAGCCCTGTTGTCTTGTTGGCTCCGGGGGCGCTCAGTCTCCTCTACTCAGGGGGGACTTCTCACTCCCTAGCCCCACAGGTGTCCACAGGTGGGACATGTGCCCATTCTGCTTCATTCCTACCATCCTAATTCTCCTTACCTCAACTTGCAGAATCCTAGAGAGTCAAAGATATAACCGAAGGGGAGCAAAGTGAAGTCAAGTGACTTGTGCAAGAAGTGTCTCTCATTCAAACCTCTTGCCCAGTTTTTCCTGTCCAGCTCACCCAAATCTGACCTTTTGCTAGGTCCGCCTTAAGTCCTCATCTTTAAAGTCCTAAAGAACTTAATGTGAAAATCCATATATCTCAATCACATACTCTCTGGTGTGGCCTACTGCTGCTTTCTGTATCTGTCTTGACTCCTCAGCTGACGGGCTAAGGCTCTTGAACGCAGGGCCGGCTCTTATACATCAGGGCTCCCCTGATTAACACATCTGTGTGTTAATGTACACACAGATGGTCTGGTTTCTGATTAAGATGGAGATTCTGATTCAGAAAGTCTGGGGTGGGCTTGAGACTCTGCATTTCTGACAAATTCCCTTCAAAGTGGTGCTGATGCTGCTGGCTTGGCACAGCATGGGTAATTGATTGATGGCTCCTTTTCCTTAGAAATGTTGCAGGAGTCCATTTTATCTGATAGAAATTGGTTTTCCTGCCTGTAGCATGTTGAAGGGATAATAATAGTTTCTTTGTTATGGGGAGGTAGTGCAGTATGTCCAGTTAAAGCACTGACTTTGAGCCATTCAAAATAAAAAGATAACATTTTTCAAGTACTGAACTATGTGTTGGGCACTCTGATGAGTACTTTATATGCATTATTGGATTAAATCTTTTGAAAGAAAAATGGTAAGTAAAAAACAAACAAAAATTCATTGTGTTCTGTTTGGGTTTTCAAAAAATAAGTATCAATTTCTTAAGTGATTTCTCTTCTGTAGGGCTACGGAGTTTCTACAGATTTTGAATACAGTGCTTCTTTAAGAAAGCTTAGTAACTCTCCTGTGAGGATTTTTACATCAGCTGATAGTTAAGAAGTTATAACTAATTTTTCATAACTGCTGTTTTATGTCTTATATGCCTTTTCTCAATACATAAGCTTTAATAGGTAAACATCTTTGTAATGTTATATGAGTACATGGAAAAAGAGTTTGAATCAACTAAAAGACAAGGATGTTTTAACTTGATGTAACTCAGATAAGTGAATTCTGAACTTGTTAGAATAAAGTTTCAATTCTTATTTATGGGTTTCTGAAGCTCAAGAATAATAAGTTTGGCTAAAGCAATAATGCATTTATCTTTTCTGGAGATTTCTCTTTTTATAATTAATTTTTTACTGGAATATAGTTATATCTTGAGCTTTCTTTAGAATTCAGAATCTAAGTAGTGAGCCTTTTGTTAATTAAAAAAAATTGATTTTTATTCTCAAAAGGAAAATCTATGCTTTGACCCATTTTTTCCCTTGAGTTAAGAGGAATGTGTGTGTGTATATATGCATGTATATGTTAGGATATTACACAAACTTTTTGTGTTTAATTTCTTTATCTGTAGGTGGATAAAAATATCTATGTTGAGTGTTTTAAAAATGAAAATTAAATGAATACTGAATTTTTTCATCAAATATTTATTGAGCTCCTACCATACCAGGATGAATACAAGCATTGCTCTAAACCAGGACAAAGCAAAGTAGCACAGGCGTGCTTTCATGGAGCTCTGAGTCAGAGGTTGGGGGTACAGCCAGTAAAGGGGTATAGTTGGTAATTTCAGGTGGTGTAAGTACTGGGAAGGAGACAGAGCAGTCTGGAAGGCTTCCTGGAGGAGGTGACCTCTGACTTGAGCCTGATTCATTAAAGGGAGTGTAACATGCATAAATGAGATCTAGACTGCTCAGAGTGAGCACCTAACATCTCTTCATTCCAACAGGAATGACAGATTATGGAGTTTCTGTTTGTAGCAATTGTTTTTAGAAGAGAGCACGATCTCTCTGATAGACTAGATAATAATCTGACAAAGGATAGCCCAGGCCTGTAGGTTTTTCAGAATCTGCTCTAGCTCCCACAGCTCTTCACATGGTGTTACATGCATGGATTTCTGAAAAACAATCTTTATAAAAGTGCCTTACATTTCTTGGCGATTATTTACTCTAAGTGTATATGACTTTTTAAAATTCTTTTTTACATTAAAAATATTTTAAGCATATAACTTTTAATATTAATAAACTGTCCTTTTTTTTTTAACTAGTGGTACTTGCTGTTCAAGGAAGTCTGATTTGTGTTTCTGGAATCTCACTAACCTTTTGTTTCTAATTTAGAAATTGGATGAAGACTTGCATCAAAAAATTGCAAAGGAGATGAATCTCTCAGAAACGGCTTTTATCCGAAAGCTACACCCAAATGACAACTTTACACAAAGTAAATACACTTTTTTCTTTTCTTTTAAAAAAATTCCTGAATGGTACCAGAAACTGTTTTTCCAGTGGGGGGATGATATTTAAGGAAAATGTCCATTTATTATTTGCATGCAGATAAGGAAGGTGGGGGAGCTTCTAATTTGATTTTCAGTTCATCTAAGGGAGCAGATGCTGATGGATTTGAATGTTTCAGATCCAGATTGTAGAGCCCTACAGGTCTTGCCTAGACTTTGCTCCTCCTTTTCGCAATGCATTTCAGTGATTAATTATGCTAATGCAATGTTTAGAAAAGAATAAGAAAATGAAAACTTTCAACCCCCTTATATGGAAATGATCTCATCTCTCTTTGGTTTTTCTCCTCTGAAGGTTCCCGCTTTGGATTAAGGTGGTTTACACCACTCAGTGAGGTTCCTCTCTGTGGCCACGCTACCCTGGCTTCTGCAGCTGTGCTGTTTCACAAAATAAGTAATGATTTTCTTATCAGTTAGCAAATAGAAGTATTTTTAAAAACTCTCATACATTCTTTCCTGTGGACCAAAGTGACTGGTATAAAGACATTGCAAAGGTTATTTCTCATGATTTATTATGTAGAAACAAAAACAGCAACCTTCAAGAATACTTTGGTTTTTCAGGCATGTTAAATAGCCATGGTTGCTGTTCTTTGAAATGCCGTTTTCTTTCATTTATAATTTATTTTATTTATTTACTTTTGGTTGCACTGGGTCTCTGTTGCTGTGTGTGGGCTTTCTCTAGTTGGGGCCCGCAGGGACTACCCTCTAGTTGTGGTGCCCCGGCTCCTCATTGTGGCAGCTTCTCTTGTTTTGGAGCACAGGCTCTAGGTGCAGGGGCTTTAGTAGCTGAGGAATGTGGTCTTAGTTCCTTTACAGCATCCTCCCTCCCAGACCAGGGGCTGAACGCATGTCTCCTGCATTGGCAAGTGGATTTTTATCCACTGTACCACCAGGGAAGTCCCACTATTTTCTTTTAAAAAAGAGCTTTCTGGGCTCTGTGACCAACACAGGAGGACAGCTTGCAAAGCAGAATAGGTATTTAACATGACATAATACTGGGGAACTAAAAGACATACTTTTCTCCAAATGTGTCCCCAGGCACACTGAAATTCATTTCACAATAAAAGCTTATTTTTCTGAATTTTAAATACTCATGAGGTAAACTATATACATTTATCCTGTGAAGAAAGGGTGAAGCACTTTAATCCTACCAGTTCCCATCTCAGCTACACTTAGTATGATAAAGATCAGGGCTTTGTGGGAACAGGGCAGAGGAGAGATTCCTGGAAATGTCCAAAAAGTAGAGATAGAAGCAGCCATGAACAAGTGTAGACAACAGAAAATCAAACAAGGAAATAAGCAGGATGATATGACAGAGGGGTAACTGGGGGAGTGGGGGATTTGAAAAAGAAATTCTTTTGGGAGTTACTTCAGTTCAGTTCAGTCACTCAGTCATGTCCGACTATTTGTGACCCCATGGACTGCAGCACACCAGACTTCCCTGTCCATCACCAACTCCCAGAGCTTACTCAAACTCAAGTCCATCGAGTTGGTGATGCCATCCATCCATCTCATCCTCTGTCGTCCCCATCTCTACTCGCCTTCAATCTTTCCCAGCATCAGGGTCTTTTCTAATGAGTCAGTTCTTTGCATCAGGTGGCCAAAGTAATGGAACTTTGGCTTCAGCATCAGACCTTTCAATGAATACTCAGGACTGATTTCCTTTAGGATGGACTGGTTGTATCTCCTTGCAGTCCAAGGGACTCTCAAGTCTTCCCCAACATCACAGTTCAAAAGCATCAATTCTTCGGTGCACAGCTTTCCTTATAGTCCAACTCTCACATCCATACATGACTACTGGAAAAACCATAGCTTTGACTAAATGGACTTTGTTGCCAAAGTAATGTTTCTGCATTTTAATAGGCTCTTTAGGTTGGTCATAGCTTTTCTTCCAAGGAGCAAGTGTCTTTTAATTTCATGACTGCAGTCACCATCTGCAGTGATTTTGGAGCCCCCCCAAAATAAAGTCTGTCGCTGTTTCTACTGTTTCCCCATCTATTTGCCATGAAGTGATGGGACCAGATGCCATGATCTTCATTTTCTGAATGTTGAGTTTAAAGCCAAATGTTTTACTCTCTTCTTTCACTTTCATCAAGAGGCTCTTTAGTTCTTCTTCTCTTTCTGCCATAAGAGTGGTATCATCTGCATATCTGAGGTTATTGATATTTCTCCTGGAAATCTTGATTCCAGCTTGTGCTTCACCCAGCCTGGCATTTTGCCTGATATACTCTGCATATAAGTTAAATAAGCAAGATGACAATATACGGCCTTGATTTCCCAATTGGGAACCAGTCTGTTGTTCCATGTCTGATTCTAACTGATGTTTCTTGACCTGCATACAGATTTCTCAGGAGGCAGGTCAGGTGGTCTGGTATTCCCATCTCTTTAAGAATTTTCCACATTTTGTTGTGATCTACACAGTCAAAAGCTTTGGCATAGTCAATAAAGCAGAAGTAGATGTTTTTCTGGCACTCTCTTGCTTTTTCGATAATCCAACGGATGTTGGCACTTTGATGTCTGGTTCCTCTGCCTTTTCTAAATCCAGCTTGAACATCTGAAAGTTCATGATTCATGTACTATTGAAGCCTGGCTTGAAGAACTTTAAGCATTACTTTGCTAGCGTGTGAGATGTGTGCAGTTGTGTGGTCGTTTGAACATTGTTTGGCATTGCCCTTCTTTGGGATTGGAATGAAAACTGACTTTTTCCAGTCCTGTGGCCACCACTGAGTTTTCCAAATTTGCTGGCATATTGAGTGCAGCACTTCCACAGCACCATCTTTTAGGATTTGAAATAGCTCAACTGGAATTCCATCACCTCCACTAGCTTTGTTCATAGTGATGCTTCCTAAGCCCCATTTGACTTCACATTCCAGGATGTCTGGCTCTAGGTGAGTGATCACACCATCGTGATTATCTGGGTCATGAAGATGATCTCTTTTGTATATTTCTTCTGTGTATTCTTGCACCTCTTCTTAGTCTCTTCTGCGTCTATTAGTTCCATACCATTTCTGTCCTTTATTGAGCCCATCTTTGCATGAAATGTTCCCTTGGCATCTCTCATTTTCTTGAAGAGATCTCTAGTCTTTCCCATTCTATTTGTTTTCCTCTATTTCTTTTCATTGATCACTGAAGAAAGCTTTCTTATCTCTTCATGATATTCCTTGAAACTCTGCATTCAAATGGGAATATCTTTCCTTTTCTCCTTTGCCTTTTGCTTCTCTTCTTTTCTCAGCTATTTGTAAGGCCTCCTCTGACAACCATTTTGCCTTTGTTTTTCTTGGGGATGGTCTTGATCACTGCCTCCTGTACAATCTCACGAACCTCCGTCCATAGTTCTTCAGGCACTCTGTCTATCAGATCTAATCCCTTGAATCTATTTATCACTTCCACTGTATAATCATAAAGAATTTGATTTAGGTCATACCTGAATGGTCTAGTGGTTTTCCTTACTTCCTTCAGTTTAAGTCTGAATTTTGCAACAAGGAGTTCATGATCTGATCCACAGTCAGCTCCCAGTCTTGTTTTTGCTGACTGTATAGAGCTTTTCCATCTTTGGCTGCAAAGAATATAATCAATCTGATTTCAGTATCGATCATCTGATGATGTCCATATGTAGAGTCTTCTCTTGTGTTGTTGGAAGAGGTGTTTGCTATGACTATTGTGTTCTCTTGGTAAAGCTCTGTTAGCCTTTGCCCTCCTTCATTTTGTACTCCAAAGCCAAATTTGCCTGTTACTCCAGGTATCTCTTGACTTCCTACCTTTGCATTCTAGTCCCCTGTGATGAAAAGGGCATCTTTTTTGGGTGTTAGTTCTGGAAGTCTTGTAGGTCCTCATAGAACTGTTCAGCTTCAGCTTGTTCAGAATTACTGGTTGGGACATAGACTTGGATTACTGTGATATTGAATGGTTTGCCTTGGAAACGAACAGAGATCATTCTGTTGTTTTTGAGATTGCACCCAAGTACTGCATTTCAGACTCTTTGTTGACTATGAGAGCTACTCCTTTTCTTCTAAGAGATTCCTGTCCACAGTAGTAGATATAATGGTCATCTGAATTAAATTTCCTCATTCCAGTCCATTTTAGTTCACTGATTCCTAAAATGTTGATGTTCACTCTTGCTGTCTCCTATTTGACCACTTCCAATTTACCTTGATTCATGGAACTAACATTCCAGGTTCCTATGCAATATTTTTTCTTTACAGCATCAAACTTTACTTCCATCACCAGTCACATTCACAACTGGTCA
Source organism: Antilocapra americana (assembly GCA_007570785.1). NCBI lineage: Eukaryota > Metazoa > Chordata > Mammalia > Artiodactyla > Antilocapridae > Antilocapra > Antilocapra americana. The sequence continues at coordinate 2,088,339 of ML663567.1, forward strand.
TTGTTTTCTCTTTGGCTCTGCCTCTTCATTCTTTCTGGAGTTATTTCTCCACTCTTCTCCAGTAGCATATTGGGCACCTACTGACCTAGGGAGTTCGTCTTTCAGTGTCCTATCTTTTTGCCTTTTCATACTGTTCATGGAGTTCTCAAGGCAAGAATACTGAAGTGGTTTGCTTTTGCCTTCTCCAGGACCACATTTTGTCAGAACTCTCCACCGTGACCCATCTGTCTTGGGTGGTCCTACCCGGCATGGCTCATAGTTTCATTGTTAGACAAGGCTGTGGTCCATGTGATAAGTTTGATTAGTTTCCTGTGATTGGGAGTTACTTAGATGGGGATAATAAGTGAAGGTCTTATAGGCCACGTTTTCCCTGGAAGCAGTCTCATTGGCATGCTAGAAGGACTAGGGGCGGTAGTCTTAGGATTAGCATTGTTAGCGGAGTAAAGAAAGCAGATTTTTTTTCTGCTCCCCAACCCACCATGCCCCTTGTACCAGAAAGCAGAGTTTAAAAAATTTTTAAAGTTTTTTATTATTTATTTATTTTTTAGAGGTTAGAATGTCTTTTGAGTCACTTAGCTTATTTTTGACTGTGCGGGGTCTTCATTGCTTTGTGTGGGCTTTCTCTAGTTGTGCTAAGTGGGAGCTCCTCTCTAGTTTCAGTGCACAGGCTTCTCATTTGGAGGCTTTTCTTATTGTGGAGCATGGGCCCTAGACACATGGGCTTCAGTAGTTGCAGCTCATAGGCTTAGTTGCCTTGCGGTGACATGTGGGTTCTTCCTGGACCAGGGGATGAACCCATGTCACCTGCACTGGCAAGAAGATTCTTAACCACTGGACCATCAGGGAAATCCAAGAAAGCAGAACTGAACACCATGTGAAGTTGAACTGCAGAGTAGTAGCAACAAAGAAAGTCCTGATAGTTTTGTATAGGGTAGGCCTAAGGTTAGATGAGAAAATGCTTTGTAAACAATGAGGTTTTATACCAATTGTAACAAGAAGAATAAAACTTTGAATTTCAGAATGTAAATTTTATTCTGTGAAAGCTAATCAGCAACATGACATTTCCTCACCTTTGAGATATGTTCACAGAAATACTAGGGAAAAGAGTTAAGTCATAAATCTTTGTTTTCACTAAAAATGTTATCCTCTCTGAGATAAGTAGCCCAAGTTGTATCAGTAATATGAAGGGATATTGTATCAGGGTTTGTGATCTAATCTTTAAATCAAGATTTTATATATATTTTGGCTTGTTTATGATAAAATTGAGTTGTTCATATCAGACTGTTGTATATAACCTATGTGTTCTATTTGTCATCCCTTTGGCATAACTTAAACTAGTAGAGTTTATAACTCTATAAACTCTATTGTAGGTGTATATAAAATATATAAAATATAAAAATATATATTAGAAAACATTATAGCAGCCCTATAAGCTGTTTAATTATTTACCATTTTATTGGTAAAATTAAATTGTATAAGTTTAAGTTTAATTACTACCCCATTTTATTGATGAGGAAAATGAGGTTTAAGGAGATTAAATAATTTTTTCAAGAGCACAGCGTGATGTCAAGACCAATCAGTTATGTTCTTGGTTCTCAAGTTAGAATCCAGTACGAGTTTTCTCCACTAAGACCCCAGTAACCCAACCCTGGGACCCCTTTACTGGAATGAATAACACTGCCAGAGAATCTTTAAAAGTGATCAAAAGAGACATGAAACTATATAACAAAGTTTATTTTTCTATTTCTTGATTCCTTTCAAGCATTTGACAAAATAAAATTCTTTTTTTTGGTCAGAAAATGTGAATAGCACTCTAACCTTTGTCACTATGAGTGGGGAACTGAAAGCCAGAAAAGAAGAGGATGGTATTGTCCTGGACCTGCCTCTTTATCCAGCCCATCCCCAGGTCTGCTTTTTAAAATTATTGCCACACACTGTATACAACTCGCCAGTTTTACAATGATTTTGTCTTTTTTCCTGATCTAGAAATTGAATGAAGTGGAGGACTTGATAAAGGTTCGTGAGAAACAGTCAAACTTGAGCTGTGGGATTTGACTATCTGTTATCATGTTTGAACAAAGATTTGTTGTATTTGATCTCATATATAGACCTTCTACCAATGTAAGTGTTGTAGTTTAAGCTTGGGTGAATACTGCATGGTGCCTTTGAGGTTTGAATTTTAATATTGAATCTATTTGGTGAAAAGGTTGATCAGTTTTCCCTAACTCTTCCTTATCTGATTAGCCTCCACAGAAAGATGGGGTGGGGAGGTGGAGAGTGCCATGTGGCAGGCTGAGAGGGAAAGAAAAGAATGGAAACAACCTGGCAGCAGTCTGTGTCCTGATCTCTTCAGTGGAGAATAAGGCTGAAATGACCGGGCTGTGCTTTGATGGAAGAGAGCAGAAAAGCAAGGGTACTCCAATAGGGAAGACAAGATGTATATAGCAGCCTCCTCAAAGGGTCTGTGTGGGGATGGGACTTAATGATAAGGAGGATGATGATGATGATAAAGAACATTTTTGAGAGTCTCCTCTGTGCAGTACCATGCATTTTAATGCATTACTTCATTTAATTCTCACTGTCACCCAGGGCAGTAGGCACTACAGTTGTCTTGTGGAGATTGTTGAAGGCCAGAGGAGCCCTGGATAGTGCTTAGGTTTTAGAGCAGGAAGGGCCCAGGTCAGGACCAGGCCTCTCTGAATCTTTTTATCTGTGGGGAAAATACCCAGTTGAAGGAGTTGTGTGTCAAGTCTCATAGTAACATGTATGAACAAGGCCTATCTTTGGCTCTCAGAGGCTAAACTCAACCCTTATTTAAGGTCCAAGCATTCCTGAACACCAGGAAATTGGCCTTCTTTGAGAAATACCTTGAATTCTAAAACTGACTTGAAACTCTTGGGACTGGAGTTGTTGGGTGTGCTGGCACAAAGCAGATGTTTGTGAGAGATCATTCTCCAAGGACTTGACCCAAGACGCACTTCTGAGGAAGTTTTGGTCTGTCTCCATAGACTGCCATAGGTGACACGCTGGTTCAGGACGTTCGCTATTCCCCAGATACCAGAAAGCTCCTGGTCCGGCTCAGTGATACTTACAACAGGTAAATGAGATTTTTTACTTCGTCAGGGCTGTGGGAGAGGGAACCAGATCCATAGCTCTGGCTTGATCTGGCTGTGCCATGTTCAGTCAAACCACGATCTACACAGCCAGAGTGTCCTGTTCCTGGGCAGGAAGGTTGTCCTTGCTCTTTGTCCATTCCTGCTGAGCCATTGGACAAGCTGCAGCCTGGCCTGCTTTATGGAGTCTGGTGAATGGGTAGTTTGTGGAGTGGGTTTGTCCTAATCCATCCTGTTTATGAACAAGGTCATTTCTGGAGAGTCTGACAGTGAACACAGAGAATTTGCTGCAAGTGGAAACCACAGGGAAGGTGAAAGGACTCATTCTCACCCTCAAGGGAGAGCCTGGTGGACAGACTCAAGCATTTGACTTTTACTCCAGATATTTTGCTCCATGGTACGGTGTGGCTGAAGACCCCGTAACAGGTACTTTTTGCCTTGAATCCTGAAAAAGGCTAAACAGTGGAGGAGGAGGAGAAAGCTGTTTAAGTGCCCTCCACAATGAACTTTCAGGTTGTTTGGGTTTTGAGTTGCCTTTGTTTCCCTATCTCCCCTCCCCATCCCTTCACTTAAGTCTCTTGTGAAAAACACAGTGTTAATGAGGCAGTATATAGCAAGGTTAAATTTTAGCATCAGACAGGCTGGGTTTGCATCCTAGCTTCCTAGCTGTTGACCTTGGGTAAATGACTCAACTTTTTATAGCTTTTGTTCCCTCTCTATCAAATATGGATAATAGCTCATAAGTTATGTAAACACAATGCATGTTAAACACAAAACATAATGAGCCTGGTGCCTGGCACATGGTAAGTGCCCAATAGCTGTTAGGTATTTTAACAACTAACAATAAAACTGGCTCCTTGAGCCAACACTTCCAGAGGTACCTGTTGTAAAATTCAGTGGCCAATGTCCACTACATTCCCAAAGTCCTTTGTCCTTTTCAGTGGCCAGCCTGTGTGATTATTGACCAAGACTTGGGTTTTGAAGAACCAAGTCCTGGACTGCAGGTGGGAAACAGGAACAGGAATAGTATTTTTCTTCCTCCCCTCCTCCTTTCCCAGATCTGTTCACTAAGTGGTTGGAATGGATTCAGAAACGTAGGAATTCAAGATCTTCCACAAGCCAGAAGCAGAGGGTTGAAATAAAACGTCAGCAAGAATGTGATGCTTCCTACTTTCATCCTCCTTGATAAAAATGGGCTGAGCAGTGAAAGGTGGGGAATGCTTTTTGGAGGAAGATGATGGATAAGAAGTTATGAGTGGATTTACACATGCATGGTTGCTTCCCAAAGATTTTAATTATCACAGATGGAACATTTTTTTTCCCACTGTAATAATGCTTTTCTAGAGTGGTAAAGCTCTTTGGACAGTGATGGCCAACAGTCTTGGTTTGCTTGAGACTGAAGGACTTCTCAGAGGAGGGATCTTCAGGCATACTGGGATGCCTGGGCACCCTTCCCATAGTATTTAGTACGTTTTTCTGAAGTAGAGACCTTTTTCAAACCATCCTTTTCTCTCCCAAATACTTTCCTGTCAGTTATTATTTTGCAGTTTGTTTCTTCATTTTAGTATCTATTCTCTGATCTAAACCTAGGGCATAATCATATGAAAAAATATCTCACTAAAACAAAGCTCTTTTGGCACCAAAAAACTGGGAACATTGGCTTCATGGAAATTTTGGTCTTTTGTCAGAGTTCCCACCCTTCCTTGCATGTGCATCTTAGGAGGAAGGATATATTTTTCCTTGTTAGATCTAGACAGACTTACGCGAAAGCCTTAATTCTCCTACCATGGACTGACAAGGAATTGATAGACAAGAATTAAAGCCTGCAGTTTAATTCAGCCTTCAGAAAATGTAAGATGCAGCAGATACGTCTTTTGAAGGAGCTTATCTGTAAATTCTATGTCTTCCTTTCTATTTCCATTCATAATTCCACACTTTGCAGAGGTCATGGCCAACATAATGACTCTAAGTTGTCTAAGGTTTAGTCAGACTGGATGGTTGATCCTTTATGAATTTAGCAGAGTCGCTCCTGTTTTCTTTGGGATTCTAACATAACTTTTCACTTTTAAGGGTCTGCACATGCTGTTCTCAGTAGCTACTGGTCTGAGCAACTGGGGAAGAAAGACTTGCACGGTAGGACAGTTCTTTTTCAAATTTAAAAAAAATTTGCTAAACTTTAAGCTAGTATTCCTTCTCATATGTACTATCCACTTGAAGATATAATAAAATGTTTACTCTCAAAAAAAATGTTAACTATCACCCACATGAAAACTAAAATTTTCTAATTCCTTCACCCTGAATCTTCTGCTCAACATCCTCCACCCCAAACATCTTCCACCTCTGTTTCTCCCAAAATACAGACACACTTCTAATACAGTTAAGTGCCAAGTAAGTGTTTGCTGAATTAAGTTAACTAGCTGTGTAATTTTGGCCCAGAAAGGTTCTTTATAATGTGATGAGTTGAGATTGGATGATTACCAGGGTCCATTATGGGATTAAATAAAACAAGTTGCCTTGGAACCAAGTCTCCTAGTGATTAATATATGCTCAGGACAGAGAAAATAGATGGTAGCCAGTGGAGATTACACAGCTAGTACCACACGCAGAACAGGCTACACAATCAAAGTAGAAGTTTGACCTTAGTGTACAGAAGTTCTTACTTAGTGGGATGGTTAAGCCTCTGTGACCCTGATTTGGGAATAGCAGGGGGGCTGTTCTCTTTCTATTGCGAGCCTAATTACTTCCCTAAGCTCAGGAAGCCTGAGTCTGTACCTCACGTTTGCTTGACAAGTGTGGCTGCTTGCTAACCACAATGAGTAGGGAACTCCTTTTGTCCTTTGCAGACCTCGAAAGATGGGGCCTTCTCTGAAGGGCCGAGAGCACCCCCTCTTTATCTTTTAGACTTTTAGTCCTAGGTTCTATCTTTTCACCTGTGCTTTCTTACTCCTAGACCTAGATGGAGCCAGGGAGGAAGCTATGGTTAGGGTGTGTCTGGGGCATTACAGGAAGTAATAGAGGAAGTGGCTCAGGAGGGGAAGATGTAGAGCTTTGTGCTTTGTGTATCAAACTGCGTTTGAGGCCTCAGTCCTCAGGAGAATGGGGTGGGCTGGGCAATATTATGAACAGATGAAGGAATACATTCTTTAAAAAATTAGTTAATAGGTTTTTATTGAGAACATTGATTTATTACGTTAAATAAGTTTCTCATGTATATTGTATTTCTGCTTCTATACATCTTACAGTGTGCTCACTATCAAAAATTCATTTTCTATCCTTGATCTCCTTTACCCATTTTGATCCCACCCATCCCACCCACCCTACCTCTCCCCTCTGGTAACCACTCTCTATGTGTTTGTGTTTGGTTTGTTCATTTATTTTGTTTTAATTTGTTTGAAAGAACGTATTCTTTACACTGGCCTGGGAGCATTTATCATTCTTTCACTATGTCTTATTAATTAAAGGGGTAAAAGTGATCTTGATTTGTGACTTGTTTTATGTTTTCTTTAGCCTTTCAGTGTTCCAACCGGGGAGGAGAACTGACAATTTCCCTGCGTTCTGATGGACGGGTTGACATCAAGGGAGGCGCTGCTCTTGTTTTAGAGGGCACACTGACAGCCTAGACTCCTTGCACTGCAATGATGCAATCTTGAAATGCTGAGTATTTTCTGCATAAAAAGAAATGTAAGAGACTGCTTTGAATAAGATTGCATTGTAGTCCACTTAATCCTCACCTGAGAAATAGAACAATGAAGACATACTAATGGAGATTTAATAATGCTTCCTGATGAATTAAGTAAAGGAGTTTTGGTTCCACCTGTGAACATATTCAAAGTAACCAATATCAAAGAATAATGTCACCTTTAATTGTGACCACCAATCACATAACGAGGAATAATTTATGAAGAGTAAGATTAAATCATTTAAACTTAGATGTGAGTACCTGATAGAATGTTTTGCAGCCATCAGAAAGACCCAATAGTTATGTGGAAATATAGAAAAATAATTCATAGTATAATACTAAGAAAGAAAATTATAGTAGACTATTAAATGTTAGCAATGTTATGCTATGTCTGTGGAGAATAGGAATTTATATGGACAAGAATGGATCATGAAGATAGAAAAGTAAAAAGAGTTTATGTGTGAATGGTAAGATTGGAGTAATTTTAATGTACCTAAAATTCCTTTATTGAAACATGCTCACATTTAACATCTAAAAATCAGGACATGTAGCTAAATAACTAAAACACCCAGAAATTTTTTAAATGAGTGATAATGAGTGATGGAGTGGTAATAAAATTAAACACAGAAAGTAACGTGATATCCTGCCTCTTTCCAAGTTCTTTTTGGAGTGGGAATCCCCCTTACTGTCACTTCCATGTATTCTGCAAGTTAGGTGCCCAGCTGGGATCTGGATTCTCACCCTGTGGTTCAAATCTGCTGCTTAGCAATCTGATGTGGTTGGTAAAAAGCAATTTGCTGTCTCCAGTGTGTAAGACACTGGACTAGATGCTGGCAGGGTAGAGAGCTGGGGAGGGGGGGGGCAGGATGCAAAGGAAATTAGAGGGGGAGCTTGTAGAGCTCTCAGGGGACTCTAACTGGGGAGACCAGGCTCATCCTTTCATGAAAAGATAATGAGCACTTGTATTTGTCTGTGATTGGGGTCTACCATATGCAAACCCTGAGTGCTATGGTGTAGTCAGGGGAGTATTGAAAGACAGGGCTTCGAAAGATGGGCATGAGCAAAGGTTCAGAGGTGAATGAATGTACACGGCCTCTAAGTTTTGTCTAGAGTTTCTACATCTTGAAAGTAGTTATGTTCTATATGAGCAGAGATTGTTATTAAACTAACAATCCAGTTAAGAGATAAGATGCAAGGACAGAGAAACACACAGACAAATAAATAATATTAAAAACTATTCTTTTTATTTTTTGAAAATGAATCTTAATTTTCTTTTTTTTCTATTGAAAATTTAGAAATCACAGCAATTGTGAGTCATCCCCAGTGTATGAGAAAGGGAGAACTATGATTCTTCAGGTGTAATTTCCCGGACAAGTAGCATTTGCACTACTTGGGAGCTTGTTAGAAAAGCAAATTCTCAGGCCCTATCCCAGACCCACTGAATCAGAAGCTCTGGAGATGGAGACCAGAAATCTAGTTTTTAACAAGCCCTCCAGGCAATCTGGGTGTACACTTAAGTTTGAGAATCTCTGGTATTCATGGTAATGAGTGGTAGAGTAGTAATAAAATTAAACACAGACAGTAAGGTAATATCCTGCCTCTTTCCAAATTCTTTTTGGGGTGGGAATTCCCCTTGCTGTCACTCCATGTGTTCTGCAATTTCTTAGTATTCAGCCACTGTCTTCTTCCCTCTCAAGTGACAATTGCTTATGTAGCTCAATAACATTTATTCTCTATTGTCTTTTTTTTTTTTTTTTGGCTGCAGTAAGTGACTTACTGGGATCTTGGCTCCCCAACCAGTGATTTCACCCATGCCTTTGGCAGTGAAAAGTGCAGAATCCTAACCACTGGGCTGCCAGGAGATTCCCAATAACTTCTAAATGTGCATTATCTCAAAATCTCCCTGACCGCACTGATATACTTTCTGCTTAATGTAGTTTTGGAGGAGCTGTTTTTTGTTTTTCCCCCTCATAGCTTCCAATTCTGTTCAGCTAGAAAAATCAGCTGTGCTCAGGTGGGAGCTGTTCAGTAATGTGTTTATAATATAGAGATTAGTTAATCAGCCATGATTTATTAATGATGAATTAATTATACCTGATTATGCAGTTCTGCTAGCTAAGTGGAGCTTTAAAGGACTTATTTTATTAATCATCGTGGTGCTAATTGCAGACACTTACAGAAGGACCACTAATTAAACATGCAACCATGTGCAGAACAAGTTGAGCTGCTGAGACCTGCAACAATAAGAAACCCTGACTTTTAGGGGAGCCCAAACAAATTTTATTTTATGCAGTATTAGGGAGTTGGCTTGGTAATGTTAATCATTCACTGCAAATTAATACTGTAATTTTTCTCAGCAGGAACTGATCCTTATATCAAAAAATATATAGCATTCTGCATGCATGTGTGCTAAGTTGCTTTAGTTGTGTCTGATCCTATGGACTGTAGCCTGCCAGACTCCTCTGTCCATGGGGTTCTCCAAGCAAGAATATTGGAAAGGGTTGTCATGCCCTCCTCATATAGCACTCTAGTTAGATTCTAATAAAGGGAAAGGTTGTTCAATCCTATATTCTCTTTATTTATTTGTTTTCTTTTTTTGACTGGTGGATCTTTGTTGGCTTCCTCTAGTTGCAGTGAGTGGGGGCTACATTTCGTTGCAGTGTGTGGGGTTCTCATTGTGGTGGCTTCTCTTGTGGAGTGCAAGCTCTCCATGCAGGCACATGGGTTCAGTAGTTGAAGTGCTCGGGCTTAGCTGCTCTGCAGCGTGTGAGATCTTCCCAGACCACAGATCGAACTGACGTCCCCTGCATTGCAGAGTGTATTCTTAACCACTGGGCCACCAGGGAAGCCCCTATATTCTCTTTTATACGTATGCGAGATGGTCTTTGCTGAACAGAAACCTTTGATAGATGGGATGTGACTCACAGCAGAGAAAGTCAAAACCACAAACCAGCCCTTTGTATCAGAGCCTCAGGTGAGTTTGAGACTATGAACTCTTGGAGACCAAGAACACCTGTGTATTGAATCATAAGAGGATTCACAGCCTTGTACTATTGGAGCAGAGAAAGAAATAAGACTCTCTAAGTGAAAGGGCATGTGATAAAGTGACAGTGAAAGTTGCTCAGTCCTGTTCAACTCTTTGTGACCCCATGGACTATACAGTCCACGGAATTCTCCAGGCCAGAATACTGGAGAGGGTAGCCTTTCCCTTCTCCAGGGGATCTTCCCAACCCAGGGATCAAAGCCAGGTCTCCCACATTGCAGGAGGATTCTTTGCCAGCTGGGCCACAAGGTAAACTGAAGGGTCGCTGAATAATGGGAAAAGCATTTTCAATTTTTAGCTCAAGATGGATGAAAGCCATTTCCTGACTTTTTCTTGTTATGATTGTTTGGAGTTATGCAGCAACCAGGGCTTCCCAGGTGGTGCAGTTGGTAAAGGATCTGCCTGCTAGTGGAGGAAGATGCAAGAGATGTGGGTTCAATTGCTAGGTCAGGAAGATCCACTGGAGTAAGAAATGGCAACCCCACTCCAGTATTCTTGTCTGGAGAATTTCATGGACAGAGGAGCCTGGCAGGCTACATTCCATAGGTTTGCAAAGAGTCAGACATGACTGAACACACACTGCTACCACCATGTAGCATCCAAACACCAACCTCCAAGGTTGTCTTAGCACTATAGTTGGAAAATTCTCATTGTGAGTAGCCAAGGAGGTGGTGGCCAACTTCCTCCAAGGAAGCCAAAGAGGTCAGGTGCAGCCTCTCCCTGCACACAGAGGGCAGGCAAGCTACTGGGGCTCAGTCAAATCAGAAACTATCTCCTGGGAGTTTGGATCCTGAGCAAGGGAAGCAGTACTGTAGAGGTGGTGGCTAGAGGCCTATACTATAGAGGTCCACACTGTAGCTCATTCTCTAGCTCGCTCTTTCTTTTCTTTTCTTCCCCCTTTTTTTTTATTCCGCGGTGGTGGGTCTTGGTTGCAGCCTATGGATCTTAGTTCCCGGACCAGGGATTGAACCTGGGCCCCCTGCAATGGGTAGCCACTGGACCACCGGGGAGCCCCTCTAGCTTGTTCTTTCTAACATTATTCCAAAGTGCAGGTGTTTTACCGTTTACTCAGTCCCCTCAGTCTCCTGCTGAAAACTTTTATTTCCAGATTTTTTACCATTAGAAGCTGTCCTACAGAGAGCAGCTTTATTTATTTTATTATCTGTGTCCTGGTACTTTTATTTCTTTACAATAGTTATGAGAGAGAGGGGTTTCTGATTTGAAAAATATGTGTATTTTTCATTTCAGTAGCTATTGTCAGATACCTTTCCAAAAGAGTCTGTAGCTGTTCATGTTGCCAGAGCACTGTGTCCTTTTCATCACAACCCACTAGCAGAATTTTGCTAATAAGGTAAGTGATAGCTTATTATTACTTAATTTACATTTACCTTTTGATATTAACTTGCCATTTGTATTTTCTCTTCTCTGAACTCTCTATTCATATATTTTGCCCACTTTCAACTGCATTTTGTTATCAGTTTGCAAAAACACTTTCTTCATTATGACCTTTAATCTGTCACAGGTATGGAAATATTTTCCCTGATGTTTTGATATATATTCAGGCAGTCATTATTTTCCATATTTTGTAGATGAGAAAATAAATTCTCAGAAAAGAAACTGACTTGCTTAAGTTTACTCAGCTAGTATAATGATTAGATTTGGATTTAAAACCAGGATGTGATTACAAATCAAGTGCCCTCGCTATACTTCAAGGAATATCCTAGAGGGTTCCTCTAGTTACTATCCTGTAGAATAAGTTACCCCTAAATTTAGAGGTATGGAACAGTCACTGGTCATGCTTAGAGATTCTCTTTGTCAGGAATTTGCACAGGACATCATGGGGAAGGTTTGTTTCTACTCCACATGCTGTCAGAGTGGTTCAAAGACAGGGCTGAGATCATCAAAGCCTTGTTTACATACATTGGGAGCCTGAGTTGGGACACTAAAACAGTTGAGAACTGGAACAGTTAGGCTTCCGTGAACACTTTTGTTTTTTTGGCCACACTGCTTTCAGGATCTCAGTTCCGTGACCAGAGATTGAACCTGTGTCCCCTGCAGTGTAACCATGGACTGCCAGAGAAGTCCCTCAGAATTAACTACTTTTTTTAAATTTATTTTTTATTTTATTGGCCGCACAGCACGTGGGATCTTAGTTCCCCAACAACAGGTTGGACCTGCACCCCGTGCATTGGAAGCACAGAGTCTTAACCCCTGGACCACCAGGGAAGTCTTGAACACCTTAATCTATATATAGTCTCTCGACATGATGTTTCCAGCACGGCGAGTTTAGGGTAGCTGGACTTGCCCTGTGTAGGCTTGGCTCCCAAGGCCCAGAGAGAGCCCAGGGGAAGCTCTGTCACCTTTCGTGACTCTACCAGGAAGTCACATGGTTTTACTTTTGCCACGTTCTGTTGGTTGAGGCATTTACAAAGGTCTGTCCAGGCTCACAGGGCAGGAACACATCTCCTATCTCTTGATGGGGGATTATTCATGCCACATTGAAATAAGAGCACATGAGAAGGGATATATTTGACTATAGCTGTCTTTAGAAAAATATGATCTATCATAGGAGTGTTTTGAGGAATTTCCCATATCCTTGGGAAACTGGGAACAAAAAGGATTAGTAGGAACAAGAAATACCTTCATTTAAAAGAAGAAACTTGGTGTAAATCCTGAATCTTTTTTTAAAATAGAGGAACAACAACTACAGTCATTGAACCATCATCAACAAACACATGGATGTGTTGTGTTCATAGATCATCAGCAAAGACTTTTGAAAATGTTCTTAGCTTACTGAACCAGAAGACATTTTCAAGGAACCAGAAACATTTGAGCATCAGCTTTTAAGGACTTTGTGGGCTCTCAAGCCTGCTCTGAAAAGTAGATGGACCAGACTGGATCTGCTCCACACTTGGAGTGAAACAGTGTTCTTCGGCTTAGTTCTTTATCTTCAGCTGTCTGAACTGCTATCACAAAAATACCATAGACTAGGTGGCTTATAAACAACAAGCATTTACTTATTATGGTTCTGGAAGGTGGGAGTCTATGATCAAGGTGCTAGCAGATTTGATGTCTGGTGAGAGCCTGCTTCCTGGTTCATAGATGGCGTTCTTGTTGTGTCCTCACATGGTGGAAGGGGCAAGGGATCTCTCTGGGGGTCTCTTAATAAGGACCCTAATTTGATTTGTGAGGGCTCCACCCTCATGGCCTAATGACTGACTAAATGTCCCATCTCCAAGTACCATCACACTGGGTACTCAGTTTCAACATATGAATTTTGGGGACACACTTTCAGTCTATGGCAGCCTTGTGATTACTGTTTCCTGATGCTGCCAAATGCTTCTGGAAAGGCCAGAGTGGCTATCGTCAGGGATGACTGGTTTATGACTTTGTGCAAGAGCCAGTCGAAGTGATCACAATACTTTTGAGCCAGGTTATTTTAAGTTACAATAGATAGTTTGTGAATTTCATAAACCAACTGGAAGCTCTTCCTAGCTAAAATCACGATTTCAGCAAAAAAGAAAAGAAGAGGTAAGTTAAAAGTGAACACCTGTTCTTCTAAAATTGCTCTACTGCAGGTACTAGCCCTAGAGAGTTGGCAGATGGTTTTGTGTTTCTAAGCCTGACCTTAGCAGCCCTTCATCAATCTTGAGCTGATTGATTCTCAAGAAAGAGGAGATTCTGGTTTCCCGGGGTACCCAAGACACCTTTGCTGTAGTTACTATCTGAAGACCAATTAATTAGTCCACACTGGTTCTCTCTAGTTTTTCTAACAAAAGTAGGAAATCCTGGACACAGCCTGACTGGGGAGGATTTTTAATTGCTCATTAATTATTGTCACTCTAGACATGGATATTCCTAAAAGAAAGAAAAAAGCATCATTTTGCACTGGGGAAGATTGGTGATTTCCTAGGCCTGTAGCTATTAATATTTTGCACTGTGATTCCAGTATCCAAGGGGCTCCTATCTTTAAAAAACCTCCACCCATAGAATTGAAACTACAAACTGCTGCTCCCATCAAATTTTTTTTAATATTTATTATTTATTTATGGCTGTGTTGGGTCTTCACTGCTGTGTGCAGGCTTTCTCTAATTGCGGCAAGTGGGGGCTACTCCCTAGTTGCAGTGCCCGGGCTTCTCATTGCAGTGGCTTCTCTTGTTGCAGAGCATGGGCTCTAGGGCATTTGGGCTACAGTAGTCGTGGTGCACAAGCTTAGTTGCCCTGTGGTAGCATGTGGAATCTTCCTGGACCAAGCATCAAACCCATGTCCCCTGCATCGGTAGGTAAATTCTTAACCATTGGTCCATCCCACTGATGACCCGGGGAGTTTGTCAAACATGAGAGAATTTGCCCCTTGACTATCAGGCACTTTTTATTTTTTAAATTTAAGAGTATTTACTTGAGTTATTTTAAAGTCAAATGGGATTGTATGTTTTTTCTTTTATGACTATAGTCAGGTCACCCAGACCACTTATGATGGCTCGTTTCTTGCTCTCTGTACATCCCTGGCTCCACCAGTGCCTGCTTCACTTGCACCTGCTCCATGATTGACTTTCCTACATACTTGACCCAGACCCAGCTAGTGATCATTCAATCCTTTAGATCAGAACATTTCCACCTGCTAGCTTCTCAAGAGGGCCATGAAGGGTGTGCCCTTTGGCTAGTTTCCCCAGTAACCAATGAACCAACCTGACCTCACTTCCCTGGCCCTCCCTCCAGGAGCCAAGGCTGCTGCCATGTTGTCCACCACCAGTCTCACAGAGTGGGGTTTCACTCCAGGACCTTGCTTCAGACACGTAAGATCCCCCCATCCACCAAACCATTGATGTCTCTGCTGCTGACTCCAGGCTTTCTTGAAGCTGAGCCAGTACAGGGCTTGCAAGCCTGCAGGGTGCAGCCCAACAATGATGTAGAATTAATTCATAATCAACTCAGTTAACTGGACGGACATCTGGATGTTTCACACTTCTCACCCTCTCAGCCAGTTTCCCCTCTTCTGTCTCTCAATTGGATCTATTTCTCTCCTGGTCTCTCCTCAGTCTTTGTTCATCCTTCCATAACTTAGCTACACAAGCAAACCAAAACCTAAGCCCATGAATGCCTAACTGGGGAGAGTAAAGGTGGGCTGTGGGAATGTGTTTAACATGAGAAGAAGTAATGTTAAGACTCATGTTAAAGGATTAGGTACTTGATGACTGTACTCCTTTTAGAGAATAACCATAAGTTGACTTTTGCTACTAAGAGCTTCCTTTTCATGATAGATGTTATTTCTTGGTAACATTAAAAGATACCCTGGGGCATATCTTTAAAATTTAAGAGTTTATTTGAGCAAAGTGAAAGAAGGTGGGTGGAAGTATCAGTTACTCGGTTGTGTCTGACTCTTTCTGACTCCATGGACAGTAGCCTGTCAGGCTCCTCTGTCCATGGCATTCCCCAGGCAAGAATACTAGAGTGGGTAGCCATTCCCTTCCCCAAGGAATTTTCTTGACCCAGGGCTCAAACTAGGGTTTCCTGCATTGCAGACAGATTCTTTACTATCTGAACCACCAGGGGAGCCCCATTTGAGCAAAAGTCTCTTTCAATCTGACAGTGCCAAACCAGAAGTGGTTAGGAGCATTTCCCTGATAGGGACTAGGGGCACGGCTTTATTATCAAGAAAACTCTGAAGCAGAGCAAGGAAATTATTTGATTGGCTACAGCTCAGGCATCGTATGGGAAATTCTACTTGGCTGTTTGGGATTGGTTGTCCTTAGGTTTTGATTTCCTACCCTTGAAGCATCCATGGACTTAGGTTTTGGTTTGCTTATGTAACTAAGACATGAAAACCACCTGAGTCTAATGGCCTCCTTCTTTAATTAATTTAACAGTAATATACACATTAATTTTTTTTATTATAGACAATTTCAAGCATGCACAAAAGCAAAGACAATAGTTACTACCTTGGCCTTCTTCCCTGCTGCTCCCTACCCTTTGCACCCACTATGCAGCTTCAACATTTATCGCGACCAATTCTGTTTCATAGATGTCCCCTAAACCAAGGAGTTCTGTGCTCTGTAATTGGGGTCACCTGAAACCGTGTTTCCTCAGCTGAACATGCCCAGGAGGCAACCCTGGATGTGGCAGACTCCTGCCAGTCTGCGTCTTCCACTCTGTCCTGTGGACTGAGGCTTGAGAACATCTCGAGTGTCACATTCTATTATACATGATGGGGAAATTCGAGGCGTCCTGGTGGTGGGCTGGACAAAAGGACAGCTGTGCTGGGCTGCCCACAAATTAGGGCATCTTTGGAAGCTGTTCGCCAATTCCCAATTAATTTTTAGGAGAGCTTTAATTATGCCATCAACAGTCCTCACTTAAACAATCACAAGGCACTCAGGCTGGGGGAGAAATGAGTAACTGACTAGATTTGCATAACCATTTACCCTAATTAGAATGTCAAAAGTTGGTGGCAAAGAGGCCAAGTTGTGCTGTGACTTAGTATCATTTTAATTTAGTCCAATTTCCTATGATTACAACTGTCTTCCTCTTTGCATCTCAGGTCCTCTTTCCTTCTAAACGATTTTTGGCAAAAACAGAATGGAAAACAGAACAACTAATACTAACTTGCTTGAGGGCTGAACTGCTGAAAAACTCTAAATAGTTTCTTTGCTTAATCCAAACCATGATTTTAGTTTTCATCTAAACTTATAATTGCATAAACATTTAGATTTAGGTAATTTAGGCAGACACTTGGCTTTGAATCCAGAAGCCTCCTCTTTGTGTGTGTGTTTAAGGTGGTAGAATCATCTTCAGGTTGTCCCATGAGAAAAAAAGACTATGTTTGAATAGTTATTTTTATTTCAATGTTTTAACACAAGGATTGGTGTACAACAATAATGATTGCAAGATGTGCGTATTAATTGGCAATACTATTTTAAATAGTGTATAAAGCTTCTATGATACACCTTGTGAGCTATAAAATTTGAAAACTACAAAGTCAGCGGAGACTACAGAACGCCAGGTCTCAGGCATAGAACCACCCTGACCCATTAGAGACTGCTTAGGCACGCATCAGTGGTTTCTGGGTCCGACTGTTTTTCTGCCCTCATTCTCTTTTAGCAGCAGGAGGCCACCTATTTAATTAGTTGGGGGTGGGAGCGTCTGTAATCTCTTGGGGGCAGCTTTAGCCCCAGAGTTGGATAAGAGGGTGAATCCATCCCAGGGCGTGGCTGGCCTCTCCCCTGCAACATATGGGGAGCCCACCATGCCTTCAGCCCAAGTTCCAGCAGCAAGTAGGAGTGGAGGGGCCTTCCCTGCTGGGAACACACCCTGCAAAGCCAAGGGCAGGTGGCGTCACTAGTAGAGTTCAAGCAATTCTTAGACCAAACAGCATCTGGCAAACTGTGCCAATTGGAAATCAATGTTCCTCCCTGGGTGGGTTTAATTTTATGGTTGTTTGCACAAACTTACAGCTCCTAATGGGTAGGGCAGAGCTCAGAGCATCCTCCCAGGGTTGTTCCGATGGAGTCTGATGTCTTCACTGCCCATCGATAAGCCCTCTGTTTACTGGAGGCTAGTTTGGAGCCTGGCTGTCAGGCCACTCATTATTCCAAGGCCTGGAGGTTCCTGTGACAGGAAGGGGGACCCCTTTCAGGACTCAAGAGTAGGCTCTTGTCTGACACTCTGAAATGAATTGTCAGAGGAGATACATGCGCTGACAAAGCAAGAGACGTTATTGGAAAGGGCACCGGGCAGAGAGCAGCGGGGAAGGGAATACAGGGGGACCACTTCACTGTGTGGCCCACAGTCTCAGGTTTTATGGGAATTCAGTTAGTTCCCAGGTTGTCTTTGGCCAATCATCTTTCTTGGCCCATAGTCTGACTCGGGGTCCTTCCTTGTTGCACGTGCATCTCTCAGCCAAGGAGGATTCCAGTGAGAAGGACTCTGGGAGGTGGGTCGTCTCCTCTGTCTTTTGGTCCCTCCTAAATTCTCCTGGTTAGTTTGCTAAGCAGCACCACGTTCCTTATTGGGACCTCCTGTTATGACACAACTCAGACAAGTGGGCTGGGCCAAGGCGGGTGGTTTTGGTTAACAGCTCCCTAAAGGTCTGGCCAAAAATGCAGTACATGTAAGCCCCCAGAGCTTTCCCAGAGCCCGAGGGAGGCCTGTGGTTTCCTCCACTTGTGCCGGTGTTGAAAACTTACCAATGTTCTGACTCTGTTAAACAGACCAGTTTTCTTTGGACTGACATAAGATTTTATGGTAGTTAAGAGGTATGTTCTGAGATTTGCTTGGTAGTTCAGTGGTTCTCTTCGGAGAGTCCCTGGGACTGCAAGGAAATCCAACCAGTCCATTGTAAAGGAAATCAGTCCTGGGTGTTGATTGGAAGGACTGATGATGTTGAAGCTGAAACTCCAATATTTTGGCCACCTGATGCAAAGAGCTGACTCATTTGAAAAGACCCTGATGCTGGGAAGGATTGAAGGCAGGAGGAGAATGGGACAACAGAGGATGAGATGGTTGGATGGCATCACCGACTCAATGGACATGAGTTGGTGATGGGAGGCTGGTGATGGCGTGCTGCAGTCCATAAGGTCGCAAAGAGTTGGACACGACTGAGCCACAGAACTGAACTGAACTCAGTGGTTAAGACTCTATGCTCCAATGCAAGGGGCATGGGTTTGATCCCTGTTTGGGGAACTAAAATCTCCCATGCTACATGGCATGGCCAAAAAAAAAAAGTAGAGATTATGTTCTGCAGTCAGACAAATTCAGGTTCCATCACTCATTAGCAGAGGGACATTGGGGCAAGTTTCTTAACCTCTCTGGGCCTTACTTTCCTCATCTGTAAAATGGGGATAATAATTGTGCCCACCTTACTGGGTTGCTGAGAGAATGGAAATAAGGTTATATGTTGAGGACTTCCCTGGTGGTCCAGCAGTTGAGAATCTGTCTGCCAAAATCTGCTTGCCAATGCAGGGAACATGGGTTTGATCCCTGGTCCAGGAATATTCCACAAGCTGTGGGGCAACTCAGCCTGTGTGCCACAACTACTGAAGTCCATGTGCCCTAGAGCCTGTGCTCCACAACACCAGAAGCCCACGCACTGGAAAAAAGAGTAGCCCTGCTTGCTTGCTGCGATTTGAGAAAGCCCATGTGCTCAGTGAAGACCCAGCACAGCCAAAAATAAATAATTAAAGAGACAGATAGTATGTGGAAAGTATTTAGTATAGTGTCTGGCACATGGATGTAATTTGACTCCATCTTGGGTATTTAAAATGACAATAAGGATAATGATGGTAATTCTGGCCAGATATGAACAGCATGCATATGTGCATGCTAAGTCACTTCAGTAGTGTCTGACTCTTTGTGACCCCATGGACTGTAGCTCACCAAGCTCCTCTGTCCATGGGATTCTCCAGACAAGAATACTGGAGTGGGTTGCCGTGTCCTCCTTGAGGAGATCTTCCCAACCCAGGGATCAAACCCGAGACTCCAGTGTTGCAGGCAGACTCTTTACCACTAGTGCCACCTGGGAAGCCCATAAACAAGATAGACATGTTAAAATAGTCAGAAACAGAAGACTTGCCTAGGCAGTGCTGGTTTTAAAATCTTGAATTTTAACATTTTACCCTTGAACTCCACAGTCTTAAAGTTATATGTGAATTCTATAACTTGCTCATTTCTCTCTTGTTCTGACTCATTAGTTCTTATTTAAAAAAAAAAAGTGATAAAGATCCAAGCACAATGCTGTATTTTGATTCACTCTGAAATGTATGGGTTGTTGCTTTAGAAAGATTTTGTGCCAATCCTCATTCCTGCTAGAACCAGCACTCCAGGGAACCCAGCAACTTCTGTTGTGTTTCTCATGTAGCTCATTCTCAGGAGAGATTTCGACAATCAAGACAAATGCTGACTCATGTGGGAGAAAAACGTTTGTGTAGCTGAGGACGCAGTTACTTTCTTCAGGGCTGGACACTCTGATGTGTAAGAGCCTGCCTGGACATATGAACCCTAAGCTCTGCTCTCCCACATCAGAGCCTGCTTTATTACAATAGACAACAAAGGCACAGGGGCGAGAAGCCCTGCTTCTGAGTGAGGCTGGGTGAGGAGAACAGGGCAGGAAGGGCCAGTTCTCCCTGATGAATAGAGAGCAGTGGTTGGCAGAGAACTGTGTAATCAAAATATCCATGGGACTCCTGATTCCTTTTTTCCTTTATCTACAGTTTCCTCTGGATCTGCATTATTGGGGGCAGGATGAAAGGGCCTCTCTTTATCTAACAGACACAAACTGCAGTGGCTTCCAGCTCACAATCAGCCTCCAAGGGACCGTGTTTCCTAACCATAGCTAGACATGCCTGACAAGTTGGTCAGTTCAGTTCTCTCTCCTGGGTATTTGAAAACTCGACTGTAATAGATAAGTGAGCTGGAGCAGAGGGCCTGGGTCACTTTCATTTGCATCCTGCCAGGGAAAGGGTTGTCTAAGCTTTCTTTGATTCAAGCAGGCTTTTTGTTTTGTTTTGGGTGTGCCTTGTGGGCATGTGGAATCTTAGGTCTCCGACCAGGGATCAAACCTGAGCCGGCAGTGGAAGCTCAGAATCTTAATCACTGGATGGCCAGGAAAGCCCCCCTTCCTTTGATTTAGTGAGCTGCTCCTCATCTCAGCTCATATGTCCTTTTTGCTTAAAGACTGGTTCCGTTTTTTTTCTTCTGCTGCAAGAAACTTAAGTGGTGTTTCCTACTGAAAACTTGAAAAAAAAAAGCAGAGAGGGATGAGTTTTGTACAGTAAGACTGTGATGTTTGCAAGTGGTTTAAACCAAAATCTTTGGGTTCTTCAACCTTGAGAATATCATCATAATATAAAATATCCCCCATGAAAGGCATTTTTAGCCACAAGAGCTATAAGGTTGCATGGAGATGTGCATGCCAGGTGGTCAGCCAGCTGGATCTATTCCTTGGCTAAGTGATTTACATCTACGTCTAGTAACTTGGGATTTAAATTTGTGCCTACACAAAATGACTAAGTGCACTTCCTCAAGAACAGGTGACACTGGAGTGTTAATTTTTCAAGTGGTAATATGTCTCTGAAAAAAAAGGTCCATGGCTCATCTGAGCTGCACAAACTTGTACAGCTAAGTACATTAAAAAAAAAAAAGAACTATAACATTACCTTCAGTGATTAATTGAAATAAACTCATCTGGGTGAATCATTCAGTGAAGCAAGCCATAGGTTTCTTACAGTTATTACTAGAAATGACTTCTTCCATGGGTTGCATGGTGTCTGATTCACATTTGGACACAAATTCAGAGGGGCTTTCCAGGTGGCGCAGTTGGTAAAGAATAGGCCTGCCAACGCAGGGGACACAAGAGACGTGCGTTCAATCCCTGTGTTAGGAAGATCCCCTGGAGTAGAAAATGGCAACCCTCTCCAGTATTCTTGTATGGAAAATCCCATGGACAGAGGAGCTTAGTGAGCTACAGTCCATGGGGTGGCAAAGAGTTGGACACAGCTGAGAGCGCGCACACACACACACACACATACACACACACTCAGACTAGGAAGGCTCTGGTCTCATCTTCTGGAAAGGGCTTCCTCTGAGGATCCATACAGTAGATAAAGGGCCTGGGATCAGACCATGGGGAAGCAGCTAGGTCTGTCTCTAGGCAGGTCTTGGATAAAACCAGAAAAGGATGGAATTAGCTTATGGGAACTCAGCAGCAGACATGGTGGTTTGATTGAACTGGGTCACCTCCTTGACTCCAGAGCAGTGATGCTACCCACCAGCATCTGAAGACACACACTGCTACTGTTATGAATTCTGTCCTCACTTCTTTCCTTTTTTTCCTCTTTATAAAAAGATAGCAACAAAACCAGTCTTAAATATTCATGAGTGTAGAGATTTTTTTTTAGTGTGGTCAGTTCTTTCTAGGGCCTACATCAGTACCTTGCACATAGTAAGTATAATAAATACATGTTGAATAAACAAGTGAAAATTGGTTTAAAACAATGGAATAAGTTGGTATATGGTTGCCAAATGAATAGAAGAAAGTATGTATCATTATGGCTACCAGTGTTGGGCTCCACTTAAAGCCTAGGGATCTAGGGTTCAGATGTCTGGTCAGCTAGGCATGATATCATTTTGCTCCCCACTTGGGATGTCAGAAGCAGGCAGGGAAGCAAGACTTGAACATGATGGTGAGGAGAGACAGGAACATACTGTCAGAATTTAAGGACCCAGGGGTCTGGACATTTAGAGTAACTTGTTCAGCCAAGATGCTGAAACTGCGCAAGGAAATAAAAAAGCGACACCAACTGGAATCAACAGAAATTCGCTTCCCCCTGGGGCAGGAAGCCAGCATCAGCGGCTGGTCTGGGCCAGAAAGGCCTCTGAGCTTTAACTTTGTGCTGACTCAGGTACTGCCTGAAACCTGGGTTGCAATGAGAGCCACCCTTTGGGGGAGTAAGCCACCTGCTCACTGTGAAACAGCAGATACCACAATTTCAGAGCAGAAACAAAAGCAGCAGGCCTGTGGTCCCTGCCTTTGGATGGCACAGTTTCCCCTGAAAGAGTCCTATTAGCAGGAGGAAAAAGAGCTGTGATGCTAGGGGGAAAGTGTCTACTCTCCCTTTGTGTGTGGGGTCCTTCCATGTACCTTTTCCTACTCCCTTCTTTTCCTTGTTTCCTTCAACCAGTATTTATTGAGCATCTATAGTATGCTAGACACAATTCATTAGATACTGAGATACAACAGAAGAGAGGAAGCCCTTGAATTCCAGGAATTTCCAAACAAACAACTAAGGACATACAACATGGATAGAACAGGAGCTGGATGATACAATGGAGCCAGCCAGGGAAGATCTGGGGCAGTGGCATTTGTGAATGGGGGAGCAACCAGTAAAGAAGCCCCAAGGTGTGGGTGAGTGGGCAGTGGAGGAGGAGCAGCCTTTTGAGGGGCAGCAGTAAGAAGTGATGTCAGAGAGGTGTGGCCACCAGCTGAAATCCTTATTTCCAGAGCACAGTGGAATCTCCCTGTTCTGAGCTCCTAGTGGTACTAATTGTGTACTACCACATGCCTAAAAGGATGAGCCCAATTTTTCTGCTCACATGTTCCTATCAGTAAAAATAAAACCACTGGTATGGTCTTTCCTGGGCTTCCCAGGTGACTCAGTGGTAAAGAATCCCTCTACCAATGCAGGAGACAAAAGTTTGATTTCTGGGTCAGGGAGAGTCTCTGGAAAAGGCAACCCACTCCAGTATTCTTGCCTGGAAAATTCCATGGACAGAGGAGCCTGGTGGGCAAGAGTCCACGGGGTTGCAGAGTCAGACATGACTGAGTAACTGAGCATGCATACACACACACACACACACACACACACACACACACACACACACACACATGGGCTTCCCTGGTGGCTCACACACACACACACACACACACACACACACACACACACACACACACAC